>CM076600.1:45137500-46387500 GCA_038502835.1 Octonoba sinensis
AAATGGCACCAGTAAAATTGTACAATTCAAACCTATGTATTTTTCCAAAACTGTAACTCATTTTGGGTGTAACACCCAACACTCTCAAAAAGGGGTCCCCCGGGGCTGACTGATCCCTCCCTCATAGTGACACTACTGTCAATGTACAAATAATGGGCAAGCTAAATGACTTAAGAATATTGAAAATATTGAGATTCTTAACAGATTGAGAAATACAATTCTATACTATTTTTCCTTCAATTAAACTAGTCGGTTTTGTAGAGGTACCTATGTAGAGTCATCTATCGAAAAGATCTTCACCTATTAGAAGGTTAAGAATTAATTAATAGGTCTCTCTACTAACTAAAGAACTATTTCTTACTTATATTTTGAGAGCTGCAAAAATGAGACACTAGCCATCTTGAGGACAACACAAAGATTGTTATTTTTCGAAAGTACACGAATCAAGTTAGCTTGTGCATGTCATGCAGTAATTAGTCATAGTTTTTCACAAGGCTAATATAAATAATCAAGGGTCACGACAGAAGAAAATTGGGTCCGTTTTCGGGACCCTTAACAAAATTCCAATCAACCAAAACGGACCCTTCACAAAATTACAGTCAATCAAAACGGACCCTTCACAAAATTCCAATCAATCAAAACGGACCCCTCACAAAATTTCAATCAATCAAAACGAGCCCTTCACAAAATTCCAATCAATCAAAACGGACCCTTCACAAAATTCCAATCATTCGAAACGGACGCTTCACAAAATTCCAATCAATCAAAACGGACCCTTCACAAAATTCCTAGTCAATCAAAACGAGCCCTTCACAAAACTCCAATCAATCAAAACGGACCCTTCACAAAATTCCAATCAATCAAAACAGACCCTTCACAAAATTCCAATCAATCAAAACGGACCCTTCACAAAATTCCAATCTATCAAAACGAGCCCTTCACAAAATTCCAATCAATCAAAACAAACCCTTCACAGAATTCCTATCAATCAAAACCGACCCTCCACAAAATTCCAAGTTTCTAAATCGTACTTTTTGCACCGTTATTTTTTCTAAAAGCGGCAAACAATAAAATTTTTCATCATTATATATTTAAATTTTCAATTTTCACAAAATGAATTGATTTTTCACAAAAATCTCTTTAAAATTCGCAAAACACGGACCCTGTTGAAAAATGCTAGATCGACCCCTAATAATAGTATGGTCTACTGACTATACTGTTATTTCACATTCAGACAAATCCGTCGCAATTTAATCAATGCTTGAGGAGAGAGGAGAAAAAACTTAAATTGAAGATGGTTCAGTGAATCAAATGCTTCCCATCCCCTTTAAATTTCTTTTGGTTGACTCTTGAACTAGTTTTTCTTCGATCATAACCAAGGAATGGAAAATTGCTTACATCGAAAAAATATGTCGAGTTAAAAGTAAGTAATGATCCCCGAAATACAGCAAAAGCTGAAGGGCATTTGATAGCGCGGGAGAACAAAAAAAAAAAAATTAACCCCCTACAGGTCTTGTTATCTCTTCTCGGTTAAAGCCAGATGGCATGCTTTGTAATCGATTGCAAGATTAGCTGGATGAAGGAAACGAAGTTTGTCTTTCGTTCACTTTCAATCTTCGATCAAAATGTCTTAAAAGAAAATGGGAACAATATCTATTTATAAATAGGCAAAGACAAAACAGTAAAGTGCCCTTTTCTCCTCTGTTTGTCAACCGATTTTCTTACCTTTTTATTTGTTTATTTAGTAGATACTGATAAGTTTTAGTATTATCAATAACAAAAAATTTTGGAATTTTTTTTTCCTCTTACTGTTGACACAGATTCAAAGCTTTTTTTTTTTGAATTCTTTATTCTTTATACTTTCATACTCTTTTCATCTAAAATCTGCAATGTTTGTACAAATACTCAAGATATTTTTTACAGCATTTATAATTCACAAAAAGAAGAAACATCAAGAACAAACAAAAGGGGAAATGTAAACCATTAGTGATCATTTATAAATGATGTGACGCTTTGAGGGGAAGGGGGGCTCGTGAAATTGTGACAAGTGGAGAGGAGAGGGTAATAAGGAAGTGTGACATCATGCTCATTCAACATAGTGAGGCATGTGACAAAGGGGGAGGGGTATGTTGAAGTGTGACATTTTTTGACAAAGCAGGGGATGGGGTCAAATATATGGGGAAAAAGCGGGACATCCTTTATTGTCGGTCCCAAAGACAAAACCGTACCAAACAAAGTACCATTTTTTCCTTTGTATGTCAACCGATTTTCTGATTCTTTTATTTATTAATTTAGTTGATACTCATAAGATTTAGTGTTATCAATAACAAAAAATTTTGGAAATAGTTTTTTCTCTCTTCTATTTTCGACGTAGATTCGAAGCCTTTTTTCTTTGAAATTCTTTATTCGCCATACTTTCGTACTACTCATTACATCTAAAATCTGCAATATTTGTACAAATACTCAATACATTTTTTTTTACTATTTACCATTCAAAAAAGAAGAAATATCAGGAACAAAACCAAAGAGAAAATGTAACCTATTATATGGATCTAGCAGAAAAACTAAAATTTCTAAAAGTTGTTTAAACGTTCGATGCTGCCCATGAAAAATTTAATGACTAACAGTCGAATTTCGAGCGTTGGACGAACTCTAGTTCTCATAAAATGGGGGTACTATCCAAACCAATTGTTGCTCTAGTAAAATGGATCCTGAGGTGCATTTTAATATTCCTTTTTCTTAAAAAAATTTACAAAAGGTTTTCTAAAATTTAAAAATTGTTACTTTTTTACGCAAATTATTTTGAGGTCTTGCAGCAGCTCTTCAATGTGAATACTTCATATAAATGTCAAGCAAAATTCTGTAACAATTTATCGCTCTGTATCACTCCCCCCCCCCCCTTTTCTCTCTCTATCTCTTTCCATCATCATGTTGTGCCAATGAAGAAAAGCTAGGAGTCCAATGCAGCTACGTAAATTTAATTTTATAAGTTTTTATTTCATTTATTCTTTTTTTCTTAGAGTACTTTATCATAAACGTAAATAATTTTTTATGCTTCCTTAAGATACGAACTAAAAAGTAAAAACATACAAAATTAATGTAATCCTAAAAGCTCTAATGATTGTTTTTTAATTTATTTCCTGTAAATAAAATTCCTTAAAAGCTGTTTTCTCTCTCTCTCTGTTTTTTTTTTAATTCCTTTCTTGTAAATATAATTTTCTTCATTTAATACTAAGGCAGAGCATTCAAGTAAAAGAAACAGTTAAAAACAGAAATGTTTATTTGGTTATTTTAAAATCAAACCTGAAAGCAAAAGTAAAATTTTGTTTTAAAAAATTTCTGGGTGGTTGTTTTCCGTTCTTAAGTTGTTTGTCATTAGAACTTCGTTTTGCTTTTCTTTGATTCTCTATTCCAACAATTTTTTCCCTCCTTTTTTTATTTGTAATTAAATGAAAGAGCTCGTTCTTTGTCGTATGTTTTTGTTTACTTTTTAACGTTATTTCCTTTTAAATTTATTATTTAAACCTCCCAGCTCTACATTTCGGTTCACGTTTTTTGTTTAAACTTTATCCATGTTATTTTAACTTTACTTTATTGATTCCTTGTTTTTTTTTTTTTTTTTTACTGAGGAAAACAATTTTGTATTTTTTGCATTATTCTTGTAAAATTTCAATTTTTGACATTATTTTGTTTTCCGGTTTTGCTTTATTATCAACGCACTAGTTATAAAACATTATACACTGAAATTGTAAAAGTACCCAACCGTCTTTATAATAGGTTTTACATAAACTTTGAGTCCGTGGTAGCCTAGTGGCTAGGACGTTGTTCTTCGAATTGAAAGATTTGAGATTCGGAACCCGACGTGCTGAAGACCCATGTAAAATCCGTGGACTCTGAAGTCCCGAGGCAGTTCCAAGGGTGCGAAGGCTGGAGAAAAATCCCCCCCCCCCCCCTTCTTCAGTCTCAAGTTTCGAAAAGAAGGAGGCGCCATGTTGTGAGATCCGACTACAGTATGTTAGGGTTAATGTCGGTCACCTATCCCGTGACCCTTTAAAATCGGCCAGCAATTTCCGTGGCTTTAAAAAGGGAGAATGCCGACCCCCCCCCCCCCTCCGTTGTGAAAAAACATGTATACAATCTGTAATAATATTGATCAGAATACTATTCTTACATCGCGCTCATTTTATTCATTTATTTTGGAAAATTTGAATCCGTTGCACGTAATTTAAAACGTGTTTCATTTACATTTTCCTTATTTATCGCATTTTACTTTTTTAATTTTATCAACACCACCGATATCGAGATCTCTCAGGTGTTGACTCAGCCATGGCTGACTTAACTCACCAACATATATTTACATCGCCAAACCAAAAGTAAACAAAGCAGTTTTATTGATTTTAAATAGGTAACGCTTATTTTGTTACATTTTCACGTTGGGACAGTTCGGAAAATTTTGTTTTATGCGTTAAATTCCTTTTTTTTTTTTTGAGCTCATCTGGGTTTCTTAAAAATCTTGAAGCAGGTCACTCAGCAACTCTCCGATCATAGGTTGCCGAAGCCTGATCAAAAAAATGTTGCTGTTGTTTTTTCCTTTAAATTCATTAATGGAAATAAGTTTTAGTGTGTTTTATGCCAGTTTTTCTATGTAGATGGCGTATTGTATCGCAAATTTTTCATACGAATCATTTTAGATATTGCTTAGTAATTAATGCATGAAAATCGGCAGAAACTAAAAAGGCTACTTAGTTCAACGCTCTTCTGCAATTTAGGCCTGGAATTTTAAATGAAACGGGGTTTGTTGAGAATTATTAAAGCTTACATTCCCGTATACATTTTTATCAATCTTTTCGTTCACTTGCTGAAAAGTTCACTTGCTGTATTTAAATTATCATGCTTTATTCTCCGAAGTCTGGAACCCACTCTTCCCAAAAAACTTTTTTAATATAATAAACACATTCTGAACGAAAACAAAAGTCCAAAAATATGGATACTTTCAGAAGAACACGCAGATGAGGAAACCCAGAAATGATTTATTATAAAGCGAACCCTATCGAAAGCAGTTTTTTTTTCTTTCAAAAAATAGGAGGGAAACAAACAGATCGATCCAATATGGCGTTTTCTTTTCATAAAGTCAATAAGCTTCTCTGTTTTTTTTTTTTTTTTTTTTTTTTTTTTTTTTTTTTTTTTTTTTTTTCGCTTTCTGCTTACATTTCATTTTCAATGTTATTTTTACATAAAAGTAAGGAATCAAATGAAAGAAGTAATTAGGGCTTCTGAAAGGACTTTTTTCAATTAGTACGCAAGATGACTTTTGGGTACTGTTTGGCTGTTTGGCCTGGCCAAGTTTGAATTTTGTGGAACGCTACGTGTTTGTAGCTCTTGGCTACAGTTCTACCGCAAGAAAAATAAGTCCTCTACTTGAAGAGAGATTGGAAGAATCCATTCATGTTTAAGGGACTGCTGGTGTAAAGAATATGCTGTATTCTGTTCTCATTTTAGTTCGTTTAGCATACTTGATTTCTTCGGAAATGATACTTGTGGAATAATATTAAAAGATATGTTAAAAGGTAGCGCTGCCATCAGTTTGAAAAGTGTATAAATAAACCGCTCGGTAATTTTTTGGAACGTATATGTCTGTGCATGTTTAGAGAACCACCGAAGACGACGAAGAATAAAAGCAATGAAAATTGCTCCTGCGTTGGTTTGCATTCCTTATCAACTGTGTCTGGTTGGGTAATATTTCTGTGCGCAGTCTGAGTTTTTCGGGTGTGTCGTTTTTTAAGTCGATGAGCAGATATGAAAATTTCTTTTTCGTACACTTCTTTCAATCACGATTCTACAGTGTGTAATTCTCAGGTCTGTTGTCCATCATGTTCTGGTACTCTTTCAAGGATTGCCATGAAAAAAGTAATTTAAAATGTTCGAATTGCATAAACTATAACAAATATGCCAGGGACGGCTTTAAAGTTGATTTTAATCTGTTTGTCAATCAAAATAAATAATAATTATACCCTATTAGGGATCATTCATAACTATTGCTAGTTTAAAAATTTGGTTTCTTTCCACAAACAGGTAAGCAGACATTCGCGTACTAATAAACGCATCTGTAAAACGAACTTCCCTAAAACTCGAATGGATTTGTCCTTTTCCGTCATGCGCAGAAGCGACCTAGTGTCAGAACTTCGTGGTTGAACTGTCTCTTATTTTGGATGCTTTTACTGTGAAAGAGTGTGAGTACCATAACAGTCCAAGTTCATTATTGGCAACTCAGAAAAATTGATGATTTTTCCTTGAATAAAGTAATACTTGTGAGAAAATGTTAGCAAATTTTAATCAAGATTTAAATAACACCGTAATAGAAGCCTTTAACCAAGGTTACGGCTCTTTTCTACGCTAAAAAGTACAATATGCTCACTTGGAAATTTAAAGTAAAGCGAATCGTATCCTAAGAACAAAAATCTAAATTCTAATTGCAATATATGTATATTTTACGTACACGTTTTAATTAATTTTATGACTCTTGACGACGACACTACTCATCTCTTTATTTATTTATTTATTTATTTCTTAAAGATTTGTATAAAGACATTTTCATATTTGATGACAAAGGATATGTTGAAAAAACATGCTCGCGTTAATGAACACTGCCGCTTTCAAGCTTAAAAAAATGTAATGTTTCCCTTGGAGGAAAAAATTTAAAAAAAAGAATGCATGAGAAAAAGTTAGTGCCAAAAGTCTCAGCTATTGAAATATAACCAAAGTGTTGCCGCTCTAGATGTGTAACTGCATTAATAATTTAAGGAAATGAAATAAAAGAAATGCTTAACAATCATGTCGCCACTCAAGGTATAACTTGAGTTGTAATGAGCTGAAACACATCTTAAAAGAGACGCCATTGGTTGAACTTTCAGCGCTGATGCAATCTCTCTTATGATCGGCTGCTGTTACTAGTCGATACAATCTCATCGGTTCCTGTGACACCATCATTGCATTTAATTATATATATATATATAGATAGATTTAACATGTGTTCAACCTAAAATTATTTTTGTTTTCAGAATTATTAGTACAGCTCTTTCTGCACTGATGAAAGAGGGTTTTGATGTGAAAGCCTTACGTGCATTTCGTGTTCTGCGACCTCTTAAGTTAGTTTCCGGTGTACCAAGTAAGTGGAAAACTCCAATTATTAGCTTAAACGCAACAAAGTTATTTTGTTACTTTTAGCCTACTTTCCCGTAAACGTATGCGAGGAGCTTAATGTATTGTAAAAATATCGTTCAAAATAAAGGAAAGTCAAAACGAAGTGAAGTAATTAAATAAAGATTAAAAAATAAAACATTTGAAAGTAGAGTTTTGAGATGGGGGAAAATGTGTGCCTGTCGGTCTTTCTGCCCCCCCCCCCCCTAATACCTTTTGAATAAATTGTCCGTTTCGAAAGATCTCAGAGAGGACATCTCACTTCCGCATTTTATTTTTGTATTTGAGCAATTTTCCGTTAACTTCTGAGCAATTCAAAAAATATTAACATTAGCGCTTAAAGGCGAAAATGAATCAAAATATGTAAACTCTGGGCATAAGATCCAAGCACATTTGAACAAGCTTACTGGAAGAGGCTTTCAACGGGAAACCTTCTCTGATTTGAACAATTTTTATTCAGTTTTGAACAGTTCTAGAAAAAACATTAACATTAGCGCCTACGGAGAAATTTCAAGCCTATATAAATCTTATTCTAAGAGACAGATTTGCTAGAAATAAACTTTATTGGAAAGATCTCACGTAGTTCATGTACCGTCACGAAGTTTATCCAGACTTAAATGAGCCTATTTTCCCGAGAAACTTTTTAATCTCAAAATTTAAGGATACGTCTGAGTAAATAAATTAATAAATAAATGAATGAATGAATAAGCAATTGAATAATGAATAAATGAATGAATGGGCAAATGAATATGTAAAAACCGTTGAAAAGGGTATATTTTAAGTACTAATTAAGAATTAAACCTTAAGGAGAAAGGGATAGAGATAGCTAGATTATAAATTTAATATTGGTATAAACGAGAAAGTAGGCTCTTATAGTTCTAGACGGAAATTCTTGTTTTTCTTAAAACAATTCTTGAATTCATAGATTTCTACTTATTTACGGTAATATTGGTTTATCAGTTTTTTTTTTTTTTTTTATTAGGTGTAGGAAGATGCATTAATATTCCTCATAGTAAAATTTTAGTTTGTACATTCTGTAGTTTAGAGTAATTTGCTAATCGTTAAAATTAAAATTATCTAAAATTGATCCTAACCAGTATTTTCAATAAATAGTTTGCTAGAAGCCAAGACCACCAACTGAGTGCATTTTGCAGATTTGCACAGACTATATGACTTTGAGGGAAAAACGATTGAGCGTGGTTTAAGAATCAAGCATAAATTTATCAGTCAAGAGAAAAAAATGAATACCTTGATTTCTACTTATTTAAGGTAAATAATGTTAAAAAAGCAATAACTTCTAAAAAACCAATACATCATTTTTGATTGAAAATATATTTATAAAAATAATAATAAGAAGAATAAAACTATTTAAAATATCAATAACGTTTCCATATTCTTTAAAACAAACATACTTAGTTCCCTAAAATTAATAAACAGTTAAGAATAAAAATACTTTCTTTGAATCCCTTTGCTGAAAAAAAAGAAAAAAAAAGAATCAAACAAGCAAAAATTAGTTCGTTTTGCCTAAAGCATTTAGCTCGTCATGGGAAAAAAGAATCGAGTACACACACACAAAATAGGATAAATAGTAATATTATTTCATAATATTACTATTACAGATTTTGGCAATACTATTACAGATTTTGGCAATAAAAATCTGTAATATGATTTCAAATAATATTATTCATATGAACGATACATATATTTTAACATTAAAAAAACTAGAAGAGCTGGAAGGATTCCTTACAACAATGATCCAATAGGTACCGAGAATTTGGTTTGACAGATTTACAACTTACTCCCAAAACCCGTCGAAACATGGGCGGAAAATTCAATGTTTTTAACACTAGATTGACCAGGCCGTTTTGAACCATTCCTAAACTTTCATTTTACACCAAGTTGCTAGTAATTACAAAAAACCTTTCAGTCACATTAACTTGTCCTACTTACCGTGTATTAGGAGAAGCCAATGCAATTGAAAGTTGCACTATAGTTAGTAACAAATTACGCAAAATGGAAGCTTCGAAACAGTCAAAATAACAGGTCTGGGCAATCTAGTGTTAAGCTTTCCTCATACAGAGCCAATGGAGGCAATTCACACAGCGTCATAGGTCACGTGATAGCGATGTAAACAAAGGAAGCTGTAGTATCGTTTTACTTAGAGTTCGACAAATCTAATAAAAATTAGGCCTAAATAACGTTTTTCTACATTACATAAAATTAGCACTAAATAAAACACTATAAATATTGTAATAATTAATAAATTTATGTTATAATGATTAAATTAAAGGTAAATTACTTGGTTTATAATCAGAAAAAGCTATGAAGCTAGTCTAATTTTAAGACAGCTAATTTTGCTTCGTGAACTCCACGTAGAACTCAATTCAAAATTTGGTAAACAAATCAGCGATCATCGTTATCACGTGACGCGATGAATTGCCTCCATTGGATACTAGAGTCAATAATACTATCTGAAAACTTCATTCATTTGAACAAATGTTTTGAAATTAAAACTTAGCTGAACTATCCCTTCCTTATACTTACTTGTATCATTCATTGATTCCGCTCCTATTCTCCAGGTTTACAAGTAGTTTTGAATTCCATTCTACGTGCCATGGTGCCCTTACTTCACATTGCTCTTCTTGTCATCTTCGTCATCATCATCTACGCCATCATAGGACTAGAGCTCTTCTCCGGAAAGATGCACGAGACGTGTTTAAACAACTTGACGGGTAAATAATCATGTCAATGGTTCCATTTGGGTACTTTTGTATTACAGCCAATTTGAGGTAGTACTCGAGGAACGGGCCGTGGTAGCCTAGTGGTTAGCACGTCGGACTTCCACCTGGAAGGTCGCGCGTTCGATACCCACTGAATACCACCATGTATACTTGGGGATATGTGCATGTAAAATCCGTAGACCCCACTACCTCTCCCCGTGCGTAAGCAATCCTAAGGCCTCGGCTAACAGGTAGGGGTTTGGTGGAGAAAAGTACTCGAGGAACTGTGCCAATTCTGGCATAAGTGATATATGAAAACGTGTAAATGTTTGCAATAATGACGTCCCACCAACTGTTCATAATATATGAAGAACTTTTCCCTTCCTCTGTCTTCATAACTTATAAAGAAATTTTTCGTTTCTCTGACTGTTGATTTCCAGAAAAAATGAATAAATTTTTCATGCTTTTGTGTCAAGACATTCCTTATCTCTGCGGGGACAAGAAATATATGAAGGAAAATTTTTCAACGCTAAAAATATAGCACACAGGGAAAAATAAGAAGGAATGTTGGAGCCTATGCCGCATCGGAAATAACTAAGGGGTAAAGACGTGTGCCGGTACACAGATTATTTTATAATTGTGTGTGTGGTGGTAATATATGGGGGTGGGGGTATCCTATCGTAGGCGCTTAAAAAAACCTAGGGTTTGTCCCTGATTTGGGCCAATTCCCCGGTGGGGTCCAAAGTTTAACAATAATTTCCTCATAGACCATCTGAGTTATATGTATTCAAAGATAAAATTGCTAGTTTACAATTTTTTTTTTTGCAGGAGAATTTGCCTTAGAGGAACCGCACCCTTGCGGCGAAAATGGTTACCATTGCAACGCATCAAACAATGAGGTGTGCACAGGTTATTGGGAAGGGCCCAATTTCGGCATCACTAACTTTGATAATTTCGGACTTGCTATGCTCACTGTCTTCCAGTGCGTTACTAATGAAGGATGGACAAACGTCCTCTACAATGTAAGTTTTATTGCTTTTAAGTTAATTAAAATTTTTTTTAAAGATATTTCACAGATTATTTTTAAAATATGTGCTCCTCACTTTGATTGTAAGTCTGTCCAGAATGTCACCAAGTTGGCACTGAATGGCAACAAATGTGGCGATATATCGCCTAGCTGCCTCAAAATGGTAGTCATGTCCATCGCAAAAGTCACCAAATGATCGCAAAGTCCATTATATCCATTAGATATGAAGTAAAAGCTCTGAAATTTGGGGGGAAAAAATGCTGGTTAAGAATTACAACGAAGGATTTAAACAAATTAATAAAGTAAGTAGTACAACATAATTTGTTAAAGTAAATTGGGGGCGTTTTGCAATTTTTTTTTTTTTTTTTTTTTTGCCCTTTTTTCTGCAGTTAGGTTTCTCTTGTAAGGTTATCTATCTAATCATACGTATTTAACTGTGAACTAAATGGTGAATGTAACTGCGTATTTAGATCTATCACATTTAATTAATACAAATTTTCCACTGTTTGTAAAACACAAAGATAGATAATCTACGATTGTGTTCATTGTGTCTAAAAAATAGATATAATTGGTACTTCTTGGTTATGCGTCCTACCTTGGCGACTGTTTTAGAAAAATCGCCAATATGAATTTAACGATTAAAAGTGCTTTATGTTGTTGAATCAAAACGTAAACAACATTAGATTAATTTAATAAAAATACGAAAAATATAATATATAATATATTTTATGTATGTAATATCGGTTCATGGCGTCAGGTGTCACCTTTCGAAAAATCCACAAGAAGTCTGTGCTTCTCTTCTGGTCAAGGGTCCACTCCTCATCCAGACTTTAGTCACCATTTCAACATCGTCCATTCAATTCTTTCTTGGTCTTCCGCGTTTCCTTGTTTAATTTGCTTTATAATTAAAAGCGATTTAACTATTCCCGTGGATTCTTTTTGCGTGAGAGATTTTTTACATGAAATAGAGTGCAGCAGGCCTATTGTGAAAATTATAGCTGTCGCTTTGACGCACAAACGTTCAATGTAAATCTTCTGCGGCAAAATTGAAGTTGTTTGAGAGAAGTATTTCACCTTGTATCAATCTTATGATGTATTTCTTTAGAAATCCATACAAAAAATAAAGTAATAAAATAACGCTTGCGTTCTTGATAAATAATTCTGCAGCTAAACAAACAAGGATGCAACTGGTGAACTTGAAAAATGTCTTCATGAATTCTTGATATATGCAGGAAATCCATACAAACAGAAAAAGGAATAAAATAATGCTTGCGATCTTAACCAAATATCCTAAAGCTAAATAAAGAAGGATGCAACCAATGATATTGAAAAATTTCATCATGAATTTGTGATACATGCAAATACACGTACTTTGGATCAGAAAAACAAATGTATGAAAATCGGTATTGTTGCCACTTCGCTTTTATGATGCTACAAATTAAATACTCTTTCATTTTAAAACTGAGGCATTCAAATATACGAAATTATTTGCTGAAAAATTACACAAGAAAATGGTAGCGTTTCCGCTAATGCCAAAATATAACATTACTGATGAATTTCCTTCCTTTTACGGATCTCTTTGTTTAAATAGCACCAAAACAATTCTAAAACATTTGGGATTGTTCTGGCCATTTTTTAGCAAATATTTTGCTACTTTTGTGATGATATGTTTATGTTAGTTTGTAGTATTAATTCTCTTTTTCTTCTATAATGTTATTTTGAAACTATTAACCACTTGCGCTCGAAAGACATGCCATGCACGTCGTAATGCTTTTGTCACAGAATCGCCAACGACGTGGCATGTACGTCGTCATGCGATTGTCGCAGAAACTAAAACGACGTACTTTGTCTGATTAAATATAAATAAATTTAACATTTATATTTGTATAATTTTCTAGACTTTGGTATCGAAGGGGAACCACGGAAGACTTTGGCGCTTCTAAGGGGGGCCACAAGTCAAAAAAGGTTGAAAAAACCTGCCCTAGACCGTTCTGGTACACGCGTTGGTGAATTTTTTGCCAGCGCAAGTGGTTAACAGTGCTACAGGGGCAAAATAATAAAATTAATTTGTTCTTTTCGTGAATGAAGTTAATCGTGCTATGTAATATTAAAAAATAGATAAATCTCGTTCAAAAACATCTTTAACAAATATCTTATTCCTTTCAGATAAATGATTCTGTAGGTAATGAGTGGCCATGGATTTATTTTATTAGCTTAATTATAATAGGCTCCTTTTTTGTGCTCAACCTTGTCCTTGGTGTCCTTAGTGGGTGAGTAATATGACTTACCTTTTTATTTTTATACAATACTGTGTCCTTTTAATTATAAACAAATATCGCCGTTTCAAGTTAGTCGATGTAGAACGATTAATTCTTCGAAGTGAGAGATTGCTATCAATTGCAGTACGCTCAGCCTTTTGATTGTATACCTACGTTCATCATAGGAGTATTGTACTTTTAAGACCTAGAAAGCGCTTTTTTAACGTCATTTATATCTTCTCAAGTTTTTAAATGTGTAAGTCAAATAATCGAGAAGGCAAATAACAATTAAACATTCACTATGTAATTAATTCCATTACAACATCAGACATTCTGTGGCTTTTTTTTTCAGCTACCCTATTATATTCAATACGTGGAATCGCCGTTAATATGCAATAAAAATATTTAAAATCTTCTGGTTTCTTATCTCTTCTAGTGATGAATACAATCGAGAAATTTCAAGAACTGAACTGTCGAGTATCAATAGATGCTTATAATCGAACAGTCAGCAATTGAATGAATCTCTCGAGTGATTTCCTAATCGGATGATCAACAATCGAATAAACATCGCGAGTGATTTTGGATGCAAATGAATCTTTCGAGTTGTTCCATGCAAACCCCTCGATTATGCCAACTACTCATCTCCTCTAAAAAGGTGGTCAGAAATTCCCTTTTCACATGAACTAACTGCGTGTACTTGCGTCAGATAGTAATATTTCGATCATCCCACTCTGGTCATTGATATAGCATCAGTACTCTTTACGTAATTGCCGGTGGGTAGTAAAACATCCCACTCCAAATTTACAGTTCCTTAATCTTAGTTGCCTCGAAAACCAGAGCGTATCACATCCGTAACTCTGCCTAGTGGGAAATCATCATATCAAACATCAGAAAGAAGCAGTACATGGACAATTGCCAACGGGAAAATGTGCTTGAATCCTTCCAACATGTGACATCTCAGCTGCTAAAGCGGATGAGTAGGAGGACATGCAGGAACTTTAAGTTTTTCGAGGATAATGGCGGTTTACACACGGACGCTTTAAATAAATTACTGTAGGTGCTGTTAAAATTATAATAAAATGATTGGGCATGTTAAGGGAAATTATTTTCACGTTGTACAGTTTATCGAACTTCTTACACCCTGTTTTATTTAATTGTGGGGCGGGAGTTAGACATGCTAGTAGAAAATTTTTACTGCTGTTAATTTTATTGCTTTGTGTCTTTGTGCTATAAATATCAAAGAATGAGGCCTTAATCTTAAGTTTATTTATTTATTGATTTATTGTGTATTTCCAAAAAAAAAAAAAAAAGATTTCATTCCTTCAACAAAGAAAAATATCAGTAATAAGTTAGTTTAAAATATTCAATCCTCCAATGTGTGATTTTTATTTTATTATCTATAATTTTTAATTAACTTGTGTTTTTTCTCTCCTCCCCCCTTTCTCCTGTGCTTATTATAAAGATACTTTCACTCTTAATTTCAGGGAATTCTCAAAAGAAAGGGAAAAAGCAAAAGCTCGTGGGGATTTTCATAAATTAAGAGAAAAACAGCAAATTGAAGATGATCTTCGAGGCTATCTGGATTGGATAACGCAAGGAGGTTAGTATTAAGATATTTCATCAATGTAAAGTAATGGTAAAATTATTCCTTTTCACAAAATATACATTTTAATCTGTTACAAATCAAACTTTTTTTTACCTTTTTTTCTCCACAGAAGACATTGAGCAAGATGACAAAGAAAATAAAGATGAATCTAGAAATAGTAAGTTTATCTTAGTCTTTTCAGCGAAATGCTCTACATTTTCTATAGAGTGAGATGTTATTTAAACCGTTTCGGATATGCATGTCAACAATATCAGTGGCGTCGGAGCTGCTCCAAAGAAAAAAGCCTTTTTTTTTTAATTTTCAAATTGATTTACATAACTTTTAAACCTCCAAAATACTTTAAAGAGCAATAAAAATGCGCAAAAACATATATCCTTCCTCTTTTACATTAATAGAGACACTGTTATATAAATGCGCATGATTTTTCCACGATGAAAGGTAATTTAGATTTCATCAAATGAGCCAAGCTACGAACGTGTTACATACATATCTGTGGGCTCTAGATGGAAAAAATGATCTCTAATCCCTAGAATGGGCATGATTGTGTGTGTGATGGACAGGGTAAATACTTATCATCAAAATAAGAGAAAACTATGTTTTCTTCAGCATGAGATGGTAACCCGCAGATTACGACTTTAATATTTCATTCATTCATAAATCTTAAAGTATGATATTGTGTAACAAATGAGAAACGAGTAAGCACCGTCTACCTTACTGAAAGCTCTACGATTCATATACCTTACTAAAAGGTCCATGATCCATATACCTTACTAAAAGGTCTATGATCCATATACCTTACTAAAAGGTCTATGATCCATGCTAGCAAGCCACGTTTACAAAGGAAATGCCCCGGCTTGAAGCAGAGGTAGCAGGAAGTTTGGAGAAAACCCACATGAACAATCGAAAACTGACTCGCTTCACAATGCATCATGGAAAAAATCAACCCTCTTTGCTCCTGCTAGCAAAGCAGGGGCAAAATTGTACCCTCTTTTTCCCCTACCGTGGGCAACTTTCTAATGGGAGTTTTAAAATACCTCCAAAGAACCGCAGCCTTTGGGTTAATATAAACGGGGACACAGAAAATGAAGAGAAAACAATTCATAAGGATCTGTATGACTTTAAAAAGCTTTGTTTCGAAAAAGGCTAGTTAATGTATTAGGAAGGCATAAAATTTTTGTTATTATTATTATTAAATCCTGAAATAAGAAAAATAAAATCGTAAAAAGAATTTTAAATCAGAAATACAAGAAAAATAAAATTAAATCATGAAATAGAACGTTTAAATTTGAATAGCATAGAGAGACACAAGCATTTTTTTTTTTTTTTTTGTAGAAACGTTTGAGTAACACTATAGTGAGCCGTGACCGAATTGCTCCTACCTGTGCCATGTAAGTGACATTGGTGGTTGACACATAATATCACGAAAAATACAGCGAGAATTCTGTATTTTCAGTACAGCACGTATTCTTTAAACATCTTCTCCACCAACTAAAATGCGCTTCCGTTTTTGCCCCAAAATGATTGATTCATTTAAACATTTGCATCTTTCATTGGTAATAAAGACTCGAGATATATCTTTTATGTTTTGAAAAGATTTCCTTGAATTGTCACTCCACAGTTAAATAATCCTTAAGATACGATCTTCCCAGCTCTTTTTTTTTTTCTCTCCCCACAGACTGGAGTGAGATAAAGATCATTTGCTGCACCACACCGATCAGAATGCATCATTAAGTGACTTGTAGATTAGACTTCTTTTGCAGTAAAGCTCTTCCTTCTTCTATAAATGGTGTTCTGCTCTTCTTTTCTTTTTTGCATGGTAGAGTTGTTTTATTCACTTAGGAATAGGGCCTGAAGTCGAGTCGGAGGTGCATTTTAAATTACCCGAAGGACATTCGTCCTCATGTGACAAATTAGAGGCATTACAAAGTTCTCTCTTTCTTTACTAATGAGGTTCTTCACCGCAGTGGTATTTCTATTTAAATGTCTTTTTTAAATATTTCATTAGATTTAAATTAAGATGTTACTACTCTTTTTTTTTTCAAAAAAGAGTAGCTCTGTGTAGAAGTAACGAGGCAGTTTGTAGAAAAAAACGGTTTAATGGATTTCTAGAATAAAGAAATAGTTAAGGGCAACCGAAGGTGCTACTTGCTGCGGGATATGGGTTTATATATAAATAGGCAAGGATAAAACAGTTAAGAACTATTTTCTTCTGTGTCTTTCAACCGATTTTCTTACTTTTTCGTTTAGTAGTTTTTCACGAGTTTTGATTGCTATTACTTTCTTTATGAAAAGCATCATTTCCATCTATATGAAATTAAGTACATTAATGATATTTTTAAATGTTAACGCTTCATATAAAGTGCATGTATTTAGCTCCAGTTTCGAGTATTGATTATATTTTTTAAAACTCTTACATGTGTCAAAACGTAGTATTAGGATCTAATATGGCTGCTTCGGGTAATAGTACTGATCTGAGCATGACTGCCTGACACTTCGCAGTTTCAGATTTTATGATGCCTCATAAAATCCAAAAATTTCAGAAGGCATTCTAAGTTAAGCAATGATGATAATATATTTTTATGCATTATTTTAAACTTTAAATTGTTCGTCACAATTGCACGACTTTTTTTTATTATTATTATTAGCTCATTATTAGAAAGAAAAATTTTTCTTCTTCTTTAAAAGCGTAACAACCTGTTACAGGTCTTAGCTGCCTCAACAGCACGCTTCTTCCAACTCAGTCGATGCGAAGCAACACTTTGCCAATTTTTTATTTTCAAAATTTTTATGTCATTTTCGGAGAAAGAAAATTGGGAATATGTTTTTTCCCTCTGGAACACACTGTTGAAATCTACACTCATAAATATTGAAGGAATTTTATATTTCTTATTCTTTTCTGTATTTAAATATGAACTTCTCCGGTAATCCATGAAACTATTCAGAATTAAATATACGTAATTTTTCAGTTTGGCGTGGAATATTCAGCTCTTCTACCATTTAAAAAACCCAAAGAGAGAATCATAGAATGATACTCTGTTTGGGTTTTAAATTACAGCAATTGCTTGGATTTTGAATCATAGCAATTCTCGGACTATTTCATCGGAATTTTTCTTGATTTTAACATTTTTTTAAAAAAGTTTCTTTACTTTTTCTTTCAGGTAAACCTTTACGTGATATAGATCGAATAGATATACCAGCAGAAACAAATAGCTTAGATATAATTAATTCTCCATCATGGTGGGCAACGAAAAGGTAAGTGCGGATTATTCGACTCGAAATTATTCGCACACCAAATTTATTTAAAATATATTTTCTTTATTTTCTGCACCGAAAGTTACTTTCTGAAATATATATTTCCAGAATTCTCATGAAAAATACGTAATTCATTTCACTTTTTTTCGAGAGTGTTTTGTATTTTTTCTTTATCTTACTGAACATTCAGAATAACACCAATGAAAGAATGAATGCAAATGAAATTGAATAAGAAAAGGGGAAAACATTTTACTAATAAACTAAATAAAACAGTACTGTTCCGTTGCTGAATGGTGGTGTACCCATGAAATAGTAAATTGTGTAATTTTATTTTTTATGAATCCAAATACGTTAATTTCTTGTCAAAAATTCATTCAAATCAAGTTTTTTCACGTTTAATGAGAATGATAAGGTTAATAAAAATATCCTTACTTTATTGAAAATGCTTATATAGTATATATAAAATGCAACCTTCAAAACACGTTTATTTTGAAAACAATATAAAGAATTCTTTCACTGTATTCCGCAAGGTTCATTTTTGTTGCTAAATAAACATTGACCATATAAGTAGTAACTTCAATGCACTGTTAGAAATTTCATCATGAAATTACGGTTAAATGACCGGCAGCAGTCTGTCCATCTAATTCACCGTTAAATTTACGGTTTGGAACATTTTTCTATCTGTACGGGACCTAACCATTTCCAATTAACTTGGTTAAAAAGCCGTAAATCCTAAAGTTTACGGTTTTATAGCCATTTAAAAATGGTTTCAAAACAAAATTTTCACTGTTTTTGAACCATTTCGAGGCATAGAATCTTCGAGGCGTAGAAACCGTAAAAAAAGCTTGCAAGACTCGAACCCCGAATGTGTGGTGTACAAGTCTTCCTCTCTATCCGCTCGGCCGCCGTCATCACGTAAAGCGGACGTTTATTTATCAATAAATCTTCTTTGCCAACAGGCAAACGGCCTTAAAATTGAGATTTCAGTTTTTGATGGGATCCAAATGTATTTTTAGTCTAAATTTACTGTATATTGACGAAAATAATTTTATTTGCTGCAAAAATTAAAATTCAAACAAGCTTCAGCAGCTCAAATTATGGGTTCGCTCATTCGCAAACAGTTTTGGGAATCCGGTGTCTCAAATTTTTGATTTACGTGTGTATGTGTTTCTATTTAGTATCCACTGCTTAAGCCACTTTTTTTTCTTCTTTTTTTTATATACACATGCAGATTTTAACTGATAAATCCGTATTCCTATTTTAAAACAACGTACTACCTGTAAGGTTTCGCAACCAAGATGGAGCCCGATTCTTATTGAGCGCTTGAAAATTACGCTTAGTTAAACGTTCTTTAGGATAAACAGAGAATAAACGATTTTTTTCGCAATCAACGGTTTGAGTACCATCTTTTTAATGGTTATTCAACTGTTGTAATTAAATATGGTAAAATAACAATCAAATAAATGGTTATTTTACTATTTTCTTACGGAAATTTTTAACTGTGTGTTAGTGGCGGCCATCAAAATGTTTTTCATTGATGCATTCTGTTCTAATGAGGAGAATGCAATCAAATTTGATACACAGACTAACTTGAGCACGCTGAACTCATTTCCGTTGTCAAATATAGGGTATTGTGAAATATACGGTTGTCAAATGCATTCAAGTAGACACTTTGTTGTTATTGTACTGCTACCTGAAGTCACGTTGCGCGCTCACATTTCCCTTAACCTACTAAAATTGCGCCATTTCTCCGACTGCGTCATCTCCCCAGGTTTTACCTTGTTGTTGTTGGTGAGTCCTCGCGCGGAGCGAGGAAGAGAGGGTGCGTTGTTTTTGATTTTAACGGGGCCCTTATAGGCAGAAGTCCGACTTTCGCCCCTTTTGAGAGGTGTTTTAACGTTTTGAACCAGCTCCCAGATGATCGAGAGATCGTCACCTGGGTTGTCCCTCCCAGAGATATCATTTCACTTGGAGGACATGAGAGCTACGGGCTACTTAACATGCACCAGCTCCCTTTAGCGTACACGGTCCCAGAGCAGCCAACCGCCGAGAGGTTGTCCCCCTCCCAAATACTGACCTCGGTCAATGTTGCTTTACTTTCGGTGTTCGGCGGGAACCTAGCTGCTACCAACTGGTCCACTGCGAAACAGGTTTTACTTACCTCGGAAAAAAAACAATTTGACTTCGCTCCGTTTGATAGCTGTGTTTTGTTTCAATAAACCGTACAACACATTGCGCTTTCTTCTCGGAAGATTCCATTCTAAATAAATTTGTACTTATGAGGCGTGCAGCGCTATATATATAGCCAAAGCCAGACAATTAAACACTTTTTGAGTAGGCCGTGGTAGCCTAGTGGTTAGGATATCGACCCTCGGATCGGAGGATCTCGGGTTCGATACCCGAGCCGCTGAAGATCCACCATGTACACTTGGGGATACGTGCATGTAAAATCCGTGGACCCTGAAGTCCCGAGGCAGTACCAAAAGTACCGGTGGGTGGAGATTTTCTCTTCCTTTCTCTCCCATAGGTCTAAAAAGGAAGGCGGCGTATTTGTGGTGGCGCCATCTGGTGTCATCCAAGAACATTATGAGCCAAGTCGTACTTCCACCGTTGATGATCATATTGAAATGGAAGACGTACCCTTCTGCGTTAATTCTAGGTCGCTCTACGACGGGTGCTTAGATATCCAAGTGCGTTATGAGTACGCTTACTTAGAAAAGAAAATTTTCTGAACCACGAGAGTGCGAAAATTACAAGTTGTATTTCAATTCAGTCACTTGTTATGCTATATTCATAATAATTTTATCGATTAATAATGATTTCTCTTATTCATTCGTAGGAAGAAGTTGAGTAGAAATAATAGAAGATTGAGGAGAATGTGTAGAAGGATGGTAAAGTCAAAAGCCTTCTATTGGAGCGTGATAGTACTTGTTTTTTTAAATACTTTAACATTAGCTTCAGAACACAATAGTCAGCCCCCTTGGTTAGATTATTTTCAAGGTACGTATTTTGATAAAGTATTTTTCTTATAAATTGACTAAAACGAGGACAAATTTCTTTTTTTTTTTTTAATTTAAAACTTATTTTGATCTTTTAAAACATTACTCAGTGCAACTTTGTAACTATAGTGCCGATGAATAAGCTAGCAATAGGATTTTAAAGTGTAATTTAATGGTTTTAAGAGAATCTTTGAGTGAGGCGAATAACGAACATTCGAAACACCTGTTTACACACGCTCTGTGTATCTTCGAACGCTACCGTTGATCACACCTGCTCTACACAATTTCTCATTATAAGTTCATTCGCCAATTCCTTTTTTTAGTACAGAGCTGCTGCTCAAGAGCAAGATGATGATTAATTGCGAAAACAAAGAGACAGAAACTAAAAACGATATTAGAAAAATTGTATCGAATAGTAGTATTTTATCTAATTTTAAACAATTTACGACTTGAATAAGTCTTCGCCAAATTATTGAAGAAATAAGAAAAAAAATCAACTTTTTATTTATTACAACTGATATTAATTGATCAATTTTAGCTACTGCTAATATTGGATGTTTTGCATTTTATTCGAAAGAGCAAAGTACAAAGTTCAAAAGAACCTTGTTTTGACGAATCATCATACAGCTGCTTAAAAGTTAAAGGCATTTGGCACTGTTTTTTTTTTTGAAAACTCTTATAAGAAGAATCTCTGTCTTTAGTAGATATGGAAGGATTTTATTGAAATAAATGCATTTTATGCAAGCTCGATCATTGAATATAGGAGTCGGCTTTGAAGGCGGCGTTAATACCATAACTCTTTGGGCTTATAGGTAATGTTATGCATCTGGGATGTTTTTGGCTAACGTTTCGCCTCATACGTAGATTTCGGGATTATGGGCTGTGGTCAATCAAAGATGTTTATGCTTAACAATTTGGCTGAAAAAATTTAGTCAGAAGCGTCCTTTACAGACCACGACCTATATTCTTGACAGATAGTAATATTATTGATCATTAAAAAGTTACTCCTTGTTTTCCAGAATGTGCGAATTTGTTCTTCGTTGTGCTATTCACTTTGGAAATGCTGTTGAAGCTGTTCAGTTTGGGCATTCAGGGTTATTTTGTTTCTCTTTTCAATCGCTTTGACTGCTTCGTGGTGGTCAGTTCCATCCTAGAGACTGTGCTCACATATTCAGATGTTATGCCACCGCTTGGAGTGTCCGTGCTGAGATGCGTTCGGTTGCTACGCATCTTCAAAGTCACTAAGTAAGTACCTTTGGGGATCTTTTCCTCACATCATATTATATTTGTACTGAAAAATATATAATTTGGCATTAGCTGGAAAGTACTTTTCACGTGTACTAATTTTTATCTAATGCAGTTTACGTCGTTAATACGTCAATATTACGTCGTAATTACGCCATTAATAAGTCGGCTCGAAAACTTGTCTTCCTCACTGCTTGCTGTATTTGGCGGGAATGCTTTTCCTATTTCTCCCCATGTGGCACACATATTCAAACGCTTTAGACCTCTACAATCCGTTGATATTTAATTTTGAAAGGGTTTGAGTCTATTTTTAACCTCAGAGCACTCGCGCAGCGTCTACTAACCCGAGATGTTATTTTAAAATGAATTATTCATTCAATAAAATTAGTCCAGTTTCGTTGGGACTGTATTCTAGATCACATTTGTATAGAATTTATTTGTATTTGGTGCTTTAATTTTTTTATTTTCTGGGAAAAAAGGAATCTTTAGACGGGAAAAATGGCGACAAACCGCGCGTTCCCGGGGATTAAATAATAATTACTACTAATAATAATAAATAAATAAATAAATAAAAGATCTGATGTATAAATAAAATGTAAAGTTATTTACTTTAAATTAATCACAAATTGTATAATATTGTGGCATTCGTATTACGCACCGTGGCAACAGAGAAAAACACGAGCGAAAAACACTTTGAAATTCAACTATTCGTTTTTCTGTGGATTTACGTGCACTGTAATATTTATCTTTCTTCAACAAATTTGTATGTATATATCGTTTATTTAAGCGTGCATCAAAATATATAATAAATATATTTTGTTAACTACCTTACTGCTGTAGTGATCTGCTTCACTGGTGACTACCGGACTTTACACGCAATCATATACCTTTCCGTATCGACGTAAGATGGAGGAAGAATCAACGCAGACTGAAGTGGGTGACGCTGGTAAGCATATAGAAAACATTTCTGTTAAGCCACCGCCTTTTTGGGCTGACACTCCTAAATTATGGTTTGCACATCTTGAAGCGCAGTTTAAAAACGCTAATGTGAAGTCAGAACAGACAAAATACAATCTTGTGGTAGCTTCCCTTGATCAAAAGATGTTGAGTGTTATCTCCGACATAATTTTTTCTCCGCCTGAAAATCAACAGTACTCTACTTTGAAGGAAGCATTAACCTCCAGACTAACTGAATCGGAATCGACTCAGATAAAAAAACTTTTTTCAGAACTAGATTTAGGAGATAAAAGACCTAGCTATTTACTTCGTGAAATGCGCCATTTGGCGAACGGCAAAATTAACGACGATGTTTTGAAGCCTCTCTGGTTGCAACGATTACCACACGAAGCGCAAGCTATTTTATCTGTTAGCTCCGATTCTTTAGAAAAATTGGCGGAGTTGGCTGACAAAATTTTGGAGACTTATAATTATCGTAATGTAGATGCTATTTCGGTAAAATCTAGTTCACAAGCAGCCGATAAAAATTCATTAAGCCTTACTTGTCTTATGACGAAAATTGATGAACTTTCACAAGAAATACACGATCTCCGGAGACATCGAAGTCGCGTTTACGGAAGAGGTAGCCGATCAAGCAGCCGATCTCGTGGCAATAGCCCCGACGGTATATGCTGGTATCATTGTCGCTTTGGAAGAAAATCCACACAATGCACAAAACCTTGCAGATTTATTGAGGAAGGCGAGCAACAGGAAAACGGGACGGCCCGTCGTTAGCGGCGAATGACGATTACGGCCAAACTTCAAGCCGCCTGTTTATTTTTGATCGCTCCAGTAATCGACAATTTCTCATAGACACTGGAGCCGATGTATCAGTTTTACCCGCTACACTGAAGCAAAAACGATGGCCAGACAAAAACTTTTCCTTGTTTGCTGCAAATGCAACTCGTTTAAATACTTATGGAACGCATCGTCTAGCCTTAGATTTAGGCCTTCGCAGAAAATTCTTATGGACTTTCATCATTGCTGACGTTTCAAAGCCTATAATAGGTGCAGATTTTCTGACAGAGTTTGGGTTGTTGGTGGACGTTAAACAAAAGAAGTTGATCGACCCCAGAACATCATTAAGATCTTTTTGCAAAGTTGCCAATGTTCCTCCAATGGTGTTGACTACTGTATCTTTCTCTGCCACTGATCCACGAGTTTTTACTCTTCTCAAGGAGTTTAAAGACGTTACCGTGGAACGTACAGGCACTATCAATGTAAAGCATAATGTGACACACCACATTGTAACAAGTGGCCCCCCAGTTGTTTCAAGGCCAAGACGTTTAGCCCCTGACAAGCTTAAAATAGCTCAAGCGGAATTCTCGTTTATGATGCAGCAGGGAATTTGCAGACCTTCAAAGAGCAATTGGGCTAGTCCATTGCACATGGTGCTCAAGAAAAATGGTAGTTATCGTCCTTTAATATACTCTTTCCAACAAAGAAGTGATAAGGCTTCACCCCGGCAAATGCGACATCTCGATTTCATCAGCCAATTTACGACAGACATTCGACACATTTCGGGCTCCAAAAATGAAGTCGCTGATGCGTTATCAAGAATTGAAGAGATTAATGTCCCAGAATCCATCGATTATGTTCTTATGGCTTCTGCGCAAGAACAAGATGAAGAATTTAAATCTCTGTTGGAATCAAATACAAACTTGCAGTTCAAGAAATTTCCCGTATTTGGCACAGAAAGCGAACTAAGCTGCGATATTTCCACAGGCAGTCCAAGACCATATGTACCCGCATCTTTTCGAAGGAAGGTGTTTGAAGCTCTTCATTGCATGGCACACCCAGGTGCGAATGCTACTGCCAAAAGTGTTTCGAAGAAATCCGTCTGGCCATTTCTTCAGCGCGATTGCAAAAATTGGGCCCGGAATTGCCGTCAGTGCCAAAAATCTAAAGTTTCGAGGCATACTCGTGTGCCCTTAGGAAACTATCTTCCTGTCTCTCAAAGATTTGATGAGGTACATCTCGACATCGTCGGTCCCTTACCTACATCCGAAAACCAAAGGTATTGTGTGACAATGATCGACCGATTTACCAGATGGCCCGAGGCATTTCCCGTTCCAGACATCCGTGCTGACACAGTTGCAGAAGCAATATATCAAGGTTGGATCTCACGTTTTGAAGTACCTAGTGTCATTGTTACCGACCGAGGAACCCAATTCGAATCCGCTCTTTTTGCAGAGTTATCGAAGGTGGTCGGGTTTCAACGGAAACATACCACCGCTTATAACCCAAAGTGCAACGGCTTCCTCGAAAGATGGCATCGTACACTGAAAGCGGCTATCATCTGTCATGCAAATAACCAATGGACTAAAGTTTTACCAACTGTGCTGTTGGGATTGCGTTCTATTTATCGCGAAGAATTCAATGCGACACCTGCTGAGTGTGTGTACGGAACAAATATACGCCTCCCCAGTGACTTTCTTCAGTCTAATCCGGACAATACTTGCTCTTCAGAGTTTGTGAAACAATTGCGACGTCATTTCGAAGATGTGAGACCGACACCACCATCAAGGCACTCTAAATCTTCAGTGTTCGTGTCCAAAGCTCTATCCACCTGTCCACAGGTATTCGTGCGCACAGATGCCGTAAAGAAGCCCTTACAGCCTCCTTACGAAGGCCCATTCACCGTGGAAAGAAGGGATGACCAGTACTTCACACTGAATATCAAGGGTGAAAAGAAAAACGTCAGCATTAATCGTTTAAAGCCTTGTTTCAGTGATGATTTGGATCCTTTAGACGATAAACCACCGAAAGACATACACGTAGATCCTAAAGAATCGCCACCTAAAAAGACCCCTAAAGTAAGGTTCAGTTTGAAAGACTCTGCCTCACCGGACTTTGTTTCCTTTACACCTCACCTCAAGACAACCCGTTGCGGAAGGCCAATCCTTCGACCTTCAAGATTTATGCAGTGATTCTCCATGCGTTCAGTCAAAGCCTTCACTGGAGGGGGAGTAGTGTGGCATTCGTATTACGCACCGTGGCAACAGAGAAAAACACGAGCGAAAAACACTTTGAAATTCAACTATTCGTTTTTCTGTGGATTTACGTGAACTGTAATATTTATCTTTCTTCAACAAATTTGTATGTATATATCGTTTATTTAAGCGTGCATCAAAATATATAATAAATATATTTTGTTAACTACCTTACTGCTGTAGTGATCTGCTTCAATATCTCGAGGTTTTTTTAGAATTCCTAACCTTTTTAAAGTGAACGGCCCTACATAAGGTTTGTACTTGATTGGGTAGAAGTATTGTTGTCCAAAACCGTCAGTGCGAAGTGTTACGAGAGATATTTTTAGCAAGCGAACATTTTGACTGTACGTCATATCTTTGATAATACCACGTGTACCTAGAGTGCTTTCAGTTACTTGTTGACTTAAATTTATTCCGTTATTTGAACCTTCTGTGGTATTCTTTTTTTCCCCCACTCGTAGATCCAACACTAGAACCTTCATATCTTTTCCTTTCTTTCAAACACGCTGTGCGTTTTAATTTTGTTTGAATTGCATGTACATGAAAAATACCTCATTTTATGTAGGATGATAAAATTGGAGTTATATGGTTCAAAACTATAAATTCACCAAGGAAAAGCTGAAATAGGAATCCCAAAATTCTTCAAGCAATATTTCAAAGAGCTGAAAAACATTTTTGCCGTTTTACTACTTTTATTTTTATTTATTTTTTTTTCATTATACTTAATCACTAAATAAATGCAGAGTTTTACACGTCGGAGGGGTGTTTGCTTCACATTGTCTGCGACGGCTACGAAATCCATCAGTTGCCATAGGCTATTTGTGTGGAAATATCTCACCAGAACAGCGAGAAATCGTCTATACCACATTACATCATAGCTCAATCAAGAAATTATGATTTTCTGCGTGAAAGCCATTTTTAGTAGTGGAATAAATGAAAAAAAAAATAATAATAATAACACGATGACGTAATTACTAAATCATGTAAAACCAAGGACGTTAGCAAAAAGTCGGCGAGAAAAATTTTTGCTGATGTCGCCGTCGGTGATAAACCAGCACAAATCGATCAAAACATTGTGTTGCATGTTTGATGACATTAAATACACATGATTCCTTGAACAACTAATCCACATAAGTTCTTACATTTTTGTTGACATTTTTCCCTTATCTAGATACTGGGCTTCACTCAGGAATCTTGTGGCATCACTAATCAACTCCATGCGTTCCATCGCCAGTCTTTTACTGCTACTTTTCCTCTTCATTGTCATTTTCGCCTTACTTGGGATGCAGGTGTTCGGAGGAAAATTCAACAACAATCCTTACGAGGACAAGCCACGAAGCAATTTCGATTCCTTCTGGCAAAGCCTTCTTACTGTCTTTCAAGTAAGTTGCTACTGGAAATATAAATAGGGTGTCTATAGGTCACGAAGTTGGAAATTGGTCACTAAAGTAATGGAAAAGTCACGAAAATTACGAATAGGTCACGAAAATTTTACATCTAACGGGACTGGTCCCCTCCCTCCAGAAGGCATCGGACATCAAGTACCCGACAGGTTTTTAAATATCTAGAATTTAATCCGGCCACTGAAAGAAATATCCAATTATCCGGCGTGTCAAATTTTATTTTTTTAATTTAATTGATTGACATGCTTTGAAAATATATGTGAAGTAAAAACTTACTGCATATTTGAAGCGTAGGATGTTCATATGTATGGAATTTACAGGTTTCAAACATCAGAGCCAGAAATCCGGTACGTATCTGTCCTACACGGACACCGGATATCCTCTATCGGGCAAAACCTGTATCCGATATTTTTAAAAGGTCACGAAATTTCCTTTTTGAAATTCTGTAGACACTTAGATTAATGACTGAGCAAAAGGATCTGGAATGCGGACGTCGGGTGCCAGGTGATAAGGGGCTACAGATGTGGCTGTAGAACGTCTTGGACATATCGCTGAGCCGTAAGGGTGGTACTCATTAGAAGAAGTGTCCTAGTGTTGTTGGTGATGGCTGCCCACATCATCACATCAGGGGTTGTGGCCGTATGCTGTTCAGCAATGGAAGCGGGGTAGAAGCCTTCACTCGCGTGCCGCCGTACTCTCCTAGGACCATCGTAAGGGCCTAATCAGGAGCGGGAGTCGTCATTGAAGACAATACGCTGCCAATCCCGAGCTTTCCTCGAATGGCGTTCACAAGACCACTGCAAACGAGTCGTCGGAGTGAGCTGTTAAGAGCAGGACACATACAGCGCACCTAGACACTAATCCGCTTTCAACTAAGCTCCTGGAAATGGTGTGGCCGCTTACACGGTTCTGTAATACACCTGCCACCGCAGATGAATGGTGGAAGAGAAGACTGCAATTGATCGTGCTTGGCGTAGCGCAGGACGATCCGTCCTCCTGGTGGTCTACGACCGTATCCGGAGCCTGTTCGCCGTTGCCGGCGAACCCTCCCTTTACCACTGGCTGCAACACATCCTAACAGTTTGGTCAAAAAGTTCATGGGGTGCTCAATCCAGCGATAAGACTATCCTCCTTTCTATAGTCCAATGACGCGGCATCTCTCAAACTATTAACTGCTTGTAAATCCTCTTCGAATGCTTTGTAGGGGCATTACAGTCAATCACACAACTCACAACCGTTCACGCAATGGAAAAATCCATGCACGAGACGCCATGAGCACACGCTTTTATCCCACATCGTGACAGCGCTTTAGCTCCCTCTATACGCGACACGGCAGCAGAATCTGTTCCCAAAATCTAATTGTTTGCGTATATCTCTTTTCAACTTGAACGCCAAATTTGGCTGCATTCCGACCACTCCTTCCTTGTGCGTTAATCTATTTGTCCGTCAGAGTGTATTTCAGAATTCATTTTTGCTACATAAAGTTCGATTTGTCTAATTTTTACTCTAAATATTCAGCCTATATTTTGTAAGAAAATGCATCATTTTCACTTCGTATTGCGCTATTTATGACTCCCCTTATTAATTAACCCTTAGAGCTCTAAAGTATAAAATGTGAAAGATGACCATTTTTCATCAACCATATAGCTCTCAAAAATGATAGTAATGCATTCATACTTCGGAAGTACACAAAGGTGCCATGTATCGTTATAAAATATCGAATGGAAATCCCAAAAAGTTCATTGATAACTTTAACTAAAAACATCTGGGGTATACGAAGTCCTAGTTGGATATGTTGAGATCGCACCGGTGTGTGCTAGAGATCCAGGAACCAGCGATATACTAATCCATCAGTGCTTTACCAATTTTCCAAAAGACGTCACAGACAAACATCATGAAACTCCTAAAAGAAACAAATCGCCATACGACTTTTATTTCACTATTTACTATGAAATGGTTTTTGCACTGCTGTCTACAGTTCATTGTTATGATCAGTTTCAAAATGCTTCTTTCTCTTTTTGCAGATTTTAACTGGTGAAGATTGGAATGAAGTTATGTATCATGGCATCAACGCATATGGAGGAGTTGGATCACCAGGCGTTTTAGCTTGCATTTACTTTATAATCTTGTTTATTTGTGGAAATTGTATCCTTTATTTTATCAGAAATATTTTATCATTTATCAACGAGTAGTCTAATTTATTGCAAAAACTAAACCAATGTATTCGCTTAAGAGGTATTTGTTTGACTGTTAGAAAATCTCAACGACACATACTCTCTAAGAGTAGTTTGTTTCGGGATTTTATTTATTCTTTATTTATTGATTGATTTTTTTTTTCCGCTGATGAGCAACTTAAGGAAATCTGCCCTCTTGAAGGATTACGCATCGCTGCCCCGCATTTGCTTACGGAATAAGATAAGACTAGGAAATCTCTCACCAGGCAAATCAATGAGGGTTACCCAACGTGTTATAACAACTGTGTTACAACGGTTTTTCAAAGCAGCGACTGAAAAGAAGGATTAGAATTCTCGAGAACATCTCGTTCCGTGCCGAATTTGTAACCGCTGGTCATGACTAGTCTATTTAGTTCAGAATATTTTTATTACTGCATCGTCATGTGTCTTGACATAAGTGAAAGAATTTAATATCCCTGTAATATTAATCATGAAAGCTCAAAATAAAACGTAAAAGAAGCTAAATAATAGGAGATTCGTTACTGTTATCAGAGTTTTTTTTTTCTTGCGTGCTGCTGAAGTATTATCTAGTTCTCGCAGGCACCAGCTGAGATGTCACTCCAGACTTTATATAGAAGTATGGCAGTTGAAACTCCAGTTTGAGAAGCTTATTTCACAGAAATATTCTGTAACGTGGATGGAACAATTTTTTTTTATGTTTGGTTCAAGTTTAAAAAGAAATCAAGAGTCACCATGTAGCATTTTTGCCATAGTTTTAAAGAGTTTTTTTTTTTTTTTTTTTTACATTGCTAATGCGGCAACATCTTTATAACCATGTGATGAGGGAAGGGCCGTTTGTTCCCGAACTCTCATCACTCTTTTTTACACTTAGCTGTCTAATATAATGTACTCTAAATTTGTTCTGTTTACATTTTTTTTTCAACAGCGGCAAATATAAAGGGTTTTAAAGAGTGAATTACTGTTCCAATTTGATTTTAAAAATAATAAAATGGAAACTAAATGGTACTTTTTTCGAAACGGAAGGTATTTTTTCTCTCATTAGATTATAAAAAAAATAAGAGGTCAAAATTTAAAATGAAACTAACAAAGCAGCTTAATGGAAGCTAAACATAAAACGGTAACGAATACAGGAATTTTTTTTCATAACTTTAAGATTAAACAAAAAATTTTAAAATGTCAGGATGCATTGTTGTTGTAGGGGGAAAACAAAAAAATAAAGGCCGAACAAACTTTATTTTTATGCAAAAAAAAATAAATAAAGAAAGAAAGAAAAATTTTCTGAATAAATTATATTCTTTCCGTAGACATTAACTAAAAATGCATGTCTATTCAAAGCGTTTCTAAAATTCTTAACTTAGTTAGATATTTTATTGAATGTATTTTTAGCTATTGCTGTTGATAATTTAGCTGATGCAGAAAACCTCACTGCAATAGAAAAGGTATGACTTTAATGCATCTATTTCTTCTCCTTTTAAAACATTTAGTTTTTTCTTTTGATGTTGGTACAACACAACTGCTGACTGCTGTGTACCAGGAACACGTCATTTCCCCCCCTACATTGGTTGATGTAGTATAAAACAGGTTATCCTGCGAAAATATAAAGTCAACATTTAGGTAAAAGTCACTTAGTGTGAAACCCCAGTTTTCAGATGCTGTTAACTTATATTTCTGATTCAATATGAAAAAGGAATTTTATGATGTAACTTTTAGATTGTATAACTAATTTTAAATAATTAAACAAATAAAATTCTAATTCACTGCAGTGCTACGTCAAATATGTATTTTCTTTTTTGAATTCTTTAGTGACTTTTTATGAGCACTGGGTGGTATTTTATTGGTGAAAGTAAAAAAATCAAATTTTAATTAAGTAAAAACATTAGATTTAGTTCTCCTAACTACCAGGGGATGATCGAGCATTTTTCACGAGATCCTATGTTTGAATTTTAAAAAGACTTTCGCAAAAAATCAATTTCAATAAATTTTGATTTTATTTTAATGCAGGAAGAAGATGATATAGAAAAAGAATTGAGCATGATTCATTCGAGGGATCTTGAAGATTTTGATGGTTTGGACAACCGTCATTCAACAAAAAGGAAAAAGAAAAAACGTCATAGCATATCCTCATCTAGCTGTTCAGCTGAAAAACTATCAAAACCTGAAACGCCACAAATGAATCATAATATATTTTTTCGAATGTAAGTACTGGATGAAAATTTCTTTTTTAAGTTACATCATTTTTTGCTAACGTTTTTGCAAATGCCAACTGCTAATAAAGTTTGATGATTTTATATTTAAAAAAATAAAGGAGAATTAAAAATAAAATAGAGAATAAAATAATGTAAATAGGAATTTTCTATGGTAGAAATTATTCATTTAACTGTAAATAAAGAATTTAAAACTAATCATATAGAATCAATAACATAGCAAGAATTATAAGGAGTCGATGTGATAACAGTATGAACCCTTTTTGTTTGTGATACTTCATTAGAAATCTTTACAATGTAATAATCAAAATTATAATACAAAAAGTCGAAAAACATTGCATTCATGACCTTAGGTTTTCTGCTGGTCTTCAGGCACATCACTGCAAAATTTTGTATGGGTGTGGTGGCAAAGGGTGCATTTAAAATGCGTATCATTGATAAAAAACAACAAAATACATAAAAACATGTGTTTCTAAAAGTCAGGGAACCCCCCCCCCCCTTCCCCCGCTGATCGCCAAATGATGGGCCTGCCTGCTTTTCTTAGCCTAGGAAAAACAAATTTAAAATTAACTACTTTTCAGAATAAGTCAATAATAGTTTATTTTTCTCCATTACAATTACATTTTCAAATAAGTTTCCCAAACTTTATTCGAAATTTGCAACCAAAAAACAACGAAGGTCCATTTTTATGGTAGTAATCAAGGAAAGAACATTTTACATATGAGTAATAAATTGAATTATTTATGTACAGCAGCATCATATGTAGCAGTAGCGTGAAAGATTATTTAGTATAATGTGGAAATAAAATATGAACATGCAAGAAAAATAGGTTATATCCTGATATTACTGAAATGCTTATGGGTTTGCATTGCAATTAGAAATACCGGGATTTTATTTTTCATAATAGTGTCAGGTCAGTGTCTGCTGTGATCATCATTTTTTAATATTATTACAATGACAGAATTTTTCTCCATTTTTGTACTTTTATATTTCTTGACATCTTATATTGCAAAAAATTATAACTTGTTATTCAGAAATGTTTCTTGTTATTGGTACAGGTACTAAAAGTAATTTTGCTTAAAAAATAATTTTTTTACTTAACCAATTATAAATAATCAGTAAAGTGGTCAATTACAGATTACTGTCGATTAATCAGTTCATCTCTATTTCTCAGTTTCTCATTAATTATTCAAAACAAACTTTTGTGAGTTCTGAAAGATATGTCATTTAAAGTTCCTTAATTTTTATAACAACTACTGCATATAAACTGTTTTTTTTTTAAAGTATTTTTAGGAAGGAAATAAAAGATGAAAAACCGCGTGTTTTTCATCTTTTATTTCAAGAAGAAGAACTTTTTAGAACAAAGCATTTTTGCTCTAATTAGTGTGAAATTAGCTTAAAAAATTAATTTGTTTTTATTATCTATCTGATATACATATAATAATGCATTAACCATTATTATTTTATTTTTATTTGTTGATTAAATACCAACACTTTTATTCAAATAACAACCTTCCACATTTCCGCCATTACTAATATATCTTGTAATTTTAGGCAGCGAGAAAAGCCTGATAATTCTGTAAGTACTTTTATTTATTGCATATTTTGTATTCATTTTCTTTCACTTTGACCTTTCTTATATTCTTTATTGAAATACAAGGTTCAAGTTTAGCATGTATTTATGCTATCACATTCATTTGATATTATTTTCAATCAGTAATATGAAAGTATTGTTGTCTATTGTTAGTGACTGCTTCTTTACACTGTGGTGTAGTTCTGGAAAAAAAAGGTGGGGGGATGTTTACATATACAAACATCAAAAAGTGGGGGAATGCTTTTGTTAAAATTCAAAATTAGTGGGGAGACACTTGTGCTAAAATTAAAAAGTAGGTGGACACCATCCCCCTGCGTCTCCCCTCAACTACACCACTTCTTTTATGGCATAATGTATTTGTAGGAAAATAATAAACACTACAACAAACAGTTTTGTTATTGAATGTTTTTTTGTTTTTTCTCACACCCATTTACTTTTCTCCCATTCACTCTGAAATTGTTTGTTTAATGGGAAGAAATGTTTTTAACCTTTGACTTTTTTATATGATGAACGCATTTACAATATTGAATAAAGTTGACAGTTGATTGTGTTTAATGTTTATGGAAAATGTGTATATTGTTGCTTCATAAACAATGTAGTTTTTCTCATAATGTTGTAATAACATCAAGTTGTGTGTAAGATTTATTGATAAATTTAGAAAAGAAGCTTGCAAGATCTGCTCTTTTTATAATTTGTACAAAAGGCAATCTCTATCTTCTTTAACTTGGTCTGGCTGTGCCAGTTGTCCGCCCCCGGTGAAAAACTTTGGCAGTTGAGAACTTTTCATGAAATAAAAATTAAGAAAACTCTCTGCTGATCTTGCCTAATAGGACTAATTTTGTTTCAGTCCTGGAAAATAACTGATAGTGTATCAAATGCCAATAAGACTAAAATTCTGCAAAAAATAAGCAGCTAGATTCATGTGCTTCATCATTAAGCATTTGCCAGACTTGTTTGTAAAGTGAAAATAAAATGACTCTTGTACCTTTGTAACACTGATGAAAATTCTAGTTCTATCAGTTCCTTGCATCCTTCAAAATTTCTTCTATAAAAGAAATATTTGATTAACTTTAATTCGAAAATATTTTGCTCTTTGGCTAATGCATGTTTTTAGTTTAGAAATGTTTGACTTGCTTTTATGATATTATTACTAATTTTTAAAACGTACAGCAAACTTAAACTATTACTTAACACTGATTTATCTTTAGATTAAGCCGCCAGATGCATCAAATGAGAAAAAAGAAGTTGAAACAGAAACTGAAGTTGCTGCAGGTAAGAAAATTGTCAATGGTTGTTATTGTTTTTAATACATATGTCCGAACTCATGCATTTTAATATATTTTTTTAAGAATGTAAATATAATCAAAATTTGAATTTTATACATTTAAATACATGAATTATAAACATAAATTTCAAGTCAGTATTAAATTGAAAGTTTCAGCTCATCTTCTTTGTTACATAATAAATATTAAAAGCAAAAGTACTGAAACTAACTAACAATAGTGCAGCTAGCAATTAGTGGGTGCAGTAGCTGTATGTATTGATACTGATTTCTCTTAAAAGCTTCAAGTTTTATATTAAATTGTTTCATTGTCCACATCATTTAATCCAAAGTTCTTTCTAAAAAAAAAATGAATTAGTTTCTTTTCCTTCTTTTTAAAAAAAGTTTGTTTCATCTCAAAATCTGTAATTTCAGTAAGTTATTAAAAAATTACACAAATAAGTGAATCTGAGAAATAATTTAAAATGTGTGTCAACCTCTTCAGACCCCAGAACTAAGCACAAACAATTTTGACGCAATTTTTTGGTTCTCTGATTTAAAAAATGATTACAAAACAAAATAACTAACAATTTTTTAAAAATTTTAATTAATAATTAGTTTAAATAATAATTAATGCCCAGTTTCCATGTTTAAAACGAAGTAATCTATCTGTTGATTAATTTCAAAAACAATTGGGTGTTTTAGCTTTCAACTTGCACAAACAGTAGTTAATATACCGTATTTTAAAATGTACCCAATTGGGTACACTTGGAATGTAGGGGTTAATAATTTGTTTTTCATTTCTTTTTTTAACCAACACTATGCATTTTTTCATTGCCCAAATTTCTGTAATTGTTTCAAAGTTTGTAATAAAATTAATATTTTCTTATTTATTATTACATAATATATATATTTTTAGCTTAAAGCTATCCATTTTCTTTTGGTTTTTATGTTAAACACATCATCATGTGTTTAACATAAAACACTTCTACAGGAAAATATTAATCAATAACTGCATTTTCTGGCAATATTATTTTTACTTATTGCCATTATGTAGTTAGTTTTATAATTTCCTAAAAACTTATTTTTCTTTAAAAAAAAAACATTAGTAATGAAACAGATAAACATAATTTTCCAGTTGAATTTACAGAAGAAGGTGAAGCAGATGAAGATGATGACGATGATGATGAAGAAGCATCAGTTTCTACAGCTCGACCCAGACGTCTTTCAGATATACATATTGACACAAAAATCAAACCCATTCCAGCATATACTTCATTTTTTATTTTTTCACACAACAACAGGTAAACAAGTTTTTCAAGCTAATCTAAAATATAGTTTGATTAGTAAAAATATTTATTTGAAGTATCTGCTTTATCCTACTTTATGCAAACATATTTCTTTTAATCATTATAGGTTTCGCAGGCTATGTCACTTTATTGTCAATCACAACTATTTTGCTAATATTATTCTTGGATTTATACTAATCAGTAGTGCCATGTTAGCTGCAGAAGACCCTTTACATGTAAATTCAGATAGAAATAAGGTAAATACAATCTTTTTTCTGTTGTAAATTTTAGCTGTAACTGCATTGATGCGTGGATTGATTATTGTGTTGACAGTAACTTTTTATATAGTTCATTACGTAAAATTAATTTCTTTGTTATTTGTAATGATGGGGAAACTTATCATTTGTAACTGTTGTTGACAAGCATCTGATTCTAAAAATTTTTTACAATGTAACGTTGGGAAGGTCAAGAATTTTTTTATAATTATTGATTGATTCATTTTGTGTTCATGTTTTTAGAACAATCGCATTGGTGTGAAAGCTACTTTTTATTGTGTTAAAGGTAAAATGAAAAAATCAATAGTTCTTAGAACGTAAAAAGTAATGCAGATGACTCAAGCCTGTAAAATGAACATATAATTTATAAAGTAAACTCATAAAAGAACTGAATTGATATAAAGAATAAATGTTCGCAACAAGGTGCAATTCTTTTTTTTTTTTAGTTTTTAGAAGCTAGCATTCGCTATAGAACAGGGTTAAAGTTAATTTGATTATACAGTAGAACCTCTTTAATCCGAACCCCCGTAATCTGAATGCATCAGGCGGGAATTAAATCAATGACCTTTTTTATTCTTGACACGCATCAGCTTAAAAGCTGAACTCGAAAAAAAAACAGCTTGGGAAAAAAATTAAAAATACACAGATATGCAGGATCTCTATAAACGGCGCTAACTTCTGGGAGTACTGAGCAGTACTCCTAGCGTAATAAGCAGAAAAACAGACTTTTAATTTTGAACCATCTCATTCTGATGCATTGAATGCATGCTATGAACTGGTATGAAAAGCAATCTGAATGCTGTGTACCACAATTGATGATCTTGAAACAAATTCAAGACTTAGGAGCTGAAAAATGCACTGCATCAATGGCTCAGAAGACAATGAGTGACTTTTTTAAATTTTAAAACTTTGACTAACTAGCACATTATGCACAGTAGTTCAGTACTGTACTGTATTGTGTGTTTATTGCTATAATAGTTTTCTACTGTAATACTTTTTATATTCTGTGTTTACCATTAATTAAATAAACAATATTTTACATTGCATAGCATTTCTATTTTTTTTCTGTAATACTTATGATAAATTTTAGCCACGTTCTAGTTGTTGGTATGTATAAGCATAATATGTTCTGTCAAACAAATGATTTGATAGTTCCAACTCCGCCCGGTCCCAATTAGTTCAGATTAAAAAGTTTCTACTGTATTAGGGTGCTTTTACGCCAAAGGTGACTAAGACAAAAATCTGTTCTTTTCTCATCTGTGCAACCACAGAGCATTTTTTTTTTTTTTGGAGGCAAACAATATACCTTGCACTTGCGTAGATAAAAAAGACAAGTTTTTTGTCTTAGTTGCATATGGTGTGAAAGCACCCTTAGGTTCAATCCAAAATTATAAGTTAGGTCCAAAGTCGATTGCTATATTCTTGGACTGAACTGGACTCGGTTAACTTAGATTCAAGATTTGGTCCAGGCTGCCTCAAAATTCACTCCCCTCAAGCCACCTATCAATTGAGTGGAACATTGTGGTGATATACTCTACTTGTTCATTTGTATACCAACTTTTTTCTACCTTTGTTCGACCATGTTTCACATGGTAAATTAGCAAGCGGCCAGTAAAAGGTTAGTCCAGCAGGAGGAGAAGATGTTTTTAGTTAATTTGATTTGATGATATGTTTCTAAAATATTGTGAATTGGTTTGGCAAACATAATATTGTTAATAATTATCAGTGGCTGGAATGAAGATCAATTATTTTAAAGCAGTTCCAACATAAGAATTGATTTTATAATGTAATCAAATCTTGAAAAGCAGAAGCATTGCTTTAGCCATTGCAAAAGTTATGCTATATTTGCTATACAGATATATCATACATTTATATCAGATATATTATGAATGAAATGCAATTTAGAAAAAATCTAAGTTAACATAGTTATGTCTTCAATGTCGTTTTCTCTTTGTGGAAAAAAAACAAATGTTTTATTGTACAAATGTTTAAATAAATAATGATAAAGAAAGTATTTTTAGTTTTGTTTTAACTTAATGGAGTATAATTTATTTGCAGATATTGAATTACTTCGATTACTTTTTTACTACTGTCTTCACTGTAGAAATAACTTTAAAAGTAAGTATGTATGTTTCATTTCTGTAAATTGAAACATGAATCTTTAATTGCTCTATAATGCAATAGTATTTATTTTTGTAGGCAATTGCATATGGTCTTATTCTACATAAGGGATCTTTTTGCAGAAGTTACTTTAACCTGCTTGACGTGCTTGTTGTGTCAGTCTCGCTTATATCTTTTGCCTTTGGGTAAGTTTTTCTTTAACTCAAATATTTTTTTTTAAAGTAAAATATAGAGGATGAAAATGCTCTAATAAAGCTGATCAGCACAAGATTTTATCACAATTAGATTAATTACTATTTTTCTATCTATGTCTATTGAAAACCTACTGAATTTTGGAATTTACTTCATCACACCTAAAAAAATAACATAAAAAATAATGAACTTTTCAGAACAACAACCCCAATCACATTTTGATCTGAACTATATTTTGTAACGACTACCTGTTTTTCTAACCCATACAGTCATTTGCCAATCCAATTCAACGTTCTCTCTTTGCCACTGAAAACATTTTCTTATTGTTGTTATGTTGTAGAAATGTAATGTGTGATTCTGGTATAAAGTATTTGAGGAATCAAAATAAATAATGTTGCCTTGATTTTTACCAGGACCTATCATTTTCTTCTCTGATACCACACTCATTCATAGTTTCCCAACTTCCAATTAGTGAATTACTCCTCTTGATAGATTAGTTTTCTCATTATCAAATCATCACAATCTCCATTGCTTTCTCTTAGATTTCATACAAGCTTTATCTCATCCTGTGCTTAAAGCATGCAATAGGGATTTCAAAATCATCACCCATATTTTCTGCCTAATTTATATCTTTTAAAGAGGAAAACAACCACAAATTTTATATTCTTTCAATCTTAGATTTTTTAAAATGTTGACAACTTTTTAAAAAGCCATAATATATTCGGGTTCAGGCCTATCCAATCAGTTTTTTTTTTTTTTTTGAGGGAAAGATGTTCAAAGGAGCTACACTTGACACGTGTAACAGATGAATAATTCATTTTTATTTGTCAAAATCAAGCTAAATAATGAACCTGCTTCTATTTCTTATTTCCCGCTGGGATTTCCTTTATCAAACAGTAACTCTACTTCTAAGATATTATATAAATCTGATGGGATGATTGACAGTTTTAAAACCACAAAGTTGATATTTAAATCAAGCAGTTTGAACTTAAAGCTAAGTGAAATAGACTAAGCTGTAAATTATAAGTTATACTAATTTAAGTTTGACATGTTGTGGAATGGAAAATTTTCAAAAGCTTATGGTACATTGAGCTTAAATAAGCGAAGGCAAACTTTAATGCAACTATCTTTTGATCAATCATGTATTTAAAGTGTAAATGGTGTCAAATAAATTTTAATTCAATTCATGAATAAGGGTGAAAACTTGCTAATTAATATTTCTTTATTAAGACACCAACTTCATTTATGAATTTTTGTTCCCACTTTTACAGTACATATATATATATATATATATGTTGTGGGTGATGTAAATCTTAGTTTGTTTTTTTCTGCCTTTTAAAAATATTCAAACAAAATTGATAAGTTTATGATACTAGTAGCTGTATACTTTTATTTTCTAATGCAAGACTTTAAAAAAAAATCAGTGCGTTCGAAAGTTTTATTTCATCCATATGTATTTTCTGTTTGTAACTTTTAAATCCAACTTGAAGAACATAATTTTCTCATTTTAACTCGGAAATATTAAATTTTAACTTAACTTTTCTAAAGTGAATTGTTGCCATCTTTGTTTAAAGAATATTTTAAACTTATGTATTACTGCCTTTTTCTTTTCCAGGAATGAAACATTCTCGGTTGTGAAAATTCTTCGTGTTCTCAGAGTACTGCGACCTCTCCGAGCCATTAACCGTGCCAAAGGATTAAAGGTTATAAAGATTTTTAAAATCACATTAAGTTTTTTCTTTTTTTTTCTTTAGAGTTTCGCACAAAACAGTTGTTCGAAAATGTACTGTAAAACTTACTATTTTAATTGCCTTTAAAAAAGCCTTTTAAGTTTTAAAGATTGCGAATTTTTATTAATGGCTTAAGTAAGTTATCACTGCGGTGTATTTTTTAAATAAATATTGAAAAACTTGTTAATTGTGTAATTTGCTCTTTATGCAGCTCAGTGCGATGGCAGTTAATTCATATTTAAGAAATTTCCTTCTTTCAAACAAGTAAATAAATAAACAAATAAAATAAAATACATTATCTTCTTTCAAATTTTGAGAGTGAAAGGAAAAGCAAGTCATAATCTTTCCAAAACCAATCATATTTTGAAATGTACATTGTTAGTATTAATATTATGATACTTTTAATAAGAGTTTATTATCGGAAGAAGTTCAGATTTGTGCTAAATGCACAAAATAGCATAGTAATACATATTCATTCAAATTATTATTTTATTTTAGCTAAATTTTTAAAATAATTGTATGAATAAATTTGCTTTCTAAAGCACCTGAAACTTGAAATTCCTTCTTATAAATGTTCAAAGACAATTTCAGCTGTCAATGTTATTGGATAATTTTTCAGGTTAAAGGAATTCATTTTAATTTTCAACATGGGTTAATTTTTGTATAATATAAAAATTTATAATTTCATGAATTTTGTAGTTTGACACCTTAAAAGTGTATTTGAAATTAAACCAAGCCATTTTTCCTAGGCAAGTTTCCCATTTAAAATTAAACATCCCTTACTAACATAATTGGCTGGTAGTGTTCATTTAATAAATTATAGTTTCTGAAGAAAAATGCTTCAAAAATCTTTTGGGGGTGGTGGTGAGAAACCTAAAAAACTTGAATGTGTTTGGAGTTAAAAGCATTAAATGCCTTGTTCAAAACAAGATAATTTTCCTTTATTTCATGCATCATCTATTTTTTACACATCCTACTAAAGAACATTTCTACTTTCGCATAAAAGTAAAAAACGAAAGAAAAATTGAATGAAAGAAGGTTTAACCCACTGGCGGCTTTGGCCGTGATATCACGGCCTGAGGAATGTGTGGAAAAGCAACGCCTCCGATGCACCAGGGAACCTGTTTGGGAAAAGGGGAAGGAAAATCGCAAATATACGCTCCAGACCATCTTGATGTGGAAAAAGCGCATCGTAAAATAACGGCTTCAACCATTTTGAGAAAGATTTATCATGGCGTGACGTCACAGCCGAAACCGCCAGTGGGTTAATGTATTGTAAAAATATTGTTAAGAAAAAAATATGCTAAGTAATTAAATAAGTTTTGAAAAATTAAGAATTTGAAATTAGTGTTTTGAGATAGGGAAAATGTGTGCCTGTCTGCCCCAATAATTTTTGAAGGAATTTGACTTGAAAGTTTTTTTTTTTTTTTTGTATTCGAAAGACTTCGGTGATAACATTTTATTTGAATATTTTATGTTTCGATTTTTTTTTTGTATTCAAAAAACTTCGGTGATAACATCTTATTTGAATATTTTACGTTTCGATTTGAACAATTTTTCGTCCCATTTTGAACAGTACAAGAAATCTTTACATTAGCGCCTATGTAAACTCTGGGAATAAGATCCTAGTTCTTTTGAACAAACTTATTGAAAGAAGCTCTCGGCATAAAATGTTTTTTGATTTGAACAATTTTTGTTTAATTTCGAAAAGTTAAAAAACAAAACAAAAAAAAAAAAACATTAGCACCTACAGGGAAATTTCAGTCCTATATAAATCCTAATATAACAGACAGATTTGTTTGGAATAACCTTTATCAAAAGGATCTTATGACACAGAACATGTACAGATACAAAGTTCATCCAGAACTAAACAAGCCTACTTTCCCACCAAACTTTTTGATCTGTATTTTTAAGGATGTTTCTGAATGAATAAATGAGTGCATCAATAAATGAATGAGTGAATGAATATGTATAAACCACTGAAAAAGGTATATTTCAAGTAATCAAGAACTAAAGGTAAATGTAAGAGTGATAGATGGATAAATTATTAATTTAATATTTGTGTATGCGGGAAAGTAGGCTCATATAGTTCTATAGGGAACTTCCTGTTTCAGCATATTTTTGTAATTTGTTTTATTTATTATTCTCTTTTAAAGAGAAAATGGAGAGTAGCCACTGTAAGTGGAAAACATGGACAATTTGTCTGTTTGCTGTCTTTTAAGTCTGTTGGGACATAAAGCAAAGGAAGCAAAATAACGAAAAAATGTGCTCTTCACAATGAAGATGAATGTTTTGTATCCTGGTATCAGTTCTCACATGAAAACCAATCGCTTGTAACACTTTTTGGATTAAGGAAATATATCTTCAAATTTTTGCTTTACATATTAAAAACAAGGGAAAATAAAATGACCCTTCCAAAAAAAAAAAAAAATATTGTGATGTACTCTGCTGATAAAGTGAATTATTTTAATTAGGATAGTTTTGATATAAAGTATCAATCAGTATTTAAGGAGCATTAAAGTACATCAGTGCACTCTGAAAACATCTTTAAACAATGAATTTTCATAAAGATTGTAATATTCAACTAAAACATAAATAATAAAAAAAATGCTAAGTATTTATGCTAGTTATTCATTAAAAAGAGTTAGATGTGTTGCTCTTCATTAAATTTATTTAGTACTCTTTATCAATAGTTTTCCCTTGCATTTATGTAAACATGCAGTGAAACCATTCTAAAGAATAAATAGGGAATGAAAATTTATTCATTTCAAAAGAAATTATTTGTGACCATTTTGATTGAATGTGCTGTTAGTTAGCATTTTCTGGTGCTAAAATTTTATAAATTGTTATTATTTTTTAAATGAAAAAAATTGGGTAAAAAAGAAATAATGCAATTAGAAAAAAAAAAGTCACTTTATGATAAATGCTTATGACCTGAATTTTTTCTTTGATATCTTTTTCTTTTTATGAAAGAAAAATGAAACTCACTTTAATTACATCATTAAGGGAGGAGAAAGAAAAAGGAACTATTATAGCTAAACTTTTTTCTGTTTATAGATACATAAGTAGTTTAAAGCTTGCATTCAGCTAAATCTTTCCACTTTTTTTCAGCTAAATCTTACCACTAGAACATCAAAATAGTTTTTAGTTCTTTTACATTATATTATAGGCTTGTAACGTTAAACTTCTGAAATTTAAATTATTTTCTCAAGTAGTTTCGAAAAATTTTCAGTGCTTAACTTCAATTTAGTGCAGTTTTTGTTTATTTATTTATTTGTTGAAATAATTAAGTTTAAAGGTTTAACAAATAATAAGCCCAAGTGAAATTTTCTTAATTTACATTTGAAGTAAAATGTAGCTGTATTTGGACCCATGTTATTTTTAATAACACAGGTCTATCTTTTTACATGATTGATCTTTTCATTGGCTTGAGTTTCTTGATACAATTTTTTTTTTAATGTGTGATTGTTCTTTACGATTGTAACAATCTACAAAATATTAACTATATTTTAAGCATAATATGCTGTTAGCTTAGATAAGTTTAGAATAGAATTTTTAAAAAAAACTTGTATCTTCCGCTGTTATTGGTAACATTCGGTGGGATTAGAAAAGAGTGATATCTATATTTTATTTGCATGTAGCAAGTAATCCAGTGCATCTTTGTAGCGGTTAAAACTATAGGCAACATCTTGTTGGTGACCTTTCTGCTAAACTTCATGTTTGCGGTGATTGGAGTACAATTATTAAAGGTAGGATTGTATATAGTGTAAACAGCTTCTACAATATGCTCACTTCCCTCTCCCATACTAATCACATTTAATCGTTAGTGTTGCCAGGTTCAAAATCAAACTATGTATTCAGGATTTTGGTGTGACTTTTTAAAAATGGTGCATTCAAGCCACAAAAGTAATGTCTTTCATCAACGGTTTCTACGTTTATTATTTCATTTTAATTTGAAATGGAAGTTTTGCTGATGTATTAATTGATTAGTTTCGAAAGTAGTGAAGTGACATAATAGGAAGTAGGAAAGCAGAAGCTTTTTTTTTTTTCAGTAAGTGATGGGTTGTTTATGTTATTTTCACAGTAATTATTTAAAAATGGTCAGAGTAGAAAAAAAGAAAAAAAAATCAGATTCATAGGTTTGACACTACTATAATTTGTATACTATAATATAAAATTATAAGAGAAAGTATACCTAATTACTTTGACTACTAAACAGTTAATTTTACAATTTTAATAAAATGTAATCATTTTTTAATACTTAATATGAAAAAATATAATAAAATATTATAATAAAACTAAATCATTAGGAGATAAGTAATAGCTGTATCTCATTTTTGCATGGAAAAAGTCTTAAATATATTTTTTCATAGTAATTAACTGATAATTGCTTTATAAGTTAATAACTTGGAAAGGTACTATGCAGAACTCTATGAAAAGTTTTGATTTCATAACTGAAAAATAAATTATTTCATGTAGCCAAATTCTGTTCAACTGTGTTATGTGTTCCGCTGATTTGTTTTTGCTTTTATCTAACGTAGTGAATTTAGCTGTGTGCACTAATGAGTATACTTTCCAGAAGAAGGGCACTTCTGAATGGTTATGGTTATCATTATTATTATTATTACTATTATTATTATTTTAACAGTAGATCACATTTTGTTATAAGTATCATTATGTTACTACTGTAAAGTAATTAAAAAAATTATGTTTTAAGTTATGTTTATGTATTTAAATATCATAAGCAAATCAAGTTTTTTGTTCTTGATTTTTATTAACCTTTGGAGAAAACATGTTTATTGGGCAAAAGTGTTGTTCATATCATGCTCCTCAAGACTAAATTCATTATTAAGGAATCCATTTTTCATTTGTCTGAAAACCTGGCAACCCTAGCGGGTATTGAATTTTTACCTCCTTTGTTTTGCCCTCTAGTACGTAGTCAAGTGCGTCATAGTAGCAGTCAAAACTATAGGGAACATCATGTTGGTCACCTACTTGCTTCAGTTCATGTTTGCTGTGATCGGAGTACAACTGTTCAAGGTAACATATTGAAACAAAAAAGAGTGGCCTCATTTGTGAGTCAATGTGAAGTACTGTGTCTGCTTTTGTGGCATTGTGCGCAGTTCTTATGTGCAAAATAGTCTGTGCCATCGTGAAACTAACGTCATCCAACAAGCTGTAGTTGATAGGATACATAAGCCATTAACCTTCTTCTGTAAATCATATTACTAATATAGCTAAATCATACCAGATAGATACATTAATTCTGATGAATGTTGGACTTCTTTTAAATTCATTATAATTAAAGTTTTGTTCACGAATTTTCATTTTTTCGAAAACATCCCTTCAGTAGTATTAATTCCTCATCTCCAAGTTGACTTGAGCTTAGCTGTGCCTCAGTGAAAAATACTGTTGTGTGCCCCCTTCCCCTACATAACATGTACTCAAAGACCTCTCCCATTTTTCCAGGGTTGCAAGATATTTTAATATTTTAAATCTTTAAGTTTCAATTTGGTCAAAGGTAATTTCTTTTTTCTCCCTCTGAGAGAGAGAGATTTAAAAATTTCATCTATGCCTTATATGTATTGCTTAATTGCTGTAGACAAAATTTAAAAGTATTGGTAATTATTTAAAAAATTAATTATTCTAAAAAATACTAATAACGTTTATGTTGGTTTATGTATTATTTTAGTTAAAAGCTAAAAATATTGTACAACCTTTTTTATTATTATTATTGTTATTTATTTTTAATATATGATTAAGAAATGTGTTTGCCTCAATTAATAAACAAAAAATAGTCTATGTCTTCTGATTTCTGAAGTTGGTTAATGGAATTCAGAAAGTCCTGAAGTATATAACTCAAATACACTTCCATGGATGCAGAAGTATTCTATCCTGTCCAAAATTTCTTCAAGATTTGGAATACCTTTTGGCTGCTAGTTTTGCACGTTGCACATAGATCATTTGTGGCATGTTGCACCTTTAATAATGCTCGAAATATTCTATATAAAAATATTTGTACTGTTTATAAGCTGTGTTACATAAATATTTATTCTGACTTTAATAATATTTTTTGTAGTATTTTCATTTGTTTTTATTAAATGTTTCCAATGTTTTTATTTTGTATACTAAGCCTTTAAAACTTATTTATTATTATTTTTATTATTTATTCATTAAAATTATTTTATGGTAAATGAAGCATTTCTGTTCTGAGTATAAAATGTTCTAAATTTTTAAACTAGAAGAACCTGGTTGAACCTGATTAAAACTGCTACCATTTCTGAGGCATAATACTTTCTACAACAAAGGGGTGGTTAGTTTAGTGGAATGTGTTTTCTATTTAAATTTTTTTCACAAGAATATTTCCTTGCTTAAGGGCTGGAAAACAAATAATAAATTAATATTCCATACTGAATAAAATTTCTTATATGAGGAAGTCAAAACACTTCAGACAATTTAATGTGCTATAATGTAATTATAAAAAGAATGTATTGATATAGAAAAAAAGTAATTAATATGATTTCAAGGATATTTTCCACGAGTTTAAAGTTTTATAGACATTCTAATTTTATTCTCTTATCTTTAGTCATATATCCATTGGCTGAACTGTTTACTTTTACTATTTCTTAGAATTTTGTTAATATTGGTATTAGTTTTTTTTTTTTTAATTTATGAAGCTGATTTTCTGTTTGTAAAAAACTAAGGAACTTAAAGCATAAAGGTATAATAACTTTGAAGGTGAAGTTACTGTTGTGCAATAATAATGTGGAATATTTCAAGCATTCTATGCACCTGTGCACACTTTGTTGTTTTGTGTATGTAAATAGATATTCCTATAACCTCTCCCTGCATTTTCTTCTGCTTTCATTCTTCTATTGCACCAATGCACTTTTTAGTAATTGAAATAGTAACACTTGTAGCTTTTAGTGTATACTTTCTCTGTGTTCTGTTATTTCAAAAGTTTACTGTATAAAATTATGAAACATTAATGCATCAAAGATCTATTTTCTTTTGTCTTTAGCAATAGCAAGAGAAAAAATGATTATTTTGCTTATGGTCTAGAAATGTTTATTCTTTTCAACTAAAAGTTTGAAAATGCATTGGTCATAGAATTACACAGGCCTTCGGCAGTTAAGGGCACAAAGTTTTTCTGAAATTTCTATCAATTTTTCTTCTTTTAAAATTTTGTTTACAGAAGTTTATTAAACTTAAGTTTGATTTATCTTTCTCAAAGCACTGATGTAAATTATAGACAAAGTTATTTTTTCATCATTTTGAGTAATGAAGATCACAAAATCTTTGCATCATCATGCATCTTTGTATTTAAAAACCCCTTTTAAACTCAAATTCCCATTTATATCCCCCCCCCCCCCAAAAAAAAGGCCTACAACGTAAAAAAGAAAGTTAAGGAAAAAAATTTTTATTTATCTGAATCATAAATTATTTATTAGGCTGAAATAATGAAGAAAAAAAAAAACAGTACATTAATCTGTAGATAACTAGTCTCAGATTTTATGAAATTATCTACCCATATCCTAACATGTGTTTTATGCTTCATCTAACCATATCCTAAAATTTGTTTTATGCTTCAACTTTTGAAGGTCTGTGTATTTTGTGATGCGTAGTCAGGGGCCGTGCCAGGGGAAATTTTGGTCTGTTTTGAGACCCTTCACAAAACTCCAGTTAAATCGAAATGGACGCTTCATACAACTCCAATCAATCAAAATGGGCCCTTCACAAAATTCCTAACTACCAAATCGTGCGTTTCACAGAATTATTTATTACATAAGTGGCGAAGAATTAAAAAAAAATCTTGTCACTGTCTGTTTAAGTTTTGAATTTGAACAAAATTATTTGTTCAAATTTAAAATCATTATTTTCAAAAAAATATTTTTATAATTAAAAGAAACCTGACCTTGTTTAAAATGCTGGAGCGACCCCTGATAGTTTTTTTTTTTGAGGCAAAAATTAATTTTCTAAAAATTAGCAGCAGTAAATAATAATTTAACAAATGCCAAAATTGGGATAACCAAACAGCATTCTGCTGTTCGGGTATTAGTAAAATTTCCTTTTTCGAGCACAGAGAATCTTGTATGAGTCTTTGTGGCAACCTCCAACTATAATCTATACTGTCTTTGCTTTTGTATGTACACTTGTGATCTTGTAAATTAGTAATTTTTGTGGAATGCATAACTATATGGTGCACATTGGAAATATTTGTCTTAATGATGTTCCTTATAAATATTTTGTTTGAATTTCAAGTGTATTACATATATGTATGAATGTTTATAAATATACTTTGTTCTAATGTTGTTAATATTTTCCCTCCAACAAATTTCAGAAAATATAGGTTAATGGTAAGAAATACTTGTGTTTTTGTATTTACACTGTGAAAATTTTTCATTTCTTCTGGTAATCGTATTATGTTGATGTTCCAGGGAAAATTTTATCGTTGCAATGATGAATCCAAAATGACTGAAGAAGAATGTCGGTGAGTGCATTTTATTTTTGGTTATCTATCATATATTACAACAAATTAAATGATTAAATGTAACAAAGACACTAGCTAAATTATGATACAAGTCATTCAAAAATATTTTTTAGCTGGAAAATGCTAATGAGATAGAATAAATAATGTTAAATGTTGAGCCAAGTTTTTGTCTATAGCATGTCAAGTTCAAAACATTCGAGATAGATTTGTCCTGCATTATGCTATTTTGCTATAAAAATAAAGATGGTGATTCATATTTTGAGCATACCTTTTCTAGGGATAAAAATGCTAAGTGGTTGGGCTGCTTCCCTTTTGTAGTAAGGATAGTACTGTTAAAAGGAAAAGAATTAATTCTGGCTTAGGAGAAAGAGGCTGTACTGACAATGTTTCGTAACATAGTCAATATTCTTGTTGCTTAAGCACCTAAAAATTTTTGCACTTTTTGCTAACTGATAGTTACTTTTTAAAAACCAACCTGTAATGCTGTATAAATTTTTTTGAAAAAAAAAAAAGGCAATGAAGGAAGGGAATGATTCTTGAAAATTTCCCTCATTGTTTCTAGGTAACTAGTACTTGTGACTGCAGCAGAGCATATTGTATGGTTTTAGCATCAACAATTAAAAATAATAAGTAATAAATGTAACAAAAAGGGAAAAACAAAATAATAAAAATTCATGTGGGGTGGAAGCACGGGGAGCAGCAATGTATTAAAAATGCCATTATTTATTTTTTGAAATGTGATATATATTCTATTTTGTCTTTAGAAACATCAATTTTGATTTGTCTAACAGAATATTTTAACCACTACAAAGTGAAATTATTGAAACTTTTTAATTTCTTATTTGAGCTTTTATTTATATATATATTTTAATGATAAAGTTGTTTGTAGAAGGATTACAAGCTGATAAAAATTACACAAGTATTTTACTTTGAGGAGAATATATTAAGTTAAGTTATTTTTACAGTTTAATTGGTCTTTAGCATAAAGTTAAAATTTAGTATTACGTTGAAAATGTTTAAAAGAAGGAAAGACAACATTAGTATGAAATATTTCTAAAATTCAAACATTTGAATTTTTTGTGTTAGTAAAATAGTGTTTAAAAGAATGCATCAAAATAATATTAGACAGAATATTATTGTAGAATCGTTTCATTTGTAAATTTATGTAAGCTCACGGTTTATTCTTTCCGATAAAATTTTGTTCAAATGAATTGCTTTTTGTTTCAGGGGCCAATTTGTTCTTTACCAAGGTGGTGGTGATTCATTAAAAGTATCTGTAGAAGATAGAATTTGGGAAAACAATGAATTTAATTTTGATGATGTTTCCAAAGCTATGCTCAGTCTTTGTACAGTTTCAACTTTTGAAGGTTGGCCTCGGTAAGTATATACATGTGTGTGTGTGTAAATATATATCCTCATGTAGAACCTTGCCTCATCTTTCCTATATCTATTGTTTTCTTATATTTATTGGCTGTTTTTAACGGCATCATTTTTCTTTATGCTTACCAGCATGTGTGATTTTTACTATGTATAGTTTGCAATGAATCGCGTGAAAAGCGATCAATCAAGTTTTACCATATATATAATATATATATATATATAGTAAAATCTTGTTGTAGCAAATACCGATACAAGAGAATTTCCGTTAACTATGAAACACATTTTTAGTTCTGTTTTAAGTTCCAATAGGATAATGCACATTCCATTACAATGAAGTTTTTTCCCCAACCACTTGGAGTTTGTTGTAGAGGGATTTTACTGTTTTCGTTTTTTCCCCCTTAAAGTTTGGGCTCATAACTTTTTGGTAGTTGATGCTTTCGCCTACTACTGCATTTGTTATAGTGTTATTTTTTCTCAAATTGTGTTAGTGCCTTCTCATTTTTCGAGATGAACCAGCACTGATGAGTCCTGTCTCATTTAATTGTTTATTATTTTTTACATTTTTATTTCCTTACACATGTTTATACACTTATATATTTATATAATATGCATATATATGGGTGTGTGTATATTTTATTGGTGAATAAGAAATTTTTCTGCAGGGAATCCTTCAATTCAATCACTTTGTGACAGAACATTTAAGAAATTAATTTTTAAAATTATTATTATACATTTTAAATCTTGCACTTTTAGTATCATCTTTCATTGTTTTAAATAGATATTTATTTAGTGTTCTGTGAAAGAAAATGATAAAGCAAAAATACTAAATGGATAATTAAAAAGAAAAAAAGAAAAATAAATCAAAACTGAAAAGTATGGTTGAGTTTCCATGAAGTATTATTAAATGCAAAATTGAAATATTATTGAATGCAAAAATGAAATTATAATAAATGCAAACATAAAATATTAATAAATGCAAACATAAAATATTATTAAATGCAAAAATAAAATATTATTAAACGCAAAATTTTTCTCGTGTAGAGCACTCATTCTTGCTCGCTTCAAAAGGACTCGACATGAAAAACAACAACATGAATAGGTTTTTCACAGCCTATGTGGGCAGAGAGATATTGTGGTACCCCATTAGCCTTCCACTCCTAAAAAATGATACAATACAATACAATACAAAATGTACACCAACAACTGGTGCTAGGCTCAACGAGGTTGGTGAAAAGATGGCATTTTTTCACTAATGAACAATTCTTGCTTGACTTCTTCAACTGTCAATATTTTCCCCATGTTAGATTTATTTTTTTCATATCTCATATGGATACTTTTATGCATAAAACTTCAAAATTTTCCTTGGGAGAGCAACTGTACTTACTTTCTGGCAACTTTTTGGAACCCCTAAACCCCTGGTACAGTGGTACCCTACTGCTTCAGTTTTGTCCATGCTTGTGTGCATAGTTCTGTTAAATGCTTGCTATTTTATTCATAAGATGATAACAATTAAGCAATATTTAAAAATGAAAAAATGGGAAAACACTTTTTTTTTTTTTTTGAGGTTTTTATGAACATAGAACAACAAATTGCACATTTCTAGAAAATGACCCATATCTAAAAAAAATGCTGTTCATTACTTAAATAGTTTCAAAACATTCAGTTACACAATATAAGCAGAAAGTGTACTCGTGACTGCCTTGAAATCTATGCATTCTTTACGAATACTTTTGCATTTATTGTGGAGAGTAGGTCTTGTATTTTTTATAGTAGTCATAAAAAACAGAAATAGAAATTTCTTCAGTACTTTCAATAAAAACTTATGTTCAGTTATGTCAACTGAACTTGCCTTGTACTTTTTCAGAACATTATCTTTTTTAGTTGTGATGAAGATGATAAACTGCTCTTGCAACAAGTTCTTCAGTAAGAGTTTTACATAAAAAATGTGTTAAATTTTAATAAGAATAGTTATTCAAATTTAACATCATTTATGTATGGATTAATTTAAATATTAATGAGCTTTACAAATATTTTAAAAATTGGTAATAATACCCGTTTGAAATATTTGTTGTAACAATGTTTTAAATACTATTCTTTTGCATTTTTATATTTATACCTCTGTAGAAAAACAAAAATAATTAATTTTGTGTTTCCTCTTTTTTCAGTTTATTATATGTGGCTATAGATTCGCATGCAGAAAATATTGGGCCTATTTATAATTACAATCCATTAGTAGCAGTGTACTTCATTGTATACATCATTATCATAGCCTTTTTTATGGTAAACATTTTTGTTGGTTTTGTAATTGTAACTTTTCAAAGTGAAGGAGAGCAAGAATTTAAAAATTGTGAGCTAGATAAAAATCAGGTAACTTTTTTTCTTTCTATTTATTTATTCATTTTAAACAGCCTAAATGTTAAATGTTGTATATTAATTAATTTGTTTATAAAACAAATGCATGGTGTGTGCTAAATTAGAATGATTCAGTAGCAGTTTTGCTTTAGTGCGCTTAAAATTATTTATGCAGTATATTTATTCTATAGATGTCATTTATTTTTACATTTGAATGTTAAAACTAAATTAAATAAAGTGGAACCCTGCCATTCGTCCACTTCTCTAATCGTACAACTTGTTACTCATTCATTTTGTGCAAGTAAAATTCAACTTTCAATCGTAAGCTTGCCCCGTGATTCGGACAGCGCTAAGTGCCAGGGTTGCCAATTTGGCTTTTTTTCAGAAAAAAAATCAAAAAATTATGCTCTTTTTGAACTCATCTGGAAATAATTTGTTTGGCGTTGGCATTTTGGATTCTTTTAAATTTTAATACTTTTTGAGTTCTTACTAACAATTTTAACTTTCTAAGGGGAGCAGTAAGAGGAAGTGGTTGAAGATTTTTCTGCTTCAAAGGAGGAAAGTAGCAAGGAAAGCATTTTCTTTGCAGAAATTAAAGAGCTGCGTTACCACTGGGAAAAGACAAAGGAAGTGGTGGAAAAATGGCACCCTAACACTGTTGTAGTCAACAGGAGCATCAAAGTGTTCAACAACAATGTTATTGACTATTTTAGAAAAACTCTGAAAAGTCATCAAGGGCAGACAAGCAGGTTTTTAGAGAATAAAACCCAAGACTCTTCCAGTGCAAAAAGACAGTAGAGAAAGAACAGCAGAAAGGGAGAGAACACCTGAAGGGATAAAAATAATTTAACTTTGTGCAAGTAAACAATAATAATAATATAATTACACGTTAATTTAAAGCACAAATGAATGCTTTTTTGTTTTCTGACATTCGTTCCGCATATTGTTACATTGTGTATGTTTCGCACTTGTTTTTGAATTTTGTTCTTTCTGTTTATTTTTATTTATTGAACGGTTTAGCTATTGTTTTTCCCCTTATGTTTTGGTTGTTTTGATTCTGGTTATGTCTCAGGTTAACATATTTTGTAATCTACGGATTAAAAAGGTTCGGTTTTTGAACCATTTAAAATTTCTCCAGTCTTGCAGGCGCAAGAAAGTTATTCCTAAGTTTATCACCTTGAAGTGTAATTTACCGCATTCTGTTAGGGTTGATAAGGTAATTTTTGGTTCTAAATTAGCATTACTTAGAGCTTCTATCCAGGAAACTAGGAAAAAACTTTCGTTCATAGAACGTGAACTTTATGATTTACATCTTTCTGTATCCAATTCTAATTTCGATTTTGAGTCTATTGATAGAATGTCATGGGCAAGAGCTCTTTGTTCATCCAACAGTCACAAAATTACTTTAAATAAGAAATTTACTAAGTTGTGTAACGATTCAAATGTTCCTGTTCCGGCTGATTTGCCTCTTGTTAATAGGAACACGGTTGTAAATCTTTCAAAACTTCCTTTGAATAGTAATGAAATGAATGCTCTGAAATGTAATAACAATTTTGCTTTGGCTAAAAAGCCTTCTTTTTATGAACTTATTGCTCCGGTTGAAAAAGCTTTCAAATTTAGTGCCTTAACTTCCACTCAAAAAGAGTCGGTTCGGCATCTTATTGCTTCCAATGTTGATTTCAATTCAAAAGTTCCTAATACTGGTTTTACCCATTCTGTGAAACGATGTGTCAATAATTTAGTTTCCAATTCTGATTTGGTCATTACCAAAGCAGACAAGGGTGGTCAGATTGTTGTTCTTAATAAATCATCTTATGTTGAAAAAACTGATGACTTAATTGCTTCTGGTCCTTATTCTGAAATTTATAAAGATCCTAGTGACAAAGAGTTAAAAGCTATTTCTTCTGCTGTTAAGTCTGTTCATTCTATTCCTTTGATTGCTAAACGGTCTGTGATTCCTTCTGTTGCTAATTGTGTGCGTTTCTATGCTTTACCGAAGGTACACAAGGCAGGTATTCCTTTCAGACCAATTGTTTCCAATATTGGCACTGCTTCATATAAACTTTCCAAGTATTTAGTTTCTGTGTTTTCTCCACTTAGGAGTCGGAATGTTTTCACTGTTAAAAATTCCACCGATTTTGTTAAGAAACTTCATAACTTCGTTCCGAATAATTCGGTTATGGCCTGTTTTGATGTTAATTCTTTGTTTACTAATGTTCCTGTTGATGGCGCTTTGACTTGCCCCAGGAAAAGGCTTTCTGAATTCCATTTTACTTCTGTGGAAATTGAGGAATTAGTTTTCCTTACTCGTGTGTGCTTGCAACAGAGCACTTTTGTATTTAATGGTAAATTTTATGCTATGGTAGATGGCCTGGCTATGGGAAGTCCTCTTAGTCCTATTTTAAGTGATTTCTATATGCATTATTTTGAGGAAAAACTTCCAGAAATTGCAATTTCAATTTTATGTTCGTTATGTGGATGATTGTTTTGTCCTAACGGACAGTAACTTGTTAGGTATTGATGATGCTCTTTCTATTATGAACTCCATTGATCCTAATATTCAGTTTTCTTGTGAGAAAGAACTTAATAGTAGCCTCGCGTTTCTTGATGTCTTTATTTCTAAGAGTGAGTCTGGTTTCACTACTTCTGTCTATCGTAACCTTTCGCTGTTTCTTTACCTCCTCACAGACTGTCGTCTCCTCCTCCCAACCAAAAATATTTGGTTTTTAATGCTCTGGTCCATCGTGCTATTAATATTTGCTCTTCTCCTGAGCTTCTCAAGATTGAACTCGACTATCTGAAAGCAGTAGCTGTTGATAGAGGATTTTCTCACTCTTTAATTGATTCTATTTTCCGTATTGCTAAAATCCTAAAAAGGTTTCAATTTCAAGTCGTTTTTGCTCCTAGTAACAAACTTTCCTTCTCTTCTCTTAAGGATCCTGTCGATCAACCTAACACTTAGGGTATTTACCAAATTAGTTGCCGTTGCGGCCTTTCTTACATTGGACAGACAAAACGTGCTCTGAAAATTCGGTTAAATGAGCATAAAGGTTATGTACGAAAGCAAGAGCTGAATAAGTCTAGCATTGCTCAACATTGTTGGAATTCCAACCACTTTTTTGATTTCAATTCTGGGAAAATTATTCAAAAATGTTCTTCCCCTTTAGTACTTGACTTTTGGGAAGCTTATCATATTAACAGGAATAGTTCTAATTTGGTTAATGATTCTTCCTCAACTCCTTATTTTTCACAGGTCTGGCATAAGTTCCTTTAATTTGTTGTTCTTTCTTGGTTTTCTTGTTAGTTTTCCTTTTTTTTTGTGTCAATTTTTTCTCCCCCCTCCCTACCCCTCCTTTACATGTGTAATTTGTTTTGCTTTTTGTTTTGGTATTTTCTGTACTTATTTTATTTCAATTTTATTCTTTGTATTTTATTTTATTATTTTTGCAATTTTCATGTATTCTCACATTTTTATGCATGCTGTCGTCTTTTTTGCTTTATTTTTATTGATATTCCTTTTTACTTCCTGTACTTTCAACTGGATTCGTTTGTTGCTCTCTCATTGGTGTCTTCCTACTACTTCTACTTCCACTTCATGCTGCCTTTATTCTCATTGGTTTACAGATAATTCTTAGGCTATATAAGCTTTGTTTTTGTTGTTCTGTCTGCTTCATTTGGATGTTTTGCATCTAGAAGCTCCCTGTCGCATTGAAAAAGGGATTCCAAGCAACCCCAAAACATATGTCTGCATTTTATTGCTCATTTGTGCTTTAAATTAACGTGTAATTATATTATTATTACCTGAAGGGATGTTACCTGGTGTTTTTATGGAAGGCGACTCCTCTTCCAAATAGTAACATAAACATTTCTCTTCCTCTCACATTCCACTTATGTCATCAGCTCAACTCTGTACCTGTAAAGTGCAGTTAAATTTTTATTTATGTATAATTTCATGTACAGTACTGTACATTTGTTTTTCATAGGTTTAAATAAGCAACCATCTGTGGGGCTGGAACGGATTAACCCAATTCACTTTGTATCTTATGGAAAAAATAATTCACCATTCGTGCAAATCGCCATTCAAACTGCCTCCTGGAACGAATTGTGTGCGAATAGCGAGGTTCCACTGTAATGTAAATTGATATAAATGTATGTAAATAAACAACGTGCATTGATTCAAATGTAGGTAAAATTTTAGCTCGGTTTCGATAGTAATGTCAAATGAGGTAATATGAATAAATGAACACTTTTGTGAACAATAAGTACATTATTGTGAATAAATGAGTAATTTAATTTGGATAAAAGAATATTTATTTCATTAAAAACAAACTGGTTGATGTGTAGCATTTTGCATTTAATGATAAAATTAATGCTAACTGATATAAATATTTTTAATATTTTAGTTATGTGTATGGTAATCTGAATGCAAAAATAAAAAAAATATTTTGCCTTTCAGAGAAACTGCATAGAATTTGCTCTGAAAGCCAAACCTGTTCGTCGCTATATCCCCAAACATCGAATTCAATACAAAGTGTGGTGGTTTGTAACATCACAATACTTTGAATATGCTATTTTTATTCTCATTATGATCAATACTCTAGCTTTAGCTATGAAGGTAAGTTATTATTTTGTACTTCAATTTTAGAACTATAATTTCTCATTATTTGGTACCTTACATTGTAGCTTTATTAGACTGAATATTGAATAACTAATTAATGATTAGTATTCTAGGAAAACAAGTTGATGAATTCGTTACTTAATCATAATAAAGTTTAATATCATGCAGCGCTCAAAAAATCCTAACATTTTTACATGCCCAGAAGTTGTTATATTGCATATTAATAAAAACATTTAAGTTTGGCATATAGCATCAATCAGACAAAAAATATATTAACAACTAATTATTTTAATTATTAATCATTTAAAAATTACATTGCAAATAAATATTATATAATAAGTCATCAAAATAAAGTTTTGGAAGGAAATATTGGATTAAAAAATTACATGCCCTGCGAGGCATGTAAGGGTAAAAGATTCATCCCCGATGGGAATTTTTACATGCCCGGTCATGTCAGGCAATATAATTTTCAAGCCCTGGTATCATGGAAAAATAAGAATTTTAGGACTAAAACTTTTAATTTCCAGTTGTGCTTTGTTCATGTTGTAATAGTTTTCCAGTAAAAGTTGAAGCATATTTTCTTTCTTCTTTTTTTAATTGCTTTTCATTTAACTTTAAAATTGTACAGGGGTGAAAAATCTGTGCCTTTTGTACAAATTTTCCATTCCTGATACATCTGATACAAAAGCTTAAATTTGATATTTCTGCAAATTTAATGTTTCTTTAAAAGGTAACAAATAGCTGTTACGTGCATTTTTTGTTGCTGAAAACTTCATATTTATTTAAAAATTTTTTAATGTTTCTTTGCATTTTTAGAGCTATCAGTTAATGAAGTGACAACCCCCATCAAATACCATTTAGTGTTTCAGTTCCTTTCTGTCAATGCACATGTACCCCGTTAAGATAGAGCTGTAGTGCCCCCCACCCCATGATGGAGATTTCTTTTCAGAAGAACTTTCCTTCTCATAAAATAATAATGGAATCAAACCTTGATATAAGGTCATCCATGTGTAAAGTCACCCCACATATGTCACTTTTTTAAAGTCCCGATTCATTGAACGTCAAATGTGTATGAATCCATTATAAGGCACCCCGCTTGTAAGGTCATTTTGGTGAAGTTCAGAGGGGTAACCTTATATCAAGGTCTGACTCTAATAATAAGTAATAATATACTTGTAATAGACAGCAAGAAGAAATGCAGCTGGTACTAAACATAGTCTATTTTGTTTATTCAACAACATTGTATAGTTTAAAAAGTTAAATGCCTCAGCAGAAATTTGATTTTCACAATAGAAAAGAGAAATCCTTTCACATCATCTGGCATAATTTTCTACTCACAATAATGAGAAACAAAATTTTGCATCTTTTGAATATGAATGCATTTTCTTTTTGAGTTTTCAACTACAGTAATTTCTTTTATTAAAATAAATTTAGTCATTTAATGTTAATTTTATTTATTTAAATAATGTTAATGACTGTGATCCAAAGATTTATTTCTCTTTTTTAGAGTTAAATCAATACTAAGTTTCTAAAGCATTATAATTAACCTTTAGATTACGGCGGTACAGCATATGTACCGCAGAAAAGTTTGGGCCTTCCTTACGGCTGCGGTACAGCATATGTACCAGACCTTTCGTCCCCTTCCTGAGCGGAAGGAAATCAACAGGAGGTGTGAAAATTACTGAGAGTTATTAGCATTTCCTGCCCTCACGAAAAGTCTTGGCGAAATACGCGGCGTTGATTTACTGTCTGGCGAGTATTTGGAATGTTTCTGGTTTAGACACACATATATTCGTCGGATAACATTTATTATAGATCGTGGACACGCTTTTGCCTTGGGCCTCGCAAACGCTAGGACCGGGCCTGGTTATAACCCTATTAGCAGCTCGATGCGCTGGAGGTAACATTCTATGTCTATAATTCTTTCTTTCTTGGTTTTCTAATAAAAACCACATGTACACTACGCGTGTCGAAGTCGAAATAATAAGAGTCCACCCCATGTTATACATTCCGGTAAGTGCATTCAACTAAAAATTAGTAAAAGAGTTGAAGTGATTGTGAGGGGAATGCAAGTACAATAGCTGGACATTCGGTCTTGCTTTTGTTAACAAAGGACCTCCCCCCGGAGCCATCGGCAGACAGGAGTTTGTTAGAAGTACAACAGACACTTTGAAGCTCATTCTGATTATCTTCGGTGAATGACCGCTTTCCAGTTGCTATATGAGTAAATCAACAAGTCAGTGTGGTGAAAAGGGCAAAGGAAAATTGTCTATTCATACCTGCAATTTTTAAGTGAATTAGGATAAAGTAAATCCGTTATAAGGATATCAGTTTCAGCAATGAGATGATACTTTACTTCCTTGTTCAGTTCGTGATTGTTTCATATTCTTATCATGAAATACCACGTAAAGCAAGAAGTTAACTTAAGAGAAAAATAATAATCTATTACGGAGGGTGCGGGGAGGAATAAAGCGCTGCGAATTATAGAATTCATGTACTAATAATATACTTAAAGTGTTTTACTTGTTTATTGAGATTGTTGATAATGTATTTTGCAGATGTTTAATATAAAATGCTGTCATCATGACTTCGCATCTGAGATGTTTGTCAAAATCTAGGCAAATTATTGATGCTCTAATACATTGAAAGGTCACTACTATTCAACTAAATGGAACAGCACTTTTTATTGTTAATTGTAACTCTAATTTGGGCAGAAATTTTGATTGCCTTATTAGCCTAGCAAAATTTTTTAGACAAACATAGGGAAACTCACATTAGACTTCAATAATAAGTTGTAGTTTAAATGAGGAAGAAAAAAAAACTGCATGTTTCCAAAATTATTATTATTTTCATATCTTCCTTTTTTACTTTCTTTCGGAAATTAACTTTAGAAATCATATAGGTAATTACTTCGAATTGGCGATTGGGAGCAAAAATATAGCAACTGAGTAACGAAAGTTTATATTTTGGCAACACGTCTAATGAAGTCAATCACACTCAGAAGAGGTATAATGGAAGTTAAGGACCCCCGTGGTAACACTGAGGAGGAAAAAAATCCGCAGTTTTGCCGTTGTATGGATGAATTTCGGGAGCTCGAGCGCCGTAACTTAAAGGTTAATTGTACACTGCATAAAAAGTTTTCTCATTTCAAACTATTTCTTTCAAGCAGCATTACTGCTAAAATTATGAATAAACCTGTTACAAAACTGATAGTTCTGATACGAAATTGTCACTAACTTGATAAAAACTAAGAGTTCTGATTAAAAAAAATATAAGTTCACCTGATACAAAATTGATAATTCTGCTGCAAAACAGGTATTTTTACTGATACAAAACTGAATTTTTCATTTTCTCGTTCTGAATTGTATTTTTTATCTATTATTTTAATACGAAAAAATAAAGTACCCTTATAACTGTGTCTTCCTTTCCTTTTTAGTATTATGGCCAACCTAAAGATTATACATTTGCCTTAGATATAATGAATATGATTTTTACTGCTGTTTTTGCTTTTGAATTTCTTCTTAAACTAATAGCATTTAAATTTAAGGTAAGTGTATTAATTGTTTATTTATTTGCTAAGTATATCTTAAAAGAATTATAACTGCAATTTGGTTGAATATTCAATGAATTTCCTCTACTTCTAAGGAATTCAGTATATTTTCATATTTAAATCATAAACATTTATTATGTTTGAGAGTACTTTTAGTTTATGCTTAAGAATGCTTAAAATCCCAACTAATAAAACTTTGTGTGTGTGTCAAGGCTCTACCAGCTTTCATTTTCTTGATTTTAATTCATATCAGTACATGTTGTGAAACAAAAAATTTGTATTTGATATTGAAAACAATTGTCATGCACTGCATTTGCTGCCCATGAATATTAATCTTTGAGAAAAATTGTGTCTTTAATTTTAAAATTTTATTTTTTGTGTAAAAGTGAAATGAATGAATATTGTTATGTTGCCAAATTTTTTGATATATGTACTTCAAAATAATGCATTATTGCAATGTTTTATGGTTTGATTTCTAATAATTATATTTTGTTTTGTTACAGAATTATTTTGGAGATGCCTGGAATGTGTTTGATTTTATCATTGTATTAGGGAGCTTCATTGATATAGTTTATTCTGAAGTGAATGTAAGTTATGTTTCTAAACTTTCAACTAATTTGTAATAATTTATTCATTTATTGTACATGCATAGTTTACTACCTAATAGCAAATAAATACGTGTTCTGCTAATTTTACTTATTTCTTCCTGTTTGTATGTATAATAATTTTAAGAAGAGTACTTACACAAGTTTAATCTGAATTTTTAAAATCCATATTTTAATCCAATTTTATTAAAATCCATTTAATAATTATCTACGTATAATAATTTTTATTTACTGTAAAAGCTAGAGATTGATGCAAACAATACAAAACTCACTTACAAAGATTTCTTCCACTTTTTAATTTAATCAAATTTTCAATATGGCACCCTTTCATGTAGTACACATGTGCCTGCCCACATCCCCGAGCCTGGGGGGGGGGGGGGGCATCCCTAAGGCCTCATGCTAACAGGGAATGGGGATGGAGAAAAAAAGCACATGTGCCCGCAACCCCAAAGGCCATTTTATTGACTTCTCAATCATAGGTTTTGGAAATCTGATTATTTGCTTCTTTATAATACTTTTTAGAATTGATAGTTTGAATCAAAATATCTGTCTTTGAATTGCATTTTACATTCTTTTTGAGAAATGGTTAAAAAATATCATGTTTTTGATGCTCTATGCATTGATTTGAGCTTTTGCTAAGTACCGTTCTTATCGGTAAATAGCCCACATCGATGTATAGTCCGCAGGAAGAAAAATTCATTCTAAAAAAATTAAGTTCGTTGTATAACCCACATTGTTGTATAACTTGCACCCAGAAAAAAAACATGTTATACACCCCTAGAAAACAATACATTCGCCTGTAGCGCCCAAGCCCCAATCTGCTTTGGACCATTGTTTCGAAAGCTACGATTTATTCCTCTGCATTTTGTTTTACAGGAAAAGAGATTTCGATATTTTTGAACGGTAGTTGTCTTTTTAATAACACTTTTTTTTTTAATTTCATGTATTGCCCTCATTGTTATATCGCCCGCAGGTAGTAGAAAAAGGAGTTTTTTTGTAGATAACCCCCAGGCTATACACAGATAATTACGATATGTAATTTGATGTAGGAATTAATTAAAAATATAATATGTGCTGTGCTGGTTCATAATTTAGTATTTTTTGTTCTACATTTAACATATTTTTTTGTAATAAACTTTCAGTTGAGCTTAATTTTAAGGACTTATTTTCATTTAATCAATGTTTCATGGATTTTTATAAGTGATGGCCAATATAAACAATTCACAAACTTGTTCATTTAAATAATGTGAATTGTATTTAAATACCTAATTGTATTTTAAATAAATTAGTTTGATTAATGTATTTTAATAACATGAATTTGGTATTTAAAAAATAAATTTTCCTTTCAGCCTGGAACAAATATTATTAGCATTAACTTTTTTCGTCTTTTCCGTGTCATGAGGCTAATAAAACTTCTAAGCAGAGGTGAAGGTATTAGGACCTTATTATGGACTTTTATTAAATCTTTTCAGGTAATTTTTTAGTGCATAAGTTTACTTAAATTTTAATTATAATAAAATATTACTTTAATACCTGTTATTTTGTTTTTGATATTTTCTCACAAAATGCAACCTTACTAAAAATGTAGTTTTGGACACAAGGGTTTTGGACAGGACGGCAAAAACTATGGTTTTCACCGTAGTGTCGAAACATTGCCAACGCTGATTTTATTCTTAATTAACTTGAAGCTTTTATAGTCCTAGTTTACATTAAATAGAGTATACATTAAATATCATTAGAAATGATGTTTAATGTAAATATAGAGACCTAAATATAGGTCTAAAAATAAGTAAAGTAATAAATAATGCTTGCCACCTCCTCTCTCTCTCTCTCAAAAAAAAAAAAAAAGAGAAAAATCATGCTAGTTTTATGCAATGACCAATATGAATTTCTATTTTGAAAGTATTCTGAATCTTAAAAAAATTTATACCACTATTATATGGGGGCACTTTATTAAAAAGTCAATAGATTTTGTAATCTCATAATATTATACTTAAATTTGTGTTACAATTTAATGTTTTGCTTCAATTTAAGTAGCTTTTAAAAACAACATAGTTAAAATCTTAAAAACACCCAAATTAAAATAAAATATAGGTAGTGTGTAGATACATGGCCTCATAATTATTTGTAATACTCTTAACATAAATTTAAAATATAATGCAATACAATGCCACCTATGAATTTTAGAAGAAAAAATTCAATTGCCAAATTAAAATACCTTTTTTAAATTAGTCAAAATTGCACTTATAGCTATATATTTGCTGTTGTCAAACATACTCTTTGCACAGGTATATATTTATAGATGCATAATAAACTAAAAGGATATCACTATAAAAATTATTTTGTGATTTTTTTTTTTTTTTTTTCAATTTTAGACATGATTATTATTGATCATTGTTCAAAAGAGAATCACCACAATAATTTTTAAAAATGACTAATGTATTGCTGTTTCATTTCAGGCTTTGCCTTATGTAGCTTTATTGATAGTAATGTTGTTCTTCATATATGCCGTTATAGGGATGCAGGTAAAAACATATAGCTACATGTTTTATTTAATCCTTTTAAAAAATCTACATATTTTATTAACTAATGATTGCCTTTATTATCTTGGGTATTAAGGTATAAGGTGTATTTTTAAATTTCTATTTTAGATGTTTGGACGCATCGCATTGGATCCAGATACTGCTATCCATAGAAACAATCATTTTCAAACTTTTCCACAAGCAGTTTTAGTTTTGTTTAGGTGAGTACTGAAAAATCAAAAATTACATGTGTTTATAACTACAGTGAAAGTTCTTTTCAATAAACATTGTACTTAAGGGATATTTGCTTATAAGGATAATCAGTTGGTTCTGAGTAATTCCACCAGTGGCAGGTTTTAATGCTTCGTATGAATATTAAGGCTGAAAAAATTTTGCGTATACTATATCAAAATTGTTTTTCCTCCATTTTCCCCCTTTCATATATAATTTTTCATCTCAGCAAAGAAGCCTTTTTTATATAGATGAAGCATCTAAGGAAAAAAAATGAGGATCTCTGTATCTTTATAATTTTTAATCACTTCCTTCAAGTATAAATTGTGTTGCTAATTTGAATATTTCTTTTTTTTTTTTTTCCTTTCTTTTTTTATTTCATAACTTTTATATAGTGTTAAAGATTGCCCTTCAATTATGTACCCAAACAGTTGTAGTTTCAGACAGTTACTTAAAAATAATAACCATAAGGGTCGATAAAATTTGCACAGCAAACACTAGCTTAGTGAAATTTGCCAAAAGGGGTTCATGCTGTGTGAAGTGGTTTGAAATTTAATTAAATATTTGCACCAAATGATAGGTGATAATTTTTTCGATAATGCAAATTAAAAAATAATAAAATAATTTTGGTGATTATAAATAATAAATGTTATCCAAAGAATTATGGTTAAATAATTGGGTAACAGTTCAAGAGGCATGTCCATGTGTGCAAAATAATTATAAATTAGTTGATGCCATATTGAAATTTCATCTTGGCAAAATAACTCGTGAAAGAAATCAAGGGATTATGCACACATGGAGGTTCCCATCCTGTCACCAAGCATCATATAGTGGAATTGGTGGAAATTGCTGCAAAAACTAATTTTAAGATGGATATTATTGCATGAAAGAAATATAAAATACATAATGAAAGATGAAACAAAATTAACTTACTGAAATTCATTTATTCAATCGTTGCAATAATAAACATGATAGATGGTTGAAGACTGCTAATGAAAAGATCCGGACAAAAAAATAAATGGTCACCATATGATCACATTCAAATAAAATTAAGCATGATAATTTAAAATCTTGGATAAGAGGTAATGAAATACAATCAAAATTAAAATTTCACGGACACTTGGCAATGACTTATTCGAGTGGAAAAACTCTGGTCGAATTTATATTGATGAAAAACATTGTTACAGTTGACGAGACACTACTTGAGAACACATTATGCATAACTTGAGTCACCGATTTTTGGCGGTGAAGCAGTTCTTGGTATGATGATTCCATTTGATCATAAGCCACCCAATTCCATGAATATATGTTATTGCAATCATATTTGATTCTTCAATATTGATAGTAGGCACATGGCGATGGGAAGCAACCTGTAAACACACCACATAGGACTGAATCAGATGGAAAAATCAAGTACACCATAAGAAACGTGAACGTCACTTTATCTTTTTAGACAGCGGGCATCAAGGCATTCTGTTATTTTTCGACAATTAATCTAAAATATTGATGATCTTATTCACTGAAAACTTTTGTTCGAAATCTCGACTACGACATTTCAATGCCGCCTTCCATAGCTCTCTGAAAAAACACCAATCAAAAATCAGGTTTGAAAAAGCAAGGTGTTCTCAATCACGTAGTGTAACATGTAGCCGAGACGCTGAATGGTAATAGTGCGGCCCTCTTGCAGGAAAAATGTATATAAAAGCAAAATGAATGTGAAACATTGGTTTTACAGTTCATATGTATAAAGCAGCCACCATATTGTCATTATTAAATGATGCGTGGCTGTGCAAGATTTGTATTTTTCCAAAATCTGCTGCATAATTTAATAAATACATTTAATCAATATTTACTAAAACAATATTAGCTGGTGTATTTTCAGTCTTGATGAGTATTTTTTCTTAGTTTATATCAAATTAAGAAAGGAATATTTATTTCTTCATTTATTTTTAATATGTTTTGTACCTGAAATACACTTATCATGTGTGTGAAGTACTGCAGTCTATATTTTGTAGTAAAACTAATATATTCTAGGTCTGCCACTGGTGAAGGTTGGCAGGAAATCATGTTAGCTTGTTTGAACAAACCAACAACAAAGTGTGATCCTAGATCAGATGAATCATTTGGAGACGTTTGTGGATCTGAAGTTGCATTACCATATTTCATCTCTTTTTATATTCTATGCTCTTTTTTGGTAAGCTTATTGATTCGTCTTTTGTTGCTTTTAATTTATATATGCAGCGAAAAATGACTATTTACTTATTAGCACATAAATTTATATTAAGAATAGTTCTTGCTATGTTTCCATAATTTAACAAGTCCTCAAAAGTTGCAATGCTTGAATATTCGTCCGTTTTAAAAGAAAAGGGTCTTGATTAGTTTTAGGGTATCATTTTGTTTGTTTGCTTAGTTGAATTAGTCAAACTCAGCTTCATTTTAATAAACTATGTAGCCCGGCTTGACAATTGCTCTTTTTAATCAATTTCATTGTTAGAAGGACTAAATATATGTAGATTATTGAATCTTATATTTTCAATGTAACTGTTAATCCTTTAATGAAATAATCCTGTGATACTTTTTGATACTCAGTGAATGCAATGAATTTGAACCACTTTTTAAAAACAAAACGTTGGAGATGATTTCCTTTTTGTTGTATGAAATAAAAAAGTGCTTATTTTCTAAACCTACTCAAAATCCAAGGTTAAAACTATTGGAAAGTTTAATTTCAATGTTTTGCCAAAAAAAAAAAAAGGAAAGAAACACTTGATCCCCCCCCTCCTTTTGAACATTAATATTTTTTTCTGTATAAAAGAACTATTTATGTATTATATAAGATGTACAATATGATTATAAAGCTCCAAACAAACTACTTTGGTAGCAGTTAATAAAGAAACCTCAGCAGATGCAGTATTTGCTTAAGAAAAATCTATAGGAAATGCAAGAAGTGCATATTCTGTTGAAGAGCTAAATTCCTACAAGATACCCCAGAAATGCAAAACAAACTACCAGCACAGTTATAATGGAGATCCTTAAACAGCAAAGAGGTTACATAAGTATTAGTTAATAAATAAGTAAAAATAAAATGTGACCTTAAATCTTGGACAAAAAAAAAAAAAAAGTAAGAAGTTAAGCATGCATTGTTGAAGCTCAAATGGACTGGATAAAAATTTAAATAATTATATTTCTTTAGTGAGCTGATTTCAGTTGGAATTCTTATATATATATAGACATATAAATCCATACTGATTTCATGTTAAAACATACTTTTTTTAGATGCCATAAATATTAAAATTTAAATTATTGAATATTCTAATAAAGCATTTTATAATGTAAGTTCTGTAATTTCTCCTTTGAAACACATTTCATGTATAGAAACGCAATATGTGTTTCTAATTTTCTTGCATATAATTCTAAATTTTTGCATTTCCTACTTTCAATCCTATAACAAGAACAATTCATGTATTAGAATGCATTGAACCATTACAAGGCTTTATAGATTTTGAACTATTTACTGCATACAGTAGTGTGCACAATGCCTTTGTCAAAATTTGGTCATAAGGAACCGTTCATAAATGATGTCACGCTTTTTTCCCATATATTTGACCCATCTCCCCTCTTTGTCACAAAATGTCACACTTCAACATACCCCTTCCCCCCTTTGTTACATGCCAGGCTATGTTACATAAGCATGATGTCACACTTCTTGTTACCCCATCGCCTCATCACAATTTCACAAAAAACTCCTCCCTCCTCAAAGCCTGACATCATTTATGAATGATCCCTAATTTGTAAATTTCCTCATAGTTTAAGTTGAATTTGCTTATTTTCTTTTGTACAATTTATTGTTTTGCTTAAAATTATATGTATGCTTATATTTTAAAACCTTTCTTTGTGCAGGTTATTAATCTATTTGTAGCTGTAATAATGGATAATTTTGATTACTTAACTCGTGATTGGTCAATATTAGGACCTCATCACTTAGATGAATTCATTCGACTGTGGTCAGAATATGATCCAGATGCAAAGTGAGCTCCATAAATAATAATTTGTTCTTAGTTTTAATATATATATTCTCTCTGCCTCTAGTGTGCATGTGTGAGTGAATTTTTACAGATTATGAAATTCGAATTGTTTCAAAAGTTCAAGCATCTATTTGTATTATTATTTATAATAATTTTAAAGCTTATTATAGTTTATGATCCACTGCAAGTTTTCCAGTCTCTTACTTAAATTTGAAAAGCAATTCAAAGTATCCCCTAGTAAGAAATGTAACCTATGTATCGTAATTGTTTCTTAAAAATTTTCTTAATTTTGCTTTGGCCCAGTGCTTAATGTTATTGAATATGCTTAGTTTATGAATATATATTTTTCATTTTCTCAGAGGTAGGATAAAGCATCTGGACGTTGTTACATTGCTCAGAAAAATTTCTCCTCCTTTAGGATTTGGAAAGTTATGTCCTCACAGAGTAGCTTGTAAAGTAAGTTTATTTTTAGAATTTTTAAAAATTTTTGATGTGTTACAATCTGTTTTGTAAGTTGACATTGACAATAAATGTAAATTCATGGGAGGAGGGGGCAATATTATACCAGTGTCAACTTAAAGTGAAACAGATCATAGTGCAAACTTTTATACATATCCATTATATATAATGTGGACCATTTATGATTAAATTTTGTGGTACAATATGATAGTAACATCATGCAAAACAGAAACTGTGGTAAAATGGTATTTAAATATTTGTTTAATGATTAACATAGAAAATTAACATAATATTAGTATTTATTATCGTAACATACAGACTTTAACAAATTTATTTCTATTTCTTCAAAAATACTTTCATTCTTAACCTTAACCCCCTTTTTAATTTTTGATTCTTTGAAGTGGCAACACGTTAGTTTGTTTTTGTCTAGAGATCATTTTCATGTTTATACTAGCGATCTTTTCTTAAGCCTTTCGAATTTTAAAATCGTTTTTTTACGATTATAAAATGGTTAATTTCCGATTCTTTGGAGTGGCAACACCTTAGTTTGTTTACACCAAGTGATCATTCTTATGTTTATCTATAGCAATAGATTCTTAAGTCTGTTGAGTTTTAAACTGTTTTTTAAAGATTTCGAAATGGTTGTAGCCCAACCTAGCTGATCCCTACAGATGTTCTGTAGGGATCAGCTAGTATGTCATATTTCCTTTGCCATATAATGTCAAAAAGAAAAATGCACAGCATAATGCTGCTTCAGTTTTATATTTGTTCAAAATGCAGTAAATATTTCGTTTCATTCTTGATAAATGTTTTGCACATAAATTTAAAAGCTCACATTTGTACATTACCATTTAGTGCATTCTTTTTAATCCTTTTGCTTGTGTTTTCATAATATAATGAAAAAAGGAGCCAGGTTAAATTTACATTATGGCATCTATGATGTATATATATTTCATATATTATTTTTATTGTGTTTCTGTTACATTATTTTTTTTCTAGAAACTTGTTTCTATGAATATGCCTCTTAACAGTGATGGTACTGTTATGTTCAATGCAACTTTATTCGCCCTAGTGAGGACATCTTTGCATATCAAAACAGAAGGTAATCACTTTTTTATCCAGTTTAAAATTTATTATCAAATATTTTGATAGCTGATAACTTTTTGCATTAAATTGTGGGGGGGGGGGGGGATATATACAATAAATACCTAACTGGATTACTTGTATAATGAATTGGCATAGCGGTCGCTGTTGAGCAAATATTATGGATAAACCAGTGTTCAGACTGGGGAAAAACACAAGGTGGGATTCCCACCTTGACCAAAATTTTAAGTGGGATTTTCAAAATTTAAGTGGGAACTTTTCTTTTTGTTTTTGTCTTTAAGCATATTACTAAAATGTCTGATCATTTTCCAAAAAAAACTATGTAGTAAAAGATGATTATCTAGGCTATGTTCAGCAAAACAAAATTAAACATCACTAAGGTTCACACAAAACGGATCCTTCATAAAATTCTCGATCGCAAAAATGGGTGCTTTATAAAATGTTAAGCATGAAAAAGATCTTCAATATTCTTTAATGTGTGATTTTTACAAAAAAAAATCCTAAAAAGTCGTTTAATATTTCCTCTATTTTTTCTGATCATATGTCTTCTGATCATATTGATGTTTTTCAATGAAAACAGTATATTTTAGAAACCAGCACTCTTGTAACCTTGTGACCAAGGAAGATTCCCTTTTTCCACTCCTTTTTTGATTTTGTTCTCTGTGGATAGAATGAATGAAGATAAGTCTGAATTCACAAAGGGCTTAAATTGTTCAATAATCCCAAGAAATGAAGAAGTTGTCAATCTTTCTCCCATGTTATTATATATGATAAAAAGGGTTCCTAGATTCTGCTTTTCATTAATGAGGATAAGATGGCAATTGAAAATTAACATACTCCATTCAGTTTGTATTGAATTATCAGTTTAGAATAGTAGTTTCGTTTCGTGATGTTTTGAATGCGCGTCCGCTAGTGGCGAGAACAGCGCGCAAACAAACTTTTTTTGAGTGGGATTGCAAAAAATTCTGCGGGAATCACGCGGCCTAGCGCGAACCCTGGCCATGTACTTGAGAAATACTTATATTTTTATACTTAATGTGCAAATATGATATAACTTCAAAATTAAATTATTGAAATCACCAACTGGTGTGTTCAAGAGTGTTGAAAGGGGCATTTTCTTTTTTTGTTCCAAAGGACTGTTTATCTTTCATACAGCTGTTTTTGTGTGACATATAGCAATGAATTTTGTTTACAAAAGTCTAACCTTTTTCAAACACACATTTTTTGTGTTTGTTTGAAAGTAAATAGTTCATATTACAATACATTTTCTTGAGATGAATAAAAATAAACGTTATTTAATGGAAAGTCCACAATGTATAGAAAATTAAATGATACTAATTTGTTTTTAGGAATAATACAAGGGCAAGAAAAAACTTAAAAATAATAAAATTGCCGCCATTATCAGCAGAGTAAAACAGACTACTCTACCTATGTCTATTCTGCTGGAAAAAAAAAGAGAAAACTATTTGTATGTCACCAAGCTTGAAAAAAGTAAGGGGGGTATGACCTGGTAAGTGGTCCTTAATATGGGGGGGGGGGGGGACAAGATATGCTATGTAACAAAAATCAACCTTGATTCAAGATACAATTTTGCATTCTATCTTTTGCATGGACCACTTCAAAAAGTGTCAGAAAATCATTTACGTATCTTGTTTTTAAAATTGCTGAGTTTACTTAGGGAAAAAACTGGGTGATAAAACTATTAGTAATAGAGAGTACTGACTACATAACATTTTCAAATATGAAAAGAAAGTATAATTTAAAAAAATAATTACCAGAATTGGTATTAAAGTATTCCATCTTCCTTGTTGTTATAAGCAAAATACAGTAAAACCCTGTTATACCGCGCCTCAGTATACCGCAGAATCGGATATACCGCGGTGACTATCCTGTCCCCTGACGTTTAAACCATCCTTTAACATTGTCATTTAAAAGTTATTCCTTATTTATGATTGTAAATAAAGCCAGCCCAAGCCCACAAATATTCTGGTCAAAGAGCTTCCCAACACACACATTAACAGATAAAGCCCTATAGTCCGATGTACACCTTTTTCACGCTCTTCCTGTCTTTCAACTATATGGGACACTATATAGCTTGATTTAAAAATTAGGTACAATCGACATGACTAGCTCTGACTTGTTTCTCTTGACATGGGAGGAGCTTGGTCTTTCAGGAACTTTTCGGTTCAATACTTAACTATCTTCCATTTTCTGAAGTATGCCTTTGTATACCAGATTCTTTAGCGTTCCTGCAAAGTAAATATATTTTCCACTCTGAGTGTGTGTGTATGCATGTTTAAAATATTGTTTCTTTGAGAAGTACATTCCTCCCCTTCCAACACTATTTTTTTCTTAGGACTTTACAATCCCATATTGATTACATAAAGACATTTTTAAGCCCCCTTTTTCTCGGAACACAGTTAGTTTATAACCTATCACTAGATAGACTGATTGCGCAGTTGAGATGTGTGCTCTGTACACAGCAATTACAGTAAATAAAATAGCAGCGAAGAAGAAAAGAAAAAATTATACTATAGAAGAAAAGTTACGAGTGATTGATAAAGTTACAAATAATGCAACAAAAGCAAGTATTATTTTGTAGTATGGTTTTGCGGTATAGTTTCACTATACCGCGCTTATGTTATAATGCGGGTGCCAAACATGTCCCCCAACCAGGGCCGGCGGAAGGGTTGGGTCATTGAGTTAATGGTTTTCTTGTCAAATTTAAATGCTTTAACAGTTATTGATAATTGATAAGTTTCTTAAATAAACTTTTATAGTTAATGCAGAATTAAAGTTTCTGGAATATTATTGCAATTCAAAATATAAAAAAAAATTCCCTACAGAAATTTAAAAAAAAAATCTGGTACAATAATGAGAAAATAATATGCATTGCAGCGTTTAGTGCTCCAAGTGGACAACTTAAAAAAATTAAAGTTAATTTTAATTCCGATTTCTTTTCCAAAATTGCATTAAGGGCGTTGTTTTCAGTAATGCCAGGAGCGCCAAAACGTCTTCCGCTGGCACTGTCCCAAGCACCCGCGTTTTAATGGGGTTTTACTGTATAATGCTTTTACAATTCTAACGTTAACTAATTTCTTAAAAGCCTTGTTTGTAAATATTTATGGAGTTTTACTGTTTAAAAAATAAATTCAACTTATTCTGACTATTTTTTTATTAAATAAAGTTTTACGATGCAATTAAAATCATTTAATCTTTGCATCTCAGAGTATTTTTCAAATTTAACTAAAGATATTTTAAACATTAGGAAATATTGATGAAGCAAATGAAGAGTTGCGAGCAGTAATACGAAAAATCTGGAAGCGCACAAGTGAACAACTTCTTGACCAAGTAGTACCACCAGCAGGAGGTAAAATATATTCAAGGAATTTATTTCATTATTATGGTTTTGATTGGAGTAAAAAATGTTTTTCCAGAGTATGGCATTCATTCTATTTATTATTTATTTTATTTGTAAATGTATGTTGGTTGATTGTTAATTTCTTTTAAACTATAATTTTACTAGAAATATTGAAAAAAGGCCCTCTAATTAATTTTTTAAATTTCATCAGGGAATAACAGAAAATTTTAACAAGTGAGCATGTTGTTCAAATCTTTGAATTACATGAAAGTTTGACTCATAATTAATGGTTAAAAATCAAATCAACAATGTATTCGTTATCATGTTCTTAAAGAAAAACACTACAGTTAAGCAGGAACGCAGAGCACAACAAGAGTTCGCTTGAAACTAACAGAGCTGAGAAATTTGTTGTGCTCCACTGCTCGAATTTTAAAACAACTTTTTAAATTTTTTATCCTATAAAAAAATTCACTAAAAATAAAAGATAAATAATATGATGTATTAAAATTATTTGGAGCATGGGGTGAAGCTGTTACAGAGCTACAGCAAGTATTTAAAATTCAAAGTGGAGCTGAAGCCGAACTGCACAAAAAAGTGGCTCCTCTGGATTTCTTTATTTAAAAGTGAAAAATTTTGTCAAATATTTTTTATAGTGCACTTAGTTTTCAAGTTAGTAAATTTAATGCTGGATGCCTGTGAAGATTCATTATTTTTGCTGTGTATTAATGTACATATTATGAGATAATTTTTAAAAATTATTTTGGAAAGAATTATAGTTTCAGTATGTTGAAGTAGGTACTTTTAGCATGGATATTACTATATAGCTCTGTATCCCCTCCCCCCCTCCTTCTCTTTTCTCTTTTACTAATGTTTGGTTTTACAAACAATTCTGTTGGTTTCTTCAGGTATGTAAAATTGATGTTACAGGAAATTTTTTAAAAGACTTCTTATAGGGTTTTCAAAAAATTATATGCTTATATGACATTGCAGAAACCAGAGACCAACTCCAGAATTTTAAAGACTTTGACTCTAACTGATTTTTAATCACTGCAAAAGGAATAATTTTGAAGATTACATTATTCCTATACAATTGAGACATTTTTAGACACTCAAGGCCATTTAATTGTCCATGGATACGGGGAAAAAAAAAAAAAAAAAAAAAAAAAATTTTATGTGATTATGGTTTAATGGTGCTCCAGCTAAGGTAAAGCTATGGTGCAAAAGTGTTTTTTTAAATCTTTTTGTTACATGGTTTTAATTTTATATCTGCAGCTGATGATGATGTAACTGTTGGCAAGTTCTATGCAACATTCCTTATCCAAGACTATTTTCGACGTTTCAAAAAAAGGAAAGAAGAAAGATGTCATGAAGCTAGTCATAAAGGTCAAGAAACTACAGTAGCTTTGCAGGTATATTTTGCATGTGCAAACTTTAAACTATATCTTTTTTGCTCATAGTTTTGAATAAGTTTAAAGTAATATTTTAAAGTAATAAGTGGGATATTCAAAATCATGTTAAATTGTAGTTAAGTTCTATCAAATATATTTTATTTAATTATTTTTATATATATGAAAAGAAAAAGTAATAAATAAATTAATCAATTTAAAAGTAATCTTCAATAAACTAGTTTTATTATTGCAAATTTTCAAACTGTATTTTTTCACAAATTTTTCAATACTCATTTGAAAATCTATTTCAATTTAAAAACTACTAATTTATACATGATTTCTACAAATTACTTCATCATATCTTCTACGTCAAGGGAAAGGTATTCAGTTCAATGTTAAATTTTTCTCTACAATATTCATGAAGACAAGAATTATGCAATTAACATATGCATCTAACTGCAATTATTTTTTATATCTGCATGTTTCTTTTTCTTCATGAATGTTAGCTAAAAACACTGAACTTAAGGTTATGAAAATTTGAATTTCGGACTTTTCCCCTGGTATCTAAAACATATTCAAAAAACATTCACTCATTAGCAGAGCAGATAATCAGATAAGAAAAAGTAGCTTCATAACTGAATGTCTTTTACAACAATAAGTCATACACTTTTAGAGTAAATTCCACATAACTGGTTCTTTAACTGTATGAAAAAATTATGCATTAGAAATTTATTGTCAATGAACTATTATGCTGAAACATTGTTGGCGAATTTTAAATTGCATCCTGCTAATTTCTTGAATTTATATAAATAAAGGTAAAGAATTAAAAGTAGCAAAAAAGAAAAAAACTTAACTAATATAAATTATTAATATTTTAGTTATTAAAATAATATTGACAAATACAACTATAATTATGCTTTACATGTATATAACAGCATATGTCCCTTTGTTTTTAGCTTTTATTTATTTATGTATTTATTTGTTCTCATATTAAAATTCATATATGTTGTAGTCTCATTCATTTCTAATGTGTAGCTACACTAACTTTTAAACTGTAATATCTAGGAATACATTTTAAAATTAGGTTTAATTACTATTCAAAGTAGAATTTTAAAATGTAGTATTTTATGTTTGAGCACAAAAGAAATTTTGTATTTCATTTTTTCTTTCTTTATTTATTTTAACATTGTTTCCTTTCACTAACATTTTGCATTTTAATTCTTCTTCTCTTTAAAAAAAAGAAAGAAAGAAAACTGTGACAGTTTAAACAAACTTAGACTAGATTGTTTTAATTAAAAGAGCAAAAAAAAAAAAACGTATTGTTATTTTTTTGTTAGTAATTTCATATCATATTTTTTTCTGTAATAAACATGTTTGCTTCTTCTGATATCATATTTAAATATATTTAAAGCTAAATTCAGAAAGTTCGTTTTTACTCAAAAATATTTGGTGGGGGGGGGGGAGGGTTAGCTTTATCATTATTTTTAATGACAGCTAATGCATTTTCCCCCCTTGGACCTTTAATTAATTCAGAAATTACCATTATAAATACCGTCCAAATTTTTTTTGTAGTTTTTAATAATTGTTTGAAAAAATGGTATTACAAATACAAAAGGGACAACCAGCAACCGGCACAGGGCCCAATGAATATCAAGGGCCATCTTAAAATTTTTACCCCACTGCAAGAAATACAAATACAAAAGTGACAACCAGCAACAGGCACAGGGCTGAGCTAGGCTGGTCCTAGTCAATTTACAAGTCCCTAATGAACATTAAGAGCCTTCTTAAAAGTATTTACCCCAAACAAGTAACAGTCACTCCGGTAAACTATTCCAACTGCCTACAATCCGGTTAAAGTAGTAAATTTTCCTAATTTCAAGATTAGCCCGAGATTTGAAAAGCTTAAAAAATGACCTCTGGTTCTTCTGTCAGCACATAATTGTAGCCCATCCACATTTCCCATTTTAATGAGTTTGTAGGCAGTGCAAGACTGTGCGTCTAACTCCAGATCAGAAGGTTGCATGTTCAAATCACACCCGGGTCACCAGATGTAGGCAGTACGAGAGTGGCTATTCTGGAGTCGGGAATTGAACCGAAGAATTTTTGGTGGTAGTCTTGTTCTGTACCACTTTCTCAAAAGGCGCTTACTGGGCAGGGGCAAAGATGGCTATTTGAAGCACTGACTCGCACCCCTACAAATTTAAACAACTGAATCATGTCCCCTCTAACTCTTCTTTGTTCTAGACTATACATATTGAGCCTTTTGGCCTAACCTCATAATCTAAGCCTGAAAGACCACTTGCCAACCTAGTAACCCTCCTCTGAACCCTTTCCAATAAGTTTATACCCTTCTTTAGGTAAGGAGACCAAAACTGAACAGAGTACTCCAAATGAGGTCTTACCAAACTTTTGTATAATGGCAATACAACTTTCTTAGACCTGTTCCAAATAGCCTTATTGATAAACCCAAGCATCCTGCTAGCTTTGTTACTTACTATGCTACACTGCTGACTGAACTTGAAGTTGTGACTAATCAATACTCCTAGATCAACAACTGCTTCTGCTTCACTAATGATGGAACCTTGTAAATAATATCCTACATGTTTATTTCCATGACCAAAATGAAGCACTTGACATTTCCCAATATTAAAAGACATACCCCACCTAAGTGCCCAGCTAGAAATTTGATTTAAATTATCTTGAAGCTGGCTGACTTGTTCTTCTGCTTCACCAATTTCCATGACATTATCAGCAAAATTATTGATGTTCCTAGAATTACTCTCACTAATATCATTAATGGAAATAATAAACAATAAAGGCCTTAAAACTGAATCTTGTGGAACACCACTTAAAATATCAATTCACTGAGAGTAATTGTCCTTACCTACTACTCTTTGCTTCCTGCCAGCAAGACGATTTTAAACCCAAATTGATACAGGGAGAAGCAAAGGGATGTAAGTGACCAAAAAATGATTCTGAGTAAAACACGTTCAACATTTAGATCTTATGGGAGCTTCAATGTTAATATTTTCTAGATCACAATGGGATAAAGCCCATATTAGAGCTATCACTAACATATGTTGCCACAATATAGAATAGTGCTCCCCTATCATTTGCATTAGTTATCTCCAAATTTTCAATTTTGTCACTTGCACCCCTTTAGCTTCTAGGTACTTCAATTGAAGTTTCTCCACCAATTCCAATCTAAGCAAGTTTCCTTAGAGCTTCATGCGGTACTTTATATTGACTTCCAGAAAGCGCTCAATAAACAACATCTATGTACTTCTTGTTATCTAAAGCCAGAGTAACCTTGTCACTGAAATGCAACAAATTAGTTGTACAGGACCTACCCTTCCTAAAACCACTACAAACAAGTCTATACGCCATTTGTCTCCAGGAAATTCAATTTTGATTTTGATCAGAGTTTCAAAAATTTTACAAATGACTGAAGTAAGACTCTACAGGCCTATGACTTCCTGCCTTATACTTCTTGTAATATTTCAAGAATTTTCCAATAAGTATAAATATTTTGTTTTCCTTAAATTAAAATATGTATGTTTAAGAACTCGGCATGCACTACTTTCACTCTAGAATAATGTTTATTGTTGCTTTTTTTTTTCAAAACTGGTTTAATTAAGATAGAAAATATTTCTTAAATTTTAACTAACAAATATTTTCTTTCCTTGTTGATCGAGCAATTCTAAGTTTAGTGATTGCTGCTGAAGCTTAGTTGCTAATTTAAATGCTTTTCTCAATGTTAAAATTATTTAGTAAACTTTTAGGATGTTAAACAATAAGTAACACTCCAAATGCAGCTCTTTTCATTTATGTGATTATTTTTCATAAATTTCTCAGTTGAAATTTTTATAAATTTGATGTTATTATAATCAATTTTATTATGTTCCATATATATTTTACATCTATAAAAATGTGTTGCATGTTGTGACTGTTGCATGCTATTCTTGTTCAATACATTAATTGATAAGCATGTGTTATTCTACCCAGATGTTGTTCTTGAATTGTTACCTTTAAGTGCATGTGTTATGAAGCACATGAATGTGAGAAAATATTTTTAAAATTAATATGTTTGCATTTCAGTATTTTTCCCTAAATCACTTACAGTCCATTTAACAAATTGAAAGTTTTGTTTTGTAACACAAAGCTCGATAGCTGTTTTGCATGCACAATGCAAACACATGTTTTATAAATTCTGTTAGAAATCCAATTACAGCAAATCAAATATTTTTTGACGCTGCATTACTATAAAAGTTTTGATGCTTTTGCATCATACATTACCACAGAAGAGTTTAATATTAACAAAAATAAAAAATAGCATTTTACCAATATAGCATGCATTTGCAAAATTCAAAGATGAAATGTCACTTTTCTTCCAAAATTAAATATCTGCAAAAAATTGTCCACAGCATTTTTAGAAACTAATATATAGTTGGGATGATTTTTAAAATTCCTATAAAAATCCGCATGTTTTTGTAAATTTGCTCTGCTATGTATTTTTTCCTGCATGAAATGATTGTTGTTACTGCTTGTTTATATTGTAACTTGTGATTGTTGTGTTTCGTGGTGATTGTCCTGTGTGTAACATCAAATAACCTTAATTGTAGCTGCTCTCCATTGTTCAGGCTGGGCTTCGCACACTACATGAAATTGGTCCAGAAATTCGTCGTGCTATTTCTGGAAGTCTGGAAGTAGAAGAAAGTGAAACTGTTGAATCAGAGCCAGCACATAGGGTTAGTTTAGCTATTTTAGATTCATGCTTTGTGGGATTACTAAATTGGTTTCAACAGAAGAAACCTTTTATGGCTCTCAGAGTTAAAGAGTGATACATTTCTTCCATTTTTCTTCAATTTTCTTTTTTAATAAGGTTTTGAACTCTGTTTTCACTCTTGATATCGTTAATAAATGTCTACACATTTTCTATTCAAACTACCTGTTTAGCTACACTGTTTATATTGACCGGTAACATATTTTAGTTAAAAACAAAAGTATCATCATAAAACCAAAATTAATGTTTTTAACAATTTTTGTTTCACATGACTTGACAATTTTATGGCTACACAACATAAGGAATAAGATACGCATTACTGTAAATAAAAATACTTTATAAGGATCTATTAAAAAAAGCATGTTTGAAGTTATTTGTAGCCAAATGTATTATCTAAAGCTAAGAACAACTCCATTTTGTTACAAAATATTTTCAAGGAGTTAAACTTTTATGCTCATTTTAGTGGTACATGTTATATTAAACGATTTCATTTTAAGTACCCTTAATTTCTTTAATTACAATGTAATTTTGTTTATTGAATTTAGAAACAGAAAATGAAATTGGTTTTTTATTAGTAATGTAGCTTCAAATTTTAAATTGTATATTTAAACCAGAAGATAATTCATCAAGATATTTGTTAAAAAGAAAGCATATTTTTCCAAATAGCATAATTGTGATAAGTACAAAACCAAAAAAGTTCACTTTTATAAATTAAAAAAAATATATCTGCCCATTAAATAATATATACTTTATATCTAAACTAGGCGCTTACACCCCTGTTTACCAACCCCTCCAGAACTGCTTATGCAGCTGATTCAGATCGCTTTGCTCACTCATAACAAAACAAGAAGTTCCATCTAGAACTATACGAGCCTACTTTCCCGTATACACCGAATTCAAATTTATAATCTAGCTATATCTCTCTGTTGGTAGTTCCCTTGATAATTTGTAACTCTTGAAAAATTAAGTCTAACTTGATAAAATTTAAAACAAATATTTATTTCAACTAATAAATAAAAAACAATTTCGAACAGAAATAAAAATGCATATCATCTAAAACACATCTCAGTCAATATAATACTATCACTATAAATCAACTAAATCAATACTACATTGAACTAACAACCAACTCCCAACTTGGAAGCACATGGTTTTATACACATCGGCTAGGCACGTGCCGCTCTCTGATTCGCGATGTCGTCAATCGCGTCAGCACGCCCCCAACCGATGTACACAAACCTAATCTGCATGGGAATTGCAAATGGAATGATATCCAACACTCTCTCTGTCTTTTTCGTTTAGCTTTAGTTCTTAATTGCTTGAAATATACCTTTTTCAACGGTTAATACATATTTTATTCAGTCATTATTTATTAAGTCATTCATGTATTTATTCACTCATTTATTCATTCATTCTTTTGCTTATTCATTTAATCATTCATTAATTAAAAAATATTCTTGAAAATCCCGATAAAAAAATATTCATAGGAAAATAGGCTCGTTAGTTCTGGATTAACTTTCTATTTGTACTTGTTCTACGTCATAAGAGCTTTCCGATAAAGTTTGTTCCAAACAAATCGGTCCGTTAGATCAGGGATTAGATAGGATTGAAATTTATCCGTAGGCGGTATGTTAATTTTTTTTTAACTGTTCAAAAATGAACAAAAATTGTTCAAATCATTATTTCATGCCAAGAACTTCTTCCAGTGAGCTTGTTCTTGGGAACTTATATCTTGTACCCAGAGTTTACATAATTTGCTTCATTTTCACCCATAGGCGCTAATGTTAAAATTTTTTGAACTGTTCAAAATTGAACAAAAAGTTGTTCAAATCAAAAAGTAAAATATGGCAATGAGATGTCCTCGCCGAGATCTTTCGAATGCAAAAAGAATTTTTCCAATCGGACAATTCGTTCAAAAGTTATTAGGGGGGGACAGACAGACAGACCAACAGACCGACCGACACACTTTTTCCCCATCTCAAAACCCTACTTTCAAATTTTTTATTTTTCAATCTTTATTTAATTACTTAACTTATTTTTGACTTTTCTTGATTTCTAACGATATTTTCACGATACATTAAGCCTTCTTTCATGCTTTATTATTATTTTTTTTTAACTTTTACGGGAAAGTAGGCTAATAAACTATTTTAGAGTTGCTTTATGGAAAGAATTAGTTCTCTGTCAGAAATAAATTGCAGTCACTCTCATAATGATTTTAGACAGTGTCAGAAGCTTGGGCAGGTTCTTATTAAGAATTTATCTATATTTTTATGATTCGTGGAGACTACAGGAATAATATAAGTACTCAACCCTTTTTTTGTATATTTAAAGATTTGAGTAAAGATATTTTCATATTTGCCGACAAAGAAATTGATTTAAAGCTTAAAGAAATGTAAAGTTTTCCTGGCAACAAAAATTTAAAAATAAGAATGCATGAGAAAAAGTTAGTGCCAAGAGTCTCAGTTATTGAAATATTCCCAAGTGTTGCCACTCTAGAACTGTAAAAGTGCCTTAAAGAAATCAGAAATAGAAGAAAAGCATAACCATTGTGTTGGCACTCAAGATAACTGTAAAATTTCAACAATAAATATGAGCACTGCTGATGCAATATTGCTTCTGATTGGCTGCTATTATTAGCCGTTATGATTTCATTAATTCCTACAACACCATCATTAGATTTTTACATATGTATAGAGACGTTGGTGCGTATTCTCATGTAACATGTTTCAAGTTATGCTTCTTAAACTCATAATATTTTAAATGAAAATTAATTTTTTTAAAGCATTCTTAGACACTTCCCTACACTTCTAGAGTAAATGAAGAGAATGATGTGCTCTAAAACTTAAGTGGTTTTTTGTTAGTGCCTGAAATCTGAAATTGCAATAACAGCTAAGTGGAAAGTAAAAGGAACAGAAATACAAAAAGAGCTATTTTCAATAGTTAATTTCAATGACAGGCATTGAGAGTTAAAATGATAAATAATAATATCAGGTTATTAGTGTGTTAAGGACCTAAAAGAGTATGGATAGTGGTCCTTGTCTCTATCTCATTTATCTCCGTAGCTGTAAAGAATGGTGGCTTATTATGAGCCCAGACCTGCAATTAAAGGTTTCTTGCACTGAAATCTTGAAACTCTCATGTCCTGGAAATGTTTTTACTTCTCTAGAAAAATGGAAATTATTATCCAAGAGTCCCCAGGTTAACACATCCAGAAGTCTTCATGTTAACATATCCTTCAGGTTAACATACTTGTATGATGACTCTATGAAAACTCTTCCTATAGCTAAAAGTAGCAAGGTAGTGAAGTTATATAGTATATGTGAAGTGTATATGCATTCAAAATATTGAGTTGCTCATATTTTATTATAAAGCAATCCTTACTTTAAAATTATCTTTCATGCTCATAGAATGTTTCTTTTAATTTCACTGGAGTGAAAGAGAAAAGTTATACCTAACTTCACTTATAAAAATGAAATTTATTGCAGGATGGTTCACTTTTATAGTACAATACCCTTTGGTACACTTTTTGTTTTCGATGTTTTTGAATATTTATGATATATTTGTGTTTTTGTTATGCATGGGACCTTCCTGAATCTTTGTTCGTATCAGCCCTAATACATGGTGGTTATTGGTGAAAATAAGTTTTTAAGTACTGGTGTTTTCAACTTTGGTATTTACAATGTTTTGCTTCAATTATTACGTTGCAACACTTTTGTGGTTTTTGCTAATCCCTCAAATTTTTATTGTGGTGTTTTGTTTCTCATGCTTTTAGTACTGCTCATGTGCTCATGAATTGATAATTTTGATATTTTTGTAACAACATCTATGTGCACTCATGATAAAGCAAACTAATGTTAAATTGTACTAAATACAACATGAAAGAGAGAATTGTTTTTGAACTAAATATTTTGGTAATCCTTTCAGTTTTAAATTAATAAATAATACTGTAGATATAGGTTTAAATATATATTTATATTGGTTGAGGCATTAAATTAAATTCATGCCATTGAATTGCATTGGGGTATAAATAGTTTTCAATAAGGGTTGAAAATTATGCTTCAATTTCCTAAAAAATATGTTTGCCAAAATACAATTACCATGTTGTAATTCCATTTTTAAACTTCAATTAATGTCTAAGTATTAAGTATTTCATTACAAGAATATTTCTATAGATGCATAATGTGCTGGAAGGATAGAATCTTAAAAGCTTTTAAAATTATCAAACAGTTTCCTTAACATAAGGATACAGAACCAAATTTGAAGATAGAAAACACAGACAACAGCGGGAATATGTTACCAAAACAGTAGATAACACTTATGAACTTAAATGCATAACATAAATAAATTTCATCATAGACTAATTAATATTTTCTTAGTTTTTAATCAATTAAAAAATATTTTTGCAGTAATAACACAAAATAAAAATTTGATACCAATGCTATTTGATACCAATGCTAGTCACGTGTTACATATTAACATCTGTAAATGTAATTAACAAAATCTCTGAAGATTTCTATGTACGTATAATTTATTTTTTAGTTAGTATGATCTTTTATACTTTTGTTAATACAACACACAAAAAGAGCACAATTTTTAATTTGGTCAGATTATCTATTTATAGGGTACTTTTTCTTAAGTTAAATTTGTTGAATTTTCTTAAAGGACAAGGTTACATTTTGATTATTTCACTATTTAATAGAATTTTGTAAACTGGCAGAAATATCTATGTTGCCAAGCATTGTGTAGAAGTTAAACTAGGCCAAATGGGTATAATTATTTGAAAAATGGGAAGCAAATTATTAAATACATTTTACTTGTGTAATTTTCATAACATTATTCTTTTCTTCTTCTAAATATCCATGCAACTTATAAATAGCACTGAATAAGTTAAAGCTCTCACAAATGAAATTGGCATAGAAAATAATAGTAGTACTTTAAAATATTAGTTATGAAAAAAAAAGTTATTAAAAAAAACTCTTGAATTGTTGACCAACTAAAGTTTATGAGTTGCTAAGGTTCCATTTGGCATTTTTATGCATGAGATGAGAAAAGATATTTCCCCTGCATTTTGTGTTGAATAGTTAACTTGCAAAAAGTAACATAAAAAATATTTTAGAATTCAATATTTTTTTACTGCTTTATACTAATTATAACACTGAATTCTATGCTGTATTTCAGAAAGAGAGATTACTACTACTACTACTACTAATAATAATAATAATTATCAGAAACATGTTTAATGCCAAAAATTATCTTGTAATACATGTGATCTGGGTTAAGGGGGAAAGGATTTTTTTTTTGCATCTTTGTGGCAGTCAATTTAACCTTTGACTATTAATTTTTCATATATCCTTAAAAGTAAAAGAAAAAAATATATCATAAGAAATCAAAATTATGAAAATATCTCTGCTTGAAATATAAATTCAAATTATTTCTAAATGTTTCATACAATGTAGAGCTTTGTTAAATCAGACAGCAAGAATTTGCTTTCTAATTTACTAAATAAGATAGTAAGAATTGTTCGATTTATTTCATGTTCATTTCTCTTATGGTTCCTAATTTTAGCGAAACCATTCATTATTTGGACATATGTGGCATTCAGTTCGGCATCCCCCTTTGAAACGAACTCGATCGCTGAAGACAAACACTGCCAGATCCCACGCTAAAGTTTCTCCAACTAATTCTTTGGATGTATCCAAGTCACCTACACAAAAAGTTCATGTGCCTGGAAATCATATTCGTTTTACTCGCGACTCCAGTGGTGCTACAGTCACATCACCTCTTGCTTTACAGAGAGGAAGTAAATCCAGGTAAGAAAATTTTAAAAAAAGTGAGATTTTGACCCAGCTGAGTTGATAAAACAATGGCTATATCTTATGGGGTGAAACAAATCAAACTGAAACCCTTTAAAAAAAAAAAAAAACTTTCCTGCATAAAGACATATATTAAACAGATTATTATTCCACTGTTCTATAATTATTTTTTTTCACTTACTGCTCTTTTTCCCTCCATATAAAAGTAAGTTTTTAAAATTCTTACAAAATTAAAATTTCAATCTTCTATATAATTATTGATCTTATTTTCAAAATTTTTTAAAATTAGACGTACAGTATAACTTTGATTTAATGAAACTCAAATAAACAATTTCCTTCAATTAGTGATAGATTTTAAAAGTTCCGGTTCAGATTAAGTGAACGTTATATTTCCCGAATTTAATGATAGCATTTAAGTCCCTATAAACCAGTGATTCCCAAGCCTTTCCTGTTACAACTCCATTTTTGACGTAAAAGAAAACCTGTGACCTGATACATGTACACACACACTTTCACAGGCACAAAAACAATACTTTCGATTCCAAGCTATTTCTGAATACAACGCCAAAAGTATTTGTTAATGCTTGGAATGGTATTAAATTTGGTACACAGATGGACCCTAATGAGAAGTAGTGCTGATTAGTTTGGCCAGTAACACGGCCAAGAGAGATGACTCAAATGAACTCATTTTTGGGAATATGAAACTGCTTTCAAGCAATAATGGAAGAATTTTAAAAAATAAAAAAAGTTGCCATGTAATGCAATAATTTATGCTGCCTTTATTATTTGAATATTTCTGTAAATTATTTTAATTTATTCAAATTCTGCATTTTTTCCTTTTAAATATTTTTGATGGATTTTATTCTGGTCAGACAGGACAAAAATTGTCACAAATGCTAGACAATTTCTTCATAATTTATGCCCTTAAGTTAATGATTCAAAATCATATTAAATATAAGAAAGCGCCATTTTGCCTGCATGGTAAAGTTTATTGATTTAAAATTAGAAATTATCTAGCAACCTTATGAGAAGTGCCTTGCGACCCCATCTGGGGCCTCACAGGTTGGGAGCCCTGGCGCTAGAGGATTGTTAAATCGAGGTTATACTCTATGGTTGCAAAAATAAAGTTTTAAGGGATTTTATTTTGCCCTTGTATATATAAAAATAATGTGGTAATACATTGTTGAAGAGAATGAGAGATAAATCTGTTTTAAAATTAAGTAATTATGATCTGTATTTTGAGTTCTTTGATTTTAAAGTTGTTCAAAATGTATTTAAATATTCTATATAAAAAAAAATCCTCTATTTGCATTAAATCCCCCCCCCCCCCCCTAATTATCCAATGTAAAGTTATGTTTTTTAAAATGTTCTCAGTTTTATCTTTAAACAGAAAAACATTTGAATACTCTGTTTTGATTTTCTTTAATTTTAAAACTTGTTCTTGTATTTCCTGCATGGAATTAATAAATATGAATTTTTGACAACCTATTGCAAGAAATCAATGTGACGAAATGTAAGCAAATTTTTTTTCTCTTTCCTGTATTTATGTATGATTTTTGGCTAATTATGTTCTTATAGTTTAAGTAATTTGCAATTAGTTTTCAGGAGTTTCAATGGCATGTCTGAAGTGATTTTTGCATTGTGTTGCAAATTTAACACATTTAAGTAATGTTTGTTTATCTGTTATGCATTTATCTTTTGTAGATGCTAGATATAATTTACATTTTCATGAATTTTAATAATAGGCTTGCATCTTTGATTCGATAGGCTATTTTAAATGCTGTAAAGACACTGAAAAAAAAAAAAAAAAACTGATAAAGGCATTTTATTTTTACTGTGGGTGTAGCCAATTTGTGACATTTTTAATAAGTTTTTATAGTTAAGTTTTAGTATGAAAATTATTTTGCCATGTGTTTTAGTCTTAATATGCATATGGTGGCTGCTGCCTGAAACTGAAATCTGTTTTTTGGGTCTAAGTTTTGGGCTGTGCATGAAATTTTTGTCTTGAACTCTGCAGCTCAATTTCTGTTGAAGATATCTTCTTGTACCAGTCCCCGATTCATTCCCCTCAAGATCCTGCAAGTAATCCTCCCAATGCTTCCCAAATAAACTATTGTGTTATGGGCAGTTGCAGCAGTTATGAAGGCAGCTTCACCCTCGAGACTAGGGAACCATCACCTGGTAGAGAAACGATTCCACTTCGTGCCCTGCGATCCAACCAGACAAGCCCAAGTCCTTTGGCCAAAGTGGAAAGTATGGAAAGTCACAATTCCAGTCTGCAAAGTCAATCATCTTCAGATAAGAATGGAGCCATGGATACAAGCCTTTTGAGGTAAATATTATTGTTTAAATTATATTCTTGTATTAGCGAAATTTTTTTAAATACAGTTAAACTTGGTTATATAGCGTGACAACTTTGTTATAACCTTAAGACATTCTTGTCCCTTCATTAGCCCATACACTCCTATACAGGGCGGCCACTCTTTTGTCCTGGAGACGGAAATCCGTCTTTTTATGATGATCCAAACGGAGCTTTCCGTCTCGCAAATTATTGGTTTAAAAAAAAAATTGTAAAATAAAAATTTTAGGTTTGAAAAAATACTGAATATTTGCCCCCGTCAACTTGAATTGTTATTGAAATTAGAAAGAAGGAATAAAAGCAAACAATCAACAAAAATCGCTTTTGAAAAAATGAACCCTTTTTAAAAAAACCTCAATCGAAAAATCGAATGTAAGCACAAACCCCTCAACTTGGATTGTGGGAACCGGAATACCATCACCCCTGGTTCATTGAATGAACCAGAGGTAATTGTATTCTGGTTGTACACCAGGAACTCCGGTATTTTTCTATATTGTAATACCAGAAATTCGGTATTTTCAAAATTTAGAAAATTTCCGATATTGAGAAAATTTTTAAAAACTGTTTTTAATTTACTCCAAATTTTTGACGATGCCAATAATTATTACTATTGATAATTGGAACAGAAACATTTATTAATTAAATTTAAAGAGGCAGAAACGAACTCCCGCAAAATCGCGATCAGAAAAAAAATAATAGCATTGCGCTATTTTTTAAAAGAACACATTTTTAAAACAACGCTAAAGATTTTTTAGTTTTACGTGTTCCAATCGAAAATATTCGATTTAAAAAGTAAAAAATTGAAGGTGTTAAGGTCTCTTTATATGAAAATTAAGGACATGACATGCAATAAAGAAAACACAGTCTGATGAATTGAAAAAAATCAGGGTTCACGCTAGGCCGCGCGATTTCCGCAATATTTTTTGAAATCCCACCCAAAAAAAATTTTTTTTGGGCTTAAACTTTAAAAATCCCACTTAAAATTTTGGTCAAGGAGGAAAATTCCACCTTGTATTTTTCCCCAGTGTGAACCCTGAAAATATATATATAATCATGTGTCTTGTGAAAAAAACCAAGAAAAGTGAACGTGAGACTTAAAAAAAATTCCGCATATATGTAAAAATTTACATGGTTTGGCTATTATGTGAATGGTAAAAAGTTCAGTCTAAAAATTTTTAAAGAGTGGCACCCCTGCTCCTATAGGCAATAGGGTAAAAAAAAATTCTGGCCCCTTGAATGACGTAAGAAGTCTACTACGACTGGGCGCTATATCAATATAAACCAAAATATTGATTTAAAGATAATATCTCTGAGCTGATTTATGTATTTAACTTATAACGAAATTTTAAAATTTCAGTCGTAATTAAATTGCCAACATTCAATTTAACCAGTTCAATGCTAATCAAATTAAGGAAATAAAGCTAGCATCGGCAATTAAATTCAAAATTTTACCTAGAATTGGGCAATGAAATTTCAATGGAAATAGTCAAAACGCTACTTAAAATTAGTCTAAAAGAGCCGACCCGTATGATTACTGCATTGTCTGCCAAATATTTTTGAAAATTTTAACTAAATTTCCAATATATGCTCCAAAACTTATGACACCTTCTTTCCATTCCATATAATTTCACATGAATATTAAATCTTTTTTAATTAATGCTTCATATTTACTTTAATTTTTAGGATTTTTATATTATTTTGAGTAAAAATGGATGCGGGACTTAAAAAATACATAATGCTTTATGAAATGTAAAAATAAATAATGGTTTGGTTTAGCCAATGCTTTAAAATGTTTCATAGCCCTGTGAGCAAAAAAAGGCAATATAGCTAATCCTAGCCAAATCTGTCAACCCTGACAGTTCTGTCATTTAAGCTTGGTGGGTTTGGCAGCTAAATCTGCAGTCTTCGATAGCACAATATAAGATATTAGATTTTACTGCTCATCTCAATTTTATTCTCAAACCATGTAAAACCCAACTAAATCCAAAACAGCAAGGAAAACTTATGCTTAGAATTACTTTATTTGTATCATTTTTAGTCTTTGTGTAAAGGAAGATGAAGAAATGATAAGCTTAAGGCCTCCTACACCGCCACCTCGGAGATTTTCAGCCAGAAGTGCAACAGCCTCATTCCGCTTGCCCTGCATAGGAAAAAGGAATAGCAGCGAACGGCCAATACTTGTTCGACAGTCTTCCAGTACTCACAGCTGCAGTGATCTTCGTGGTTCGTCCACAGAAGAACCTCCAGAAGTCACAACCAGGCCAAACAGTGGGGAGCCATGTAATATGAGGCATATTGCTGCCTCGCTCTGCTTTGCTCATCTGCCAGCCATGGCAGTTGCTGGCGTCCAGCCATCAACAGACCAGTGGAAAAAGCGAAGAAGATTAGGTGATGGATCATCACACATACCTACTCATAGAGCTTCATATCATGGTAATATTTTGGAAAATATCTTTATAATTATGTAGTTCAACATTCAATATTGTAAACATAAAATATTATAGCAAGTGCATGACAAGGCTTTTTACATATTTTTTTATGGCTTTAAGGGTGTAGCAACACTAAAAAAGTTGATAAATAATGCCTTAAACTATGTTCATGAAATATAGTTTGAGAATAATAGCTTTGTAGATTCTGAAGGTGTAATTTTCTTGCAATGTAAAAAAAAGTGCATAAAAAACACTTTTGCTACCTTTTGATATATTATGACACACTCATTTTCTGAACATTTCTTTATAGGATCACGTGATACTTCATTGGGATGGAGTAGTGATTCTCCTATAAAATCCAAATCTGGAGACATAACCAATGCTGATGTTGTAGGAAGTGCAGAAAGTCTTATAGGAAGGGTATGTCTTTGATCTTGAAAAATAGCTCTACTTATTGCAAAGGTTAATATCATTCTTGTTAATAAAAATAAAAAATAAAATTAAGTTTTAAATGATTTTACAGTTCAAATGAAAAAATATTGACTCAAAAATGGAATTAAGTAAAACCTCTGTTATTAGAGTTCGTGTGTTATCAGTGTCACAGCAAATTGTTACTTGTACATATTTATCTACATTCATTCTTAAAGAACTTATTTAAGGCATTAATTTCTAACCAGTTCGAAATTAAAATGCAAATGTTGACAATCTTTATATTTGATAAATATTTACATTTAACCCATTCTCTGAACAAGACGAAAAGCAGTACAGTACACGCCAGATAACAAACAGGTTTTCCTTTTTGCTACAATACAGAGACTCTTTGCTCCTAATTTTGCTACTGCGGTTTTAACATTGTTTTTGCTGTATTGCATGCATTGGGAAATTATTTTGTGAAATTAGTGCTCATGGAAACTAGTAAAAAATTGTATATGAAAAAGAAGGAGAAGGAAAAGCAAACCAAGACGAATATTTTTGTTATTTGGTTCATTGTCTTAGAAGGTGGGATTTTTTTCATCCAGGGAAAATATGAAAAGTTACTAAAGCATAAGCAATATTTTAAAGATAGAGGTTCACAAAACCTAAATATGAAGGATAATTTTGGCATTTCCTTTACTGAGCATTGGAGTGAATGCAACTGAAAGAGGACTGCCAAAAAAATGCTCTCTACTTTCAATGGTATAGCTGAATAAGAAATAGAAAGACTCCCCAGAAGGCTCAGATTGCAAAATCTTGTGGAACCCTTCTCATTAGAGCTAGCAGTGAACATCTGAGCGGTTCGGTTCTAACTAAAGTCATAAAGTAACATGCCAGTATTTCCACCTGATTTTCTCACAATGAAACACTTAAAATGAAAAGCAATTGCAAAAATAAGCTTTACTGCTGCTGTATTTCGGTAGATTTGATGTGCTGTAGAGGAAGAAAATAAGCCAATAGCACCACTACGAGGGGGTGCGGGTGGAGGGGGCTGATGGTCCTGGGGGGCATCCTTTTAGGGATGGCAATTAAGAGTTTATGAAAGAAATATGTACCACAATTGTGCATTTTACCACAATACATTTTAAATATATTTAATCTTTTAGTAAGATTGTATTTCCGTCTAAAAACCACTGCCACGTAGTAAGGGGGGGGGGGGTGACCTGTGCTAGGAATGCACTGAATTAACTTTTATATTTACAAAGGAATTGTATTTAAAATTTAGTAGGAGTTTGAAATATATTTATAATGTTTGTTTGATTTTTTTTTTTTAATTTTCTTTTACATACTTACATATTAATCACCCGTAGTTTGGATAAAACTTGCTAAATTTGTTTTCTTATTTTTGGTTTAAAGTTATTTTATTAATGCATAACCATTTTTGGCTTGATTTAAAAAGTAGCTTCCTGCATGCACGGGAGTCCCCCCCCCCCCCCCCCATTTTTTGCTTATATAAATATTAAACTCTAAATTGTCGTCTTTAAAAACTTAGTTCACTGTAGCAAAATGTTCAAAAAAAATTTATATAATGGGATATTAATATATAAGGCATAGGTATTCAGGTTAAAACACAATATTATCATTTACTTGACAACTAAAAAAAAATATTAAATTATCAATACAAGAATTTTCAAAGCAGTATTCATGCAAAAATTTTATAAATATGACGAGTAAAGAAATATAGCATAAAAAAAATTAAAAGTCTAGGATTATTATCAAGCTAAAATATAAGTAAATAATGTTAGTGAAGTGCATGATAAAAAGCTGATAGATATTTATTGTAAAAAATCAAAAACAGTGAATTCCTCTTCTTTAGTTTATTCAATATTTAAAATTTAATGGACTTCAATGGAGTTAAGAAAAACCCTTCCTGATCATTAGAAATATGAAATATTTATCACCTCAAAATAAACGAAAAGATAATCGTAGGTATATCATGCAAAAATTGGACAAAAGGCACATATGTAACTTCTTGAATTCTTAAAAGCTATGTGCCTCCATGTTTCAACAGAGAAGCACAATAAAGGGGCCTGCCCTTGAAAGAATGAACATGTATTCAGCCGAAGCTTGCAAAACTCTCATGACGAAAAGGGGCCAGTTCGGAAACAACTTCTATGACCAACCCCTTCTCAGCCGTCACAGTTTTGGCACACAGAGAGCGACCAACCCAATTTGAAAAGCTTAAAACAATGACCTCTGGTTCTACTTTCAGCACATAGCTGTAGTCCATCAACATTTCCCGTTTTAATGAATTTAAACAACTGAATCATGTCCCCTCTGACTCTTCTTTGCTCAAGACTATAGTTATCACAATTTTAAGTGCAAGCAATCAAAATATGGATGAATAATTGCACTGCATTTTATTTTGGGGAATGTCCTGCTTACCAGAGGGTAGCTGGGTGGGGGCAAGGAGGGACAGCTGTTCCCGGGCGCAGCGTCAAGGGGCGCCAAATTAACGTTAATTTATTCTATTTTTAAATGTGAAAAGAAAAATGTTTGAACTGAAGAGGTGTGAATATGTTCAATAAAAAGGTGGGAGCACCGAAAATCATATCAGGAATGACCAATGTAGCACAGTTGTGCTTGGGAAATAGCCTGAGGCAGAGAAACAACCTTTGAGTTGCAGTAGGGATCTTTTTTTAGGGAACGGACCCGTGATGACTCTCTAGTCTAGTGGCATTTTCTTTGAGCACAGAGATAAAAAAAAACTGCATGCCCAGAGAACCCGAGAAAGGTCACTAGAGAAAGAAGAAAAAGACAAATAATTTTGCGATGTCAAAGTGTTCCATTTTGCCGTTAAGGGGCTGTTTTTAGAGCTATTTATCATTTAGGAAGCATAAAAGTTTTTAAAATTCTCTTCTAGGGGTGCCCCTAGGACCCCAGTGGAGCAGGGGATGGCGCAAATTCTTCAGTTGTCCCCGAGTGCTGAAAATCCTAGCTACGCCTCTACTGCTTACGTTGATGTAACCAGCAATTTTCTGAATGCAGGAGTGGGGGAAGCTTGAGATGCAGGAAAAATAGAGTAGGCAGCCCTGTGACCTACCCAAAATAGAGTGACAACAATAATATGGACACACAATATCAAATTCTTGATTCAGTCCCGACTCCAGCTAACAAACCATTTATTTTTGGAAAAAAAAAAAAAAAAAGCAGGTAGTATTTTGAATTATATGGTAAGCAGGCATATTGAGGGAAGGTCAGGAGGGGCAACTGCTCCCTTGCTTTTAGAAATATAAGATATTTGAATGTGTGAGTATGTATTTTGTAGTTTTCTAATGCAATAATATTTATTGAATTTATACCTCCCCCTTCCATCCCCTCTCGTGGAAAAATTGAAATGAGGTGCCCGACAGTAAGTTCTTATTTTAAAAAGAAGTATTTTAGATTTCATGCCCATTAATATTTTTCTTTATTGCTTTGCAGTCATTGTCGTCATAAGAATATGTAATTGTCGTTTTATGAAAGAAAAAGAGTTTGCTATTCAGAAATATGCTTTGAAAAATGTACTAGAATTTTACACATAATATGTATCTTGAATGTTACTCTAAAAGACACTCTGCATGAATAACTGAAAATAGGTGTACAGTGTAAATTTAAAGGATAAAAAATCTTAGATTTGTAATTCTTCTAAAACTGTGTGGTTTATTTAACATTAATTTTTTACCCATCTTGTCTAGCAGGATTTATATATATATTTTTTCTGTATTACCTTAAATGTATTTACCTCTATTAAAGGTACTTCTAGAACAAGGACTTGGCAAGTACTGTGATCCAGATTTTGTTCGGACAACCCAGCGTGAACTAGCTGAAGCAATCAATCTGACTCAAGAAGAAATGGACCTAGCTGCTCATCAGATCATGCAGCTAGAGCGAAGACAAAGTATGCCTCACATGTGCCTCGAAACCAATCCACAGTCTGAAACGGATGATGTGGCAGCTATACATTCTGAAAATGACAGTTCAAACCTGCGGACATGTGACCCACCAGTAGAATATTTCCCCTCTGAAAATGGCAATAGTAGATTGTCCCCCAAAAATCTCACCATTAATATTGAACAAAAAGATTCAAATTTGGATAAAAGTCATTATGGTACTGAAGATACAGATTTATAGTACCAAATACATACAACAGAAATCAATACTTATTTTCTGTGTTCATACAGTTTCATCAAACAAAACAAAAAGGGATAGCATAGGTCCCTTGGCTTATCTTAAATTCTGAAACTGAATTCAGTGCTTTGAAACTTGTTTAAGATAAAGGAGGGTTTTGTCCAAAAAGGTAAGATAACTAAATATTTCAACTTTTTAATGACACAATTTACGAAAATTTTCTATCTCTTATTTGTAATAATTAATCACTCATTCTCTTATTTAGTTCTTATACAAAAAAGAGCAAGTATTGGTTAAATTACTAAACATGAAGACTTTGAAACTTAATCAAGTTCTGCAACAAAAGTTATCATAGAGCTAAATTTGTTTTTAGTTATTGAATCAAAGCTTTTAAATGATTAAGTATTTGCTGCTTCAATAGCCTTTGCTTAAAAATAGATAGTACTGGTGAATTAAAATGTGCTCTTTTCAGTAAGAGTAGGGAGTGGGTGTAATGAATTTTTTCAATTAAGGAATTCTCGACATACACTAGAAAAGTAAACTAAAGTAAGTTATTGCCATAATGAACACTTCACTTAATCAATTAATTTAGAGCTAAAATAAAAAATTAAATTAAAAAAAAGTGGATAAAGCTTATATATTATTGTTGCAAAATAATTTTTGTCTTGATTTCAATTATTTTTAAAGGTAGAAACTATAATTTTCATTACATATATGTAGTGTTTGGCAACTACTCGTCAAAAAATGTAGTTAACTACCAACTACTAACTAGGCTAAACAAAACTAGTTACAGCTAGTAGTTAACTACTTTTCTGAGACTAGTTGCAACTAGTAGTTAACTGTTCTCCAAAAGTAGTTAACTACTAGTTAACTACTTTCAAGTATAATTCATTAGTAACTTCATCGTGCTTCGTTGTGCGCCATTTATTGACAATATTAGAAAGCTTTTCCTAATTTACGTAAATACTGCAATAAATATTATGATTTTTTACGAGTACTTTTACATTATATAACATAATTTTTTTTTTAAATTTCCAATGACAGATAGAAGACCATTACAGCAGAAATGTATAAAATATAACATAATATAAAAAATACATTTAAGTGAGCAATTCATAAGCAATACATTTAAATAATTTAATCTTTAAAAAATAGTTTTTTTTCTTCAAAAAATAGATTAAAATTTTTTTCCAAAGTAGTTGGAATTTTGAAAGTAGTTGTAACTAGTAGTTGGAAAAAAAGTAGTTTAACTAATAGTTAACTAGTTCAAAGCATAAGTAATTACAACTAGTAGTTAACTTCTAGTTAACTACTGCCAAACACTACATATATGTATGAATTTTTACCATTAATACATTTGCTAAAGTTGCTTGAACACGTAAGGATTAACGCAAACAAACTTGGTGCATATACACTATAGATTACTTTCATAACTAGTAACTACACAAGTACTTAGAGGTTAATTATTTATCATTTAAAAAATGTTTGCTTTGCCTTTCAAAAATTGTTTAGCATTCAAATCGTTAACTTTAAATTGAAATGAAAATAAAAAAGATGAAAACAGATAGTAAAAAGAAAAAGATCTAAATAAATTTATTTATGAAAAATATTATGACATGCATGTATTGTTGCTTTTTGTCGTATACTAAATTTACTGTGTTTTTCAGGTTCACTATGGAATAAAATTGTTTAATGTGAGCACTGTAAGTTTCTGAGTTTGCTGCTTACAGAAAAAAACCGAAGGAAAAAATTAACCAAGAGCTGTTGCGGAGATGAAATTTTACAGACTTTAAAGTATTTATTTTAATTGGGTCTGTGATCCCTATTTGTAAGAAGCTAAAAGATGTATTCTCTTGTCTCAGTGCCTTCAAGGAAGAGGGCCAGTGATTTGCACCTAAACATACTCTTTGCTCCATAGTTTGGTAAAGTTACATGTCTCAGGGTATTCAGAATTGCTTTTTCATCCTTTAAAATATGTCAGAGGAAAATAATTAGATATCATCTGTTAATGTCAAGCAGTTTTGATAAACTTTATGAAATAGTTTTATACATTTGCAAGAAATAATCTAGATGTAAAATATGGGGGATAATATTTTTATTTTTTATATCACTTTTTAAGGTTGAGGTCATACAGTACTAGAGCCTTGGTTATCAGAGGTAATGTGGACCGAGGGTACCTCGGATAATCCAAAACTCGGATAACACGGACTCTGGCCAAATTGAGAGGGAAACGTGGGTAAATGGGTGAAATAAATGAAAATGTTGTGAAAACATGTGAAAAAAGGCATTTACTGTACATATTTATGAAATGATAATTTCTTACCCCTAAATCTGAAGCCACTTTTTTTAATTGTCACTCCTTCATGGAGTCTGTTGATAGCTTGTAATTTAGTCTCCAAAAACATAACAGTTTGTTTGTGTTTAGCACTCATCACATAACAAATAAAGCATAGTACAGTATGTTTTTCTAAGCCGAAATAGAGGTAGTAGAAGAAATAAAGATGAGGATATGTTTAATTTTTGCGAGGAATAACAAACTAGCAGTGTTCTTTTTCTTTACTTTTTGTGCTAAATATTCAAATGGGAAATGGAATAATTCAACTTCAAGTAAAATTAAGAATACTTGGATGAAACAAAACTTCCAAAACTGGTCTCAGCGATCACCCCTTTGACAAATGGAATAGTTTTCGACTGGTAGTCGTTGCTTTTGTCAACAAGCAGTACAAATGAAAATAAACAAACTGTTCACTTGCAAAATGAAAAAGCAACTGATGCACCAATTGGCCAAGGGTGCTAAAAAATGACCCGCTCCAAAGGAGCTTTTTCCTGGGCAAATGTAACTCGGTTAACCCGGAACTCAATTAGTTGGGGCTCGGATAACTGCGGCTCTACTGTATTTAGTTTGAAATTACCATAGAAAAATTTTGGTTAAAAAATCATTCTAACTGCATAAAATAGATGAAAACCAATTGAAATGCAACATTATTAAAATAGTAGAAAATGTTGCAGAAATTTTTAACATAATTCTCACCATGAAGAATTTAAATAAGTAATTTAATTCTTACTAACATTTACCAAAGAGGAAAGCTGTTTTTAATTGGTTGAATAATTTAGTAATTATTAATGTTATAAATGATGTTGAGTAAATCAACATCATTTATACATTTTACCACAAGTTGAATCATGACATAATGCTAAATTTAGTGCAAAAAATAGAGAAACAACACAAATTGCATACATACAGGCCCTCATTTAGGAACGTACTAGACTCTGCGCAATCACCGAGTGGCAGAAGTTAGACTAGAATAAATAAATATGAAGCTCTTGTTGGTTTTCCAAAATACAAACTAAAAACTTAATGATTCATTGATATTTAGTATGAATGTTATTTCTTGATGTTTATTGCCGGAAACTATGACCTAATGACATCAGGGTGAAGAAAGATGCAGGAAACCAATCTTCAAATATGTTAAACTAAATAATCATCTCAATGTTACAGGTGAGAAACCTGAAATAATTTCCCGCCCATTACGACTGATTCCGTTTCTAGTTTTATCTGTAATATTCATTTACATACATTATCAGAAAGATTTTAGAGACATTGTAAAAATTCATAAACGGATAACAAAAAGGGAAACAAATAAGTTATTAGAATTTTGTTTATGGTAGGCCCATTGAATTCATAAGATTTTTTTTTCTTCGTAAAACAGTTAGTAATTCATTTCTCCCCATCTCTGGTTAGCATCTCAGTGGCCTCATTAAAAATTCAGATATCAACACAATTCATCACAACATTACAATTAATCAAAACTGCTTGAATTTGCAGATGTACATAACTTCAATTTCTAATTCTAATTAACTATGGCACAACTGTATTATCTACTTTGCACTTTATAAAATTAAATATAAATCTCCAATAGCCACAGGAAGAGATTATTTGTATAAAGTTCTATTTACTGATTCCTTCAGATTGATCTAAAAAATAGTTCATTGACAAGAAATAGATAAAAGTCAGCTTTGATAGGATTAGCTAAAAAAAGTACTACTTTTTAACACGAGATAATTCAGAATTACTCAAAGCACTGTTTAGTTGAATGTTACTTTCAAAACTTTTCAGGAATTTTTATGATCAATTATAATTTCCATTTATTTCCTAAGTTAGTACAATCCTGGAATTTAGATTTTACCGTACAAAACATTCCCAAAAAAAAAAAAAAAAAAAATCTTTGATTTGATTTTAAATCCTTTGAACTTTTCAAATAAAAATATGAACATTAGTGTGAAACATTTTACTATATAATCATAAATTGCAATGTTCCTGTTAATAATAATAAATTATGTATTAAAAAATTGGTTATGGATAACATTATTGGTCCATATATTTTTAAACTATATGTTATCTCTCAAAGTTATTTTGTGTTTTAATTATATGTTGGTCGAAGTAGTAAATTAGCTGTTTATGAAGTAATGTTCTGCAAGTGCAATATTTACAACAGAGCTTCAGATCATTAGTATAGTTTGAATTAAATTGCTGCATTATGCATGTAATTTTTTACATGAGTATTATAATGAGTAGTTTTTTCAAACATTTTGCATTATGTTTTTAAAAAATGGCCTATGTTTGAAATATCATTAACTAATTTGAAAGAAAACATTTCTAGTGAGTTATTATCCCTTAAATTTTACTTACTTTAAAAAGCAAGATCAAAGCAATATTATTAAAGCACAAAGCTACAAAAACATTGCATACACATGTATTGGGATTATAAGGAACACTTTTTTCAATATGAAAAGTATTTCAGCTTTCAGATGGGCTAAGCAGCAGTTACAATGAAACTTTATTGGGACTGCTGCTCAGCATCTAGATTTTTTTAATTATTTTGTATTGAAAATGGGTCCCTTCTAATCCCAAAATATATTTAAGCAATATTTTTGCAAATTTGTGCCATTGTACTTAGGTTGATTTGATCATTGTTTCCACACAAATGTAAATCTTTTACTTGTTAATAACACTGAACTACAAAAAGCCTTACTGTTGTGCGGCAATTTAAGTATTTGATTTCTTGAATCATTTGGAACCACTAAGCAAATTTAACTCTTCAAATGTAAATTGACATAACTTATCAAAATGAACAATAAGCAATTATTATTGCCATTATATTTTTCTTAATTCTAATTTTTAATCTTCAGTGCTAATTTAACAGTTTCAGTTAATTTATGCACATTAATAACACATAAGTACTGATACTTTATATGGCCATTCTCTTGAAATGTGCATCGTGCTGTCCCATGTTCACAGTAAACTCAGAAAAGTTTAATTTAAAAAAAAATATATTTATCTGCCATCATCCAAAGACAAAATAGTTAGCACTTAACAGAGCCTGTGTAACTCTACCTATTTACATAACCCAAACACCATTACCATCCACTGTCCATAATCAGCAGGCCCTGGAAGTTGATGACCTAAAAAATTCCTAAAAATACTCTTAAACACTCCAAAACTGACCCAATAACTTCTAGTAAAGTGGAAAAAATGCACTTAATATTTTGAAAAATGCATTTTTTTTTTTGAAAGATTATAATATGAAACATCATTAAATGACTTTCTAAAGTAAATAAATAAAAGAAAATAATAAAAACAATACACCAATAAATAGTAAACGTGCTTTGACAACTTTACTGTCTTAAATGACAGACTCTCAATTGCCCTGAGTAATTAAATGTTCTTTTGCATTATCAAAGACTATATGGAAGTAAGGTTTTTGTATCTTGAAAAACATTTTTCAATTCAGACATGGTTGAAGTAAGATTGAAATAAATAGGATCACTCACGGATCAATTTTCTACAAACTTATACATTTTCTCTTCCAATTACAACGCCAGTAACTTTTTTCAATGTCAAAAATACTTAGCTTTCTTCAATTTGTCATCATTCAGTTTTGTGGAATAGATTTCCAATTCTACCCTTGACCACCCTTTTTAAGTATTTCATACAAATTTAAGAAAGGAGCAAACTAAATTTTTATGAGAAATGTAGAAAAAAAATTAGTTAAAACATAGAAAAAGGTGTAAAACATGAGAAAAGTACTTAAAAATGCAAAAACTGCTGTAAAAATCTTTTACAAAGTGCTCAAGAACAAGAAGTATCATCATAAAATTTTTTTTTTCAAACACTAACTCTATCAAGTTGCCATGGTTACCAAATTACCATAAAAATTGCATCATATATAACTATAAAGAAAAATGGTATAATACAGCTACGTCCAAACAGATGGTAATGACAAATCAGGAAATTTAACCCTCTATATCTCCAAAAATAAATGTAGTCGTTCTATGAACTTATGTAGTTTTGCAGAAAGACGCATGTTGTCTCTGAAAATTGCCGAATTACACCCCAGTGTAAAACTGAAAATTGAGAATTTAGAAGTGCAAAGTTGCACATTTCAAGAGAATGGCCCAAATTCTCCTGATATAGCTCATAATTTAATTTAAAAAATTTTAATAAATGAAAAAAGACGACCAATTAAAGTAAGTTTAAGGAAGAATTATGATTTGCACTAGAGTAAATACATTGTGAATGAAATTATAGTACAATTAAAATTTCATGTTGATAATTATTCATATATGTAAAAGACAGGGATCTGGAGGGGGCAGGAGCGTGGAGGAATGACATTTTGTTAGAAACTCAAGAAGAGTCGGAGCGAAGAAATTTGTTGCGCTCCACTACTCTGCTTTTTAAAACTTCTTAAATTTTTTTATTATATAAAAAAAATTAACTAAAGAAAATAAATAAATAATATATCTATTAAAATTATTTTGAACAAGGAGCAGAGGCCTAGCACATATTTAGAAGTTGGAGTGGAGCAACTCAACAAAAGTGGCTGCTCCAGATCCCTGATAATGAAAATACTGTAGTTATGAACAAAAGCCAATTATTTGAAGCTTAAAAAAAGTTTTTAAATTTTCAGCATAAATTATAGCATTGAATAAATTTGTCACTGATTTTTTCATGTGATACATTAATAAAGATTTTGTTTCATAGATAATTCATGCAACATAATTAGCTTTTGAATAAAAAGTATTAAAATTTTTATTAAAATTTACTACAAATAGTTGCAGATTTTGGTGTTTAAAAATTTGTTTTAATTACTATAATTTTTTTTTAAAAAATATTTGTCCTGGGAGAAAAAAGCTTGCAGGCAAATCATACTCCTGCTAGTCATATTTATATATATTAATAAACTTAGAACTAATTTTTACTTACCATGATTTTATTTAGGTAACGCTGATATATATATATATATATATATATTCTCTTTAGAAAACAGGCTGGTGTAGGGAAAATGTTACTATACTTAAAAATTCAGTTTTGATGATTTGTTCATTAAACTTGCTGTAATTCATCTACATATCCTGTTTTAAATCAAAGCACATATCCCTGTCCGAGAAACTGAAATGCATTTGTTAATATTCATCACTAAGAAAGTACTTTTTGTGTATTAACATGATAATTTGAACTTGCTTTTAAAAAGTGACATTTTTGAAAATTAAGCTTTTAAAAAATGTAAATATTATGTAGAACTTTATAAATGTTGTCATTTTTCTTTCTGAAATTAAAAGCTTTCTGTTTTAATTTTGATGACAAGACTATGCAAATTACAAGAAGAAAAAAGTTATATTTTTATTTTGATTACAAGACTATGCAAATATATTTAGAGCTTATAAATAATTATTAATTAATTTTTACTTGAATAGTAAATTGTAATAATATATATACATATAAAATTTTAATTATACAAAAGATACTTTTTAAAAGCTATTTCTCTTGAAGAACAAAATATTAAAAGCACAAAATCGTAATACAGATAGCTTAATAACTGCTCTAAAGCTTTGAAGTCTTCATTGGGTAATAAAGATGCCTTCATCTGACCTTGTGAATTTATCATATAAATACTGCTATTCAGAAAATTGTTATTTGGAACTCACAAATATTTAAAATAAATTACTGTATATGGGAATGAAATCAAACTGCTTTAATAATAATTTTATTTGTTTTCTTCAGAGATGTATTGACAAATTTGTTATGTGAATTTTCAGATCTATTATAGCTTTTTTAATTCATTAAATGTGATTCTTTTCATCAAATTTTGATGAAATGAAAAAAAAAAACTAAATGTTTTAATGGCAAACAACTGCTCATTTCACCATAAATATCTTTGTTACTGAAAAAAGATTTTGTTTTCCAAAATGATCAAAATTTCATTATGAATTATTAATGCATAAACTTAACTTTTCCTAGTAAAGTCTTACTACTTCTAATCAAATATTTGGGATTTAAATTTTTTTTTCTATCTCATTTGAAATTTCACTTTTAAAATAGTTTAAATAGCAGTTGATTTTTTTTAAAACAATAATAAAGTGCACCTCGTACAATTGCCTTTTCAAGTTGTTGTATATTTGCCAATAATTTAGCACTTTCATAAAAAGTTATACAAAGTCTTAAAATATATTATCTTGTTGTTTGTTAGAATCAAATTTAACCCTTATATAATAAATAGGAAAAAATATAATGTAATTTCATTCGCATTGTTAAATGTATTTTATGTTGTGTTTATAACATTTTCTTAAATGGAATGTTTAGAGAAGCTGCCTCGATGAGTTTATGTAAAAAGTGCAAATAAGACTTCCCCCTTTGTGTCAACAATTTACATGAACACAAAGTATTTGAGTACTTAAAAGTGTTTATTACGAATTTTACCAAAGATACTATTGTACAAAAGATTTGTAATATATAATATCACCTTTTGCAAAATTTCTTGATGATGTGTAATAAAGTCATATATAATTCTTACTTTGTGTGTCCTTATGGAAAATATTTATTAACCAATTTTCAAATTTTGTTTAAATTGTGTACAATATTCAACCACTTTAAAAACTGAACTGTTCTGAAATAAGTCAAGTGAAGAAATGTTTACAGAAGTTAAAAGTTTATATAAGTGCTCCATCTTGAAAATAATTTTTATTGGAACAGATTAGTAAATTAAATACAGTGAAACCTGTGTAAGTTGACCACTTGCGGTGCAGCACTTTAGTGGTCAACTTAGACAGATGGTCAACTTATAGAGGGATATTTTTTGTCATTTCTTACACAATGCATTTATTTATTTGTACCTAATTAAAATAGTAATTGGCTATAACTGAAAAACAATTATAGATGTAAAGAAAGCACAAATGAGCATTAAGATGCAGACGTATGTTTCGGGATTGCTTGGAATCCCTTTTTCAATGCAGTAGTGGAGCTTCTAGATGCAAAAACATCCAAATGAAGCAAACAAAACCACAAAAACACGGCTTATATAGCCTAAGATTTACCAATAAATCAATGAGAATAAAGACAGCGTGGCGATAGAAGCTGTTATAAGAAATGATCAAGGTTGAGATCATTTCATATAAACAGCTTCTATCTCCGTGCTGTCTTTATTCTGATCGATTTATTGGTAAATCTTAGGCTATATAAGCCGCGTTTTTGTTGTTTTGTTTGCAATATTTGAATGTTTTTGCATCTAGAAGCTCCACTACTGCATCGAAGAAGGGATTCCAAGCAATCCCGAAACATATGTCTGCATCTTAATGCTCATTTGTGCTTTCTTTACGTGCATAACTGTTTTTCAGTTTTACTAGTGCATAAAGTTAATTTACTTTAAGTGATTGGCTATCTTTTTTCAATTATCTAAAATATGATTAAAGAAATTAAACCTGAATGACTTACACTTAATGTTATACAACTTTGAAAGTAAAGTACTTAGTTGAAATAAAGATAGATATTTTATTAATCATGTAATTTACTTGTATAATAGTAAAGATTTCCTGAAAATACATGATTTTTCAAAATGGCTTCACCAGATAGAAGAAAAAAGAAGAAACTTATTTGTAGAATAAAGGTATGCCGTAGTAGTTTTCCCATATGATTAACTTATGAAGTTTAGGAAAACTTTACATTGATATTTCATCCATCCAGACACATAATAACTTTAGACCAGACACTGGTTTAACATTATAGCATAAAAAATAGTTAATAGTAATAAATTCTAATAGTAAAAATAATAATAAATTCTAGTTTTTATACCTTTGCAAAAAAAGTTAAACAAATAAATATAAAAATAATTAGGCGGTCAACTTACGAAGGGTTTTTTGTAATACTCCCACCCAAATTCGACGTACATAAGTGGTCAATATAAAGGTTTCCCTTCAAAATAAAATGTAGGGCTAATTCCGTTCCTGACAAACGTGGTCAACTTAAGACAGGTGGTCAGCTTACAAAGGTGGTCAACTTTACAGGTTTCTCTGTAGTATTATTTCTGCATTTTTTGGATCTATACCAATTTTGAATTGTAGAAGTAATATTTGATATTTTGCAAGAAAATTATACTGTTTGTAGCAGAACATATATTATAAGAAAATTACTACAGTATGGGACCTCAAATCCGGAACGCTCGGGGCCGCGAGCTTTCCGGATTTCGGAATTTTCCGGATTTTGGGTCCTCATTCAAAAAAATTTGTAAGTAGCATCAGAGCCCATATAATTTACACTGAAACTTTCTATTAGCATTTTGCTTATTTATAGCATTTTCTTTATCGTATATTCTCGCCTATAAGTCGCTAAATTTAGCACAAAAAACGAAGTTGGAGTAGGCTTACATTCGACGCAAAGCATTGAAACAATCGGACTTTTCCCGATGTTATTTAAGCCTCTTTAATTAAACAATGAAAGAAAATAATTCTGTCAAATTTTGATAGTATTTTATATTTCCTAGCCACTTAATTGTAGTAAAAGATCAGACTATCGGGGAAAATGCGAGAAACGCGGATTTTCAATTTCGCGAATGTTCTGTATCGCGCGAAAATTAAAGCTCATTTTAAAAAATGAATATAAAAAAGCTACAAGAAATAAAAGAAGCAAAATTTAATGATATTAACTCAGAATTAAAGCAACAAATTAATAAAAACTCAAATCGGAAAAACGAACCCTTTTCAGAACATCGCGAAATAATTTTTTTTTTTGAAAAAAAGTTAAAAAAATCATTAAAAATATTTACCAATTACAATTTTATTTTTCCTTCCCTCTTTAAAAAATTTCCCCCAAAAAAAATTAGGGCTAATTTTCCTGAAAATGTCAATTAAAAAAAAAAACTTTACAGGCCGAGTATTTTTTGTTTTTTTTTTTTTGAATTTAGAAAAATTTGATATTTTGGAATTTACTGTTTTGCAGATTCAAATTATAAGTCCCATTACTATTAGTTTTAATCCTGCAATCATATATGAAACAAAACTTTACTAAATCCCATTCTTTCAAAACTGTTTCTAAAATCTCATTTTTATGACCAAGCATGTTGGGCCACAAGAGAATCAGACAGCAATGTAAAGGCAAACAGAAATGACAATTTTTTTGCAAGCAATTAAAAGCAAGCAGTAAAAGTATTACGAAAGACAAAGAATGATACTAACAATATTGTCACACACAAAAATGGAAATGCCAATACTGGAGATTTAATAAATAGAAGTAGGCAATGGGTAGAACCCGCCTGTGTAGGGAGTAGAACGGTGTTGTTCAGGACTTTACAAAAGAAGCAGTTCAAGTTAAAACATTTGAGTGTATAAAAACATTTACAATTTTCAACTCCGTAAGACATTATGTGCTAGGAGTAGGCAGTTCAACTTGTCAGGGGTGAGGGGGAGATTTGTTCAAGAGTAAAAATAAACTATAACTTAATACCTTATTATTAAAAAAAAGAACATGCACTTTATACAAAAAGTTGAAACAAAAAATAAAACTGGAGATACTATCTTCGACATTTCAAAGTTTGCCCTTACGTTCATGATTTTCTTAATTTTCAATTAAAAATTTCAAAACAAGTTTTAATGAAACTAAAAAGAAATTTTTTTGTTTACTTCTTTTTAACAAAGCATAAGAAAATTTGAAAAGTCCAACTCCCATGGCGAATACAAAAAGATTGCATTTTTCGATATGTGGGCAACAAATGTTCAGATCGTTGAAACTTTGGGATAAATCAGAAACAAAAATTCACTGATATTTGGAAAGTTTTTCAAATTTTCTTGATTTTCCCAGAACATTAGAACATTCTGACTCCCTAATTTTCCGGTTCTGTCGCCACCCAGAATTTACTTAAACTGAGAAAGTTCTTTGAATCAGCTGATAGGTTTATTCAAAGATAGTACCACATTTAAAAAAATTATTTCCTTGGAAATGTCATTCCGTGTCTGTTTCATGGCTAAGACAAGATTGGTTTCCATAACAAATAAACTCTTGCATTAGGGAGCACAGTTGGCTCTTTGGATCAGCCTAAAAGAATATAAGATGAAGACAGGAAAAGGAGAGAATATGGAACAGAATAGAGAAACTAATGGCAAAAGACAGCAGCTTCTATAATTCTTAACAAGTCTTGGAAATTACAAAGGGCGAGTGAGAAATGTGCATAGACCAAAGAGCATCTAATGCAGGGTTGGTTGGTTTAAACCAAATGTTTTTTTTTTTTTTTAAACCACTTAGTTTAAACCAAATATTTTTTCATTTATTTTGCACACTATTAAAAATTGCAAAATCCAATTTATGCAGAAATTGCAAGCACAGCACTGAATAATTAATGAATTTGTAAATTAACGAACTCCTTTTTTTAATCAGTACAAATTTTTCTCATCTCCTATCTACATGTCAGACTCTTTAGGTTTTTATAAAATTAGCTCTGAAAAAGGTAATTTGAGAAAAACTCTTCTCAGTCATTATAAAAATTATATTATATTGCAATTGTAATTCCCAGAGTTAAAGAATATTATTAGAAATAATAAAGTAACTCCATAATAACCAATTTGCAAATTGTATGTTACAGATAACAATTTTTAAAAAACCAAACCTTTTTAAATTTATTTTACACAATATAAAAAATTGCAAAATCCAATTTATGCAGGAATTACAAGCACAGCACTATATAAATAATGAATTACTGAACTTGTAAATTAACAAACTTTTTTTTTTAATCAGTACAAATTTCTTTTTTCTTTTTCTAAATTATTCTCTTCTTTTTTAAAAAATATATTTAATCTTTAACCCATTTCCGGCCGAGCATAGATATTTTATAAAATGTGGTATTATTTTTATTAAAATATGCTTAAATTGCATCCATTAAGACACAAAAAAAGTTTCATGCATGAGAAATAATATTTTATTTGCGAAATGAAATGGTGCATATACGCACCATAGGCCGAATCCATGAACAAAAAGTTGAAACTGGAAATGGAATTTTCAGGACCATGTTAATTATATTATAATGAAATATTATATTTTTTGTGAAAACTTTCAAAACATTTTGGATGCAAATGTACTCGGCATTTGAGGCACAGATAAATCATGTGGTTTTACATTGTCTACGGGCTTTTTCTTCATGTTTACTTATGGTATGGCCGACTATCAGTCCGTATTTCTTTCGGTAGAGTTGCGGATGATGGACGCCCTTTATTAGGATGAGTCATTGGTAGTTTATTTTCATCAGATAGATTGTTCTTGCATTCAGATTTTAATAGAGCAATTGCTATATGAGATCTGGTCTATGAGTGCCCTTTTTGTGTTAGTAGAAATTCTATGCAGATTCCATGAATTGACTAAAATGCTGTCAATGATATTTGTAAAATAATGGCCCCTAACATTTTTTACCTTGAATGTTTATGCTGTGTCATTCATAGGCGTAACTAGAGTTGGTGAAAGGGGGGGGGTCACCCTAAAAATGTACAGACTAAACACCAATAAGAAGTGTAAAAGAGTTGAAAATTTACTAGTCATAAATACTTGTCTCTAAAGATATACTCCGTGTTTCTTTCAGGCATCTCTCGGGGGGGGGGGGGCGGAACTACCCCCTCGGCACAAGTCAACTCCTCCCTCCCCCCCCCCCCCCGGCAAAAAAATTCAGATCACAAGTTTTCAAAAAAGAAAGAAAAGAGAAATTACTCTTTTAAGACACTTTACTTTCAGAAACACTTTCAGGGAAAGGACTATCACGAGTGACACCAAAAGTAACTTAAAAGACATAAGACTTTATTTTGAAAAAAATTGCGGGGGCGGGGGAGAGTAACAATCTCCTTTCTGTTTCCTCTAACATCACCAAAGTATCCCTAAATTGCATTGCTAGGAAGATTTCAAAAAGTTTCCTGGGGAGAGCCCTCGAACCCTTGCCTCCAGAGTTATCCTAAGCATTATAGATGTAAGACCAGTTACAAAAATTTAAGTTGCAGAAGCCCCCAAACACCCACTCCTCTAACTTCACCAAAGATCTAAACATACATCTACTATATATACATCAAAAAGCTATCATATATGTAAAAAAATTCATATTAACATCATTTCTAATCATATATATCTATATATATGTATATATAAAGGGTATGATTTTGAAGCATACACTGCCGCATTGTTAACATGCTCCCCCTGCTCCGGAGCCAAGACAGTATCCATAATTTTTTTTCGGGTAGCCCAGACTTAGACACACTTATGTAAAGCAAAGTTTCAGGGAGGAATCTATGATGCATTGCAAAAGATTTCTGGGGGGCTGCCCGTGGGTCCCCCTTCCCCTCTGGATACGGCCTTGATTCACAAAAACATTAAACATTCCTTACTAGATCTATTAGTTTATTTTTTAATTCAAACGCAATAGAAAATTCAATATTTAGCACTAAGCAATCTTCTATGTCCAGGCATTCATAATATTAAAACCGGGAAATAGTCGAATTTTAGAGAAAAAAATCCAAATTCCCCTACAAAAATGCTCATCCCCACGAGAAATTTCTAAAAAATTTGTTAAATTTGTAGCAAAACATACCTCAGAAGTGGAAGCGTCTGAATCAAATTTTCTTTCTTTTTGGCTGACGAACGTGTCCATCGCTGGAGTGCAAACATTATTATGTATCGAAAATAATTAAAAATTTAGCTAAAATATAAATAACACTTGATTGTAAATTAAAATGCAGCATTAAACCGTAGCAGTGAGATTGGAAACGTTGAACGGATGATTTCCAGAGTCGTAATGCAATCAGTGATGGACCATAATAAGAAAAAAAAAAAACATTTAAAATATAAGAGATGAGAGAACATCTATAAATGAGAATGCAATGCAAATACAGTTCATCAGTTTTCCAATCGGCACATCTGCAAAAAAGATTTTACCAAAATGGGTGTTTGGACTGGAAGTAATAAATAAGTTCAAACTGCTCTTTAAGTTTCTTAATGAGCATCCCTTCCTGGCTTGAGGGTTTAACCCATTAGGACAATTGAACTTTAGAACTCCATCACAACAGAGAATATTTTCCAGGAAACTTATTACTTGTGCGATTGTATTCCCAGATTGCTGCCTTTGGGTAAAAAAGACATCAAGAAAGAAAGAAAACCCTCTGGAGTGTTTGAAAGGATCTCTGTCTGTGTGTGGTACGGTGATTGAAGCTACCTTTCGCGCGCGCGCTGTTAACCCCCCCCCCCCCCCAAGGTGATAAGGGGGTTGATTATAACCTTATAACCAGATGAAAAGTCTTCTTTATTATGAGCTGCATACTTTGGCCATGATCGCAACCCTTCAGAGAAAAAGGAAAAAAAATCATATGCATATGTGTTTAATTTTCTTAGGGGAAAAAAATTGTGCTTTGCAAGGCCGTAGCCAGAAATTTTTCTGTGCGCCTAAATGTGCCTAAATAAGTACATACCCAATGGGGGGGGGTTCGAACCCCCAAAACCCCGCCCTGGTTACGCCTATGGTGTCATTGTTATGAAGGTCAACACCTTCCGTATGTTCATTGCAATCCGTAATAACGTTCGTTTGGGAAATCATAACATTCTTTCTTTGCGACTATATCGTTTGGTGGATGGTTGATAAGAGGCAAAATCGTTGCATTATTAGTAGCAATCGTTACCACAGCATTGACATTTTATTTGATTGCACATGTTTCTGGGTCTTTGTGGAATGCACAATCGTAAGAACCACGATGGTTCTTTTTTTTTCTTCTATTTTTGGGGGTCATTCAATATACAACCAGATATGCTATTTTCAAGAGCTGTGCCAAATAAAAAAAAAACTTTTTATTTTAATATATTGAATAAAGCGTAAGAAGTGAAAATGTTATCAAAATATATTCTGTGCATTCCAGGTTTTGGAACCACGCTAATTCTAAAACAACACTTGTTCCTAATAACGTATTTTGTAGATCACTGTTAGTCTCAGCACCTGGAAAAGGTATCCGGCAGATGAGCACGAACCCCAAAGTTTGATTCCAAACCTCGCCCGCTTCCTCTTCATAAACATTTTTGAAGATCGTCTGCCAAAATATGGCATAAAATGCCAAAATTTGCATAAAAACAAGGGTTTTCAATTTTTACTTTTTGTTCATGCTTTCGGCCAATGGTGCGTTAACGCACCATTAAAATTAAATAAAAATTTTAAAGTTTTTTAATGATATTTATTTTATTTCTATTTTTTTTACATAACCTGCAACTTAAGGCCATTATAAAAACATATGATTAAACTCAAATAGATAAGTTATACATTTTCAAAAAGTAGAATTTGTCAATGATTGTATTGAGTTGAAAAATTCGCTTTTTTTGAAAATTTCTCAACATAAAGAGCTTGCTCTAATTAAGTCACAAATATTTTTTATCTGTCTTCAGAACTTTTAAAAATAGCAGAAAAATAAAATTATTGAAAAATATTTGTCACAGTGTCAATAAAAAAATATTTCTAGAAATGGTGCGTATACGCACCATTGGCCGAAAATGGGTTAATCAGAAAAAATAAAGTTTGCACATTGTATTACTTTCATAAAATTGCTTTTGTTTTTATAAATATATTTAATTAGGAAAAATAAAGTTTGTATTTAAAAAAAATAAAAATAATTGTGATTATTTCTAAGCCAATGTTGCTGATTTGTATAAGTGTTATCATTGCTAAACTAAATTCAGTAAGTGATTGACTTTTTACTTTTAAAGTAAAATATATCTATACTTAATCATTTGCTGATATTACCGATACTGTAAATCGACACTCATTATTTTTTATATATCTTTCATTTTTGCTTATTTTTTATTGATTTAGTGGACTATGCTTTTGTTAAAACTCAACCATAATCATTTCTTTAATAATTTGCTGAAAGGTCTGTATAGAGTATTATAATATGCTAATACAGTAAAACCTGTAAAGTTGACCACTTTTGGTGGAATGGAATTCCCTATATTATTTAATGTAGGGAAACCTTATTAACTCGACCACTTGTCTATATTGACCACTTAGGCGCGCCAAATTTGGGTGGGAGTATTATAAAAAACCCTTTGCCTAATTATTACTATATTTATTTGTTGATCTATTTTTGCAAAGATAAAAGAAAACTTAAATAAGTTCTCCAGGATAATAAAACTAAATAAATTTCTTCTTTTTCTTCTAATTGATCTAGCCATTTTGAAAAATTATGTATTTTTAGGGAATCTTTACAATCAAATAAGTAAACTAACATATTTATCTTTAACTGAGTGCTTTAATTTTAAAGTTGTATAGGATACATTGTAAGTCATTCAGATTAAATTTATCTAATGGTATTTTAGATAATTGTTAAAAAAAATCTAATTACTAATTTTAAAGTAACGTTAAAATATGAAGTTATGTTTTAATTAGTCACAAATGAATAGACGCATAGTGTAAGAAATGACAAAAAAAAAAAAAATAATAAAATAAAAAAATCTCCACCTTCTATAAGTTGACCACTAAAGTTCTGCACCATAAGTGGTCAACTTACACATGTTTCACTGTAGGTAACTTTCTGAAAAAATAAAAACTATATTTATAAGGTAATTAAAATTCAAGGTTTTAACTTAGTTATTTAATTAATGATCTAAAATCTTCAGAATTTTCCAAAAGTCAAATTGTTTTTCCTACAAATGCTATTTAAACCAAAAAAAAAAACCTGGTTTAAACAAAAAAAAAACCCCGGTTTTTAACATAAAAAAAAAAAAACCTTTTTGTTTTTTTTTCCAACCCTGATCCAATGAGCATAAAGCAGAGGTACATGGTACATAAAATGGCCAAAGGCAAAACTAAACAAAAGGAAACAGCTTAATGAGAGAATGCAATATTTGACTGAAAAACAAAACATGTTAAAGGGCTGCAATACCATGACTCAAGTAAAATTAACCCACAATGAGAACTTCTCATGCTATTGATAAAAAATTTTCTGAAGTATTTTAGTTTGTTTAAGTGACAAATTTTCACCTAACACAACAACATATTTGTCTATTTTGTGGCAAGAATTATCTTTCTAAAAATTAGAAAAGTGAATTCTATTTTAACATCATGCAAAAACTATACAAAAATGAGGAAAATGCAAATTTTGTCAAGTTTTTATATTTGAATATTTTATTATTTTCCACTTTTTAAACTATGCAAATTTTATTCTTTTTACTTATTTTTATTTATTTATTTTCTTTTTTTTTGGGGGGGGGGGGAGGGGGCGTTGCCCTTCTACTTAAAAATCATATAGGTTTAAAATCCATTAAGTGAATCCGTGAAGTGACACAGTTAATTTCAGAGAATGAAAAATAACTTAAAAATCATCACAATTTTTAATTTGACTTGCATACTTGGTCTAAACAATTTACAAATTTGGTCAGTTTTTGCTGGTTTGTATATGTTTTATGTACACAATGGATGAAACTTTCCAAATAGGAGTATTGCAATAAATTCACCTTTTAAAATTTACAAAAATTGTTTTTGTAAATTATTTTCTCCTATAAAGTGTTATTGCATCTTTTGTAATTGAGCAAAATATGTTGGAAAGAAATAAATGATAATTTTAAAGAAAACCAATCAAGTATGAAAGAATTAAATCAACACTATTTTTTAAAGATTAAATTATCCTTTAATGACAGCAATTGGTCTTAATTTAATACATTTTTTACTAATGCCAGCTTCATGACATGTATTAACAACATCTGTGACATCTTTATAAGAATCAGGGGCTTCTTCCATTACTAATTTAGGTGAAGCCACTCTAATTGAAATTCCCATTTCTGCAAGATTATTTAGAACGTCCATGTAATCTAAGTTTCGGCGAGATTTCGCTCTGGATAAAGCACGACCAGCACCATGACAAGTAGTACCAAATGTTGCTTTCATACCTTCTTCTGTACCAGTTAACACATAACTGCATGTTCCCATAGTACCTCCAATAAGAACAGGCTGCCCAGTTAACTAAGGATTTCAGAAATGAAATTATGTAAGGAACTTTATTTCAAAAGGAGGTCAAACAAATTTTTCAGTCAGGAAGTATTTTTAAAATGTTATTAATTAAACTTTATTTCAAAAGGAGGTAAAACAAATTTTTCAGTCATAAAGTATATTTTTTAAATGTTATGATTGTAATTAAAGTCTAGGAATTTCTGTACTTAGAAAAGGAGCTGCAAGAGACTGTTTGTGAAAATAAAGATGTTTACATTTATAGATTAAACATTACAATGCTTAGAGGTTTTCCAAAAATTTATATTCATTTTCTAACGAATTTAGATTTGAATTACTTAAGTCTCGAAAACGAAAAAAAATCTGGTTGTTGATGTTTTTGGCAAAGAGCTCCACCCTGTTATGACATAATTATTTAATATTGTGTAAAACTCTTGATATATTTCCCTTGTAAAGCAAGATATTTTGGAAAACTTTTTGGAGTAGTATCTGAAAAGGATATATAGAAGATTGTACAAATAGATTTATGAACGTACTAGAAATTTAATCAGTCAAAAAATTGAGGGGGGGGGGGGATGGTCGGGGCAAATAGGAAAGATACGAAAAGTCAAACTAAAAAAAACCTGAAAAAAAAAGAGACTATGAAGAAAACTTACAAAATTCCAGAATAATAAGGAGACTCAAATCAAAATTCAAAAACTGACTGAAAGTTTTTGAGGAAAGAGTTAAAGTGTTGAAAACGTCCAGGCTATCCAAGAGCTGTACGACCAATGATAATAATACTATATTTCCTGAATCTCATTTAATTTTGCCATTGTGATGTTTCTAAAATAATTAATAACTCTTATCTGAAACTTTATAATAAAGAACACCAAAGAGTTACACATTTAAATATAAGTTCTTTTCCAAAACTTATTCCATTGTTTATTTCTACTTGAATGAAATAAACTTTAATGGAAAAAAATAGCATCCTGACAATTGCAGCACAGGACAGAAAGGTTATTATATGTAAAAATTTATAAAAGTAAGAAGGAATTTTTAAATACATTTTGTGATATAAGTATAATTATAAATCAATTCACACCGAGCCAAATTATTTTTTTTAATTAATTCGCTTTTCAAATTGTTTGCAACAATTGAATGGGACACTTTAAAAGATATAATATGAAACACAATATGAAGTTTGAAGCAAAATAAATTTTAAAAATATATTTTTTTTAATGTTACCTGATAATCAACAGGGATAAGAGGATGATGGGGAGGAAAAGCTCTGGTTGATCCCTTCCGGTGTACTAATAATGTCTTTTCTTTGCCATCCAGGTAATGCTTCTCAATTTTGGCAATATTATGAGATACATCATAGATTACATGCATATCTAAATCATCTGGCGTAGTATTGTACGCTTTGGCAAAAGCCTGCAAATACATTTATACAAGGCTCATTATATAAATGTATATTGTTTAAAAATTAAACATAATCAATTGTTATGTTTAGTTTAAAGATACCAAAATATCCAATTGTTATAGAAGAGAAATGACAAATTTACATTGATAATTGCAACTCATACTCAGAGTCCGACAAAAATCCGAAAATCTTAGGAGCCAGGGAGAATTTTTAGGAGCCACCTATAATATTTTTATTTGTCGCCACCTAAAAAAACCCTAGTCGCCCAGGCGACCTGGCGCCCGGGATTTGTCGGACCCTGTATGACACAATAGTCATAAGGAAGCAACAGACTTAATACAATAAGACTGCTTTCAAGTTTAACAGAGGACATCTAAATATGGGTACACAGGGAGTAAAACTGGTTAGAAGGTTGAAAATATTGACTTTACCTGACCAAAATTGATAAAATACTGACCCGAGTTTTTAAAAATACTGACCAATTTCAGCAAATTATCAGCAATATTGTGAATGTTCCTTTTATACCGTAACATAAACCTAATTATGAAATAATTTTGCTCGAAAGTTGTAAGTTGTATTATATATTTATATATGTAACATAATACAATCATTACTGTATAGTGTTGCTGACTTTTACTATATATAACTGAGAAAATAAATGAACAAGAATGAAAATAAACACAGTAGCAAAAAAAAAAGTAATGTAAACTCATAAAGTAAAGAAGGTTTCACAGGGAGTCTGGGTGTGAATCCCAGCAAGGGCATGAATGTTACTGATCAGTATAGCACTTCGTCCAAACATGTTTTAGTAGTTTGGATCATGCTTAAAGCTATAGGTCCACCAACAATCCATATGGGCACTTTACGTTCTGCTTGCTTAACCAAGCATAAGTACACGAATGGTCCTCCAGAACCAAAGTACCAGACTGGCAAAAATTGTAATTTAACAACTAGAAAGACAGAAAAATTCCGTACGCCCAGAAAGACTGAAGGGGCCAGTGTGGCCCTTCTGAGAATTTTGCGCACATTTCGCTCTAAATTTCTTTTTGAATGAGACAACATGCTCCATGCACATTTCCTAATTCCTCTACAGCAGCTGAGTGTATAATAGCGTACCATGGTGTTTCCTTTTTCACGTCAACAAGTCAAACTTTTTTCTCTTTCAAGGTCATTGTCTGTCTAGCGAGCTGTCGTATTTGTTTAGTATTTTGAATTAAAACCAGGTGTAAAAAGAGAAAGGTCAAGGACAAACTAGACTGAATGACACTTAGCCCTGCTACAGCCATTCGAGTAAACTAAGAATATAACTGTTTCCTTTGTAATATACATTAGGGGCCAGAGTGGCCCCTCCCGTCATTCTAGGTATAAGATTCAATATTTATGCTTTGATGGGGATACAACAAAAATTATTAAATAAGCACTTAATCAGTATCATATTAGGAAAAGTTAGAAAGTTACAAAGCATTCAGTCGATTATTACTGGAATTAATGAAGAGGAAATATCAAGGGCTATACAAGCTTCCTCCGTTTTTCTGCTGTTAAAGGGGATTAGTAAAGACAGCTGCCCCTTTGGTTTGTACACAAATACACAATGATGTATGACCTTTTCCCCCCCCCCCCCCCCCAACCTAATGGAGAGAAAAAAATTATGCCAGGCACCAAGAACTAATAAATGAAATATTATGTATTATTTTATACATCAAAATACACACACACACTATATATGTACATATGAATGCTTTTTTCATGTTTTCCTTTTTTAAAAAATTTTTGCACACTTATCCCATTAAATCTAACATCTTACCTGTCTGCTGAGAAAAGTCATGCTAGCTCTATTCACCCATGCAAAATTTGCAGCAGCAGCCATTGATTTCAAATAGTCTTGACCTTCTTGAGATTTTATGCGAGCACAAGCTAGCTGTCTGTCGTTGACTTCAATTTGGTCACGTTTCATAGCCTTTTCCATAGCAACCAAAGCATCTAAAATTTAAATAGCCAATATTTCTATTTACTAATACAAATAGAATGAATAGGAAAAGTAGAAATGTTCCGGAAAATGAGAAAATAAGTTCATAAAAAAAAAACAAGAATTTTAGAACTGCTTGAAATTATATTTTTGAACATTTTGAAATGATACTATTTTGTCATGAGTACAGATGAAATGATTATTTTAAGCAAAATGAAAATGGAAGAAACAACGGACTCAAATTACATGCACTAAGATGACTTAGCCCTTAAAAAACTCATGTGCATTGCATATATTTATGTCTTTGATTACTTTTATTTCATAAGAAAAAAAATAATCTAATTACAGCAAACAATTAGCTATAAATCAAGTATGATTTTAAAATAATTTATAACTAAATTATGAGTATGAAAACCAGTTGAGGACAAATATTTCGAACAGAAAAAATTCTTACTAATAGTATTATTATTTTATCCTTTCAAAATACATTCAAGATTTATTTGGTTTTGAGAAAGAAACCTTTCATATCAATATTGAGATCAACTCAACAGCAATGGAAAACAGAAAACAAATTTTTGAAAGTGAGAACAATAAATAAATAATGCATTATGTACTGCTGTTCCATGCAAATTCCTTTTTTTAAGGCTGATATTTTAACCCAGTTCTCCAGTGCAAAGTTTACACCAGCAGTGAAACCATAATCAATAAATATATAATTCATTACCATGTAACAATGTCAGTCAAGGGCTAACTGCGGGAAACTACTTTTGGGGAGGGTTTCTATAAACATTTTAAGGCATCTTATATTCTTTTGAGAGAACATGTAAACAATATCCATTTAAAAATAAATGAATGTTTTGCATAAGTGATATAAAAACAGAAAACATACATACAAAATTTGAATTTTAACATATAAAAACATTCTGTTGGATTTTGGGATGCTGCTAGAATTCCTAAAACTCCCCTTGGAGTACAGCCCTGATGTTGGTGGAAAATAATTTTACATCAAAAATGAAAATATAAAAGATAACCCACCTGTTGCTACTTGATGTCCAAAACCGCGACTTCCACTATGAATCATGACACAAACCTGCCCTTTTGAATCAATACCCATTTTACTAGCATTATTTTTGTCAAAAATTTCATCCACAACTTGAATTTCTGCATAGTGATTTCCTGCTCCAAGTGTACCAAGCTGAAAGAAATTTAAAATATTTGTGTTTTAACAATAATCAATTCTGTTTAATGCAATAATTTATAGTTTTTAATAGTTAAATAAATATAGCTTTTAAATAGTTTGTGAGAAAGAATCTGCAATATATAATATTGATATATATCATAAATAGCACAATATTTTAGAACGCTGTGTTTAACTATTTTGCACTTATGCAACTCAACGTAAGTTATATGCTAAATGAAGAAGATTATCTTGCCATGACCTGCAAGATGAATAAAAAAAAAGTACAGTCTATACCATATGCCCATAAGAAAAAATGCATTGCAGAATCAATATTCATATTAAAATTTTTAAAAAGTTTGGAGAAGACAATATGAATCAACTAACAACCAGTCAACTTCAATCATATTAAAATACAGTACCGAATCCCAAATTCGAAAAATTCTAAAATTCAATATTATTTTAAAAATTCCCGATTTCTATTTTTGTGAATTAAAAAATATATTAATGCAAGAACCTGTAAATCAATAAATTTTTATTCAAATAGAAGCAATATTGTAGATATATTTAAGATTTACGTGAGCTAAACTCAGGAAACCAAGATAGAACCAGAAAATCTTACTTTATTTAAAAAAATGAAAATCGGTTTCTTGAGCACAGTTGCGTGTACCTTTTTTCACAAAAAAATTATTTTTTTCCCTTAAGTCTTCAAAAGTCTGTGTTTATTAAATTTTTATTTATTTTTTCTTTAAAAAGAAAAGGAACTTGTTTGATTTATTTCTCTGTGGTCATAAGTGATGCCCAGTAACCTTGCATTTAGTACGAATGATTGGTGTTTTGACTTGGCTAATACAGAAAGCCATAAATTTATAATTTCAAATCATTTTTAAGAGCTGCTAACCTGTGGCAAACCTCTCTTTTTAGCTTTCATGGACACTTTGGCTGGATCAGCATTTAACATTCTACCATACTCTTCACAATGTTCTTTATCTTCTGCCCATGCATAACCTTGCTTAAAAAAAGACAACATAAAGATACAAACAAGAGATAAACATTTTATTCTAATTTCAAAAAATCATACGCATCTAGCAATAAACTTATATAATTGTTAGAAAAATCTTGTTCATTTAACAGGATATAGATTATTTTCATGAATAGTAACATTTTATGTGAAATTTAACAGGCATAAAAGATCATCTTTGCTGATTTATGATTTTGTGAGAACAAAAAAGGAAAAATTGAAAAGAAAATTGCATACACATATATTTCAACTACACATATTTATCTTTCCTGCAGTAAAAATGGAGCTGTGCAAAATAGCATAGAACTATAAAAAATAAAGGAACATAGGTGTTTTCTGCGTAACACGTTTTGCATTGAAGCATTGAAAAAATCTTATTTATGTAAATTTTCACTGCAAATTTGTGCATTTCAATACTGGTTTAAACAAAACTAATAAATTTAAAAACATTATTCACTAAAAATGTAATAAGTTCAAGAACTATTGAGAATTTTATGCAACTTTTATATTCACGAAATTTCACAACTGATATGACAGAAAAAAAAAGGAAGAGGGAATAATAGCAATAAAGGGAAAAAAAGAAAGAAAATACCCTCTCTCAAGGACCAATCCACTCCCATTTCTAAAGCTTCTTCAAGATCTCTGAAAAATAAAAGAAATCAGTAAAATATATGCTTCTTTTTATGTTATAAGAATGAAATGCAAGAATCAGAGGACATTGTGCATTATATTATTTGGAACATATTCCATACAATAAATGAAAATCCATATACAGAAATCCTCCCCCCCTTAAAAATTTTCGAATATGTCACCCATATTTCTGTTTCTTTTCACTAAATAATATTTTTCTATTGTAATACAATAAATAAATACAGTAACAACTCATATTTAAAAGGGCAACCTTTGAATAGATATATATTTCAAGATGTCGAAAACGGCTGAAAGGTTTTTGAACCAATTTTGTATTTAGATAGAGTTTTGCTTTTTAAGTGTATGTATATTAAGTGTATTACTTGAAAACATGCGATTTCACAGGAAAAATAATACTAATTCAAAAGAAAAAAATTTTTTTACATTGCAATCTCATAGACATTTGTGTAGAAGATATTGCTCAATGATCAAGTTCAGCCTTCAACATATTAACAACTTTTAGACACTTTTTTATTTAAAAAAAATAGACATGCAGCAATGGCAGTAACAAATCTAGTGACCTAACGTTTAAATTTGTTGGAGAGGACTTAAGATCATCAGTTTTTATGTAGCATTTTTCAGAGTAAAGTGACCAACTGCATTAAAAGTACTTCTTTTAAATGACAATTTTTGACATACGCGTGACGTAATATGAATGAAGTATTGAGACACGATTTCACCACGGTGAAACTGAGTTTCAGGTTAAAAACTTATTGCAGTACTTATTGGTTATATGGTCAACTTTTTTTTTTTGCTTGCCATACATCAACAAATGAGATACCTGTATAAACAAAGTAATATTATTATGTTTAAAGATCACAAGATTTTATTAGATTTAAATAGCATATTGGCAAGATTTCTAAAAACGGCAACTAGGTAAGGTTTATAACAGATAAGTACCCTTATAACTAATGACAGCTTAACTGTAATAATGGTAGTTTAACTAAGTTCAGCAGTGGACGTCTTGCAGCTGCAATGTTGGTGCTAATGAAGCACTTGTATATCATACCATATCTCTCGTATCTCGAAAACAACCGTAACTATTACAATGAAAATTTGCATTTAGTTCATGTTTTGCTTTCCAAGCATCTTCTCCGAGAAAACATGATTTTACAAAAAAGGTAATGCTGAGCAAACCTGGGTCTTCCAAGTACTTAGTAGACTGGATCACCCCCTCCCCTCTCTTAACACATTTTGTTTACCATATTAGTCAAAAGTTGACGACTTCAACCATTCAAATTTTAGAACACAAGTGATAAGGACTTTAATATTATGTACATGTATGTATAACTTCATGGGATCTCAATTATAATGTATACCTGTTTTAGAAGTGAAATACTAAAACATATGCTTAAAGTCTGGGCAGATTAAGGATCTATCCCCCCTTCCAAAAAAAAAAATCTCCAAGATCTAAAAAAAAGCAATTTGAAAAGCAGGCATTCAAGAATGGCTCAGAAGCAATATCCTTCCTTCCCCATATGCACGAAAAAAAATCCTGAATACATCAGATCACTAGTAAACCAAAATTTTCCAATTCGAGCCAAGGTCCGGCATTTTACTTTAAAAATGAACGCATATAACCTATTTTTTATGTGCCATTAAATCATTACAACATTCGAGAGTATTCCAAAAAGAAATGGAATTACCTGGCATTCATGGGGATGATACCTTTTGACCCAACACCTACAGGGATGTGATCAAACATACTTTGTGCAAGTTGTTCTTTGATAGGCTGAACATCTTTTTCCATTAGATTTGTCCTTAACAAGCGAACGCCACAGTTAATGTCAAAGCCTACACCACCTACAATACAATTATCATTTTATGAAACACATTATATTTTTTAAATGAATATTTAAATAATATATTTATTTTAAGCTACCTGGTGACACAATGGCATTTGGATCATCCATATCAAACGCTGCAGTGTTACCAATAGCAAATCCATATCCAGAATGCACATCAGGTAAGCCAATTGATCTCTAATTTGAAATTGAAAGAAAAATTAATAAGAAATTGTGTTTTTTTGGAGCATACAAAAACTTTTAGAAAAATTTTATCATCTGGCCATACAAATAATAATAATAAAAAGATATTAATTTATGGTTTGTTAGAAGAAGATCAATAATACTCAACATATACGTATTTACTTCATTAAGGCAAAAAATAAATTATGCCCAAAATACAGTGCTAAACTAGAACTAGAATACATCACTGTCCAAAAAGATATTAAGGAAATTAAAGTTACACACATTTTTTTTAAAAGCGATTTTAACTCGTTAAATATGCTTGGGAAAGAAAGAGTTAATAAACAGGCATTAAGTTCTTGTTAATCTAAACCAAAGTCACAATCACAATAGTTATTTAAACATTATATTCTGATTTTAAAATACTTTAATAATATTCACTCGTAGTTTTATTTATTTAGTAACAGTTCACACTTTATCAAATCTATGAGAACCAATCCCAGAAAGCATAGGACATTTGTAGAGAAGTATGTTTGTAACAAGTAAAGTTAAAAAACATATTTATATATCCTCAAAAACTTAAATAAAAATTACTTCAAACTATTCAAGACTAAATGACAAACTTTTGTTACTTTCATAACAATCATAATTTGCACATGTCTTCAAAGCTAGCTTCTCCAATGCCTAATAAACTGGACCATACTTACAGTTACAATCATATATTATTTCTCAAGGCCGTTTTTTGTTGGTACGCCATAACTTCCTTAATACTTCATCAAAATTCATGAATGAGGCATCATTTTAAAGCTTTCCTTAACCGCTACACCGGAAAAATATACAATATACAATTATACAGAAAGCTTTTCTTACATTTGAAGTTAAAATCATTTAAGAAGAGATCATTTAATGGATGCCAAGTTGGTGTTGTGTTTGCTGGTTAGAGGTCGAGTGGCTGAGTGGTTAGGAGCGCAAGGCTGGTATACCCAACACCCATGGTTCGAGTACCGCAGTTCGTTTACGTTTTCTCCAATTAATTGTTTTGCTGGATCGTTGATTTTTGAAAAACTAAATTTAAAAAGGCTCTTTTATATTTTAAATGAGTTCATCAAGCATACTCTATTATTATTAATTTATTAGCTGCTAAATTTAAAACATTTTATGTGAAAACAGATATTCTTTCACATTCATTTATATTATGAATGGGTAGAGCCTAACCAACCAACAGTAACTATATTTTTAGTAATGGAACTTTTTGTTAGTATATTTAATGCAATTAATGTTACTAATAAAAATAATTATTATTATTATTGTGATTATTTTATTATTTTTAATATCTAAATAATAGTAGGAAAAAATTGTAACAGCTATTTGTACTGATGTGTTCAATGACATGTCTTCTTTTGTACCAACACCCTTTTGCTTTTTTTCTATTCTTCATGATGTCCTTTCTCCCAAATTAGTGCGGAATTCCGCATGGGTCGACTAGTGCAAATATATCCCTCAATAAAAGGACTTCCAACAATTGCAAAATGCCTTGATAAATTATATTACAGAAAATCTACATGCTACACTAAGTAAATCTCAAAATTTAAGAACTAATTTTTCAATAAATAGCCTTAAAGTAACATTGTGCAAACAAATCATTCCAATATTTATTTCAACTGAACTGAAGTAAAAAAACACACAAATACATATATACGTACCCCCACAATACCAGGGAGTGCAGCCACATTTCCTATTTGTTTCATTGCTGGCAAAAATCCTCCAATACTACCGGGGCGGCATGCATTTCTCAGTTCATCAAACATCAATTTTTCTAATTTATTATTCACATAAAATATTCCTTCCACCTGAAATATTTTTTTTACTTCAGTCAAAAGTATTCCTTGCATTAAACATTTGATACATAAAGGCATCACTTATTAATATTAATAGCAATGTAAAGATGGGGGGGGGGGGGAGTTATTCGTATTGGATTTTAATTTGAATGAAAAAAACTAATTACTAAAAATTAATTACTATTTTTTTTCTTTTCAAGTTTCATTACGACATTACTATTGAAGAAGCTTAGTAAAATGTTAAAATTTTGAGTCTAAAGTTAATGGTTTTTTTTTTTCTTATTGCAAAAACAAATTGAACCATACCTAATAGATTTTTTCATAAGACTAGAAACAAGGGTTTGCAATGTTTTATTATGTTAGAAATATTTCATTTCTAAACAGAAGACATTCTCAGCTTTAAAATGATATAACATACATAAATTTTTATGAGATTTTATAAATTGAATGACTAAAAATATTTACTGTTTTCATGAAAAGTGACATCATGAAAACAGTAATTTTACAATTAATAACATTGCATTTTCAAAATTGCATATTAAAGCTCTATAAAATAAAATCACAGCATAAATAATTTTGCTTAGTAAGTCAGCGAAATCAAGACAAAAAAATCATTAAAAACATTTGCTTAAAAAAAAAATAGCACATGTTTCCTTCTACAGTAGAAGCTCTTTATCCGTGCTTCCTTCATTCGCGTTTTCACTATTCGCGGATTTAAAAAATGCGACCCAATTCCTATATTCGTGGCTAAAAATTTCTTTATTTGCGGATCTAACAAGTACATACATAATAATAAAAGGATTCCTCAAGTTGAAATTATTTAATAAGAAAATGCATCGCGGCAGCATTACTGAAAAGTTTTTTATAATTTTCCAAGATCTGCTTACAAAAGGGGAATAAAAAATAAACCAATAAAAATTAAAAAAAACATCTGCACAAGCCGACGCTCGTTAGGCTAAATTAATACAGGAGAAAAAAGAAACGGGAAAAAAAAACAAAACACTCATCATAATGTCTCATATCAACCAATCACCCCTATTTCGATAAAATCGAAGCAAACCTGACGCAGAATCTTAGTGAAGGTTTAAAAATGGCAAATGAGCTTTGCGATTTTTTTATGAACATTGATCCGTCTATGGAACGAAGTCTTATTTTTAAGAGGCAAATTGCTAGTGCTATTGCTGCATATCAGTCTGAATTGAAGGAGCTCTTAAAAACTGCCAAGCAAGAGGAAATTACAAAATTCTTCAAACCATTAGGATAATTAATCAAAATGTTCAAAAACTTCAATTAAATTGATTTTTTTATGTTTTTTTTTTTTTTTGTCACCAAGAAACGTCCCCTATAATCCCATATAAAATTAGAATTCAGTATTCACGGTTTCTGTATTCGCGGCATATTTATGGAACATATACCCCGCGAATAAAGAGCTTTTACTGTAATGCAAGAATAAAATATATTTACCTTCATGTTTGATACGAAGCCTTTTTTAATCCTCCAGCAAACATTGTTTATCTTTTCCAAATATGGAAGCTCCTCATTGTATGAACGAACTCCCATTTTGCTATTTCATGAGAGGAAAAAGGTAATAAAATGGCATATTACACATAACAGAATACTACTATTATTAAAAAATTATACAACAACCAAAATACTAAAAAAATTCAGAGCAAAATCTTCACAACTGGAAGTCAAGCAATTTCATGATTAAAGGACACGGTACATAAATTTTACACACTTAGAGCAAAATTATAGAGTGAACTTTTCAACGAAATTCAGATAAGAAAATATTCTTTGAAATTACGCCTTACTTTTTTCGTGAATTTAATTGAAACAAGGAATTATAGCACTAGAGAAAATGAAAGTACCTTGATCTAGTCTGCCTCTGTGTAAATCTGAAGGCAGGGATTTAAGATAAAAAAATGGATCTTGCAGTGTCAAGTTTGCTGAAACACGTTACAGTAATTTTTTCTAAAGATACCCTGAAAACATACATAAATGTGTATGCTATGAATAGGTAGTATTTTTCTTAGAATTTATGCATTATTATTATTTTTGTAGAGAATATAAATTAACTACGTAGATACTTCGTTTCCCATGCTGAATAATTCAAGCTAAAACAATTGCTATCACAGTTGAAATTTTTATACTTCAGTTAATTTTAAATTCACACAGAGCTTTGAAATTATAAAGTAGTATATAAATGTGTATTTTTAGTATGGGAGTAAATTGGTTTCTATCTATTTCAGGTTCAATACTATGAAATAAAGACGTGTGCAAAAAACGTTAAATAATGTTTGAATTCCCAAAGTAAATTTATTTCTACTATAAATTTTACTGCATGGTTGCATATCTAAAATGCATAAAGTTATCTCTTATAATCGTTTATAAGACTTCAATACTTGAATAAAGAATTCTATGGAAGGCATAAAATTCTAGAAAAATCATATGAAAATTGTATATACCTTAATACGAAAAATAATATAAATATTTCTTTCTTGAATATTCTTTTACGATTCCAAAAAACAAATGACGAAACTTTCAAATCACTATCAAAACAAGTTTACGGTTTCTTTTCACCGTGAGTTCGGTTGCAGTTTGATTAAGCAGCTGATCAAATCTAAGGCATACTTATTATAACGGAGAGGACAAACAAGTATTAGAAATATTAATTTATAATACTCTTAATTTTATAATTCAAACTCTTAACTGATAACTTCCTTATAATTAACTATAAACCCATTGTATTCAAAAAGATGCTCCATATTGAGACAAACATAAAAACCAGTTTCCTGCTTCCACATGGCATGAAAGAAAGTTGTAACTACAAGGCTTTCCTAGCGCTTTTCAAGAGTTTGATGACAATGTTTCAAAAAGAAATAAAAAATCCGTTTTACAATAATGTGCGTTTTTCATTGACTTTTCTTCAATTAGAAAAACAGAAAGTTTATTCTTCTTAAAATTTATATTATGGTGTAGATTACATAAATTCAAGCTTCTATTACATTTACAAAACTATTTCCCAAGTTACGTATCATCTTACCCTCTTCAAATGAATATACGAGTAGTATTTACACCATACACCTTGGACTCGCGTTATAACAAGCCTGCTTACGACATTTCAAACTGAACTGATTGATTTCCCTATAAACTAGTGTTATATCACATGCAATGACCGTGAAGGAGCATATATGTGGCTCTTTGATATAACGACAAAAACAAAACAAACAACCCACCTCTTTCAGAAACGATTTACATTTTTTTATATATACATATTTCTTTTTTCTTCAGAAAAATGTTGGATAATTTCACTCGGACTAAAGTGTCCGAATGACTCAATACTCAGGGCGAAGGTTTTCCTAAGAAAAAAGTTTTATTTGAATTGGATAGTTCTTTTGTAAATTATTCAGGGATAGAAAGTACACCGACACACCATCAACATACATGCATTTTTGCCTACATTATGAGCTTTTTTAACAACATTTTTTATTAAAAAAAAAGTTAATTAAAATTTTTACTATTCATCTATTATAGCGTATTTTTGAGGAAAAATAAACCTACTTAGAAAAGTAGAACAAAAAGATATCAACTCCTTGATGAAAAACGAACATTCTACATGAAATGAAGTAGAGCTATATAACAGAGTTTGAAGTATTACGATTCCCTAATAATAGCCGTACCTGGCTCGAAGTTCCTTATATTTGTGAATATGATGTGAACGCATACAATACAATACCATACAATACAAAAAGTACACCAACAACAGGCACAAGGCCCAACAAGGTTGGTGAATAGATGAGCAATTCCTGCTTGACTTCTTCATGATCCTCTTCCTCTTCTTCTTGTTCCTTATATTATCTTGAACGCCCATTTGCATGAAAGAAAAAGAAAAAGCAGTATCAATTTACATATAAAACTATTTGAACAAAAGCTAAGAGAGAAACATTATCAGATTTCAACTGGCTGCGCTCTTCACAATCCCCCAGTGACGATCCAAACCTTCCTTAAACGATTTAACATCTTTAGAATTAACAATGTACGATGGAAAAGTGTTCCAATCGTCGACAACTCTACTGAAAAAACATTGCTTCCTACATTCCCTTTTAAATTGTGATTTAAATAATTTCAATCCATTTCCCCGAGTCCTATTACTATGAGAAAATTGTAAACCTTCTGTTTCATTTAACTTTGTAAATTTGAACAACTGAATCAAATCTCCCCGTTTCATTCTTTCTTGTAGCGTATACATGTTAAATTTCTTTAATCTGTTTTCATAAGCCATACCCGAGGTTCCTTTACTAATTTTTGTAGCCCTGCGTTGAACTTTTTCTAATATGTCAATATCTTTTTTTAAATATGGTGACCAAAATTGTACTGCATACTCTAGATGTGGCCTAACCAGTCCCCTGTACAATGGCAAAATAACGTCTTTCGATTTAAACGAAACATGTTTTTTAATATAACCCAACATTCTATTTGCCTTATCACTTGCTTCTCTACATTGATACCCCATTTTAAGATCACTAGAAACCACTACACCTAAATCGTTTACAGTATTCCCTGATTTTAATTTTTTGTCCTTGCAAGTTATATGCTGCGCATTTATTTTTATGACCCATGTGTAGAACTTGACATTTTTTAATATTAAATGACATACCCCACTTAGCAGCCCATTCCGATATTCGTGATAAATCTGTTTGAAATCGTTCTATTTGTTCCTCTGTGTTGACAATTCCCATTATTTTAAAGTCATCAGCAAATATACTAACTTTGCCCAGTATACCCTCAGTTATGTCATCAATAAATATTATGAATAGGAGTGGTCCAAGAACAGAACCTTGTGGTACACCACTTTCTACTTCTATCCATCGAGAACTATTACCCTTGATTTGCATCCGTTGCTTTCTCCCGATTAACCAACTTTTAATCCATTCAAAGGTTTGACTCTGAATACCGAATCTTTTCAATTTTAGTAGTAGAGCTTTATGTGGAACTTTATCAAATGCTTTCTGAAAGTCAATATAAGCTACATCTATGCTATTATTGCGGTCTAACTCCTTTGTTATTGCATCATAAAAATTTAAAAGATTAGTCGTGCAAGATTTTCCCTTCCTAAATCCGTACTGATTTTGTGCTAGCAAATCTTTTGTTTCAATAAATTCAGTAATATGACTCTTTAGCATGGTCTCAAAAATTTTACTAATAACTGATGTCAAACTAACTGGACGATAATTCCCTGGCTTACTCTTGGATCCTTTCTTAAACAGAGGAGTAATACTTGCTAATTTCCAATCTATCGGCACTCTTCCTGACTGATAAGAGCATTCAAATATAGAACATAACGCCCCCTCCCTCCATCTCATCTGCACACTCCTTTAAAAATTTTGGATAGATAGAATCAGGCCCAGGAGCTTTGAAAGGTTTTAAATTCCTTAGAAGGTATATAACCTCTTCCTTATTAAATTTAAGATCAATTATTCCCTCACTGTTAGCATTTTCCACAACAGCGCTATCACAGTTAAAATTCCTACTGAATACAGTTGCAAAAAAATCATTTAACATAGTTGCCATTTCTAAATCATCATCTACTATCTTGCCCTGACTATCGATTAGTGGGCCTAAGTGTGTGTCCGCTTTCTTGTTACCATTTGAATATGCGAAAAAACTTTTCGGATTAATATTGATGTCATTTGCAAGCTTATGCTCCAATTTGCATTTATGTTTTCTGCTAATGAATTTGTATCTTTTCCTTGATTTATCATATTCAATCTTATGTTCTCTTTTTCCTGTTTGCTTGAATATACCGAATGCCCTCTGTTTCTGTTTTAAAGCTGCTTTAGTTTCCTTATTAAACCACATAGGATATAATTTACGCAACTTCCCCTTTTGCACAAATGGGATATGGTTTTTAACTACTGTATTTATTTTATTTTTAAAATCAGCCCACTGTTCTTTAACGTTTCCATGCATTATCCCTTCCTTAAACACATCAATAAGTTCAGATCTGATCAAACTAAAATTAGCCTTTTTAAAATTTGGAACTAACCTATTATTTTGATTTCTATTTGTCTTTAGAATAATTTCAAATCTTATGATGTTGTGGTCACTATCTCCCAAGTGCTCTCCAATATCTAGATTATGAATCCTGTCCTCATTACTACAAAATATTAAATCTAAAATTGCCTTTTCTCTTGTACCTTGTTGTACCATTTGCTGTAAAAAGTTATTTTGTATTACATTAATAAATTTTTCTTCCCTATCGCTTACTGAAATTTTTTTTTCCCAGTCTATGCCCGGAAGATTAAAATCTCCGACCAAGATAATTTCCCCTGACCTACATGCTTCTTCTATATGCTTAAATAGAATTTCATCCTGTAAAATACATATATTAGGTGGTCTATAAACATTTCCAATTACTAATTTTCTTCCATTATGATGTAAGATTTCTACCCATACTGTTTCTGCAGCTTCAGATTTATGGCTAAAATTTAATTCCCTACAGCTCAAATGATCTCGAACATATAATATCACCCCTCCTCCTTTTCTTAATATTCTATCCTGCCTAAATACAGAAAAACCATTTAATTCTAATATTGCAGAGTCTTCTTTGTTTGCCCAACTTTCAGTTATCCCGATTATATCCAAATTTTCCATTGTTACTAAAGCTTTAAACTAATCCATTTTGTTCCTAACACTACGTGCATTGCAGTACAAAACTTTTAATTTATCATTTAAACACTTTATCGAAATCTGCCTAGTAATTCTGCCTATCTGCTGATTAGGTAAGTCACCCCCATTTCTAATTAGTTTTTTGACCCCAAACCACACAAAATTAATTTACTCACTTCTCGGTTTCCATTTCGGCTGAGGTGAATTCCATCGGCGCTGATCCAATCTCGTTTGCAGGCCTTCCATACGTCGACGAACTCCACACCGTGCTCCGTACACAGGTCTTGTAATATGTGGCTTAACACTTTTGCCCTTTGGTTTTGCCACCCGGATGCAGTGCCGTACCTTGGCAGGAGACACTCACTTTCAAATCATGTGTTTTCTCCTTTATACACTTGATAACTTCAACAAAGTCTTTCCTGAAAGCATTATTTGTTGACTTTCCCACGTCGTTTGTTCCGACCCACAGCACTGTTTTGTCGTCCTTGTTCACTCCATTCTTTTTTACCACTTCATTTACATCTTTTACCCTGGCTCCCGGTAAACAGCATCGCACCATAGAACTTTTTTCTCGTCCAACTATGTTTCCGATGATTCTGACCAATGAGTCCCCGAGAATCACGCCTCTTGTAGTGTCGTCTCTGGCCTTGTTCAAGTCTTTGCAGTCTGTTGACACATTATGCACTGCCACATCAGCCTTTTTGCTATTTTCTTTCAGCTTGGCCTCCAACTCCGCTACTTTTCTGCACTTTATGCACACGTAATCCCTGTTTGCTGTTGTACTGTTATCATCTACTTCCGCCGGGCTCAGCATTCCACAATCATCACATTCAACATACCAGACTCCATTTCCATTCTTCAACTCTTTTAAATTTTTCAACACCCCCATCGCAGATAAAGAACACAATCGAGAACAAATCACGTTATCTATTCTACGCCGAGTTAGGCCTAACATGTAACAACAATAACTCACAAAATACAAGTTAAATCGCCAGTTTTTTGGTGCTATCACCTTACCACCAAGCTTTACACAACATATTAAATGTAAATCAACCACATTTAATCAAAAACAATAACTAATTACCTCCAAAAATTCTTATTTTCAAGAGCTTGAAAAACGCGACGCACACTCGATGTATGATCGACGCATGATCGATGTTTCGCACGTTCGCACTAGTCGAACACTGTCTAATATTGAGTGGGTCCTCGCCAATGTACACATGAATTAAAAAAAATAGAAAGTCTGCGAATAAAAGTAACTATTGAAGTAGATGCTAAAATTTTAATGAAGAGAAATAAGAAACAAGTATATTCTTCGCATTGAAATAACAAAAAAGAAACAAAAACAAAAGCATTGTAGTCCAAGAAAATGTGCATTACGAATTTTTTTTGAGCAAAGTAAAGCTGGTAATTTGTTAAGAAGATCGTTAACAATTAAAAAAAAAAGAAACAATTAGAAAATTATCTTGCAATGTTCGTAAAAGCATAGAGCAGATGAATTGCTTGTTCAGTATGAATGGTTTTGTTTTTGACCCATTAGGGGCCGTTCATAAATTAAGTCACGCTTTTTTTCTATATATTTGACCCCCTCCCCCCCTTTGTCACAATATGTCACACTTCAGCGAACCCCCCTCTCCCCTTTGTCACGCGTCACGCTATGTTGCATAATGCACGATGTCTCACTTCTTGTTACCCCCACCCCTCCCCTTGTCACACTTTGTCACAATTTCATGAACCCCCCTCCCCCTCGAAGCGTGACATCATTTATGAATGATCCCTTAGGATGAGCTACCAGTGTCTATAGTGTTAACGTTTGCTGAGTATTTAATAAATCAAACGAGTAAGCTGCTGTCGCACAACAAATCAGGCACTTAGAAGCAAAAGGGTGTAAGTGACCAAAATGAAAATTTTGAGATAGCTAGTGCAAATGATAAATTAAACACCCTTCTGTTTTGTGGGAAAGAGATTTTAGTGGTAGCTTTGACAGATACTGCAAAAAAGTGCGGCTTAAAAAATTTACTAAATAAAAGCTGCATTCCGTTTGGTGGCAAAGGGATGCAGTGCACTTACATCCGTTGGCCTCTAAATAAAATTATTTGATTTTTCAGTTAGTTTAAATACGCGATGCAGACGATCTATTTACGAAACTTAAAGAGGAGAAGAAGAAAAAAAATAGGAAAAGAGTTCCGAATTGTTGATTAATAATTATAAAAACAAGGGTTAAATCGTCAGCAGATTTTATTTTTGTCATGTTTTGTTTTCGGCAATTGGCAATTTGTCTAATGGCAATGATTTTTAGTTTGTTGAATAAATATAATTTTTCGAAATTTATATTATGCAGTTTTTAATGGAGTTTATATCACTAACAAACGATCTTTATTATTGTATAAATTAGCAAAATGAACAAGACACGTTTTTCATTTAGTGGCAAAGGGGTGTAAGTTAACTAGTTGGAAGCAAAGGGGTGTAAGTGAAAATAAGCCATTTTTAAAAAAAAATCCTACGCCAAATCTAATCATCAGAAACACTTAAAACTTCATACTTAAACTAACACATACATATAGGACTCGAAAATAAAAAAAATATTTACAGGAAGAACCTCTAGAATTTAGAATAGGAATTAAACTTTAAACGAGTTTTACTCAAAATGATACCTTAGTCACTTACATCCCATTGCTTCTCACCGCCTCAAATGCATTACTTCAGCAATGATCTCAGGTGCCTTTTAAATCAGTAACTTCTTATCAGTGCGCAAAAGGTATGTTCTCCGGAAGTCGGAATTGAGGTTGCTCTAAGATTTTGGGATCATTCATAAATGATGTCACGCTTCGAGGGGGACTGTGGTTCGTGAAATTGTGACTAAGTGTGACAAGGGGAGGGGAGGGGGTAACAAGAAGTGTGACATCCCTGCTTATGCAACATAGAGTGACATGTGACAAATGGGGGAGGGGGTCAAATATGTGAAGAAAAAGCGTGACATCATTTATGAACGGTCCCTTAATAAATTTAAAACGGGTTAACCCCGAACATAAAACTTTAAGCTTTATTTAAGCTCTATTTAGGGTCATATCCCAACCATGTTTGTAATTATCACAAACGAATTTCACTTAAAGGCTGGTTGTGTTATGTGAGATGTGAGGTATTTCAAACTGAATCTGTTGCAAATTAGGAACAAGCAGTAATGCTTGCATGATGCAAACTGGGTAATTCTATGCATTGGTTGTATAGGGAAGTTGTACTTTTTGCACGAAGGAGAAAGTGCTAACCTAAAATAGGAAAATTTAAATAAAGTAAGTGTAAATTTTGTAATTCATGGCAACTGAAGATTTATGAGTTCGTGAATAAATCCAGAGATAAATCAAGTTTTGACGCACTTTTGTTACCTTATCAGAAAAGAGAACTTTTGAAGATGAAGTAATTATGCGCCAATCTTTAAGGTTAAAAAAGTATATAATATTCAACTATTTTAGAAAACACAGAATTGTCCTATACTAATACTGTCGAGCTAAGCAAAAATAGGGTATTCGCATCTGAGCTCAAATTGAAATATTGACCATTCAAGTTTTGTGCCTCCATGTACTAAATTCAGTTACATTTTCAGAAATTTTCAAAAAATATTTCTCCCGCATTTTTTTTTCCATATGACCATAAATGATTGCATTTAGGTGAAACTATTGACAAAGAAACACTAGTGGTATAAGTCAATTCTGCAAAAAAGTGTAGATACGACTTTTGAGCTTAACACTGCAGTATAACTCTCAGATAAATTTGTCCATTCGCTCTTCCAATAAAAAACAGCACTGCTTCTTTTCCTTTAAAAACAAACTCATTTTCTGAGAGAAATAAATGCGCGCATCAAAGTAGTAGTCATCGATAATAGCCTCATAGTTTCAAGAGGCTATTTGAAAAAAAATTATCGGAGAGAGAGAAATAAGCATCTTTTTTCGCCGCTATATTGGTTGCCGCTTAAATACTTTTCTCCACAAGACCCCTACCTGTTAGCCGAAGCCTTAGGATTGCTTGTGCATGGGGCGAGGTAGTTCGATCCACTGATTTTACATGCACGTATCCCCAAGTGTACATGGTATCTTCTGCGGGTATCGAACGCGCGACCTTCCGGGTGGAAGTCCGACACTCTAACCACTAAGCTACCAATGCCTTGCCGCTTAAATACTGGTACAATTGGGCGGCAGGGACGTGTCAAGAGGATTCCATATTGCTGACCAACTCATGACCGCAAACGTCATCGCGTTCCACTAGCTGACGCCGTCAGGAGAATAATCTCACTCTCTGGATTTGAAAGAAGCATCTGTCCGGCATGAAAGGGATCCGATTGCAAGAATCGTCTGCGCTGGTCCAAGAAAATATATGGGTTTGCGAAGTGTACGCCAATCATTGGTCCATCTTTGCAAACAATGGCATAGTTTGTAACATTTTAAAATTTTATCATCTACGACAGTTAATTACTACAATGATTATGAGCCGAAACTACTTCTGGGGATCGCTTCATGCACCTATGAAACCACTTTCCCATGACGGCGGTTTGCGGCGGTGGGTTGCTATGCAATACATCCTTCTGACAAGCTCTACCTCCCTTTAAAGTTTTTCCAAACACTATTTTAGCATCACACTTCATAAAAAATTACCACTACTACTAAATATCGTTAATATGATGTTGGTAAAATACGTCCTAACTTGCTGCTTTTCCCTTCGAGTCGACTGTAACAAAATTCACTAACCAGCCCATGCCAACGGCAATGTTTTTCGCAAGTATTTCAAGCCACCGGTATGGTGGCTTCGTGGTAAGGTGCGGAGCTAGTACGCCCCAGGTGTGAGTGTCGAGCCTCGCAGTGTCGGTGGATTTTTAAAAATGCAGAAAATGGTCTGCACCCAAGCCGTATGATTATGCGGCATGTACACGATGCCTTGAGTAGACATTTGGCTTGGATGCTCTCGGCTCAATGAAATTCCTGGTGCAACTTCGCATCAACAGAATTCGGGTGCTCGCCGTTTCAAGTGAAGAAACCGGACATCAAAATTCTCATGCGGCGATGGTACCACACTCATCGTGGTGCCGCTGAAAGAGATGGCACCAATCTCTGGGGAACGCACTAGGTCTGCAATTGGCAGAAGCCAACAATAGCCCGTTAGGAAAAAAAAGTATTTTAAGCCAGTACACAAGCTCATAAAGTCTCTTTTTCTACATACATTTTTGGGAAAATTTTAAGTAATTGAAGCCTTGCAAAATGTGTTGGTTTTTGTTTTTACACAGAAATTTTTAACCATGAATAGTTTGAAAGATACGCTGCTCTTGTGGATTTCAAACGTTTTTCGTCTTCAGTTCAGTATTATTTTGACCTTCGAAGATTTTTTTTTTTAAGAGACTGGCTTTTCATATTTTAAACAATGATTGAAATTCGTACTCCGGCTTTGGGGACAAAAATGTTATGCATTTTTTCCCCTCATCTTTTTTACTTCTGATTTTGTAGATGCAAAATTGAAATTGCTTTTATTCATTCAACGTTTGATACTTCTATATCTTTCACATTATCGATTTCAAATATTCCATTTTTTCCACTCTCTAATGTATTTCGCTGTTCATTGCTTATCATTTTCTACGCTTTATTCAACGTGTGGATCAAATGCGTGCTGCATTTATTTTTAGACAACACTTTCATTCCAAACACGTTGTGCATAACTACACCATAAATGTTTTGAGTACGGTAGTAGGTTGTTGTTTTATCGAATCTTCCTTAAATACCTTTTGGGAAAGTTTTATTTTTATCGAATAAATATGTTGAGCGTCATAGTTTCTGCTGAAGTTTTCCATTTCAGTTACTTATATTTTCGTACCTGTAAAAATTGGAAACCAATATCGTATAAAGCGAAAAATTGAGATACACCATATCGGGAAAAGGATTTGTGTATAGCTCTTATTTTATAAACAAAAACGTGAGACAATTTAAAATGTTATTTCACATTTCTGCTGAAGCATTTCTGCAAATATTTCTAGTTCTTGTATTGATTCCTAAAATTCTATCTGAAAGATTTCAACTACTAACTATCATTTTATGCGAAAAACGCTCATATGGTAAATTTCAGATATGAATCCAATATATTTTCTCCTGACCAAAAGAATTTATTGCATTTTTGAAAATCTAAGAAGCGGGTTTCGAACATCATGAATATAATCAATTTTCACTTTTCAACTTGAAATAAATGAAATTAGAGTTTTTGTTTTTTAAATAGAGGAAAAAAAAACTGATTCCCAAATTTTTTTATCAATTTCAACCTAAGAATTTTACTCTAAGCAAAATTGCTGGCATTATTGTTGAAAAGTGTGAAATGAATTGAACAGAAAATAAAATAAAATTTATCAGTTGATTAATTCATAGAAAAGCTTCATAAATAGAGATCATATAGTATATATATGTAACATCACGTTTACATCAGCATTTCATTTTATCGAATGTCCGTCTATGAAGCCATCGTGGAAAACAGTCGTGACCAGAGTCCATTTAATCATTGGTTTATTTGAGTTTCATCATGGGAAATACATATTCAAAACAACACAAGGACGAACACCAACATCAACGTTTTTACAAGAATATTAACAACGTGAATTCCCGCGGATAGCTTGCAAGATCGCCTTTTATACTCTCTCGAGCTACATGTCACGTGATGATGCACCGATTTTGAAAAACTATTTTTAGTTCACATTACATAATCTTTCCCGCGCTAGTTTCCCGGGCTGGGGGACATATAAAAATATAAATGTTTCAAAAACGAAACAGAATTCGAAAAGGGGTATAAAAAAGTTATTTAGTTTTCAATGTTATATATATATATATATACATAATCATATATATGCTAAATGTTGAGCTAAATCATTAATTGCTTTGTGACGGTGCGAGAGTGTGGCTGGTGAAGCGCCGGGAGTCGAACCAAGATCTTTTTGGTGGTAGCCGCATTCTTTACCGCTCTCCCAAAAGGCGCGCCCCCTGGGCAGGAGCAAAGAGGGCTATTTGAAGGACTGACTCGCACCGCTACATACTCCGCCCCCAGTGAACGAGTAGGGAAAGAGTGAACGATATTTTACCACAGATGGGGTGCACCAGCGCGAGAGAAAGGCTGCGTCAGGTTGCTGCGTGAGTGAGTGAAGTTTGGGCCTGTTTGCTCGGATCCGTGGCTGGGCTCAAGTGCGAGCGCGTGCAGACTGCACGAATGCGTGCGAGCAAGTCATCTCGTGGCGCCATCTGTGGAGTGTTCGGGTCTCCATTACTGCGTGCGTAAATGCCGGGTCACCAGATGTGACGGTGCGAGAGTGTGGCTGGTGAAGCGCCGGGAGTCGAACCAAGATCTTTTTGGTGGTAGCCGCATTCTTTACCGCTCTCCCAAAAGGCGCGCCCCCTGGGCAGGAGCAAAGAGGGCTATTTGAAGGACTGACTCGCACCGCTACAGCTTTGATTTGACAATGAATGAATTTTCAAGCATCACTATCACCGATCAATAGATTCATGTGCAGAAACTATGAACTTTTTTTTCAGAAAACTAATGTGGAAAAGACGATGCAGGGTTAGTTTAATTGTTTCATTACCATGTCATCATTTCAGCGAACAATTTCATTTTATTATTGTACTATGCAAAGCCAGTGAGCTACAGACACATCATAAATGTTGGATTTTGTGGTGTCCGTAAATCTTCACTAACATTTTGCAATACTACCTATATCTTTTAAAATGTTAAGTACGGCAGCAAAATCATATTCGTAAAACTGAAACGATATCCATGTCTTCATGGGCAATAAGCGAAATTTCATATCAATACAAATTTAATTATAAAAAATTTTATAGCACTACAAAAATAAATCATAATGCAAAATGTCATATCACCACGAAATTAATCATGAAAGATGTCATATCAATACAAATTTAATCATGAAAAGAATGTGTACCTCACTTTCAAAATTGGTGATAAATAATAAATGTGGATAAAAAAAGGGCAATAATGGAGCCAAAATGGTAGTAGCTAGTTAATGTCAAATTGCTCGGAGTAAAGAAATAGCAGAAAAATAAGACAATGTAAAATATTTAATACTCTTATGTACAATATGTATATACAAATATTTCATGCTATCATGTGTATGCACTAAACATATGGCAACGGCTGTGCGTGTTAAAAAGTCGTGGACAGATAAAAAGCGTCTTGCTATTACATATAGCACTTGTTTTCACATGCGGCAAGTCAAGCTTTCTGCAACGAATCTTGCAATTTTGACTCGAGGTCTACTGCCACATTTGCAAGAATCATTAAGGCATGTGCAGTGAGCAGTGCAGCATTCTACGTCTTTTGTGCATTCTTCTCCTCGAAAATTGCAACTTCTCCTAAAAGTAAGAAAAGGGAAGTTATTAATTAAATAAGCGCGCCCCTAGCAATCTTTTTAAATTATACTATGGTGCTCCCGCCCCCTGCTAGCTGACGCTCGCCAACCCCTAGAAGTGCTTACTTACTTTCTTTGGATAATATGGCGAGTTCGAGCTCGTCTCGCTCGCTTCTTACAAATAAAACTTATTTTGATTTTTTTTTAAATCGCTCTCTCTCTCTCTCTCTCTCTCTTTTTTCTTTTTTTTTTTCTGTTTAGCTTTAAGGTTTAGCCCTTTATCTACTGAATTATGATCTGCAGTAATTATTTTTACAGAAATAATTTGCCTAGGTATTTACACTGAAAATTAAGGGATTTACATAAATAAAATACTCAGTCTATAAGTATTTATTTCTTTACAGCTAATAAGTGCCACAGAGTATTTACCCTGTGATATTAATTACATACACTTTTTCATCAAAATATTTCGTCAAATAATTTTCTAAGTTCTTAACTAACACATTAAAAAAAATCAGTGACTTGATTCTTGAATTTTACTACTTTGCTGGAGCGAAACTCTAAGGGAGCAATCTGAACAAAATGGAAGTTCAAAGCACAGCATCGGTTTCAAGACTATCTATGTTCCTTTCCTGGCTAAAATTAGTCACTTTTAATGATTTTTAAAGCATGTCATGCACAATTACATTTATTAATTTTTCCATAATAACTTACTTTTGAATGTAGTGTTCATGAGATTCTGGATTTAGTTTCGTTTTCCCTGTAAAAACAAACGGATAAATCAAGAATCAGCAAAAGAAAATCCTGAAGAGTATCATTTTCAATTAAGTACTGGCAAAAAAAAAAAAAAAAAAAAATCTAAAGTAAATAAATAAGTCTGTGTACACTATGATTAAGCAATTCAGTCATTCTTTAAATTTTTTTAATCAACTTTATGTACAAGTATTACAAATTCTATAAGGATAATGAAAATGAACGCTTTGAACAAATGCAGTTTCGCATATTTGAGTCATTCCTAGCCATATAAAATTTAGAGTGTTTTATTTTGTATACAAAAATAAAACATTTGACGCAAGTTTGACTCTAATTAGATTTAAACTATAAATGGTATTGAAGATGAAATTTAATTAGTATGAAATCGTTGGGCTCTTAAATATTATTACGGAAATGAAGAAAATTTTCTATATATTTTTAAAAAGTTTACTTTAATTTAAAACTTGGAATAAAACTCTTGCAACAAATTTATTTTAATATATTATATAACTATATATGTATGCAAGAAAAATAAGTTAATTAATTAAAAAGTGCATAACTTTTTGCTTTACAAAAGATGTTCTTCCCAAATATTTTTGTCAATCGAGTGCTAGAGGTAACTATACTAGATTTACCGCAACATTAATAAAGCACAAAACTTGCAAAATCTTTCGCAAACTTTGTGCTGCATTAATGCAAATTTTATCCTTTACATTTTCTTGGGCACCTTATTTATTTCTCCTTTTTACATTGATAAAAAATGATATAAAGTTACTTAGTTGCAAATTTGTGCTTTAATATTTTGTGCTCAAGTTACCTAGGTCGAAATAGAACAAAGCTTCCTCAAAAGTAACATTATTCTACTTTATTGGTTTATTCTCGACGATTGCAGTTAGAAATTATTAAGCATAACATACAAAAAGTAATAGAGTTATAATTCCAAACAATTATCTTGTTGCAAATTGTACTAGGACCAGCCTAGCTGGGCCCTGAGCCTGTTGCTGGTCGTCACTTTTGTATTTGTAAGTTTGCTGCAATCTAACGCAGAGAGGAGATAATTTACGACGAAAATTGCATAAATAGGATTTAATATTTTAGCTTTTCTCATTTGAGTGATGTAAGTCATAGAATTTAAAATTGCAACGTGCAGAGATTAAGAGAAGAAGTGTAAGAGAGAGAGAGGGAAATCCTCTAACTAAAACTACAAAAACTTAACAAAAAAGTTAACATTTTTGGACATTCATAACACAGTTATGTTTATTTATAATGAGCACGCGGGGGTCCTGTTTCATTTTCAGGGGAATATACAATTCTTCCTGCAACTTATTGAAAAGCTCTGAATGACGATGGACGTTGATGGTAGATTCCAAATTTTTCTTTTTTTTTTTTTTTTGTTCAAACAAAGGTTCTGCATTGTTTAACTCGAGTGATTGTGGAAGCTATGGAAATTGTGCCGCTTCACCTTTGAATTGTGCCGCTCAGAAAGTCAAAGCTGGAATATGTGGAAACTGTGAACAAGAAGGGAAGATAAGGTGATGGGATACCATTTGATCTCTGGGGAAATTTTCTTTTCTAATGAATAAAAAAATTTTGAAAGACCAAATGTATCCCATGACGTGAAATGGTGACGTGATCTTAAAGAGTAAAGTGGTGTCGGGAAAAATATTCTGCAATGTTTATCTCTTGGCAATAAACGACCTAAATAGTGAAATAATTAAGTTAATTAGTTTAAATAGTATGCTTGGGATAGCTGTCTCTAGCTATAGTTTTGGCTAAACGTTGCAAATAAAAGTTCACTTATTGGACTGAGTCTTTCTACATTTCCCCATGTTTCAAGCATACTTCTAAATACGTTTGCTTTAAGTTGAAATAATATTAGCAATGAGGATCAATTGCATTAAAAATTACTTGCACCAGTGGTGTAAGAGGGGGGGGGCGGTCCTCGGTCCGAACCGTCTTTTCAGAAAGAGATTAAAGGGAAGCTCGGAGAAATTTTAAGGACACCACCCCTCCTCCCCGTCTTCAGATACTTCTAGCTACGCCACTGATTGCATCAATGTGAAGCAGATGAAATTTTCACAGAACTAAATATTTAAAAGTACATTAAGAGAATTTTAGTAAACTCACCAGTTTGACAGATGGAGATTAGTACTATAGCAGCAATTACAAAGTATTTGCACTTCATAATAAGTTACGAATCTTCAAATTTAAACCAGCTAAAACAATAAAAATTCAATTACAATAAAAATGGAAGAGATAAATTTTACGATGCCCAATTAAATATTAATCAACAATTAATTAAATATTCATGGTACACGCGTTTGCATTCTTTCCACTAGGCGTTGAATATCCGGTACCCGACCGATTTTTAAATATCGGAATCTGATCCAGCTACTCCACGCAAGATCTAGTTATCTGGCACGTCAATTTTGATTTTTAAAATTTAATCAATGAACATATTTTGAAAATATTATCATCATCATCTTCAAGGATTAGGCTAAAAGCCTGTTCCGGCTTCTTGGATTAACCACCGTTTTCTAGGTCTAACACGGTCCATTTGCATTTCGGCTTGCAGTGGAAGGCCGCTCTCTGGAGTCTTTCTCGTTTCATGCGTTAGACAGGATCTCTCCAGCTAATGTGATATTTTGCCGCAGAGATTAAAAAACGTTAAATTTTTTGTTTAAAAAAATGTAAATTTAAAACTTATAACTTATTTGGAAGCTGTGGGATGTTTTAGAAATGTATGGAATTTACAGGTTTAAAACCATAGAGCCGGGTATCCGGTACACATCCGTCTCACGGATATCCGATATCCCGCAAAATTAATATCCTAGCAAGAAGACGGGCATTTGCCGTTCTGTTTTAAAATTTGTCATAGTATGCATCTCGATGAGTATACCAAACTGCCTATTTTAATTTTCTGGTCACAAAATTCTAACAAATTTTGTATCGAGGAAGGTCAGTGCAACATGTGGACCATAGTGATCATGTAGTTTTCTTAAAAAGCCACGAGGCAGAGATCAGTTGTTGAGCAAGCATTCCATAAGAAAATATGTAATAAATTTATTTGGGGTATGTTAGTCATTTTACCCTGAAATATATCGCACAATGTATGCATTATATATATATATATACACACACATAATTAAAATGTTACAGTAGATGCTAATGTTTGTTAATTAGAACTGGAGGAAAACAATCACAAAATGGTTCAATCAAAAAATGGCTTTATCTATGTGCTACGTCAACTATCCTTTCTGAGGAAATTTGTCGAATTAAAATATGTCCGTTTGGCGAAGAGTTTTCTTTGAAAGGATACAATTTTATCGGAGAGCAAAATATTATTTGCTTTTAACTGTTTAAAATCGAGAAAAAAATTAGAACACGATGTTGACAGGTGATGTGCCGGGTCAAAAATTTGTCAAATATCAAACCATTTATATCCCAACTAATTTTCCTAAAAATTATTCGAATGACACACAAACTGACTTCTATTTCCCCATTTCAAGCATACATTTTTGTATTTTACTTTTCAAATTTAATTAACTGTTTGATACATCTTTATTTTATAACTAATGACATTTTGCAAAGAAATATTCCTACATTTTGTTTTCATTAAAAATGTTTTTCCTTTTCTTGTAATTTAATTTTGCGAGAAGCGAGAACTGGACTAAAGACTATCTGCCCGCAAGTTAGAAATCGAAAATAGGCTAAAAATAATGTTTTCTTTCAGGTTTGGCAAGAAATATTTCAGCATCTGTCATGCCAGAAACATAAAAATATTCATGTTTCCATTAGTTTTGATTTATGTGCATCCTAATTTGAATTTAAATTACTTTTCCAATGAAAAAATGTAATTCGATTTTTAGTAACTTTCCCGTCAGTTTCAGAATTTCTCCATACATGTCTCGTGTCTCTTCTTTCGACCGTAATTATTCAAAATATGTATAAGAAGATGTCGCCATGCAAGAAAAAATTTAGTTTGCTTTTATTTTAATTACTTACGTTTTCTTTTTTAAACCTTTGCTCTTAGTGGCTTAAAAAAGTAACTGCTGAAAATGAATGGAAGAAAAATATGTTTTTTTCTTATTTAAGTGAGATTTAGAGTCAAAAGCGGTTCTTAATGCAACACACGACAAAAAATACATTCGTTAAAAAACTATCATTATGAAGATGCCATTATGTAAATATGCGAAGCCACAGGACTTTTTCAGAACACGTTTTTAGCAGCTAAGCTTATTCTTGTGATTAAGCTTGGTATTTAGAAGTACGGGATTTCAATTTTTAGTAAAAAAGGCTAAGAACGAAAAACGGAGTTTAGAAAAAAAAAAAAAAAGAAAATCCTCATTCCTTTTCTTAAATAACAATTTTCGTTTAATCTCTGTTTTTATGTACAAGCAAAAGAAAGTTGTTAATCAAAATTTTAAGCCTTCTTTGAAAAGATTAGATAACTTCTTAGACGTTAATGAAAATTGATTAACATTTTCGTGCTATCTTAAAAATATGAAAAGTCTTATTTTTGTAGCTCTAGATGATGATGAAAATGTGCTGTTTAAAATATCCCTGTTTGTGATATTAACAACACTCATACAATATCACGTTCTTCTAAAGCCGTTTCAGAGGATCATGATACTGACGTATTCGTACTATCACGGTAATGACGTTTGAAATACATATTTCATAATGTCACGCCATTTGTTGGAACGTCGCAGATTTAGAGTGAAGAATGTTTAAAACACATATTTAATAATGTCACGTCTCTTTCCGGAACGTACACGCTGTAGTCTAATAATGCTTCCAAAGCATAAGTTGGTTTAGATGACATTTTGTAGCTCATTTACATTGGTATTTTGACTAACATCGCAAATTAGGGTTCTTATGAATCTTTTGCTTATTTTGGAGGTTATTTAGACTCTTTAAAAACAAAAGATTTTTATTCAGGGTGTCTATAGATTTTCAAAGTGAAATTTCGGGAGCTTTTCGTGACATGCATCGGATATTGATTTTGCCGGGTATCAGATATCTGTTATCCTTTGTCTGACGGATGTGTGATGATATCCAGCTTCGATTTTTTGCAACCTGACTTTCTATACATGTTTTTAAATAGTCTATAGCTTTGAGATACATAGTAAGTTTGCAATTTACGTATATTCACAAAAGCATATTAATTAACTTTCAAAAATCAATTTTAACATGCCAGATAAAAAAAATAGTTCCGTCAGTGGCCTGGTCGGATTCCGGATGTTTAAAAATCTGTCGGATACTGGATGTACAATGCCTTCTGGGGAGACCGGTCCCGCTGGATTGAAAATTTTCGGGACCAATTCGTAATTTTCTGGACTGCTTCATTACTTTCATGAATGATTTAAAGATTCGTGAATTTTCCGGGACTTTTATGACATTTAAGCACCTTGTTATTATGCTTACTTTGCCGTGGTGTAAGTTTGGGACAAGTGTTTCAAGGAAAGCAAGTTGAGCCTTTTGAAAGAACCCACGCAACAATGATGGAATACAAGGATAAATCAATGAAATATTTGCATACCTAATACACATATAAACGTTTTAGTAAATTTCTTAGAATTATGAATAAAATTGTGAACTTAATTCCCCACTCCCCCACAGATATTACTTGTTTAAAGAAGAAAAGCTCGAACAAGTTAATCTTGGACAAAGTCGCAAGTTATGGATCAAAACGTCTGTATTCTTATAGTTTTGCAAGTTAGCAAAATTTTTTCTGCTGTAATATGTTAGCTATGTTTGACTGCTTGTGATTGCATCATTTCAGAATGAGAGGAGCCGTTCTGGGACTCAGAGCAGCGATTGCAATAATTATACTAAAAATTTCAAACAGAAATCAGGAAACGCAAAATAAAAATGTTGTAATTGTTTCTGTAACTCAGAGATTTCAAATCCACTGAAAAGAGGGCTAACAGCACATGTGTTAAAAAAATACTTGACTTGATGTAGTGCATTCTATCTAGCCTTTACAAGTGCGTGTCAGCACCAGTGGCGGATACAATCTCCGGGATCGTCTTGGTTGGCCGGTCATGTTTTGGGTCGAAAAGACGCACAAGCGGTTGGGACATCAACCGCTTGTGCGCTTGTGTAATAATTTCTTACACAATGTTTCAACATTTCCCAACGATGTACTTCATATCTGGGACAGGAACTATGCATTTAAAAACAAAAAAACTTTCTCATAATCCAAACTAATGCGCGAATTCTGCTCCACCCAGGAGGATTAACCTTTTCCCTCTCTCTCCCGTAAAAATGACGGGGTGAGGTTTCGCTCTCTATTTCTCGCTCCCGTGATATTTCCGGGCTGGAGTGCTTAAAATTTCGACATAAAAACAAATCAAAAATTAAAAATGAATATATATATTGTTCACACACATATTTTTATATAATTTTCAGGAATAAAAAACAGGCACGTTTATGACCGTTTTCTTGAAAATTAACCGATCTTTAAGGGGTTAAGTTACATATGATACAATAAAAAGGTGTGTAGCGCACTTAAGCCACGCCCCATTTTGTAAGTACTTCACCAGTAATTGCATGAAACTATTTTACATATAATTAATCGTGAATTCATTAATAAGAAAATACAAAATGGGGCGTGACTTCAGAGCACTACGCACCCTGAATGATGCTTTTATAAATGTTCTTACAATAAACTGAAGAACATATAATTATTTATTTTTACCTAAACAAATTGTTACACTTAATGCATTAATACTTCGAATGTATAATTCATATGTCATATTTATACCCTTAATGGTCGGGTAATTTTCAAGAAAACTGTCATAAAAGTGCCTATTTTTTTTTTTTTATCCCTGAAAATTATATAAAAATATGTGCATGAACAATATATATATTCATTTTAAATTTCTTATTTGATTTTGGCTTGAAATTTAAAAAAAATTAAATTTTTAGGAAAAGCCAACATTCAATTCAACAAGCTATTACTATGACTTAATGTTGGTTTTATAGCAAGAAAGGACGTTTTAAAAAATATGTGTTTTAAACATTAGAATTTTATTAAACTTACGTATAATGCAAAAAAGATTATTAATTTTTTCTTGTGTGATAAATTTCAAAGCATGAGATCAGAGGCCAACGTCACAATCTGGACAGTAGTACCGAGTTTCCCTCCTACATCTCTTATTGTTTTTATTTCTTCTGCAACAAACTTTGCATTCTCTATATCGTTGCCATTTCTTATCAGTTGGGGGTATGATGTGTTTAATAAAATACCTTTCAATCAAACGAAGTGGCATTATTCTCAAAGCTTGGCCGTCCTCTTTTTGGAATGTTGTCTGTTGAGTGATACCTTTCAAAAATAAAATGTTGAGAAATAAAATGTTGTCCGGGCAAAACAAATGAATTAGTTTTATTCTTATTGGTTCGTTAGTACTGAACACACCAGCCCGGAAATATCACGGAAGCGAGCAATAGAAGGCGAAACCTCAGCTTGTCACAATCACGGGAGTAAGAGGAAAGGGGTAAATGTATTTTTTTGAGAATTTTATAAACTTTTTAGAGAAAATTTAGGAATATATGAATAAAAATTCGAGAAAATCATATGTCAGCGAGATTTGTTTTTCTTTTTGAATGAGGTTTTTATCACTATTTAGGGTCAGTTGGGGTAATTGTAAACGCTTTTTCAATATTTTAACTTTTGATCCTTCCCTATCTCTTGAAGGAATTCAGTGATAAAATTGTGAGCATTGTAGCCACTACTGTACTTCTTGTGAGTAAATGTGTACAAAAATATTGACTTTATGACTTTTTGTTAGTGAATGAGCTCGTGTTTACAATTACCCCAGTGTGTTTACAATTACCCCAGAGATCTAGGGTATGTGTAAACAGTGATATATTTCCAAATAAGGTTGATGCAAATGGAAAATTGCTTCATACACAGTCTGCTTGAAGGCTTAAGAAGTACCGGAGCAATGGTTCTCAATCTGAGGCCAACAGGTCGCATGTGGTTCGCTGAGTTATGTTATGAGTCGGCTGAGATCACTTAACGAGAAATATCTTGGAAAAAATCAAGTAATGCGACAAATTCATGTAAAATTTGTCCCACAGTGGATCAGTCGGTTAAGCTTCGATCCCACAGAGCACCGAAAGTGGAGCAAAACTAGTCGTGGTCAACGCTTAGGAGAGTGACCACCTCCCGCGACTGATTACTTGGAGATCGATTGCGCTAAAGGGCTCTGTGCGCGTAAAATACATCGTCGCTTCAAATGTCCACCAAGTTACAAATAATTTCCGCTGAGGGACCAACCTAGGTGACGATCTTTTATCTGAGAACTGGTTCAAAATCATTAAGCCCCTCTGAGCCAAGTGTACTTCATTCTAGCGGCGCTCATTAATAATCAGTAGGAGCTTCGTAATTCCCTGTCGCCCTGCAAGGGGGTCTTGGATTTCCAAGTGGCATTAGCAACAATAACAACAGTTATGTAAAATAGACACAAAAGTAATTTACCATCAAAATATAATGCTATTGTACCCCCAAAATATTGGAAATAGGAGAAATTTAAGTGTTTACAATTACCCCAGAGTACGAAATATATGGGGTAATTGTAAACACCTAACTTGCACATGAAAAATAACAGGGAGGATTAAATTCATAACTAAATGTTTTTAGCAGCATTCCATATGACAAATAAAAATGGTTCAAACTACTTACATCGCTTTTGTAGATGAGCTGGAGAGGAAAAGGTAAGATCACTAAATTTTGTTAAACAACTTTTTTCACTGTGCCATTTTGAAACAATAGTGACGCCTCCACAGTTGTTTCGAAATTTACGAAACTATTTCAATGTCTTCCCTATGCTGCCAGCTTATCACTCACAAGCAGTTAAGTTTTCCAAACCCTCACAAGTGTAGTTATGAAGCTTGTTTACAATTACCCCTACTGACCCTACTTTTGAATTTTCGTAAGCTTTGTCGCCTGCGTGACACGGAAATTTTTTATCAGGATCTGCTGAAACTGCAAATGATAAATAAAACTAATAGAAATGTTCGGAATAGGTAATAATGCCGAAAGAATTAGAAAAATGAAATTATGTAATAACAAAAATAATAAATAATTAAAGAAACAGCATTATTATACGACGGTATTTTTTCTGTCCTTTTTCTTAATTTGTAAACTTTAATTATAATTGGCAGCGATGCATTTATTTCAAAAAATTAAAGGTCCCGATCGGGTTTAGTTACCTAACTATCGGATTTTGAGGGAAAAAAAATTATCAGAACTTTCGAAAGTGATAAGATTAAAGAGATGAAGAAAAGATAATAATATAAAAGTTCAAAGTTCTTTTACGTTCTACAGAACATATGATGAGATGCTAGTAAAGTGATGGATTTAGCTTATTTATACCTTTTCCTCCTGGAATTTATCCAAATTTTTAAAAATAAAAAAGCTTTCATATTTGACATGAAGTAATTATTTCCTTCATATGTGCACTTTCTAAAAACTGTTTTTATTGAAAATTATTACCTTTTTATTTAGTTAAACATTTGTTACTTCTGTTGAATCCTAATTTTACGGACTTATTTTCTTGAAATACTGTATTGAGAAACTAACGTTTTATTTACTTTTATTGTTAAAAGCACATATCCCTAAAACAAACTCCTTTTTATTTTATAAAAATTTTACTTGTACAATATACATTTCTGGATGAAAATAACACTTTGATCTTAATAAATATTTAAAATAGTAATCTAGTTTGAAAAGATATATCTGGAAAAAGAAAACTAAAAGAAACTCACACCCTTATTGAGATTTTTCTATTGCAGTTCGAAGATGTATTAAGAAATGTATTTGAAAGCCGTGTTTTATTTATTGAAAATGCAGTGTAATTTTAAAAATAAAAATATCATAATTGAAGTTTACGAACGCTTGCTTTATCTCATAGTTAAAATACGAATTTGTTTATTGAAATTTATAGCAAGAACATATTTTAGAAAATAATGTGTCCAACATAAAGCCTTTGAAACTACACTAAACTCTCGACTCTAACTCTACTCTCTCTACTAAACTCTGGGGCCCTTGAAAAAGGTTCGAATCACCAAGAGTCCGAGATTCGTAGAGGAAAGAAAAAAAAAAAAAAAAAATAAATTAGTGGGGTCACAAGAAATTTTAAAGATGTATATATGAGTAGTATTACGCCTCCGATCGGTATGTTTTGGGTACGGCATTAAGTAAGCTACTTGAATAAAGGTTGTTCTACTTGTGGGAATTCCCTTTGGGGCTTTCGTTTTCTTAATCCTCATGAATAACTTGCAAGGATCGAATCTTTGTTCTTACAAATCGTTGTCACTTTTCTCTACCAGACCCCTACCTGTTAGCCAAGGGCTTAGGATTGCTTGCGCACGGGGTGAGGCAGTGAGGCCCACTGATTTTACATGCACGTATCTCCAAGTGTACATGACGGGTCTTCAGTGGGTATCGAACACGTGACCTTCCAGGTGGAAGTCCGATGTGCTAACCACTAGGCAACCACTTCCTCAAATCATTGACACTGGATCGATATTCTAAAAGGTTTTGGCTACATCAGATTTCCTGTCCCATTTAGCGCCCTTGGGCCGTAAATGCTGATTTTATAGATAATTATTAACTTTGAATTATAGAGAGGTGAGAGCCACTGACTTCAAATTATAGAGTGTTCACTCAGGGCCGGACTATCACACGGGCACCCGGGGCCCGTTCTCTGCAGGAACTTTCTAAGGGGTAGGAAATAATTCCATAATATCATGTAAATTATTTTTAAAAAAATTGTAACATAAAATAACCGGTTTGATTAATAATAACCGCTGGTATTTTTTCATAATAGCAGGTTATTCTAAATAAAAATAGCAAGTTATTCTAAATGAAATGAAATAGAAATACAAAAATACATAAAAGAGATTTTGTTCACGAATTTTAATTAAGAATATGCATAAAAAATTAGATAAACCTTTCTCAAACTTTTTCAAAATAAAATAAATATAAACATACCTTAAGAGAGATTAATAATCAAAAGCTGTCGGTCTGTTAAGAGCACTCAAAAATTCCCTTTGATATTAGCAGGAAAATTTTTCAAATCAAGAATGATGAGTTATGAAAATCTTATCACGCTGCATGACGTCACAAGCAGGTGACGTAGCAGGTGGTTTGAAAATGCGAACTAATTTATTCTGCTATAAACAAGCCCAGATATGGAACGAGTGAGTGAAAAGGAAAGAAAAAAAAGTGATGGAAGGAATCCAAACCAGGGAGACCAGAGTGAAAGTGACGTGTGTAATAGCTTGCTTCTTTCGTCTCGAACATGATTAAATTCTGCGCTCGTGGAGTCATTTTATTGCGCCATAAAGAACGGGTTGTTTTCTTTCAAGATGCGAGTGAAAGTCTTGGAATGAAAGAAACATGTTTTGATTGATATTTCGCGAGGAGATAAGCTTTGTTTGTTTAAATGGTGATCAATATTGATGGTTGTTATGATTAGAACACTGAAAATACTAAACATAAACACATACAAACAGATTGGAAAACGCGCTAAATAAATGAAGTAAGAATTGATGTGGAAATGAAATTTTGAATAAATGTTTGGAAGTTCAGTGCAATTAAATATCATTTATATCTTATTCACAAGCTATTAGTTTAGAAACCAAACATCTCTAGAGAATTGAAATGATGCAATTAAATTCACGATTATTTTTGAAAATATATTTCGGAAATGTAGTTCGAAAGTAAAATTTCTTAAACATTGAAGGAATTTTTCGCACTGTCAGATCTCAGATGCCTACATCTAGTGGAAAAATGGGCGTCAAAATTCTTAAGTGGTAATGACATCCACCGATATTGGTGCCCATAAAAGAATGGTTGCCATTGCCAGTCCATGGGGAATGCACTAGGACTGCAACTGCGAGAAGCCAATACGCAGCCCCGTTGAAACAATAACATTGGAGTATTTGGTTTGACTCAAAACAGTGTGCAGTTTTATACATTTTACTTCTGGGTTATTTGAGTTACATTGTATTCAAATTTAAGGAAACAAGTTTTACGCTGATTGAGTCCTTCATTATGATTAGTTTGCTATACCTTTGTGTCATAACTGGGTTTCTAACCAGTGCCTACGTAGCGGAGCCTTAGGTTTTAGCGACCATGCCACTGCGCGATTGTGATTTGTGAAATCTGCTTCTATACTTCATGACTGTTCTTACCAGTTTACTTTCAAAAAAAAAAAAACCTTTTGCTCTATTGTGTGATTACTATTATTATTATTTTTTTTTTCACATTCATCAATCTACAAATTTATATTGAGTTGTGACTTGGAACCAAACTAAGCAACATGAAAAGAGTTCAGAAAGTTCATAACATTCATTTTAAAATTTCACTGAAAAAAACCCACAAACAGTAAGGTACCTGTGCCCACTATGGACACCTTAAGGTAAATGTATTCCCCCCCCCCCGTGTACACGTCATAGGACTCCAAAAATGTATGACCACTATCCCTGGACTATTGACTATCATTATTAAAATTAGCGACCTTGTAATTATCCTGGTTTATTTTAAATGATAAAAACAAAAAAAAAATGTACAAGTGTCCATATTAGGAACCACCTGTCCCTATTATGGACATGTATGTCCATATTAGAGACAGATGGCTTCTTATTGACCTACTACACAGGGTGTATGGAAGATACTTTCTTCCAAGGGATTTTAGAGGAGAGGGGATAAAAAAATGTAGGTTAAAGTATTGCGGGGCAGGGGTGGGGCACAGTAAATATCGTCATAGCATGCACTTTAGAAGGGAAGGGTGCATTTTCGGTTATGGCTCTTCGAAGAGCCATGCAAAGCATCTCAGTTACTACAAAATATTATGAAATAATATAGTTGCTTTTGCTTAGCTTTATTGCATCTGTCTGCAGACTGAACATCTGCTATTACTCAGTCCTCATACGAGAGACAAATAAAAACTTCATCATGGGTGCTAAGTCCCACAAAGTCCTCATGGGCATGTCTGCCGCATTTGATGCATGGCCACGTGTCTTCAAAAGCATCAATTAAAAATACATATAAACATTCATTTATTATGAATTAGCAAAACAAAACAACATTAAACAGATATTTTACAAATTTGAGAATCTGAAGATTCACTTGCTGTACTTCATCAACAAAGGAAATCTGGTACTGCTTCTTATGAAGTATTGGTGCTGTAGCAAATATGTAGCCATGCATCAACTGTGGCAATGTCTATGAGAACTGTGTGGGACTTAGCACCCATGATGAAGAAGTTTTTATTTGGACATAAGGTGTCCATATTGGGAATCGGGAGTAGTTTTACTAAATCTTGTAATAAATAAACAAAGAAAACATTTCTAAGCAATATATTTAATAGCAATCGAAAATATATTCTATCAGCTTTCTAAAACACTCCACTTTTTAATAATTAAAGTAAATTTACCATGTCTAATACGAATTTAAACTTACCAGTAATTATGATTAGCACACCACGAAAAAGCAAGTTTCCTTCAAAATGGCGATCAACGCGCTTTTTTTCACTTTCCTGGCTAAATTACCTTTTCAACGGACATGTAGTGCTATTTCTCGATCAAATTTGTTACTTTTAAAGATATTAGGGGTGTACATATTGAGAGCACTGTCCATATTGGGTGCAAGTACCTTAATAAAACGCCAGCATTTTTTTTGTCCTCCGTAATGAAATAATTTGTGGTCTTTGAAAAGGAAAAACTTATGTTTACTTAGAGAGAGATAGCTAAATCATAAATTTGATATTGGTATATTCGGGAATGTAGGCTCGTGTAGCTTTAAACGGAATTTCTTGTTTAAAACTACAGTTGAATCTTCTTGGCATATCGGTTAAAAGAATATGCCGCTTATGTGATAAATTTTTAATGCATCAAACTATAGTATATTGTCCCTGTGATCCAGGATAATGGAATGTCTTGCTTGGCAGAATAATTTTTCGAGGCAAATTGGTTGTTCCATTTCTTCTTTGTTTTCAGGAAAGTGGGCTCGTATAGTTCTAGACGGAACTTCTTGATTTAATTTACAATATATAACAACAGTTCAGTAAGTAATAGAAAATAATCGCACAAAAATATCAGCTGTATAAAACATCTTCTTCGTACAACAGTTGATATTAAATATAATTTTAAGGAAATACTACTTAAAAATTAACGTAACATTTTCCCAAGGCACAGCTAAATTTTGAAGTATTTTACTATCTTACCTATTATCCAATATTTATCTTTTATAAGAGAAGTATTGAGAAAATTGGTACACCATGCGGGGTCGTAAATATAATACTGTTAGTGCCATTTATTTTATTATAAATATTATCATTTTCGAATTTGCTTTTTCCTTCTCAGCAAGGCAGATATTATTGCTAACTGCTTAGGAAAAAAATTATTAAATCATGTGAATAATGGGATTGTAATGTTTTATTAAATTAAAAAAAAAAAGCCTTATTCAATTTTGTTTTTCAGGAACATTTAAATAAAATAAGTTTGTACATCATTAATTCCTTTAAACTTTCGTTGTCTTCACTGTGACTGTTGTGTGATCAAAATATTTGATGCGACGCAATTTTGCAATTTTATGCAACATTAATTTGGTTTTTAGATAATTTGATTCCCCCCCCCTTAAATTTATAGCTAAACTGCAATAATTAGAAGAAAATCACTAAAGATAACATTCTAAATCTACTTTTCAGAAACATTGCGGAAAGTATATTTTAACGATGTGAGTTGATAAATTCCTATTCATATTGATTAGTTTAGTTTTTCTGATGTTGGAGTTATTTATTTAAAAAATGAAATTCATAGCTATCTGAAAATTTTCTCTTTCAACATTTTAATCACATTTTTATCTCAGGGAAAGTTGTTCATTTTAAAATCTAATTTAAAATTTTAAATTATATTTTAAAATGAAAACGGAAAAATTTTGTTAATAAAATTTTGACCGATTCCTTGCAGAAAAATGTCTAAACTATCCCTGTTGAATATTAAGAGTAAAAATGAACATCTGAGTTGAATAATAAGTGTAAAAATAGAACTAAAAAAAGCCAAACACTTTGCCCTCAACGCCACAACCAGATGCGCTTGCTGTAACAGGAAACTGGACTTGAAATTACAAGATGTTATGCAGTTGTCCCACTTTTAATGCATGAAAAATATTCACACTTCAAGGTTAAATGTTGCTTGTCAGAATGCGATATTGCGAAATTTTAAATAAAAGAATTATCTCATTTCCTGATGTTTTGTTAAGTGCAGCAAAGAGCGACAGTTCTACGTCGACCTTGACAAGAAATGTCGCAGTTATTGCAACTTGAGGAATGGAAATTAATCAAATGATTTTTTTTGGCAGCGTATACTAAACAGCAAAACATTACAAGAAGCTTTTACAGAGCTAAACACGAGGCTACTTTCTCAAAGACCATTCTAGGTTTTCTCACGTAAATTCCCAGTGTTCGATTTTCAACTATATTACCTGACTTTTTTTTACAACCTATTTTTTTCCTAAGCAATCGCTTTTCAGTCTGATCAAAATTATCCATTAGTTTATTAAGTGTCAAATTTAGGTAAATTTCAATCATTCTGAAGAAAATATTGTAATCATTACAAAATGTATCAATAGCTTTAACAAATATGAAAAATAAATAACAGTAGCAAAATATTTCATTTATAAAAATTATTTAAGCAAAAGACAAAATTTTGCGTTGAAATAGTTTTATGATTTTGGGCAATTTAAGATGTGTTTTGTTTTTGCCTAAAATACAGTGGAAATTCTTTCATTTTTCTCAAACAGCAAAATAAAATACATTTAAATATGCAATCAAATCAAATATTTTTTGATACAAATTTAATACTTCATGTGAGTATGATTTAACTTCTTTTTGTAATTAATTATTTGAGGCAGATTTATGCATAAAAATTCGAATAAGTATTCCCAAAATTGGAGTTATCGTTTAGAAAAGTGTTTCCCAACGTGGGGCCCACGCCCCACAGGGGGGCAATTTGATTGGTAAGAGGGGCAATTCGAAAATGGAATCGACACGAGTTTAACCCTTTCGCTCCGAGCCATTTAAATGTAATGATATATTTTCGTGCCAAATTCAGTAAAAAATAGCAAATTCTTAAATAATTGCATTAAATAATTATTAGGTATAATTTCACTAGACGAAACCAAAATATCAACTAGGTGTTTGGTGTCGTCAAGTAACCTTCACTGCGGCAGACGGCATTAAATCAAAATAATAAATTAATATAAAAAAAATAATTAAAAAAAATATTTGAATTTTGAATTTCAGTTTTTCATTATATGTTTTGAAAATTTACTACTGCGCAATTTTCAAGTGATTTCTTCCTAAAACTTATCATTAAAGTTTCTTAAGTACACAATTCAATTCTTTAATATATTAAAAATTAGACATGCTACATAGGGGGGCATAAGAATTTTATTCAGGCTAAGGTGGGGCATGGCACAAAAAAGGTTGGGAACCACTGGTTTAGACACTCAGATATCACCGATCTCTCAGTTCCTGAAATTTACCGGTCTGATAGGTTACCTGAAAAGGCAGTATTCATTTCCTTGAATGCTTTGTCCAGTTTTTCGTTTTAAGTAAATTAAAAAACTTTAAAAGATCTTTCTTGAAAAAAAAGAAACACTTTAAAAGCAAGTAGAAAACACAGTACAGTTCGACCACGAAGTTTTGACACTTGGACTCTTCTGCGCATGGCAGAAAAAGGCGAATCCATTCAAGTTTTAGGGAAGTTCGTTTTACATGTGCGTTTATTAACACGTGAATCAGAATCTCTGTTTGTTGAAAGCAACTTAATTTATAAACTGGCATATAGCGTCAGTTCGAGAGAAATCAAATACGCTAGAGGAACTAAAGCGAGAACAAAATACGGCGCATTCCTTACAACAGCAGTTCCTCCCTTGCACATGAATTGATTCTTGACACTCTACCAGTCAGAGCTCTTATTTTGATGGTAGAACTGAAATATGCATTCATTTCAGAATTTTTTTTCTGCATATTATCTGGGAACTATTATTAATCCTTTTAGTGTTTAGTATTGAGTTCAATCATTATCATTATATTGATTGCGTTGGCATTTTTAGGTAAGAAAAATGTTGAATAATCATAATTCCTTAGCACTTTCGGTTCTTTTTGCATTGTCTTTACAACTCGCACATCCCCATCAATTTCCGTATAACTGAATTAACAGTAGTAGGAGAAAGACATTATGGGAACTTTAAACTTTTTTCCTCCTTAAACGCTAAGTATACAGTAACCTAATGAACCGAAAAAAAAGCGAAGAAAAACTTTACTATTATTTTTCCGCAATCTGAAAATTGCTCTCAAACGCTAATTAAATCTCAGTTTTTATGAAATTCATGTCATCCACTCATGGACATAAAATTTCCATTAATTATCTTTTCGCATATCTTAGGAAAATTGCCATTTTTTTCTTTATTATTGATCTCTTCATTCCAAAAGTTAATTCGAAGACAGTATAAAAAGGAAATATAGTTTTAATGATTGGGGCTTCTCATTATAGGAAATGACCGGAAGAGAAATTATAATAATCTTTTAGCAAAATGCTGATTTAATTAAGCTTTCCAGTTTGATTTTTTTTATCTCCCCATGCCACTCTTTCGAACTAAAACTGATATCTTTCATCGCTTCATAATAATTATTATTCACAGCTAATGATATAAAGAGAAGTGATTAATCGATATTTTAAATGGTCTGCCAGGTATCGGAAACCAATTTTTATGATCGTCTGTGCAGGAAAATGACTGTTCGAATTTTAGACTTTAAGGCTTTGGCGCATTTAAACCAAAGTTTTTCTTTTCTTCTATTTATTTCACAATTTTGGCTTTGTTTAATTTAATTTATTGCATTATTTCACTTTTATAAACAATCAATATTAATTTGTAAGATATCAGCCATGCAAATTCTGTGGGCCAAAAAGACCCCGCAGGTTATGGTTTACAGAGAAGCGGAGCGCGTGGAGCAGGAGTGGAGAAAAAAAGCAAAGCAGTGGAGCAACGAAGTAGAGCAATGGAGCAACGAACATTTTGCGTGGAGCAGGAGCAGAACCGGATCATGGGCATTCTTTATGGCCCAATGCTCCGATTTAATTAGAATTTCAATAAATTTTTTTAAAAATCATAATTAAAATTAGTTTTGAGTGATGAACGAAAGAAATTTTTCCCCTGCAAAATAAATGGTTTACAGAGATCTGGACCAGAGCGTCTGGAGCAGAGGCCAGAGCCGGCGTAATGGATCAACGGTATGTTTTCCTGGATAGGAGCAGAACCGGAGCAAGAATATTTTTAATTCTCCAATAGTCTGATTTAATTAGAATCATATTAAAAATTTAAAATTGCTTTTTAAGAGTTAAAATTAGTTTTGAGTGAAGAGCAAAAGATGAGTTTTCGCCTGAAAATAAATTGCCGATAAATAATTTTGAATTGCTATCCTTAACACGAATAAAAATACAGTCAAACCCCGCAATAGCGAACCTTCAAAGGTCCGACTTCGGAGATCGCTATAACGGAGGGTTCTCTACATCCGATTTTGTAAAAAGTGTTAATGGACTAAGATACTTCTATATAATAAACCTTTTTCTCTCAATAATCAAGACCGAGGAGTGAAATATAACTTTAAATATGATTTTTAATAATAAGCAAACAAATTTTAAAAATTTACCTTATAATTTATCTTTAGGAGGAAATAAAGATGTTATTATTGGCTGTAAACTTTTGGATTTTATATACACCATTGTAAAAAAGTGTTTGACTAGACTAGAACACAAAGGGCAAGGAATGTTGCTTAGACAAATCGTATAAAAGGCAAAATTTTGAATCGCTATAGCCGATTTTCTAACGTTAGGTGATCGTTATAAACGTTTGAAAATGCATTAATGACATAAAGTTTCAATTGGGACCATTCGGAAGGTTCGTTACAACCGAAATCGCTATAGCAAGGTTCGACTGTATTATACTAAATAAATAAAGATCAGTAACATGATCCCTAATAAAACTATGCGGAACACAGAGCTGAGCTGGCGTGGAATTAGAGCAAATACTTAGAAGTCGTAGCGGAGCTGGAGCAGATCAACTCAAAAATGCTAATGCCGGACAGGAAAAAAGAGACCAACGAGTTTTATGTCAGACGTTAAAAATGAACTTTTATTTTGCAGGGCAAAACTGGCAAACGAAGACCTTTGCTTGACAGAAGGCCAAGAAGAATCCATTCATATTCAAGGAAGAAACGGAATAAGAAATGTGCCGTCTGCTTAGTTCGTTTAGCATTCTATATTTCTTCGGAGCTGATGTTATATGCCAGGTTATAAATTTGGTTACCTTTAACAAACAGAAAAGCAAGCATTCTGATTCGCGTGCTAATAACCTGCAAAACGAACTTCCCTAAAATTCGAATGGATTCGTCTTTTTCTGCCATGCGCAGAAGCCGCCAAGTGTCAAAACTTCGTTGTCAGACTAAAAATTGCACCACCAGCGCTACGCTTATTTCATTTCGAGATTTGATCATCTTTTAGAAGTGCGAAAACCTCTCTTCTCACAGGGTGGGGCGGAAGTAAGAACCCCGTTTTGAGAAGGTATAAAAAAAAAAAAAAAAAAACTAATACAATTTGAGACTTAAAACTTTTTATATTTTGATATTTATATAATCCTATTTTTTACATTAAATTTTGAATACTACTTCAGCAAGATGGCGGCCTTCAGCAGCAGAACACTGATGCAGTCTATTCTTCCCCGCAGAGAGCTCCTCGTGTGCATTTCAATATTCCGCGCAATGTTACGGTCCCTAGCGGAAGCCTTTTTCTGCTGGGTTCTTTGAAAGCAAAAGTTTGGAAACATCGCCCCCATTCTTTATAAGAGCTGAAGGACCGAGGAATTATCCGCCATACCCCTTGAAATGTGCAGAAAGGCTTCCCAAATCTTCAGAACTAGACTGCATCAGTGTATTGCTGCTGAAGGCCGCCACCTTGCTCAAGTGGTAATCAAAACTTAATGTAAAAAAATAGGATTATATACAGATCAAAATATATAAAAAAAAACGTTTTTAGTCTCAAATAGTATTAGTCTTTTTTATATAGCCTCTCAAAACTGGGTCATTATCTCCGCCCCACCCTGCACGTTTGCTTTGTATGATTTTGTTGGGATTTAATTTCCAGCCAGTACATTTTACGCATTCTGTATTGAAATCATGTACAGCAGAGTCTTGAAAATCAGACCCTCGGGAGTCCGAGGTTCTGATTTGTTCAAGGAGTCAAAAAAAAAAAAAAAAAAAAAAAAACTTTCTCTCTTGTTACTCCGATATATATACTTGTATATTATTCTTATTTTCTCTCTCTGTCTCTCAAGAATGTAGCTCGATATTTTTTGCGGTTTATTTATTTTTATCAGAATACTATAACCGTTTTGAATCACATTCATCACCCTGCTCAGCTAAAAGACATCCATAGAACTACATTCGAAAATGATTTGCTATTTGTTCAAACAGAATTTTAATCTTTTAAAATCGAATGGGTTTCCAAAGAACTATCCTAATCGCTGGTCTCCTTTGTCTGCGCGCAGGATCAATATCATCCTTAATACAAGTTTGGGCCGTAAATTTTTGCTATTCGTTTTTTGGAAATTCCTTATTTTTTAAGATAAGACAGAGTTAAAAGTATAGGAACTTAGACTTTCACGGCCGGTGTCCATACCAAACGTAATATTTTCCGGGCTAATAGGTCCGGAAAATGTATCTTGGTTGGATCACGGCCTATAAGCCCGGAAAATATTATGTTTGGTTGAGTCAAAAGTAATTAGTAGTAGTTGTAAGCTGAATATGGTAGAAACGAACAGAAACATGAGCAAAAAGCAAGTTCAGCATTGACGTCTATAATAAAAATAACATATGACATTTTTTTACTATGAAGCCTCATAATCCCATCTTGATGTTTCATCATTTGATCTACAACGCTACTAAATATTCACATAGTTGATTTAAAACATTTTAATTATGTACTTCGAAAAAAAATTTGATTTTTAATTAGGTATTGAGAGATTTAAAATTCTTTTTTTAACATGTATGATGGTAGCACATCACTGGAAAGACTAAGAAAAATGCTGTACAATGAGTCTTTACACAAGATTCGATCTCAATTAAGAAAGCTTCTAAAACAATTTAAAAACCCGCCTTTTATATTGTTGGTTCCATTTTTGGGGAATTTTCTACTTTGTAAATCAAAAACGAGTACATATATTGAGGTAAAATTTCATATTTTCCAAAGTCTACACCAGTAGTCTTGGTGCCAAATCTTTTTACCTGTAGTCTAATCTGAGGGGAGGCGGGGAATTTTGAGTCTTTGTTGATTTGACGTGGATTTCTACGATGGAGACCTTCTTTACGCAATGTAAATAAATCACATAAAAATATACAATTTTGATGCTTTTTAAAAAGTGCTTATTCTGAAAATGAAATATTTGATTTATGATAAACAACATGCGTAATAAGTAACTGAAAATTTATTAACTTCTGTCTTACAAAATACTATTAACAACAAACAATGCACGTTTTATAAATTATCTGCTGTTACTTTTGAAACATATGTTATTTAACTCAATTTCAAGTAAGCTTTTGAAAGATTTATATTCATCACGGGTGCCTTTTCACCTTTTGAACAAAGACAAACGCTCTAGGAAAAGATTAACAGCGCACTTTTACAATTCAAATTTTATGATCCTTTACAATTTATTTTAATCCATCATGCAAATAACGTTCTCCTGGATTTCTCTCAAGGGTATAATTTGCCATTATTTATCCGACTTTTTTCTCAACAAATTTCTGATCTGTAAGAATTTAAGTTAAGGAGGGGTATCTATCAAACTGAAAAGTTCCTTCAGTCGCGTTAATGGAGCATTTACATATAAAAAGTTGAAGTAATGTTTTCTGCATGGTAAGAGACTGCGCAGGCATTTCTCACTGATTTTTTTTTTAGAATTTTAGAATATTTCTTTCGATGATGGAAAATTCTTGCCTGCTAAATTGAAAACTTTTAACACAATCGTAGAAATGAAAATAATATCAAGTAAAGAATGGTGTTTTACAGGAATGTAAATAGAGTGAAACCTGTGTAAGTTGAGTGCAGCACTTTAGTGGTCGACTTAGATAAGTGGTCAACTTATTGAGGCTAGAGATTTCTCTTTTTGTCATTTCTTACACTATGCATTTTTACATTTGTAACTATTTAAAATAGGGCTTCATGTAATAATTATTAAATGTTAATTATCCATTTTTTCTCAATTATCTAAAGTATCATTAGAGAAATTTAACCTGAATGACTTACAATGTATCCTATACAACTTTAAAAGTACTTAGTTAAAATAAAAATAAATACATTATTAATTATGTAAGTTATATAATGGTAAATATTTCTTACAAATACATAATTTTTCAAAATGGCTACATCAGGTAGAAGAGAAAAAGAAGAAACTTTTTAAGGAACAAAAGAGTGCTCATAGTAGTTTTCCCATATGGTTAACTTACAAAGAGGTATAGGCAAACTTTATATTGATATTTCAACCATCCAGACAAATACTGGTCTAACATTATGGCATAAAAAATATCCTGGCGAAGTAATTTTAGTTTTTTTTAATCTTTGTAAAAGTAGATTAACTAATAAATATAGTAATAATTAGGCGGTTAATTTAGAAAGGGTTTTTCATTATACCCCAACCCAAATTTGGCTTACATTAGTGATCAATATAGACAGGTGGTCAAGTTACGAAGGTTTACTTACATTATATAATATAGGGCTGAAAAAAGTGGTCAACTAGACAGGTGGTCAGCTTACAAAGGTGGTCAACTTTACAGGTTTTACAGTACTCCGGTTCTTGTGGTAAGAGGTAAGGTAAAAATTTAAAGTTTTTTTTTCTTTCAAGTTTTTATTGTCCTTGTAAAAATGTACAACAATTTTGTACAGAACTGAACAAGCATACATACTCTCCCTACCAGGGGGGCAAAGGCAGGGAGGGACGAGTGGGATAAGGCCCCTCCCCAGAAAGCATCGGATATCTGATATTCGACAGATTTTTAATAATCCGGAATCCTATCCAGTTATCCGGATAATATAGCAAGTGTTAGGAGCAACAGCAAGTGTGCACAATAGCAAGTGTGAGGAGCTTCCCTCCCTTCGTAACGTGGCATTTGAGAAAGTCTAAAAGATATGCGGAGGAACCGGTATTTTATTCTTTAGATTTCATTAATAAAATAGATAATTTTTATTTTTTAAAAGAATTTAGATTCTTCACGCATATATTGCAAAGTAAAAACAGCTTTCGATGTAAAAATTTCAGTTCTTTTATACTGAATGTACGCTTCAGTAGTTACAATAAGGATTTTGGGCAAACACTTCTTATTTCAAAAATTTGGGACCTGATTTTTTTCGAACTGGTAAACTAAATTATAAAAAGACAAATAAATAAAGACGTAAAAATTAGTTCTCGAAATTTTTTTAATTCTTTTTAGAAAAATATATTTATTAAATTTTTCAGTAATATCAGATAAGACAGAACATTATAAAAATGTTTCTAACTTTTGGAGTTGATTTTTAAAAAAAATTTTACTTAAGCTAATAAATAATTCAAGTGAGCCAGTCTGTTTTTCAACTCAGTTTCTTGCTTACAGACGAAAAACTTGAGTAATAAATTTAAAGTTTTATGTATTCAGACGACGTTTTTTCTTCAGGGAAAATAATATTTAAAGCCGACTGGATTAAAATGTAAGAAAAGCTAACTTAATAATCTTAGAAGCTTTTAGAATCTTTTTCCTTTTTTCAGAATTTGACTTATTTGCTGCTTTCATGTTTAATTTTTGAACATATATAATAAAATACTTTTTAGTGTATAAGGTTTCTTTTTTCATAAGAAATAAAATCTTTTATTATTTTCATAAACACGAGTGCATTAAATAAAAAATGTATTCATCTGAACATTTAAACTCGATATAATTCTTAACGCTCTATTACCAATTTATTTAATCTAGAACTCTTGCGATAAAGAGCTTTTTTCACTATGCCATAAAATGGCTTTCGAAATGCGAATCGAGTGGGAAGGTATCCTCAATATATTAGTTTACTCAAGTCTTTTGTAAGTTGACAAACACAAGCTTTTGAGTTCCAGTTTACATATTTAGTACAGAGCAGAACATGAAAAGATCATCAAAGTAATGAAATATCTAAAGGAACGGAAATGGTTCAATAGTAAGTTGTGCGGTTAGATATTCCCTTGAATCTTGAAACGGAGAAGAATAACTTAGCTTAGCTAAGGACAATAAACGTAAAACAACCTGAAAGCTTTTTTTTTTTTGAATAGTGCAGTTGTTCAATGAATATATCTGAATTATTAAGTTCCAGTTTAGAATTCGCAGTTGTAAAAAGAAGAAATGTATCCAAAATTCATCTCGAATTATCAGCAACATGGAATTTATTTCTTTATATGGGAAGCTTTATTCATTTTTATAGGAATTTATGTATTTTAATGTAGTTTATAAATATTTTTTTCATGATTTTATTTTCTTAGGAGGGAGGAAAGAATATTGCTCTAGTTTCAACTACGCGGGAGCTCGATTTGACTTGCGAAGGGAGAGGTCTTGAAATTCTTACGTTTTAACAAATATAATAAATATTTTTCTTCAATCGGAAAAACTTAAAATTTGCAATGACGTTGCTTTTTTACTTGAACTAAGTTCCTTTGACAGTCGAATTTTCCCATACTAGGTTTAGCGAAACATTTGCATTCGACAAAAATTAAAATAAAAAAAAAACCGAATAACTGCCGTATCTTTGCATGGATGAACTATAGCCAGAAAATGAATAAACAAATAAAAAAAAAATAATATAATAAAGATAACGTTATTAGTGCCTTAATGACGTTTTTGTTTCATTGCTTTTGTGCAAAGGTAGCTTCTTTTATTCCTAATTGACTGCATTAGGCTTACCGCTATTTCAGGTCTAGTGTTCCCAAGAATCGTATCATTCTTTTAGTAGCTCCACAATGGGTGTGGACAATCGCTGCAAGAGAATTTTATGCCCAGTTTCTTGACTTTAGAGGGAAGCACTTGGGTTCTTGTTGATGCGAAATCGCACTAAGGGTTTATTCGAGAGTTTCCAAGTCAAATTGATACTTTAGGGATCTTTAACGTGTTACATAATCATACCATATGGGTGCAAATGATTTTCTGCGTCTTAAATTTCACCTCCTTACAACGACGACAATTTGCCAGAATGTAACGATATTGCATTTCAATGCACCATTAATTAATTATGGTTTTTCGTTATTTGACAAGTATATTTAATAAAGTGAAAAACTGTGTTCCAACTATCGTAAGTATCTGCTTCTTAATGCAATAAATTTATTATAATAAAATATATATATATAATTTGTTTTGGCATAAAAGAAGTGCGATTAAATATTTTTATCCAGCAGATTTCCCTCGCCCTTCCTCTCCTCAAAAAAAAAAACAGTGGCACTATAAAAATACCTTTTAAGTTCATATAAATGCTACTCTCTCATCAAGATAATCGTAGTTCCCCTGTTTTTCTTAATAGTTTGTTCAAACAAATCCGGAAAAAACATAAAAATGCCAAGCTTCTTTTCAGTTTGATTTCTCTCTTGAAAACCATCCAGATATAGAATAAACTTTAGTTTTAAAATCATACCATTCTACTGCATTATTTTTTCGAATTTTACTGATTTTTCTCCATGATTGCACTTATCTAGATCCGATCTTTAATTACATTTTTTCCTGAAAAAAATTTAAGCTTCTGAAACAGAGAGAAAAAATAGGCTTAAATAAATGACTTTTTCTCCGCTAAATGGTATGATATTCTTTAAAAATCCATTTTTTTTTTCAGTCTTCTTTTTTTCGTGATGATCGAAGAGCTTTATGTTTTTTTTCTTCTCCTTAATTTTGAATTCGATGTATTTGTTCTAATGAAGCATTTTCTACTTTTCTTTTTAAACATTTATTAAAAGATATTGAATTTCTTCAACTGTTTAATGAATAGAATCGAAAAATAAGAAAAGTTTGTCGACTAGCCTGGAGCCTGGATCGTATTTTGAAGTTAATGTTTTGTAGCGTTATCTTAGAACTTTTACATACGCCCCTATATCTATACTATATATATATATATATATATATGTAAGGTGCGAGGAGACATCGACGGCAGCGCCATCAGGCGAAAAGTAACGGAAGAGAGCAGTTTAGCGAGAGACTCCGTCCTGAGTGGCTGATCGAGCGCTGTGTGTGCCTGAGTGTGGTGATGTTCTCAGTTGAAGTTTCTGTAGTGATTTGTAAATAGGCAAGTGTAAATAGAGTAATATTTATATCTTTCACGGTGAGACATTAAGTAGACCCTAGACCCGACGAAAAAGCCTGTATATACATATATAGTTTAATACATGCACAAAATAATCAAAATTTTTTCCAGGATTAAATGCATTAAATGCTTTAAAACCACATACATGTCTTTTATGTCAGAGAATTTAATATATCTTCATGATTTACATGAATTATTGAACAGTACTTACGAAAATGCAAATATAAAATTAAACAGCATTAAAGTTCCTTCCTGAAGCTAACCAGCGATAAAATTAAGCCCATGAAAAAGTTTTAATTACAATCATTTATTTGATGCTCTTGAATAATGAGGACCTTTAATTAGGAAAAATATTTTTTTCTTTACTATAATCTTCAGTCGATGTGCAAATTCTAATCCTTAGATGAGAGAAAGAAAGTTTTGTGTCAAATTATTCTAATACCTAATTAAAATAAAACTATAATTTCGGAACTGAAGCTTATCATTATCACTCTAACAGATAAGATATTTAAAGGATGTATTTGAAGAACATAAATAACACTAAAAAAATGACCAAAGTACACAGAATTTGTATACTAATGAGGAAGAATTTAATGGTATTTCATCCCAGAAAGCAGAATTGATGCAATATTAAGCTTATATAAACCACATTTTCAATGAAGGGGGGTTCATTTTCTACATTTTCAATGATAAAGGGAAGATTAATAAATTTTTATTCAAATGATAAAAAAAAAAATTATTAAGACGTTTTGTGTAAATTATGGTTTTTAGATTCTTTACTTGCGTCTTTTTAAGAGGACTTCAAAAAGTAAATAATGCTTAATTATTGCTTAATTTCGCATAAAATTAAATTTTTGCTATCGTTAATTTGTCACATTCTCCGAAAAGAAAGTTGTAAATAAAGTATCAATGCAACATTAATGTAAAATTTTCTTCTACTGAAACCACGGTGAGAGGTATGTTCACAACTATTGCAGGGAAGATTCGTAGAGTAAAAAATAGCTGTAGATCGTGTAAAGTCCTTTTTGTCCCGCAGTGGACCAGTTGGTTGAAGCTCGATTTGAAAAAAAATACTGAAAGCAAAGTAACATTGACAGAGGTCAGTGTTTGGAAGGGTAACCACCTCTTGCGACTGATTCGCTCCGGGACTATGTACGTTAATGGGAGCTGGTGCACGTAAAATCGGTCGTGGCTAAACATGTCCTCCAAATGAAACGGTACCTCTGGGGGTGCCGGCCTATGGGATGGTCTCTCATCTGGAAGCTGGTTCAAAATTAGGAGATCCAACAGAGGCAAGGCACAACGTGTGCATACCTCTTAATATAATGATAGAAGCATCTAGAATAGAATAGAAAAGTCATTTCTCACGAGACCAGAATTAAACTACGACAGGGATCCTTCGCAACAAAACAAAGCTGCAATAATCTTTTCCGTTGATTTAAACTATCAAATACTCGACCTTGTACTAGGCGCAAACTGATGATTTTGCACAGGACATGAGTTCCTTGTGATTTTACCCCCCCCCCCCCCAGGTATCTCCAGGAAAATTTATTTCAAAGGAGAATAATTATAGAGTGTTGGTTTGGAATTTACATAATCTATGTCTAATTATATAGAATTTATATAATTTTTATAGTTTATAATGGATATTCTTTAATAATATTTGCCTCTAGGATGGGATGGGGGGTCGATTGTCCTCCCCCCTGTATTCGTGCCTTCCCTGCATTTTATATGACTCCGAATGGTCTTGTGTATGCCCGTCCTGCGAAATTGTAGCATTGGTGGTACTGCACCCTTGTATACCAGATATATTTTGATATCGATTGAACGCATTAAAATGAGTTGTATTACTCTCAAAGCTCCTAACAATGTTAATGACAAGGAAAACAGTAAAGGACATTGAAATATTTAGCCGCGGACCATTTTTCAATTCAAAGTAAATATTTGTTGCTTTTATTTTGAAAACGTCAGATCCCATTAGCAGCTAATGCTATCTTGTATCTTCTAATTGCATTTAGATAATTATTCAGGTGATTAAAAGTTTGAACTCCCAGTTGATTGATTTTCTAGTGATTTACTACTCTATTAGTATTCTTCTATAGTACATATGCATCAAGTTACAGAGATTTGATGAACATAGCAAAAGTAGTTTTATGTTTAAAATATACGCATTGCAGTTTACTTTTTGTATACTAAGGTATAAGTTAGGTCAAATTCCCATCAGAGAACGAGTAAAAAAAAAAAAAAAAAACTAGTCGTGGACTTTCTGCTTCCATCATTTGTTCTACGTAACCAATTTGAGTCGCAATCTGCTAAAAGTAACCTTAATTCTCAGTTTAGTTTATTTTTACCCTAAAGCTATAACATGATTATTACTTTCTAAATTTGCAGCTCAAATGGTAACCATTTTTTTCATATTTAAGCTGTTTCAATGGATTGCATTACAAATATAAATTCCTAGTGCAATTTCTACTTATTTATGCAAGTTTAGATTTCAATCTTCAAAATACAATACACAAACATGCAAACCAAGGAACACATTTTGAAGACGAGGGCGATGTGCAAGTAATAGAAAATACCAAAATTAGATTCTCTAACTATTTATCAAGGATAGGTTTTTGAAAGGAAGAAATACAATTTGAACTGCAGCCAAGAGCTTGAAAGAACTTAATGTGCCCTTAGAAATCGGTGTTTAAATCACAAACAGAATTAATGCTTAATTAATGATTTACATTACATCTAGAGATCTGTATAAAAATAAGGGAAAGTTCTTAACGACATTAAATAGCATTAATGCTCAATTACAGGAGTAAAATCCTTTCTCGTTCCACAACGTTTTAAGCAGAGCGGTAGTTCATTGTATTTGAATAAAAAAATAATTATATTAAATTATTCAACGTATTAAAGCGGTGCTCGTGTAAATGAAGGAAAACGCAACATTAAAATCCGCTTACTCGTAAAGAATTTGATGTTAAATGGAAAAATGGTTAATTGCGAACAATAGAGGAGCTATATCTAAGCATTGTAAGTAATTTCGTCAAACCGAAAATTATCTTAATGGAAGTTACGGATTCAATACATTGAGTAGTGACTAATTATGTTCTTATAGGTTTAACATGGATAGTTTTTACTTTTTAGTGAGTTTTTTCTTTTAAGTACATTAATTTTTAAAAGTAGATTAAACTTTCAATAGGTACAAGATGACACAAGCTTGTGCAATTTGAGTTTCTTCATGTGTTTTCACTTTTGATGTATGAACTTCTAATAATGACTCTTTCATATTCTAAAAATAACCGTTATTCTTTTCCTCATTGCGTCAGGACATTTCGGAAATCTCAAATTTCAAAATTTGCGACAAATTGCGAATTTGAAAGACTTAAAATGTTTTTTACCTTTAATGCATTCATTTTTGGCTTGTGCTATGCGTATATTTTAGTATACCTTATAGTAATATTTTATAGTAATATTACTATATAAAATAGTAATATTTTAGTATACCTTATTTTATATACAGGTGCTTGGTCTGACGAAAAGGGCAGGAATTAAACGGAGTGCTTATTGAAAACTTAATTTCAAATGAATATTGCTACAAAACTAACCGCAATTTCATTTTTAGGGTATTTCAAATTAACTCACTTTATTGGTTTTTATGAGGTACTTTTATGAGGTCAGAAAACCACTTCTATCCTCCAGGAGAAAAGTAATATTTATAAAATACTTTCAACTCCGTGTGTTGAAGTTTCTTATCAGCTTAGCGCTTTTCTGTTCTCTATGGGGCCGTTCATAAATGATGTCACGCTCTTTTCCCATATATTTGACCCCCTCCCCCCTTTGTCACAATGTCACACTTCAGCGGACCTCCCTCCCCCTTCGTCACATGTCACGCTATGTTGCATAATGCATGATGTAACACTTCTTGCTACCCCCTCCCCTCCCCTTGTCACACTTTGTCACAATTTCACGAACCCTCCTCCCCCCTCGAAGCGTGACATCATTTATGAATGATCCCTATGCGGGTATCCTTCTGTAATCTTTTAATTTTTTCGCAAGCTTTTAAGCAGAAAATATAGTTTTCGGCAGAAGATCACTCATGACGAAAGAATTCCTGATGTGTAGATGGAGTCCATTCGCCATGTGTAATCACGGTTCCAGGACCTGACCATCACACGGGCACGCAGGGACGTGCCTTGGGCAGGAACCTTCTAAGCGGCAGGAAATCTTTCCATAATATCATTTAAACTTCCTTTTTAAAATGTAATATGAAATAACCGCGTTAATTGATAATAAACTCTAGTAATTTTTCATAATGAAAGGTTATTCTTAATAATAACCAATCTCACATTGACCATAGCACACACACACGCATGCATATATCTATAAAAAGTTAGTGAACCATTCATTCATGAATTTGAAAGTGTCCTGGGCATGAAAACTTGCAAGTTGGGCCCTGCATGGCTCTGTTCTCCAACGCTTTATTTGTGAGTGCTAATATAACAAAATTTTAAATAATAAACTTTATTGCTTTATACGAGTTCCTTTTACAAATAATTCTTCTAAGGGAAAAAAATTATAATCAATTTAAAACATTTTACCCCTCTCACTCCCAAAATGTTTTAAGATTTTGTTTTGCACTTCAAAACAAAATGTAATTTCACATGTAATATAGTTAATGTAATATAGTTCACTAATAAACTATATTTTTTGTTCAAAATGCTTGAAAATTATTTTGAAAAATTAAGGAAAAGACATCCTCATAGAGAATATAACTGGAAGAGCGCGAACCAGAGCCATTGTGCGGTTTAAAGAAACTTCAGCTAATGAAATAACCTTGAAAGTATTTTACGTAGATCGTCATTAAGGATGGGCGTGGAGGAGAAGTGGTTTCTGAATGCATGAACCTTTTCTTGAAATTAATCAAATAAACTAATTTAAAAATTTTTTAATGGAAAAAAATACACTAAATATTCATTAAAAGGGAAGGGATTAATGAATTCTTAGACTTTATTCTAAAGAATTCTCAGCTCCTTAGGTAATATAATGCCTAGTATAAATACAACAAATAGCTAAATTATAAGAAAAACACATCTCCGGACTTTCCACAAGGTAAGTCCCAATTCGTCGGTTTTTCAAACATTTTAAAGTTCATGATTTCCAAAAACTTGTCATGATAGGAAAAATGAAGGTTATTTTTGGATTCCTGGCATAAAAAAAAAAAAAAAAAAAGTAGAATCAATTACTAAAACCCAAGACCCTGTCACATACTTGTATAATTTATGTTAAAGTATACGTTCCTTTTCCATTTTGTCCAACAAAAACTACTCATTCTACTGTATAACTTAAAAGATCGTTTGAATTCTCTTGAATGAAGGATGATTTTAACGATGCTTTAAAAATGTTTTTAAAAATCAGTTGAAAAAAAAAAAAAGCAAAATGAGGAAGAGATTCTAGAAATTATTGAGAAAAGGCAATTGAGAAATTTGAGTAGTAATTTTTGATGTCGTGAAACTGTTTTGCATAAACTTAGATGTTTAGATCCTGCACATGAATTTTACCGACATCTGAAATTTTCCGTAGCAAGAGTTACAACTTATTTTTTGTAAAATAAAGTTTAAAACCATTAAATTTGGTTAAAGTACTTGATTTGGACTGATATTTGTTTACATTTATTATTTATGTTTATATAATAATATATAACTATTTAATATAATATATTTTAGCATGTAAGAACACTTTGTAATGTTACATACAAATATTACGATGACATATGTTTGGCGCAATGCAACCCATCTGCCATTATAACCAAATGTTATGAAAGCAACAAAATGTTAGAAATTAAACTATTCATTAATTTTTCCTTTCACGTGAATACCAAGTAAAAGAAAGTATTGGCCATACATTGGCCTTTACTTTTTTTTCTTTTTTATATTTCGTATGTATCTCTGGTTATTCAATTCAGTACAAAATTCCTCAAATTTAATCAGCTTCTAAAAATTCAAATTTCGTATGTAACTACATATTTTTGAATGTAGCTCAAATTTATTTGTAAAAAATTCTTCTCTCAGAATTAATTTCCCTTGATAATTATTTCCCGCCCTAAACTCGATAGAGATGTCTTTCATTTTTCAAAACATTAAAATTCTCCTTTCCGTTAGTATTTTTGATCATAATAAAATTATGGATTTAAAAACGTGAGTAAGTATTAATGTTTCTTACTCATTTTTTAAAATTTAATTCTGAAATTTATAAACCATGGGACACTTTTGAGAAGCATACTATGTTAAAGTAATTAAGAGTTTGTTACTGTATTTTAAACTGGTTAAGTTATTTCTTGAGAAATAACGTATAAGATCTAATTCATTGTGTGTGTGAATTTTTTTTCCCGTTGAAATTATGTTTTTAAAAACTTTATTGATTTATACGAATTGCTTTTACAAAAAATCCTTTTAAGAAGAAAAAATGTTAGAGCGAAAAAAAAAAAAATTTAAAAGGCGTTTAATCAAAAACGTAAAGGTTTTTTAAGCTACTTTCTTTTTCATTAAAACTGAATTATTTTTTTCCTCGAAGACAAACTGAAAAAAATATCGGTTTAATAACTTATTTATTTAAAACACTAAAGCGATAAGGCTAAATGCACTTTTTAGAGAATGATAAAACTTTTCAAACCTGAGAAAAAATAATTAAAGATAGCTTTATTCTTTATTTTGCAAAAAAGAAGATATGAAAGATTTCGTTTTTTCTTTTTATCTAATCTGTAAAGTAGACTTTATTTTTGCGTAATATATTTTGGTAGATTTTTTTCGTACATCACACATTTTAGTTTTTATCATTATATAATCAAAAACATTGCAGCTTAAATATTTAATGTGGTATTTAAAGGTTATACCTTACAACTTTACCTGATTTAAAATTTTTCCCGTGTAATCTAAAGGCAGCTTTTAGCCGAAAACAGCTTTTAACCAACATTATGTATTTTTTTACTTATTTTATAAAGTAGCAAATATGGATGGTTTTGTAAAAACGCAAACATGGATGGGAAATATTTTGACGTTATAGCAATTATAGGAATCTATTTTAAAGAAATCACGAAGAAGACTTTACAGATTTATCATAGTTAAAGAATGTCTATGGCTTTAACAAGATCTATGGTATTTAACTTATATTTCAAAAAAAAAACAAACCCGCACACATTAAACATGAGATACGTAGATATAAATTTTAAATAATGTTTGTATACATTGTTAAAAAAACCCTGAATTTTCAGATTGTTTTTTGACTGATTTTAACGGAAGATTTCCGTAGTGCTTCAGAGCATGGTTTTTCCTTCCCCGGTTTTGCTCCAGGTTCGAACAAAATCTCGCTGCTCTACTGCTCCGCGATCCAGTTCTGTGCTCCGCTCCAGATCCCTGACTAGTTAAGGAAAATAAAGTAAGAAATAATAGTAAAACCACAGCAGTTTTGTTTATTTTACCTAAACCATTCTATCAAAAAATCAAACAGAGGTTTTTCAGTACTTTTTCATGCTTAAATTCATGCATTACGGTTTTGGTGTCATATCTACATTTTTAGAATTATTTTCTCAAAGGGTCTTCTCTCCTGAAGCATCAGACTTAGTTTTTACAATTTTACTTTATTTTTTGGAGCATAAAAATATATACTTAATTGCACGCGTGACTGCTTTTTGCTAGAAATTATTTGCAAAAAAGAAATTAACCCAATTTTGTTCTAGATCAAATGAAACCAAACAATCAAGATTTGTAGTCCAGAAGTACGTCATTAACCAGTTCTTTTCGTTATCCATCGCACTGATGTATCCACATTATAACTGTAACTGAACTGGTCGAAATCCATGAGCAGAGCATCAGGTCTCTATTTCCAGCAAGAACAACGTTTGCCCCCAAATCGTCTCTGTAGCACAACGTGCTCAGTAGAGCGTAACCAGGTTGTTTTCTCCAGCGAAATCATGAAATTGTTCTCCCATTGAAAATATAAAACATCTTTGAACAAGGAATAAAGCATCAATGTCAACCAGCAATAACAATGTCTGATTTGACTAACTAGTTTACAATAACTACAGAACTCAATACGAAATACTTAACACTGCAGCTGTGTAAGAGAGTTCATATGGCTATTGTAAATAGCTGATCGACAAATGAATTTATGTTTGAGTTTAACCAAATGTTTGTTAAGGATTTTTTAAATTCGAAATGATATGTAAATCAAAAGAGCTTGGTGAAGTACGATTTTTATTTTGCTTTCAAGAGCAATCAAATTCGTGAGACGGTGATAAAATATTTCCCAATTTTCTTTACCAAAAAGGAAAAATAAGAATTATGAGAGACTAGTGAAGCATAAGAATAAAACTGTGATAAGAGAATGAATGGAAAAATATTTATAGGCATCGCTAAAACACTTTTAAAATACTGAAATGCACTATTGATTCTCGTGCCAATTAACCACAGAATTTCTTTCATTTTATCTTAAGATGAATGCAACACAAAATACACTAATCCGCGAGCAAAATGGTAAATGTGTCGCACTAAATTTTTCTGTGATCCAATTAAATCGAAATACTGGATAATAAACTAAACCTTAACACGAGATTATTTTATCTTGTAAAATTATTCCATTAATAAATTTAACAGAGCTGGCGGTCGTAAAAATTAGAAAGACTCAGGTGCAAGGCAAATAAGACAGAATTTAATTGGTAATTTATAATGAAGCATAGGAGGTTTTTTTAGGGGAAAATATAAGCCGTATTGTTAATCAATAACTAATTATAGGAAAAGATAGATAATTTTTTGCGTTTCGCTTCAAAATTTCATCTCGGTTCTGCTATGTTCATTGGACATGAATGTTGTTGAAATATTTATACAAACTGATGCAAAGAAATCAATAAGTTTACCTATCTTAATATTTGAGTTGCATCTTTCTTTATGTTTCTTTCTCCTTTGTGTATTAGTTAGCGTTTAATGATTTAGCAGCTACATGTTTTGTTCAAGAAAATATTTCCGATTCTACGTGATTTATTTAATTTTTTGTGTGCGTGTGTATTTGTATGAATATATAGATAAACTTAACAACTAAATTCGATTTAATGTAGAGCGATTATAAAGTCGGAAAAGCAACTTTAACATTCTTTTTAAGAACTTTAGTTAAAAAAAAAATATATATTTTTTTGATTTAATTCTTCTATTTTTTATGAATTATATACATAATGTATTAAAATTAAGCCAAAAGTAGGTCATCCTTTGTCCTAAGCTTGAACATCATTTTAAATATTTTCTTAATTTTTTGTTTATGTCTACTTACTTTTTCAATCTGGTTTTCGATGGTTATAATTATGAGCAACGATTTCAGTCATTTTTCAATTCATAGCAAAACAAAGAAATCAAACAATTGTTTTATAGGCAACGCAAAACCTATTAGTTAAATGCTTTTTCATTTTAGTAACTATTTTCACGTTTCTTCAAATCTCAAACTAAATCTAAATACGCCTTTAATTTAAATCATTAACAATTTATTACAATAATTATAATCCTCTCATGAATTCCTGATAAATGTTGTCTTACATATATCTTTTTCTTTCCTTGATAGGGGATGTAAAAACTTTAAACGTGCAAGAAATAGTGCGTCTCCATATAATCGAGCTAATGTTTCAAAAAAAAAAAAGCTTAAAAATGGAACTAAAAATATCAAATTCGAAATTTAGAAAAGTCGTTTCGAAATGCACTGCTGCTTCCGACTTAATTCTTTACCAAATTTCATAAAAATTGGTCAGAATATTAGGGGCCTACGAGAAAGAGATATCCAGAGAGAGATACTTTTGGTTTTATTATTGTCCACAAAGAGAATTGTTACACTTCTAACAATTACCTTTTTGATAATTTTTGAACAGTGAGTCCGTTAAATTGAAATTCTCTATGTTAATTGTTAAACAGTAACAATCAACAGTAACTGAAAGAGAAATGTTACAGCTGAACCCTTAACTGTTAATAACGGTTAATAACAGTAAAAATTTTAAAAAAACCCTAAATAAGGTATAAACGAAAGTTATTTAATGACAAATTAGTTTTTATTTCAGTGCGAGTAAGCACCACCCGCTTGCTTCTAAATCCATACAATGTTTGGCTACTAAACAGTATAAAATTAGAAGTAGTATTTGATGTGAACTTAATATCACGTTGGTATTTTCACAAACCCAATTAGCATTCAAAATTGGATATATAAATTCAATTCACACTAAGGAAATAAAAATGCTTACCTTCTGTCATGCTGGACTGTGTCTGTTATTCTTACCTCTGTAGAAAGTCAATATCTAAGTAAGTTTCAAAGCATGAAATTCCCTCTGAAATAAATAGGCATACTTAATTTTTAAAAACATGCATTTAAACTTATTTACAAACCTGAGAAGCATATTTAATTTAAATGTATCAAAGCAATTTTCATTTTAGTCGGAAATCTCATCATACTGGATGGCTCGTGGTTCGAAACAGCTCCATTATTATGTAAATCAAAGTTCAATAATTCTATTGGTATTGGACGTTCGGGATAGGTACTTTTATTTCAGATAGCTAAATACACAAATTAATTCTTCTGATCGGTTACTTTTTACGTTGCTAAACAAGTTGAAATAGAAAAATAATATGCTAAATTATTCAATTAATAATTCCCTCTTGCCAGTAAAAGGAATTGGAAGATTAAAGCTCTCCCACTCTTAAACATTCCAGTAAGAAGATACGCCTAGTTGTGATGTTAAATACAGCAGAACAGAAACATAACGAGTGCAGAAAATTAGTTGCTAGCAATTAATAACTTGAGTAAATAAATGTAACGTTTAAGGAAACTAAAAACTAAGCTAATGATTTCAAAAGTTCTAGGAATTAATTCAGACAGATATTCTTTTAACAACACCGGAATAATTCCCCACAATTATTGAAGTTAGCTGCGATACGAATTATATCGTGCATTAATACAAAATTTACAACTTGTCAGGCGCATAATATTAACACATTATGCTACATATTTAATATACAGTTATACAAACTTTAAATGCATTCCATTGGACTATTTTGTTTTCCAACTTCAAGTTCTAAATCAGCTAATATTCGTATGTAAATTGAAGAGAATATCTTTTTTTCTTTCTTAAAATCCTTTCTCCCATAGTTAATATATGCCAAATAGTTGATGAATGCTTAATAAGTTATCATGCAGTAAATGTTTGTTTATTATGCACTCATCACGTTTTGTATTTCTACCATTATCGGTAAGGAGCAATCTCAAAAATAAGATGTCAGATTTTGTAAAAAAAATTAAAAATTATCTTGATATGTAATTGCATTAGTTTAGAGATTCAATTTTAATCATTTTTTACGCAAAATCGCCATTTGAACTTTTTGAATGCGGTATGACAGTTTTTCGAAGCCTCGTTTCCCTCTTTTGTGTCACAGAGTTCTCCGCTTATATCAGTAAATAAGCGTTTCCTCTGCTTTAAGCGGTAGTTGATAGAAACAACAGGAGCAAAACCTTTCTTGAAAGTGCTTAAAATAACAAAAATTATAAGACAAATGATCAAAATGCTTGGTGCTAAAATATGAGTGCAAAGACAAAACAACGTAAAAAAGCACACATTGTCAGAAAAATATCGCAAATAAGCTATTTCGAAGCTACAATGGAGCCTCTTCGTCAGTGCAGAAAAGAAGTGCTCAACACTCAACTAGAAAGCTCTAACTGAACTGTTCACTCACAACTAGAAAGCTATCAGTTAACAACTGTTCACTCACAACTAGAAAGCTTTGAGTTAACAGCTGTTCACTCACAACTAGAAATCTGTGCGTGAACAGCTGTTCCCTCACAATGTTCTTTGTGAACACAGTTCACTGAGAGTTGTGTTTTTCTAGTTCTGTGTTGAGTACTTCTTTTCTGTACTGATGAAGAGGCTCCCTTGTAGCTTCGAAATAGCTATTTTCGATATTTTTCTGACAATATGTGCTTTTTAACGTTGTTTTAACATAAATATTAACAGCAAATTTTAAATTGAACAGAAAAAACGATGCATTATATGGTCCTTTCAAGATCTCATAAAACGTGAACATTGTCTTTTGAACGGCATAACTACAAAATATTCTTTGCACTTATAAAATTTCACATAGGAGAAAAAATATTTTTTTAAAATGTACAAAATTTTAAAACTTGGTAGTTGTGGTACGATTTAATGGAGTTTTGTCGTTTTTATTAAGTTTCAAGATAATGTATCAACACACACACACACGTGTACTATTTTCCAGAAAGAGAAACTACTCTTTTTACAAGAATAACAAATTCTGCGCTTAAAAGAAATAATTTTTTCAATGAATGCTATCTCTTAAACCCGAAACTGTTTAATTTCGATAAAAATTCGCTTTGTTTGATTCCATAAAATCTTGCAATAATCTCGAAACGTTTTGATCATTTACAATTTGATAATTTCTTTTGCTATTTCCACTTCCTCAGTTTGGGGGAATTAGTTTTTCGATTATCATTTCAAAGGAATTAATAATGACCACCATAATTCCGGTTAAACTAAATGCAGCCTCAATCAATTCACAATTAAATTGGAAAAGTTTTAAAGAAAAAAGAAACTTTAATCATCCAGCTGTGTCCCTTAATGAAACATTTTTTATTTCCAGAAAACTGTATCAATGCAGATTAAAATAGAGAATTTCATTTAACTATTGAGGAAAACTTTATTCAATATTTTTATTATTGAAATACAAGACAGTTTGGAGTTTTATTTGCGGTAATTAATGCTATATATAATAATTGTTTTTTAATAAAAATGATGTGATAGTAGATATTTTATGGTTTCCATGAAAGATAAAGAAGGAAATAAATATGTTTTTAATAATTTCCAAGAAACTTAAAAATGTGATGCTTTGTCTTTATTGAACAGTAAATAAAATGGTATTTTTCAAATAGGGTTTCCTCAATTATTACCTGCTTTAATTTTGAAAGTTAAAAGCATAAAATATAGCTCAGAATTATGTATTTTCTTTCTCAACAATAACTGTTCTCAGGGATTTAAAAATAATGTTACTGAGTAAATCTTTAAAGTGTTCAATTTAAAAACCGTTGTATTGTGTTTATTTTTGTTAGTGAGTATGAGGATGGACTCAATTTCTAAATAATCTTTTTAATACAACATAACTCTTCTTTATGTTGTTCGTTATGTAAAAACGTCAAGAAGCAAAAAGTTTACCTTTCTGCAGAAATCTACGTAATAAACTATTTGTGACTTCTTTAACTTTCTTTAATTTCTTATTCATTAAAGCAAACAGTTGGCTTGCTAATGCTGTATTTCGCCTTTCTCGAGTAACTCCCCGTATTATTTAGATGCCATACCAGCCCACCCAAAGATCCTCCGTACGTACCACGTGAGTGGTCTAGCGGTTGGGTTGGGCCTTGAGGAAAGTTACATATATATGCCACGCTCAATTCCACAACAGAAAACGTTGCTGATTTTTATTGATCTACATTCATGTACAAAGTTAAATTGATTTTTTAAAAAAAAATTTAGGTTTAGTAGAAGTTTATATCTATCTATTACGCATTATCAAGCACTATCAAGTACGCATTATTGCACTTCCATTATTTCAGTAATTTGGAAATCGATTTGACGCGTTTCGAAAACGAAAATAGTTAAACAGACGTAGCTAAGGAATAAGAACGAGTTCATAACATTTTAAAAACATTTAAAAAAAGTAGAGCTGCGAGCAATTCTGTCGTTTTTAGAAGGTCTTTAAAGCTGAAGCAGCATGATCAACCATCTACATTTAACCAAGAACTGGTAATATATGGCTTGCATCATAGTTTTAAACAACGTTTGCAAGATTCAACGTTTTAAAAATGCCTGCCGATCCCCCCCCCCCTCCATGTCATATAGCTAAATACGAAAGCTCGGCAAAACGTGACTAACTGGTGATTCAAGTAACTGGAACGTAATGCCTACAATGGAGGCAATTCACCGCTAGAGGGACTCATGAGCGATCATCGTTGTCACGTGATATCCGCTCTTTGTTTACTAAGATTTTAGCTCTACGTGGAGTTCACTAGTCAAAATTAGTTATCTTAAAATTAATTAGACTATTTTCACAGCTTTTTCTGATTATAACCCAGCATTTACATTTAATGTAATCATTATAAAAGAAATGTATTAATTATTACAATAGTTATTGTGTCGTATTTAGTGTTAATTTTATGTAATGTAGAAGAACTTTATTTAGGCCTAGTTTTTAATTAGATTTGTAGAACTCGAAATGAAGCTTCCTTTGTTTACATTGCTTTCATCGGTGCCACGTGATCAATGACGTTGCTTGAATTGCCTCCATTAAAAAAAAAAAAAAAACATTTTTTGAAAAATAGAGGTACAGTGTTCTTAATGATTAAATATTAAGCTTAAAAACAAGGTAAGCTAATTTATAACTGAAACTGGGCCCCAAATTAAGTTGTGTGTTACTAAAAGAAAGTCATGCAGTTTTAACATTTTCCCATAATAGTATCAACTATTAAATATTTATTTCTGAAAAGCTAAACACATTATAAACACCTTAAGTGATCTACTAGCCGTACTACTAAGTAAAGAATTAAAAAAAATCAAGCAACATATCCGAAATAATTCAATCAACTAAGGTTCGAATGAATCTAAATTCAGAACCACTTTTTTCAATTAGGTGCAAATATTTACTTTACATTAAACAAAACTTATTTTTATTTGTGTGAATTATTCAAAAGTATTTAAATTTACTATTTGCAAGCAACCACATCTTGTACCTGCGTGATTTGTATGGAGCATTATCTTATTTGAATAATCGAAAGGGAAATATCAACTATATTTTCAAAGTTCAGCTTGCTTTTTCTATATAAAGAGAATAATTTGGAATAATGTTGCTTGCAGCATTGAATCTACGTAGAATGAAATACCGTAAAGGATGAAAATATTGAAAAAAAGAGCATACTCTCAGGTGAGTAGATGCAGGAAAGTTATTCATGAGTAAAGGAAATTGAAAAGCTTTAGAATTTGATCAAGGTCTAATATTATTCCACCTCAGGAATTCAGCAATAAAATTTTATTTTGAGATTAAAATCAATATTTTGGAAGCAGATGGTCTGCGGGACTAGATTATTGAACTTCAGTAAAAATATGACATTAGTAAACTGTAGCTGATGTTCAAATGTTTTGAGATTTATCTTTACAAAAAATAATAATCTTCTTTTTTCCAGAAACACACTGAGGAAAGGCGTATGAAAAAAGAGAAATGGTGTTGATCGGTACTATACCTTTCTATTATAGTGCTCTAGTTTTAGGGATAAATTGGAGATCACATCGTTACTGCTACGAAGGTACTGAAAGGTTAGTTTTAGCAATATAAATTTGAGATTCACATCGTCGTTGATACGAAGATACTGAAAGGATAGTTTAAGCAATATAATGGAGATCACATCATTGTTGCTTCGAAGAGAGTGAATGGTTAGTTTTAGCAATATAATGGAGATCAAATCATTTTTTTTTCCTCTAATGGCGCTGCGTATGGTCACTAGCCTTTGCAGACCTAGCGCATTCCCCGGTACTTGGCAACCATTGAGATCAAATCATTGTTGCTACGAAGATACTGAAAGGTTAGTTTTATCAATATAATGGAGATCACATCATTATTGCTGCGAAGATACTGAAGGGTTAGTTTTACAAAGTAATGGAGATCAAATCATTGTTGCTACAAAGATACTGAATGGTTAGTTTTAGCAATGTAATAGAGATCACATCATTGCTGCTACGAAGGTACTGAAAGGTTAGTTTTAGCAATAAAATGGAGATCACATCATTGTTGCTACGAAGATACCGAAAGTTTATGAAATCAATTCTTGAATGAGGGACATTCAATGCTTTAAGTGATTTTCTCTTACACAAAGCGGTAATACGGAAACGTGGCAGCAGCGTCTTGTAGAAGGGTTCAGCGACAATAAAAATTATGTATTTTTACTGTTTAAGGAGCTATACCTAGCACAATTTATTGTTTTTTTTCGTAGAAATACAAACATCGGATTAGCAGCATTACGGTCAATTCATAATGGAATAATTTGTTACGTATGATAAGAATTGAATCAGGTACAGATAATAATAAAATTACACGTTAATTTAAAGCACAAATGAGCAATAAAATGCAGACATATGTTTGGGATTGCTTGGAATCCCTTTTTCAATGCGACAGGGAGCTTCTAGATGCAAAACATCCAAATGAAGCAGACAGAACAACAAAAACAAAGCTTATATAGCCTAAGAATTATCTGTAAACCAATGAGAATAAAGGCAGCGTGAAGTGGAAGTAGAAGTAGCAGGAAGACACCAATAAGAGAGCAACAAACGAATCCAGTTGAAAGTACAGGAAGTAAAAAGGAATATCAATAAAAATAAAGCAAAAAAGACGACAGCATGCATAAAAATTGCAAAAATAATAAAATAAAATACAAAGAATAAAAATTGAAATAAAAATAAGTACAGAAACTACCAAAACAAAATGCAAAACAAAGTACACATGTAAAGGAGGGGGAGGGGAGGGAGGGGGGAAGGAGAAAAATAGACACAAAAAAGAAAAACAACAAGAAAACCTAGAAAGAACAACAAATTGAAGAAATTTATGCCAGACCTGTGAAAAATAAGGAGTTGAGGAAGAATCATTAACCAAATTAGAACTATTCCTGTTAATATGATAAGCTTCCCAAAAGTCAAGCTCTAAAGGGGAGCTTGAGCATCTAGAAGCTCCCTGTCGCATTGAAAAAGGGATTCCAAGCAATCCCGAAACATATGTCTGCATTTTATTGCTCATTTGTGCTTTAAATTAACGTGTAATTTTATTATTATTGTTTACTTGCACAAAGTTAAATTATTTTTATCAGGTACAGATGCATATGTTTTCCGATATAACGGAAAACAGAAACATATACAATGAACTGACGATGCAAACGGGTCACGTTATTTACAATACACATTGAAAGTTAAACCTATAATTAAAAATGTTATGCTTTATATAATATCTACTGAAATGCAATTTTTCCAAATGCAGAAACTGTATTAATGTTTTAACGGTAATACGTTTAAGCTTTATCACTTTGTAGACCTTCGTATACTAAGTTTGTAATGGACAACCAAAAGAGAGAAAGCTAATACGCATCAATTAATAGCTGATTAAAAGAACAATATATAGCAATGCACAATGCAAGAGTAATGCATCCTGTAATTACGATGTTGCCATACTTAGATATGACCAGTGTGGAGTTGATTCGTCCGCAAAGAAAACCTCATGAAATTATGATTCGTCAGTAATAATATGTTCATGCCATTGCAATATGCTTGTATATCCAATGTATGCGTTTTTCGTGCAAGTGTGCATCGCACTATTGACGAGGCAAACTATAATGGTGTGCAGACGACGCAAACGCAACAGTAAGCATCTTGTTAAAATGCCCCTGCGCGGAAAAGAAAGTTGAATGATAAGTGTTGGAATAGATAGTTCTGCAGATGACCGGATTTCAAGTTTTGTATTTCCTGATGGCGCACAGCAATCCATCTATCTGTGCCACGAGCACATTAGCCTATTATGTGTGTGTGTATATATATATATATATATATATTGTGTGTGTGTTACGGCGTATGTCCGAAATTGGAGAATGTAGACATCCACCGCTTTCGGAGATTTACTGTAACATATATATGACATCCACCGGTTTCGGAGATTCACCGTAACATATATATGACATCCACCGGTTTCGGAGATTCACCGTAACATATATGACATCCACCGGTTTCGGAGATTCACCGTAACATATATGACATCCACCGGTTTCGGAGATTCACTGTAACATATATATATATACACATATATGTATTGTACGGAGTGAGGCAACATATCTTCCTTTTTCAAGACGCAAAGAAAATCGTTTTATGGATAAAATAGCTTTTTTTATTTATAGCTGGTCACCCAAATCACTGAACATCCGTTCGAATAATAGGTTTCAACGACAAATTCACGTTCTCACTATTTCCAGGCGTGATGGTGACTTTTCTCTAACAGACCCCTACCTGTTTGCCGAGGCCTTAGGATTGCTTGCGCGCGGGGCGAGTTTGTGGGGATCACGTGGTGCGCTCCAGGTGGACCTCTTTTGGAAGATGTTGGGGAAACACACCCAAAATGAAATAAATGGTTCTTGAAAACTACTTGAATTATTCAATTTTACTGATGCTATTTCAACGTATCATAACTGAAAGGAGAGGTATCTTACTGAAAATAAAACCAAATAAATATATATATATATATTTTCACTACGGAAAATAATATAAACTACAAGATCACAAGTTTTAACAATTAACACTGTCTTTTTTTTCCTCCTGCGGGAAGTGGGGGGAGGGGAGTGATACCACAAATTAGCACCCGGGTGACACCCATCCTAAAAACACGACTGTTATATGTTTATATATATATATATATGTAATATGGAAAAATCCTTTGTATCCTTTGTCTGGCTTTTTCCATATTAAGCTTGATAGCCCAGGGTTTTCCCACTCATAAATTTCTTTAACGCGTTACTATATATGGTCATGCCTAAGCTCAATTAGGTTTCCCTCAGTAATTCCCTCCACACTATTTTTTTCCCCGTACACTTAGGCCAGCCTCTGTCTACGGCATTAAAGCCAATAATATATTTTATTTTCCATATGACCCTCCTATTTAAACCACGTGCCATCACGTGTTGTAGGGAAGTTTGTCTGCAGTCTAAGAGATTTTCCCCCATATAAATACGACTGCCCGAACTTGCTGATGATTTCATGTCGTTCGTTCCAACAATATTAATGTTATGATATTTGTGTGTTAAAGTGTACCAATAAAGAATTGCAACGAAGCCCTGTGCCTCGTCTTACATGGGTTTTAGCGGCCACTGCTGTAGAAGATAGAACGGGATAGCTGTTCTTACAAACCGGTAGGATTTATGTTCCTATCCGGGCTCCTGCAGAAAAAAAAAACAATCGAAGAAAAGCAATACTAAATCTGCAATGTGCCGGGCCGATATAGCAGCGTGGATCATCTTTCCAGACGGTTCAATGAACCGATGTGCGCTCCTTTCACAGAGTGGGGAAAAGCTCGCCCCCGTTGTGGCTTTTAGAAGCGAAGAGTGTTTACGTTCTGCGGAGTGATTAAACCAAAGGGTCGTTATGTTGTGGTGCTTTAGAGTTGAAATTATTTTCATGCGCTGAAGTGAATTTTTGATTTTTTAATGTGTTTTTCCAAAATGGTATTATTTCGAATTTTCTTCATAAATATCTTATAATTATATGAATATCTTTTTCTCCCTTTTGGTTTTTTTTACATGATATTGCTTTAGAATTTATGATGTAAATTGATCATGTGGTTTAGAAGAATAAGTTCTTTATTTGATGATATATTAATTATCGGTTTAAATTTTTAAAAGGGATCTTGTCAGCATGGTTTTTTTTTTTTTTTTTGACATTAAGATGTTTGAAATGGTAAATTTATCAATGTGCTATGTAATTGAAATTATGGTATATTTTTTGCAGTATTATGAATAGTTCTGTATATATTTTGGATGTTATGCATTTGTTTACGCGGAATATTTTTGTTGTTAAAGTGGGAAGGTAAAAAGGGAAAAATGTCAAAAATCTGTGTGTTATTAGAATTATGTTATTACGTAGTGGTAAAATGAGCAAGACCATTGAAAATGAAAAAAATTCTGACTTAGAGTCTTCCCACAAAGAAAATTCAAACATGGATGGGGATAACTTAAACCGTAAGGATGCGGAAACTCAAGCAGAGGCAACTGCCAATTTAAGCTTAATAAAAACGGATTCAGAATGTCAAACGATTAGTGATAAAATAAAAGAGATAAGTTTGGCCGATGGCTCTTTTACTTCAAAAATTGAAATAAAAGACACAAATTCGAGTAGCTCCCCTGAAATATTATTAGTTGAACCAGAGTTAGGATAAATTTTTGCAGCATGGTTAGCTCACTTTAACCAGCAAACGGCTCAGAACAACTTAAATGATAGTTGGAAATTAAAAAATTTTCAGAAATTTATTCGCGGTTCAGCCTTAAAGCTCTACATCAATCAATGCCTTTGCTGTAATTCCTTTCATGAAATCAGTCAAATTTTTGAAGAACATTAGTTTAACTCCAGCAAGTATTTTCTTGATTTTCAAAATTTAAAATTTTCTGGAAATCCGAAAGAGTTATACTCCTATTTTACGGAAAAAGCAGAAATGGGAAGAAAAATAAAACTTAGTAATCAACATATCCTTGAGGGGCTTTCAGTTGGGCTACCAGCCCAAGTTAGGACATTTTTGGTAATTAAAGAGCCAGAAACTCCCACCGAATGGCTTCAGGTAGTTTCAAAATTAATAAATGAAGTTCCACATGAAACACCCAAGCCCGTTTATAGAGGGGAACAACAAAATATTTGTAGGGTGAAGCCCCCCTTTTATCAAAATTGGATATCAAAAAATCAAGACCAAAGTAATTTTCGTCAACGATATAACTATCCTCGTCAAGATAGAAACAATGTATACCAACCTAATTTTTACCAACAGAATAAACCTAGGTTTGTAGGTTATAATGAAAGACAAAATGCAGTAAAAAGACAGACTGCACATTTTTCACAGGAGGTACCCCCTAATCCATGTAAATTTTGCGCACAACAAGGAATCTCCAACGCATATCATTGCGGACAAACTTGTGTGAATAAGCCAAATACATCGAATGCTGGATTTAAATTACCGCCTCAGCAAAAAGATAATCAATTACGAGAAGAAAATGAGAGAGTTAACGAAGTATGACAATTAATAATACCCGGGTATATTATTAAAAATGAGGCGAAATTTAAAAATGATTATCAACTATATAATGAAGTGTACACTCAAAATAAAAATTCGAATTTAAAGACTATTTATTTAAATGTTGATACCGGTTCAACATTAAATATCAGCCCGAGTGCAATTGCAAAAACATTAAATGTTTCGATTAAAGAAAAAATCGCTGTAAAAATAAAACAAACGAAGGGAATGCTACAGCTTAACCAAACGTGTATTCTTTACCCTAAGGTTGGTAATATAGTTAAAACGGTGGAATTTTATGTTCTAGACGCCGATTTACCTTATGCCATATTAGGTTTAAAGAGTTGCGTGGGATTTCGTTTGGTCATAGATTGTGTAGGACATGTCGTTATGCAGGATCAGAGAAGACTGATCACCTTTTCTGATTCCGAACCAAATGACTTGTCTTTGCATATTTTACCTTAAGTCCCAGTTAAGAACTGTGGAAATAAAGTAAAAGAAAATACAAACGAAAATAATAGTACGGGAAAAATACAAGAGAAAATTGATAAGGAAATTAAAAGAGTGAAAGGTCCGAAAGAAAGTAAAACTAAAGAAAGCGTGAAGGAATTACATTATAACGAAAATGAAAAGAAAATGAGTAGCACGGAAAAGAAAGCTTATCTAGAGAAAGATGGAAATGAAAAAATGAGTTGCGAAAAAAATAATCATTTTCGTATTTCGTCCGATGTTTCTGGGACTGGTTGCGGCATTGGAGGCCTACAATGTCGCGATCCTGTCGATGGACATTCGGAACTTGAGGAAAATTCAAAGTTAAAAGAAATATTGCGAAATTACGAAGATATATTTTCCAAAAATAAATATGATGTTGGAACAATTAGAATTGAACCTCAACGGGTAAGGTTAACATCCGACTTACCGGTGTCGTTAAGGGCATATAAAACTTCCCCAAAGCAACAAGAAGAAATTGAAAATCAAATTCAAGAGTTATTAAAGGCTAATATGATAAAAGAAAGCTCATCGCCGTATTCTGCAGTTACACTAGTTTTTAAAAGAGACGAAAATAAAAAAAGTCGATTATGTATAGACTACAGAAAATTAAATCAAATTACTAAGTCCGACGCAGAACCATTACCCCTGATAGAAACACTTGTAGATAAATTAGGGAAAAGCAAATATTTTACTGAATTAGACATGGCTTCCGGATATTGGCATATACCAATTCATCCCGACGATACTGAAAAGCTCGCTTTTGTCACTATTAGTGGCTTATATGAGTGGAACAAATTACCCTTCGGATGGAAAAATTCAGGACGTATTTTTTAAAGAACTTTGCGTCGAATACTTACAAAACATAAAATAAAATTTGCAGCCAATTACTTTGATGACATAATATTTTTTTCTGAAACCCTTTCAGAACATTTAGATCATATTCAACAAATTTTTGAAACATGCAGACAGGAAGATTTAAAGTTAAAAGCATCAAAATGTTCTTTGTTACAGACTAAAATTGAATTTTTAGGGTATGAAATTTGTAATGGTATTGTAACGCCCGATAATAGCAATATTGAGGCTATTAAAAAATTACAACCGCCTAAAAATGTTAAATCTCTCCAAAGATTTCTGGGGTCAATAAATGTGTACCATTAATTTATAGATAAATATGCAACTATTAGAAATCCATTAAACCTCTTGCTGAAAAAAGATACAACTTGGCAATGGACTGACAAATGCCAAGAAGTATTTCAAGTTTTGAAAAACTCCTTAATTTGTAAACCAATCTTAAAAATATTTGATCCTAAAAAAGAATGTCATATTTGTGTTGATGCAAGTCAAACTGGTGTGGGAGCAATATTAAAACAGCCAGACAGTTCGGGTGCCTTACATCCCATAGCTTTCCATTCCCGCTCATTAAAAGATTACGAGAAGAATTATAGTATTACTGAGTTGGAATGTTTAGCTGTTGTGGATGCTTTAAATAAGTACCACCACTACCTCTTTGGCCATAAATTCGTCATACATAGCGATCACGCGGCGTTAGTTTGGCTCAAAAATGTAAAAAACTTAAAAGGTCGTCTATTCCGCTGGTCCTTACAATTAAGCATGTATAACTATGATATTAAATATACAAAAGGCACCACAAACTTCGAGGCTGACATGATCTCAAGAGATATACCTGTAAATAATGAATGTGTTGAAAAAAATATAGGAAACCACGTTTCGCATCTACTGCAATTGGAGGAAATTCAAGAGGCTCAAAAAAATGATAATTTAACTGGTAATTTTGTCGAAATTAATAACGTGTTATGCCTGCGTAAAAAGGTTTTACTAAAATTGTTGCTCCTTTTTCCTTACGCCGTAAATTACTTGAGACTGTCCATGAAAAGTTTGGACACCCAGGAATTCAAAAAACAATTAATTTACTTACGCCTGTATATTATTGGCAAAATATAACATTAGATATAACTGGATTTAACAAACATTGTCATATTTGTCAGGTAAACAAAAAGCCTCGACAAGAAAGATTTGGACTTTTACAGTCTATGCCTCCAGTTGATAAACCATTTGATCTCGTTGCAGTAGATAGTGTGGGTGGTTTCAACTACTACAATTCCACGAAAAAAAAAATTAACATTGTTTATAGATCATCATACTAGATACATGTGGTCTTTTGCATCAAAATCAATTACTACTGAAACTTACGTCAACTTTCTTAAACAAATTTTCAGTGTTCAAATACCTAAAAGTGTATTAAATGATAGAAATCCATCATTTACTTCATCTCATTTCAAGAAATTTCTAAAGCACCACAAAATTAAACAGTTGCTAACCACAGCTCATAGACCAGATACTAACGGTAAGGTGGAACGTCTGAATCAAACTATAGTCACTCGCTTAAAGTGCAAAGTGAACGCAGATTCTGTAAACGTGACATAACCTAAATTATTAGAGCAAGTGACTCAAGAATATAACCTAACTCCACACAGTTACGAAGTTCCCACCTTCGTATTTAGTGTATGGTACAGTGCCTTTTCAAAATCCAGCAAATGAAGACATTTATCCTCCTGTTGAGGAAGCTAGAAAACTGGCAGTGGAAAGAACTAAAGAGTACCATGAAAAAAATAAAATATATTACGATGCCAGATTTGTGGACAAAACTTTTAATGCAGACGACATTGTGATATATGAACAATTCAAATATCCGAATTCACGAAAACTTTCGCAACCGTTCAGTGGACCATATAAAATTCTTCGAAAAGTTACGGATGTAACTTATGAAATCAATAAACCCAATGCACACAACAAAGAAAAATCAGACATAGTACATGTGTCAAGATTAAGGAAATATTACCCACCAACAAATTTCAAGCTATCACATGAATAATGTGATATAAGTCATTCACGTTTGAACTGCAACAGAATAATCCAACTGTAATTAAACTGAACTGTATATAAAATTTTGTAAATATCATTTAGTAAGAGTTTTGGAAAAAATAAGTGTATAATAATCTGTGATGAAAATGTTCGGTAATTTTTGTAATTGTATAGTATTTTGTTCAAAATGTGACATGTTTATATAAAATTTAATACATAAATTTATGTGGGGAAAAAGGCTGCAGATAATTCACTTCTTCAATATTTAACGTAATAGAACATTTGGGGAGGGGGGATGTAATATGGAAAAATCCTTTGTATCCTTTGTCTGGCTTTTTCCATATTAAGCTTGACAGCCCAGGGTTTTCCCACTCATAAATTTCTTTAACGCGTTACCATATATGGTCATGCCTACGCTCAATTTGATTTCCCTCAGTAATTCCCTCCAGACTATTTTTCCCCCCGTAGACTTAGGCCAGCCTCTGTCTAAGGCATTAAAGCCAATGATATATTTTATTTTCCATATGGCCCTCCTATTTAAACCACGTGCCATCACGTGGTGTAGGGAAGTTTGTCTGCAGTCTAAGAGATTTTCCCCCATATAAATACGACTGCACGAACGAAAATCAGGATCTTGCTTCTTCTTGAAACTTGCTGATGACTTCATGTCGTTCGTTCCAACAATATCAATGTTATGATATTTGTGTGTTAAAGTGTACCAATAAAGAATTGCAACGAAGCCCTGTGCCTCGTCTTACATGGGTTTTAGCGGCCACTGCTGTAGAAGATAGAACGGGACAGCTGTTTTTACACACACACACACACACACACATATCTATATATATGTGTGTGTGTGTGTGTGTGGATGTGTGTGTGTGTGCAACAACGCTCTTTACATCTTTTACATTAGTTAAACGAAAAAAAAAAAGATTGTGAAGTCATTAAAAATATAATAAAGTATTAAAATAAAGCAAAAATGGCATGTTTTTTAAGCAAAAGGAAACGTAATGCCATTAGGTTTATTTCATCTCATTCATACTACTTCAGCGCTGAAAATGTCAAAACTAATAAAAATAATTGCTTTCAATTCATTTAAAACTAATTAACTCAAAACTCCCTTTGAAATGATGTGTGTCAAAATATTTCCATCGCGTAAAGTTGAGATGTCAAACTTAAAGATGGAAATTAATTTAAAAAACGCAATTAAGTACTTGAATTAATTAGAAACAGACTTGATATATCTTTAAATACACATATTTAATTAGTGGTTAATTAAAAGGAAAGAAGGTGGAAATTTCGCAAAAGCATATTGTTTTACTTTGATACCTAAAATAGCCTATTCCCTAATGCATACGCTTTTCTGATTTTCTGTTTTGAAGATAAAATCTTACTGGCACATAAATATGCAATTAGCTATTTATTTATGCGGCAATACTATTATTTTGCTGAACGTGTAATACATTTGTAGAAATGCAATAAAAAATCGATTTTAGTGGGAGTTTTATTTCAGTTTAAAGTCTTAAAATTTGTTTTATCGAAACAAGGGAAGAAATGGAGCTGAAAAACTCAGCTAAGTTCAAGAATAAATTTGAAGCTTTGAAAAAAAACTGGAACTAAAACATGATTGCTTTTATAGTTTGAAATTTTTGTGCTCTATAATTCATATATTCATATAAATTCAAAGCATAAAATCATACTCATTTTAAAATAAATTATCAACTATTAGTTATAATAACTGTAATTTAGTATAAACGCGATTACTAATTATATTCATTTTTAAACTAAAAAATCATAAAGAGTATTAAATCAAACAATAAGGAGGAGTAATAAATAGAAAGTAATAGCAAGTAAAACGAATTTTTAAAAATTAATGTATCAAAAGAGAACGAATAATGAATTAAGAAGGAGCAGTAGAAAATAATAGAGAGTGAAAAATAAAATAAAATATTTTTTAAATCAATTTATTAAAACTGGAGGTTCAAGGAAAGACCTGAAATTCCATTTCAGACACTGTTAGGGAATAAAAAGCAAACCTTTGTACTACAAAGTAAAACTAAAAATCAACGTAAAACTAAGCCCAAAATTGCAAAAAAAACTCAGGCACATGTTTCGAGGTTACAAGGAACCCCCTTTTCAATGCAAAAAAGTGTGCTTCTAGATGATAAACATCCAGGTGAGTTTTTCAGTAAGATACTTTTCCCTATTTCCTCTTTGTTATTGTAGAAGCTGGTATCAGTATTCAGTATTCACTAACGCATTTTTGTAAAAGGAAAATCTATTGACAAAGTCCATTGGTAGGGGTAGCTTTTTATAGTTAGCACAAAGCTGCTTCTATGCATTAGAAAAATGTTTTGTTCAGAAGAAATTCAAAATATTTTTGATGCTACTGAGAATAAAGTACTTTAATATATTGTTTATAATTATTCAAAAAAAAAAAAAGAAGAAGTATAGGCAATTAGGGGTTTTGTACTTTATAATTTTTTGGTTAAATGGCAGTATTTCAAACAACAAAGTGCTACAGAACATTATGTTCTAACTGTGTTTGAACAAAAAAAAGGCTTAGTCTGCTTTAGTGAAGCTTTTTAACGTAAACCTTTAAAACCATAACAAACTAAAAATATTCCCTTATCAAAATAAAACACACATATATAATACAAAAGGAACCAACCCTTGCTAGGCTGGACTTACTTGGTAGGGAAAAAAATCCTAATCGTTCTCCATAAATACAAGTTTTATAATAAATAATTAATTTTGCATATAATCCACGTCACATTTCTCACTTTTTCAAACGGTTTTGGTCTGAAAGGAAAATTTTTAATGTAATCATCATAATTTTGTACCTGAGAGCCATAATATCTCAAATCCATTTTTCGAGTTTTTGCGATGAAGTTAAAAAACGGACATGTTTAGTACTACAAAACTAGTCTTTTTCTTGGAAACTTTACAACTAAGATGTCCGATGAGCGCTTTAAAAGTTGGAACCCTCATGTGGTTCGTGGCTTTGTCGTCAGTACTTTGTATGTTCATTATGGGTAAACTCAAAAAATGGGATTAAGATACTATGGCTTTCAGGTAAAGAATTCATTTCATTCTTGTTTATCTTTGGTTTTCAAAAATTTTAGTTTATTTACAAATGTTTGGATTGAAGGTGAAAATAAAACATATGAAAAAATTATTTTTTCTAGAAAACTCGTTAGAAAAAACACTAAACCTTCATTTATTTATTCTATTTTCTGACAAAACATTTCTTTTTGGATTCTTTTCATTCAAGAAAAAACTTTTGTCGCTTTCTCTGGAGTTTTTTCCTAGTGAAGATAAAAACATTTTTCTTTTTTGAACACAAGAAAGATGTTTTGCAATTTCCGCCGAAAAAAGTCTAAATGCCACCCTCAGGCATATACGCAATTAAATTCTGGAAGTTCTCATTAGCAAAAGTTTTCCCCCTTGTTTGTAATTTTCGTTTATTTAGATTTCAAAGATATTCAATTTTATAAAAACTAGTTTATTTCTCTCTGTAAGGAAAAGAAATTTGGACTAGAAAATGGAAATAATTCCAAGTCGTTTGTAAAAATAAAATGCTGAAATGGCTCTATTTTTATTACAAAAATCATTATTTAAGGAAACTTGAAAGCTTCCTGTTTGTAAGAGTAACTGAGTTTTTGAAGATTTTTTAAAATTCCCTTTTGGAAGAATTGCGCATTTAGTAATAATTTTTATGATAAGGAAATAAAAATAATAAACTACTTTTCGTCTGAAGGAAGTAGTAAAGCTCTAAATATACATCACGCAATTAGGATTTAAAATGTAGAATAGTTAAAACGTTTTGCTTAATGGGCTCCAAACCATTGCCAACCATTGCTTTTTTTTTTACTTTGAGTTCCTTGTGGTCGAGAACAATCAAAATCTCAATAATTCGGATCAATATAATCCTGATGTTGGTTTAAAATTAAGATCTGCCCGACATGAGTAGATGGTTTAAAATTAAAATGAGTACGACATGAGTTGGCGGTTTAAAACTAAGATAAGTATCAATACAAAGGCTTTGTAGTGTTATTTATCTTATAAAGCGAACATAACTTAGGTCTACTAGTATAAGAAAAAATATTGCTTTTTTTTCTATAAATTAGCATAATTAATGATTACTCATCGATAAGTTGTTGCATACTTGTAATGAACATAATGCTGCAATTGTTTCTATTTTGTTGGAAACATTGTAGCTCCTTTGAAATAGATGAGGTAATTGTGTAACTGGATACAGGATATATTTGCGCATTCCCCCCCCCCCCCCCCTTTCAATTCTTCCGGCTGGTTGAAGGAAATTTTAAAATCACATACTGACAACTCTGAATGCCCTTTTCTTCAAAATTACCGTCAAATCACAATTGGTACTTTGGCTTGGAGAAAGAATGCGATTTATAAATATTGAACTTTTTCTTGCTTTCAAATTAAGACTACTCCATAGAAGACATTGGATAAAATGTAATTTTATAAGTTACTACGTCCCTTAAACAAAAAATTACTTTAAAATAGAGTTAATTTAGAGGTTTTTTTCAATTCTTTTCTTTGCATGAAAAGGCAGTAAGTTGTTTCTTCTGCAAATTAAACTCGTTAAGTTCTGGGAGAAATTCTTTTCATTCGTTAAAATTGGAATTATGAGACATTTTTACAATTTTGAATTCATGAACGCCATTTCGTTTACAAAAGCAGTACTAATACATATAATATATATATGTTACCGTTAAAGTATGAAATCCGTTATTTTATAGAATACCTAGTTATTCCATGAAATAACTGATCGTGTCCGTTAAAGTGTAAAACTCTCTTGTATTTCATGGTTTAACATATCGTAGAATAACCATCTGCAGACCGTTAAAGTGTAAAATAATCTATATCATATATCTCGCACGACAAAAGCATTTACCTTCCACCCCTACTGCATTACAAGTTTAGGTACTGGTCAGGGATTTAAAAAATGTTCGTGTAAAACCCAGTGTGTCAACAAAAAATGTTTTTGTTTTAGAAATAATGTTCTTTGTAATTCCAAGTGTCATTTTAGTAATCCTTGTTGTAACATATGATTTTATGGTACGTTTCCTTAAATACCATTTATACTCTGCATAAATTAGATAAATTGCTTCTTTTTCATTTTAATTGTCTATCATTAGTTTATTTGTAGAATACCTAGTTATTTCATTTTAGATAAATTGTTTATTTTACACTTTAACTGTCTCTCATTAGTTAATTTATAGAGTACCTAGTTATTTCATAGAATAACTAGTTAAAGTGCCAAATTAATAGCATATTACACACTTTAACGGACACGATTAGTTATTTCATGGAATAACTAGGTATTCTATGAAATAACTGCATTATATACTTTAACGGTAACATATATAATGTTGAAATAAGGTTTTAAAGAACAGGATTTTTTTTTAATCTTTAGAAAAGTTTTCTTTGTTTTTAAGTATTCTATTTTGGAAACTTTTTAATCAAAATATTTCATGCTCTGATTGCTTTATAGCTCAAGTACAAACTAAAACTTTCAAATAGAAAGCATGAAGAAGTCTTAAGGGGGGGGGGGGTGGAAAAAAGAACGAAAAAAAGGAAAAACGAAGTTTACGATTGCGTATAAAAGTTCTCTTCTGCTTTAAAACAGAGTAGTGTTTCCTTTTTTAAAACAACCTTCAAAAATCTGCGACGAAAGAAAATGTCAACTTCAGAAGCAACACAATTAAATTTTTGAAACTTTTTGTAGACATTTTTCACGACGTCTGTTACGTTACCCGTTTCGATGTCTTTAATAGAAAGTCCTCTGAGCTGCTGCTTGAAACGTTAGAAAATATTCAGAAACATATTTGTCGCATTTTGAATCTTGACAACATGTACAAGTATTACTTAAATTATTAGTGTAAAATATTTGTGAGAAATGTCTTTTAAAATTTATAAAGTTGGAAAATTACTATGCTAGTTTAGCTGAAATTATTTATACATACAATAAAATAAGTAGTTTGTGTGTGTTTCTATGTAGCGCGAGTCCCGGGAAAACGGTAAAGCCTATGAAGATGAAATTTAGTATTCAAAATATTTCCTTCAAAATAATGTCAGAGAGCAGGAATATTTTAAGAATATTTTCCTGAAGTTGAAATTCGGAGATATAATTGAAAATGTCCATTTTCTTAAACGCAAATACGAAGTTTTATGAACATCATTAATATTATGACATAATATTCAGAATCATACTAGAAAAAAGTCATAAAGCTATACTACATTCAGTTAATTGTTATTAGACTTAATAAAGAACAAGTAACGTGGTCTTTCTAGTACAAAAATTATTTTATAAAAGTATATTTTACTATTGCAGCAACTAAATGTAAAAAGCAAGTATATATTAATGTTTTTTCAAAACCTAACTTAAAAAAATTGTTCACTGGGCACTAAAGCATTAAAATTAGTAATGAAAACACCTTCGCCTTATTTGAAGCACGACATAATTTGCAGGGTAAAGCACTTAACCTTAGGGGTAAGCAGGGTAAAGCAGTTAACCGTAGAGGGTAAGCAGGGTAAAGAAGTTAATCGTAGAGGGTAGGCAGGACATAGCAGTACAACCGCAAGAACGCTACACATTAGATGAATTGTGAAGCATTTAGAAGCAATATAACTTTAAAACGTGATATTTTAATTTATAGTTTCGGGTTATTTTCCAAAATTTTAACTATTGGAAATGGAGAATTTGTATTTTGCTTTTGAAATACTGACACTTGACCAAAAAATTATGAACAATAAAGTATACATGAACATTACGTTGGTACTATGTTTGCAACAAAAATAAACAATCTGAAGAATAACTGGAAAAACTTAGATCTTGTGAGAAAAGTTACCAGAATCAGCCTGATCAACTGAAAACAATGCAACAGAAAACAAACTCATCAATGGGTAGTTTCCGAAAACTTATACGGCATGCTTCAAAGATAGTATTATCATATTAAGTATTTCCAAAAAAAGTAAATAAATAAAATAAAAAATAAAGACTTAGCAATTAATGCATACAACTGTTGCAGAGTTTCAAACTTGCTCCAATACATATTATTTTTCGATTTGTTGTGCTTACTCCAAATGGAAATCCCATTTTCCCCATCAATTCTGGTATTTCCGCTTTTTCACGAAGCATGAACAAATTTCATTATCTTTTAAGCGTAATCCAATTATAAGCGACGCTGGCATTGCTGTTGAAATCGGTAAACTCATCGTATCGTCCTCTCCGGGGACAGGACTGAAAGACAAATTGTGTTTTCCCAGTCTTTTTGTTGGTCTAGGTACAGTTATTTTTCGATTAGGGTCTTTATAAGCTGAGACTATTATTTCTAAAAGAGAGAAGGAGATAGAGAAAAAGGGTGGAAATGATAGTTGAGTTAACAAAGGTGCAAGGGATTTTTCTGTTTGCTTTGGTAGACTTCCAGATCCGCTTTCTCGCTAATAAACTTCCATCGACAAGAAAAGACATTTAAACTGATTCGGTTCCTTAAAATAGTAAAAGTAGAAGAAATAAAAAAAAAAAAGAGTCTAAAATATTCTCAACCAGTTACATCGTTGATAACATTAATTAAAAAAAAATTTAGGACAAAATTTATTGCGTTTCAAGAAAATTTACTGTTTTTAATGCAATTATCTGTCCACAAAATGTCCAATGTGGACATTTTATAATCATAAAGCATTTAATATTCTGTCCATCATCATCATCAATGTTAACATGTTGAGAGCCATATCAGCCATCAGTAGCTTACACTAAACTCTCCACTTAGAGCGTGTCAGCTACCAGTGACTGACAGTGTAAAATATAACACGAAAAACTTTATATTGTTCAATTAATTACATACAATTGATTTAAAATTTACTTAATTTTTGTTTATTACTGGCTTATATCATTACCCCATTGAGCGCCACGTCAGTCATCAGCGACTGAAACTAAAAGCTGTCCTGACTGAAATTTCCCTAAAAATTCGCGTGGCACTCAGCGTGTTAAAAGGTTTAAAAATATTAAATCAGTTTTGTGAAATGGTTAACATTTCTTCAATACTTTTCAACCATATGCATGATAGCAGATATTTAATTATTGCGTTTTATTTCTTAAAAAAGAACGTTTAAGACGTTCCTTACGCAGCAGAAAGAAATCAGTTTTGTGAAATGGTTAACATTTCTTCAATACTTTTCAACCATATGCATGATAGCAGATATTTAATTATTGCGTTTTATTTCTTAAAAAAGAACGTTTAAGACGTTCCTTACGCAGCAGAAAGTCTAAATCTCACAAGACAGTGACGGAACTATGGTTGAAAGCTTTAACAGCCATTATTCTTAAATCTACGCATTGTTGTGTATCATCATATTGGGTTACTTCTTTGGTTAGACGACAATGGTATTGAATGGACAAAGACATTTATATATTGCAAAACTGTTTGCAATGGACGATTATTTACATAAAATTATCTTCAATGTTCACAGAAAAGTACAGCACAGCTCTTAGCAGAACTTACAGAAACGACGGAAAACGAAATCATTACTTGAGCACAGATTGTCGTCTACTCTACGCAACCAAAAGCTGAATAAGTTTATTTTATCTCTCAACATCTGGGCACCTCTATTTGAAACCTCTCACAAAACAGTCGGAAAAAATTCGAGATAATGACGTATTTTGATTTAGAAAATTTGACAAACATCCACTTTTGTCCTGCCATATCATTGTTCTCAATTCAAATTTGTTTCAAATGAAATCATCTCGCCCGTGAATAACGTTGTTTTTGCAAAAACCTTAGAAAGTAAACTGCTTGATTACTTCACATTTTTTACGAAAGTCAATCTGCACAGTGGGTATGAAATATTGTTATGCAAAGAAATCGATTAGTGAAAAGGGAAATGCGTTTCTTCACAATAACTAACCGCTTTTTTTAGAGGCCTTAATTTTCGTTTAGGGCAAAAAGGACATGAGGTCACGGACATACCGTTTTGGCTTTTAACGCCGACGAAAGTTGAAGAGCTGAATTTCACATGATCACATAAGAACCAGATTTAGTTGGCTAAACCAGTGGTTCCCAAAGTGGTCCATATGAACCACCATGGGTCTATTACATCTACGAAAGGCCATGTCAACGAAAAAAAAATTGACATGAAAATAGGGGTCTATGAGCCTGGATCTCACTTAAGTTAGCACCAAATTTTAGACACGACGCACCTAACCGAAATTTTGCGAATGTAACTTACTTATTTGTAAAATAAGCATATAAGTTTGCTGATTATGTGTCCGTAAAATATATTTCATACCTTGTGCACCCATTCTTTTTGTGCTTGTAACTAGTAAAATCTTTCACTTTTAATTCTAGTAGAAAGGCCGTAGCTGAGGGGACCACGGCACTAAATGTTGATTGAATAAGAATAAAATTTTACATGATAGAAAAAATAATTCTTAACATTTTGTCGTAAATTCTATTTTGCAACTTTCACATGATATTTCAGGACATTTTCCTCAATCTCAATCTTCCCACTATTTTAGCATTTCTTGGTAAAAACGTTACCCAGAGGTTTGCTCTGTTTTGGAACTTACAATTCGAAACGTTGGTCTAATGATCTAATAGACTCCTTTTAGAATGATCCCTTAGGAAAGGGGTTACAAAAAACAAAGGAATGATAAGGGGTGAATGGGATACAAACATTTGGGGACGGAATAAAATGGTTAACACGGGATAAAAACAGTAAGGACATCGGAAAACAAGAAATTCCGAAGCCCTACCGTAAGTGGGATTATAATTTCTCCTTAAACCCTTGAACATAAATGACGAGTCCAGCTCGTCATGAACTTTTTAGAAGAGCAAACTGACCATGACGATCTGTCATGACCCGCCAGAAACAATCGAGGGTTGGTGCTTTTTATGAGAGAAGTAGATGTAAGTCATATCGAGTCTATTGCTTTGACACACTTGTGAGCATACTTCCAGTAACCGTTAGAACGTAATTTGTATAAATCTATGCAGCCATCCATAAATCTATGCGTAAGTTTCTTTATCAATCCCTCTTCTTAAAACTAAGAAAATCAAATTGTCTGCCTGAGCAGTGCAGAGCGAAAATAAATTGCAGTTCAAGGAGTTAAACAATTTATTTTGTCAATGAAATTAGTTACTTTTTTTTTTATTAGAACATGCCCTTTACGTAATAAAAGTTCACCTCCTAGTAAACCAAAACTTCCTAATTATTTTTAATTTTTGAGCTAATATGGCTTAAAGTTTTAATACTTAGATCACTTTTCTTTTGATCATAGTAAAAAAAAAAAAAAAAAAGTACCTCAAAATCGATAGCGCAATCTCAGAAACAACAGCTAAAAGAAATGTTCAGCTAAGTCAAATGCATGAGGAAGAAATTCTTTCAAAAATAAATAGCTGCCTTCCGATGTAATTCCATTTTAATTATCTAAAAGGGAGAACGGCAAACTTCTCTGCAAATATTTCAGTTTCCAAACTCCACGTAACGTCATTAAATATTTAAACTTGAGAAGAGTGCCATTAAACACAAGTTACTTTCCAATTTTCGAAGAGGAAAATCTTCTTTATTGCAACTCGCATATTTAAAATGTTTTGATTTCCATTTCGTAAGGTGATCACTTCATTTTAACCATGAACATTCTTAAGCATAATTCAGGAAATAGTTTTCAAAATGGAACGTAATTATATTGGTGGAAAGTTTCTAATATTCGAATAACTTGTGGCATTATGTCAATAAACATTGTTATTATTTTTTAACCGACTTCACAAAGGAAGGAGGTTATATATTCATATTGTATGTATGACGTTTTTTTTTTTTTGTTTGTTTGTCCACTCATAACTTCTTACCGGATGTACCAATTTTCATGAATTTTTTTTAGTCGATCGAGGGTGGTTTCCCATAGGTCACATACCTTGGTTGACCATATTCGATAGTTAGAAAAAAAGTTATGGGCTGAAATGTGGTCATTTTTTTGCTTTTTCATCCATAACTTTTGACTAAACGAACCGATTTTGATTATTTTTTCTTTGATCGATACAGGGTCGTCTAACTCAAATATCGCACATCTATTTTTTAGACATGACTACATCTGTTTTTTAGAAAAAACGTTCTGGGTGAAAAATAAGTATTTTTTCCTTTTAATTGGAAAGGCTAGGCTCGATTTTTCTTCGTTGGGAAAGTTGTTAATAAAAATGAAACTCATTGTTAAAAAAAGAGTTTGTTGCCATTAGGATGTAATATTAAAAGCAGTTATAACAAGAAATAGACTGAAGGCTTCTCTGAAGAAGAAATTAAATCCAATCAGTTTCTCTAGTGACTTTAAAATCGATTTTCAAACGAAAGTTATCTTACAAACGGTTAGTTTTTAGTGTCATTCTCTCAGAGGCTTCCCCTTTGATATGTATGTTTTAAAAATAGAGTATTTATATAAAAATGTATTTACCCTAAAACGAATAAAATAAAATAATTTTTGGAAAAAAAATAGAACCGACTTCAAATTAAATTGCGCTAAAAAGTAAAAAACAAATATTTTTCTTTAAACAACTTCGATACGACTTTTAAACATAATTTTTGAAGTCGGCGCAAAATTATGATGGATTTTGATGCATGATTCCTTTTGTAACTATGAACCAATTACAGATATAAATAGCGTAGAGTTTGCAACAGTTTCAGTGTAAAATAACGCATAGTGTTATTATAATTAGACTGTCATAATTTTGCATCGACTTCAAAAATTATGTTTAAATGTCGTATCGAAGTTGTTTGTAGAATAATATTATTTTTTACTTTTTAGCGCAATTTAGTTTGAAGTTGGTTCTATTTTTTTTACAAAAATTATTTTATTTTAACCTGTTGTATAAAATGTGGTTGTATAAATTGAGAAAGATGAAGGAATTAGCAAAAAAGACAGACAAAAAAGGTAACTCAATAAAAACAGGTATGTAAGTAAACAAAAAGCATGAAAGTCATAGAGATAGATGCTTTATTTTTTTGACAAAATTTTACTTTTTTAAACCGTTGCTTATTTAAACGTAACTTATTAGAAATGAGTAAAATTTTGATTTTCGTGTAACAATATGAGTTTTTCATCGAAACCTTTTTACCTCATTTTTAAGTGAAAAAAGAATTCAAATAAATAATATTCATACTATTATACTGTAAAATAAATGAATTTACGAAACAGTAATTTAGTTATGCATAATGAAATATAAATATGTATTCAAATAGGCCAAAAGTAATAAATTTTATTTGAAATCAAACTAGTACGATCCACAAAATTACTTGCTTATAAATGTTTTTAACCACTTAATGCATTTGCCCGTGTCCGACACGGGCGAATGTAACCGGAAAGTTTGCACATGCCCTTGCGTTATATTATTTCTAATGCCTGTCTGAGATCCGTTTACTTTGTTTGTATAAGTATATTAAATCTTCCTGGTCGTCGCCAAGAGTCATAAAAATAAACAAAAAATTCTTTATATGAATCTCGCCAAGCTTAAGACACTGTGTAAAATCTATGCACATTATGTATGAGAATAATATATTTTGTCTATTTAACTTTTACCCCACCCCCGCTCCCTAGGCACCCCCTACAACCTGAAATTGCAGAAAATAACTTACACTATACTAGTTTTTATCGCTCGCCAATCCCCAGAACTGCTTACGCAGCTCCTTCGGATTGCTTCATTAGTTCGAACTCGTTTCGCTCGCTCATTAAATTAAAACATTTTAAAGTAATTAGAAAAGAATCGGCTATCTGTTCAGAAATAACGTTCTATATTGCACACAACTCTTTGCACTCACTCTCATAATGTACATAGATTTTACACAGTGTCAGAAGTTTGGCGATATTCATATAAAGAATTTTTATTTATTTTTATGACTCTTGGCGACGACAGGAAGAATTAATATACTTAACCTTTTATTGCATACTAGCTGATCCCCCCACAGAACATCTGTGGGCTATAAATTCAACAACAAAGAATCGGAAATTAACAATTTTAAAATCGTAAAAAACGCCTTAAAATCTGAAAGGCTTAAGAAAAGATTGCTAGATATAAACATGATTTCTCGATATAAACAAATTAAGATGTTGTCACTCCAAAGAATCGGAAGTTAAAAATTGTGTTATGAATGGAAATACTTTTTAAAAAATAGAAAGAAATTTAAGTCCGTAAGTTACGATTATAAATACAAATATTACGTTACTTATGTGTGCTAATCATTAAAAATATTTAAATATCTTTTTACCTTAGTTTATTTTTTGCATGATTTCAATATCGTATCGTACCTCAAAATTTAATCGTAACTGGATCATGCTCAATGAAATATAATATGGATTTTCAGATTTGTGAAAAGAAGTTTTCATAGCTGGCGACAAAGAAATCGTTTAAAAAATGCAATGTTTCCTTCGGGAAAAAACTTCTAAATTAAGAATGCACCAGAAAAAGTTAGTGCCAAGAGTCCAGTTGTTGAAATATTCCCAAAAAGTGTGGCGACTCCAGATATTTAACTGTAAAAGTAGTTTAGAAATCAAACAAAAGAAAAGTATAACAATCGTATCAATTAAGCCATTTAAACGCGATTATTAACTATTTAAGCGGGTGCATCGCTTCTGATTGGCAGCTGTTACTAGCCGTTACAATTTCACTGGCTCCTGTGACACCATCATTAAATTTTTATATCTATAGATATTTGTACTGAGGCAAATACATGTAAGTGCCTAAGAAATATTTTTATCATTAAGAAAAAACCTTGTCGCCAAAATTGACCGTCATTAACATTTCCTTAGTAAGGACTTGATATTTTCCCTACCGGGATGGGGGGACAATGGGTGTTCCATAAAAAAAATCCCTACTTGCTGAGCACTATTAGTAAAAATGGTACTCAAAGAAGAATTTTAAAAAGCGTGACATCATTTATGAATGGTCCCTTAGTCATTTTTAAAAGCGTTTCTCCAAGTTAACAGCATAAAATAGATGATATTCATTTCTGTCCACTACTAATGCAAATACGTGTCTTATAAATGTCCACTATAGATATAAATTAAGCGTTTAGTAAATTTGACAAATCCTAATTTTTCATCAAATGACATTTTATAGGTAACTAATTTTTAGAGAAATTCTTTCCGATTACGCTAAATATGCAAATATTGATGTAAGTCCCTTGAAAAAATTTTGCCACGTAAAAGAGTACGAAAATTTTCTTAACTGTGCCCACTACCGGGTCATTTACCTTATATAATGGAAGAGATATTATACTAAAAGTGCATAAATTCTTTATGGGTCTTCCAATGTAAAAAGCTTAAACTATTTAAATAGAGGCAATCAATTACTAATGTTTAGAGGCAGAAATGAGAATTTATCAAACCGTTAAAAGAGCATGAGTTGTTTCAACAGAAATTAAACTTGTAGTCTATTCTTATTTAAATGAAGATAATGATACTGAGGTGCCTAAATACTTAGTTTTGCTTTCTTTCAACAAATTATTCTCTCTAAGCTATTCAGCTCGAGTTTTTTTCAGACAATACTGTTAAAGCAATGTGCAATATTGGTTGTTTACTATGTTGTTTTAAAGTCACTATTTCATCTTTAAGTAAACATATAAACTACAGCTGCTAAGGTATTTGGTTTTATGTATGTTTCGTTCATTTAAAGACCGTTTTTTTACAAATGGTGGGCATTATAAATGGGTAAAAGTAATACATTTGCAACAGAAAAGACAAAATTGCATAGAAACATCTAATTAAGGTAATATTTACGAGCACGACGCGTGGAACATCGTTTAACAAACGCAAAACGCATTTGCATGATTAACTCGGGCAAATTTAATGAGGTCATAAAGGCATCATAACCATAATCAAGTAAAAGGAATTAGTTTGGCATCGTTCTTAACTACATTAGTGCGGTAATTAAGCAAATATGCGAATTGAGAGCTATGCCGTATTTAAAATCTAATTTTGAACTTTGAAGCTGAATGCTGTGAGCAAGTAACTCGAAAACTTAATTAAATTATAAGAATATACAAACATATAATATATCTTACGCGTTTCTTCAAACGTTTTGACGCCTTAAAATATTACTGTGATAAAAATACATCATTTGCTTTTGTAGCATATTTCTGCCGAATTACCAAAAATGTTATGAACAATCAGTTATACATAATTACATATGTATAGGGTAACTAAGGGGAATACACCAACATGACACACCTAATTCAGATTGTCTACATCTGCTTCATTTTGTATGAATATGATACAACTTTCCCACATTAATAAAGTGAATGTCTGCTCTTTATCCTGTTATAACTTCCAGACGGATATTGAAATACTTCATATAAAAATTGCCATCCGTATCACTTGTAACTAAGCGTACGTAATATGGCCAACGATCTTCCACTTTGATATGACAGCATGCACAAATTGTGTATGGAAATCAATTTATTATGAATTGGCTAATATGAGCCCTTGAGCGGGTTTTTAATGCGATATAGTAATCCGAATAGACAGACTAAGGCTCACACAATTAATAAAACCCGAAAAAATAAAGAAAAATGTCTAAACTAGCAGTACCCAAGCATTTACTTTTTGCGGATTACACACACGACTATTTACAAAAAATATCAAAATCAGGGATAATTGTTGTGTGCTGTAAACAATTCGTTCTTCGATAATGCCGCTGGGTACGTTTCACCAAGATTCTTTTCAGGTAGTTATTCAGCAGATATCTTGAAAAATTTCATTTGTCTCATTATTTTACTGTTTGACAATGATTTCAGTACTAATTGGTAATGGGCCCTATGATGTCATAGTTGCTAAAAATAAACGGCAAATTGTAAATATTGTTAATATAAAATAAATGGCATGCAAAAACAATTTAAAAGGATATTTGTTGTGTTTGAGTTAATGTGCCACTCTAAAAGTAACTGGTGTTTTCCCTCAAATCTTAATATAGCATATTACCCCACACAGGAAGAAAAATACTACTCCATTATGCAAATAAGAATTTAATAGATGAAGATAAAACAGATGCATTATCTATCAAAATATTCTCCTCTTAAAAGCGTTATGAAAACATTCCGATTAAAACAGTTTGCTGTCATTAAAATAAAAACAGTTGAGCGGTATTTTAATATAATTTAATAGTAAAAGTCAGTTTTTCCTAAATTCACAAGGTTATAAACTATAATGCAAAATAAAACTTTACTACCACAAACCAACACATAGTGAACTGAATTATGGCACCACTTATGGAATTCTTTGAATTACAAACTTTGAAAAGTTCTTTGAATACAACACATTGATATAAAGATAACTTTTTCAAAACATGCTTTTGAAAAACAGGAAATTGCATCTTAAAAAGCGTATTTTTTCACACAAGATATTTTTGTTTCAAAGTTTATTGAGACTGTTGTTTTGTTTTGTTCATTTTTGATGCGGCATATGAATAATTATTATATATCAACTAACTCTTCTCTGTTAATGTTTCATCATGTCATGGGAAGCACCACTGCTACCCATATTATATAACTTCTGTATTAAAAAAACTTTTACATTTTTAGATAAAAACATAAAAAACTTTTGCACTTTTTAATGTCAGCTGCATTAAAAAATACAAAAGTTTCTTAATGCATTATTATAATGATTCTAAAGAATTAAAACAGAGAAACGAAGATTGGAAAAAAACAATCAGAAATTGTCATGTATGGCGAAGATTTGAGTTGAGCATGGCGAAGACTGATGAGCGAGCTCCCCCTTTTTCGTTTATTGTTTTCTAATTATCATCATATATATATATATATATATTGTGTGTGTGTGTGAGAGAGAGAGAGAGAGAGAGAGAGAGAGAGATAGAGAAATAATTGGTCATTAGTGATTAGTGCTTCATATTATACATCCAGTTTTTAATTTATTTTTTCAATGAAATTAATTAGAGGGTATAAAATGAATGAATAATAAAACTGATATTTTGCATCATTTAAACTCTTTTTTCCAAATGTGCTAAATTTTTGATGTGTACTTAAAATTGCATCATTTAAAACACTATTATAAATAAAAAATACAAGCAGGAAAGCAATTTCTTTTTCGTTTTCCACTCGCATATAAACTTGATAAAAAAAGAAGTTTATGAGTAATGTTTTAAAAAGCGAAGAACTTTCATTAAACAAAATATTTATGTAGTAACCAATAGGAAAGCTAGACAGTATTAAATGGTTCTATAATAAAAAAAGCCCATTATTAAAGGCTTCACTTTTGCGTCACGTACCTGCTTTGACACTTTACGTTCTATAAGTCGTAAGCATGCAGCTTAACACTTTCGAACATGGCAGGATTATAGTCAGAGAAACAAAATCACGAGATTAAGCTTTGTTTTATATTTCCCTTCCTAAAAACAATCTTGTTTTATCAAAAATGATGTTCAAGAGGCAATATATTTAAAGAACAAAAGAAAAAAAAAGTTAAAAACTAATAATACTTTCTTGCAACAAAAGAGCCGTTCGCAGCCAAACGAAAAGAATAGAACGTTAAGCAAAAAGAAAATAAAATCTAATCGCATGTGCTGAGACTCGTACAAAAACAGAATTTTAATTTAAAATGTGACAAAATCTTCGGATGGAAGAAAATGAGGGCATTCTAGTCTTTATTTTTGCATATTTTGAAATAAGCAAGACACGCAAATTACATTTTCATTCTTTTAGCTTATCTTTCTTTTGCATTTCAAGTCAGGAGGTAATTTAAAATTAAAGTTCAGCATAAAAAAGCACTCTTTCTTTAACATTGTTCAAGGAATGGCTTTCTTCCAACCTTAATTAATGCTCTTGCATCGTACTATTTTTTTACTTAAGAAAAAGCCTAAGTAAGAGCACAAAATACACTGCGCTATTAATTAATGAAATTCTTTTCAATGCAAAGTAAAAACCTTGAAAGAAAAAAAAATCATTCAACATTTTAGGAGCTCTATTTTACTACTGTACATTCACAGTAAGTACTGTTATTGCCCATAATGCTTTATTTTTTTTTTTGTTCAAAATCAAACAGGTAAATATATCATTTTTATGGAAAGCTAATTTAATAAATTAAGCTGAAACTAATTTTAAAATCTCGCTTTTCTGAATGAGAATTCGCGTACACATGGAAGTTTTTGATTTTCAATTAAGTTTTCATCACATTAACAATTTTTTTTAAAGTTTTTTAAGTGGAAAGTTTTTTTGTAGATTTTTAATAATATTTCGCCTTGATGAACTGAAATACACTTGTTAAAAAATATAAAAAAACGTATCAATGTCGTCTATATATTTTATGGTTTTTAATGACAAATAAAAAGTTGCATCAAATTTTAAAAGCGGAAAACATAAGAATTACGCGTAAAATAGATGTATATAAAAATTGGAAAGAAAAACTAAAACATTCATTTCACAACTCACGAACACAATTCGGAAAATTTTGAAGTTGCTTTAAAGTAATCTCTGCGATGTAATGCATTTATTTTCTGAATTTGGATAATACATTTTAATCATGTGTTATCTGTGTTATGTTTTATCCATAATTTTTAATTATGTTTCATGTTAACCACGTAAGAATCGTATCAATGTCGCAAAAATAATTTAAATGATATAACTGTAATTAACAATAAGGTGTCTCAAACATTGAAAGCAGGATTTATGTGCGCATAAGGTAGGTGCATAATAATTGAAAAAGTTTAAAATATTAACAATTAGGAAAACTTTAAAAGTGGAAAATTGAGGTACAGTAAAACATAGCTACAATGATTTAAAATAAATAAATATATACATAAGGAAATAAAAAATATATCACGAAATTGTGTTTTAATTTGTTTAAAAATAGTTTTAAAGATATTTTTTTTTACCTTTTTTTTACTTTTTTTTTTACAATGAATATCTTTTTTTCTCGATCAGGTTAATCGCATTCCATGAAAGTCAAATGTGTACCAATAACCTAGTAAACCAATCTATATATATTATTTATCTGGCCTTTTTTTAATGTCGCTTCGTGAGATCTTCCTTATTCCTCTATCAAATTCCATAATTTACCCCTCATTTTAAAGCTTATCGGGGAAAAATGAACCCACAGTCTAAAAATATACTGCTTCTCTTAAATTTGGGACTTAAAATCATCTAAGAAGAGGTCCTTTAATGGATGCCAAATTGATGTATATGCTGGTGCCATCAAACAAGAAACTCTTCTGTTTTTATTGTGTAGCAAATTGGACAGTTTTAGCTGCGTCAGTGTGTTAAACTTTTTCAATCGTTAGGCTCCACACATTCATTTATATTATGAACTAATAAGCCCGGCGGTCATAAGAAATGACCGATGTTCTAGATATTATAAATTGTAGTTAAAATGATTTATGTAAAGGTGTCTGCTAATTCAAACTGAATTCCCAGGTCAGGCGGCGAGGACGCTCGTTTGCTTACTGCCCCACACTACTATATATTAATTACTATATAATCAAATTGTTTGGGAAAAATATATATTTATCATCGAAAGAACTTATTGACATTTTTATTACGCTTTTCAAAACAAAAGTTTTAACGAAACTGGGCAAAAAGAGCGCTGCCACTATAATAAGTAAAATAAGAAAAGCGCAGACGATAAAGAAATAAACTAAAAAGAAAGAAAGGATTAAATTAAATTCGCGTATACATTAATTTTTAACGGAAATGCAGCAAAGCCTCACTCAATATGACGTTAACGGAGATAAACGTTTCGATTGTTATTAGTATATTTGTTACATTTGTTACAATAACAATGGCAACTGCATTGATTTGTTTGTTCACATGGCAACTGTAATTATACTGTTGGAAACAACGGCAGCAATGCAAAAATAAAATAAAACGGGTCAAGAAAGTCATTGAAAAATTTTAAAAAAATAATTAAAAAAAACTAATTGAGTCACATCTTTCATTTTTGCAGCTATGAGTTTCTCGGGTCGTAAACATTAACCGTTCCGAATGTGGTCCCGATCGGTAAAACGGCCTGGGATTCTATAGCGGACAGACAGACAGACAGAATAAGCCGCTTATAGATATAAGATGTGTAGAGCCTAACCAACCAATAGTAACTATATTTAAAGCGATGGCATTGCGTCGTTATTGTTTCTTATTGCTATGTTTACTACTAATAAAAATAATTATCATCAGTATTGTGATTGTTTTATTATTTTGAATATCTAAATAATAGTGGGGGGGGGGGGGATTTTAACAGCTATTTATACTGATGGTGTTCAATTACATGTATTCTTTTATATCAACGCCCCGTTTACTTTTTTTCTATTCTTCTTCAAAATGTCATTTCTCCCAAATTTTTAAAGAATGGAATGTCACACAAAACGATTTGGTGCGCAGTGCGGAATTTTGCAAGAGTCGACTTTGTGGAACCTCTCATTTCTCGCTGTGGCACACAGTTTAGACTTCAATTGGAATAAAAGCATAATAATCGAAAAAAAAAGTTTAAATTATTTACGATTAGAACACATATTTCCTCTAGTAAAACCTCCTATGTTAAAAAAACTCGTTGAAAGTGCTGTTTAGTGCGCTGCTTGGCGATTTTATTTTAAGCCGCCATTAATAAGTGACAAAGTCGCCAACTGCTACATAATCAAGGAACTTTTGAACTGAATAACATCTAATTCTAAATGGTTGCCAAAAAAAAAATCGCTAAAAGCCGCAGTGGACTAAACAGCACTCCAACCAAAAAATCTTCCGTTTTTATCCCTCGCATTACTTTTGGTTTATAAAATATAAAAATACATAATTTTCTTAGTGATTTTACTCGAACAAATCGAAGCGAAGCTCAAAAATCTCTTTAAATGTGTCGTCTCATTGTGATACAAAAAATATCATCCAAGAAAAATACATTTTTGAAGGATAGCTCAAACTAAAATGTCTGTACAATAAAAAGCATTTCACGTTATGCAAAACGAATGTAAATCGAAATGTCATTTGGAGCAACAATTTCAAAACAGCTCTTCGAAAATTTGCTCTTTTTATGATAAAGTCATTTTGTCTCGCTTATAGAATTGTTCTCCCGATTCCGTTTTTGTGCCTGACATATTAGAATATGTCAAGATAACGGGAAAAGTGTCATTTAAAGTAACATTTACAAGTGCTTTGAAACAAGCGAGCTTGAAAAGCTTTAAATGAATTGTCTCAATGTGAAAGAAGTGGAATAAAATACTTTACGAATTACATAAAGTAAAGGGAAACAAGAGAAAACTTTGAGCACTCCTTTTTCTGTTTAAATAAGCGGCATATATTAAAAAAAGCGTTAAATTTTTTTACAGCGCATTGTAGGCTAAAAAAATCTAATTTCGTTTTGGTTTTAATATAACTTAGTAGTTGTTCCAATAATAGTACAATTTACTTTGAATTTGCTCTTTGTTCTGATATCATTGCCGATACTAAAGGCTTTGATTATTCCAGCACAGCTATTTAATTTTTATTTCTTCTTTCCTCTTATGCTATTATTGAATTAAAAATTTTATTTGAAATTTTTAATATATAATACTATCTTATAATGTAGAACTTGTGATCAAAATATTTTCAATTTCACTTTTCTGACAAAACTACAGTTTTACCTATATCAATATTGAACTTTGGTAGAGTGACATTGTTTACAGCGACAACTCTCTTTTATAGCGTCAAGAATTTCCAGTCCCTTCATTTGCCTATGAATAGTAATGGAGATCGCTTACAGCGTCACTTGGCTATAGCGTCAGAAAGATTCTGGTCCCTTGAATGACGTTATAACATAGTTTCACTATTTGCTGAAACTAAATATCAGTTTTCAAATTTTTATTTTGTCTTTTACTGTTAATTCTAAAAGTGTTATTTCATGAACTATTAAATTATACTGCAAAATAAATTACATGCAAATTAAAACTTATTTCCTTTTGTAATTTTGCTATTATTTCTGACATTGTGGGTGATTCTACAGTTGTGGTTTCTTACGAAGATCTTGTCTTTTTTATACGTTTGCTCGCCTTTCTGTTTGCCCATTATATTTTATTTGGCATTTAAATTGACCAAGTATACCCTTCACGTGATAAAACATTGATATATAGCTTGATAATGCAACTATAAACCTTGCAGTTGAAATCAATGTCATACATTTAGCTTTTACATGTAGTTACTCTCATACTCTACTTTCAAAAACGAAGAAACGGATATTACGGAAACAGTTAAGTCGGAAATATAACAATTATTTAAACAGCATGGAAACAACCCGACTAGACTGTACACTTTCAAGAACCCTGAGGGAACCCGTGCCCGTGGCATAGCTTCAACAAGATGGCTGGATGAACCCGACTAGACTGTACACTTTCAAGAACCCTGAGGGAACCCGTGCCCGTGGCAGAACTTCAACAAGATGGCTGGATGAACCCGACTAGACTGTACACTTTCAAGAACCCTGAGGGAACCCGTGGCCGTGGCAGAGCTTCAACAAGATGGCTGGATGAACCCGACTAGACTGTACACTTTCAAGAACCCTGAGGGAACCCGTGCCCGTGGCAGAGCTTCAACAAGATGGCTGGATGATACCGCAAATGACCTCAAAATTTTGAAAATGAAAAACTGGCTAAGAGTTGCTTTGAATCGACTGTTGGAAGAAGGTGCTGTTGAGGCAGCTAAGACTTGCAACAGGTTGTTACGCTTTTAAAGAAGAGGAAACACGCACTAAAATATATATTACATTACTGACAGAAGGCTAAAGTAATATACTCACTGTTTGTCAACAAATCTCATACTTCAGAGCAATAAAAATTTAAAGCTTGTATTGCCGACTATATAAAATGTGCATTCTACAATTAAGAAAGGGCAGATTTTTTCTCGTAAATGGCGGAACAATTGCTTAAAAGGTATAGGCATTATTATACAATAAAGGCATGTAATAAACTGACGGTATGTTTTTCAGTAAAGGTCGTGCACAAAATACTCCGATTGAGATAGAAGAGAGTTTACATTTTTTTTAAAACTAGCTCAAGCAATAATTTCTAAAGAAATCCGAAGTTTCATGAATTTTCCTATAATTCACGATTTATTATCAAAAAAAGTTATCAGTTCTCTCAGAGTGTGTGAGAGAAAGAGAAAGAATAGTGTTAGCTAGTTGTGATGTTTCACTAAGATAATTAAGTAAATAAATAGAAGACAATTTAAATAAAACTATGTAATAAAATCATTAAAAATAGGTAGAAACGTGGAAACACTTTTTTTTTATTTTTAAGAAAGATAGTTGAACTTTATATTTATATTACATTTCAAATCTGTTGCTTTAAAGATGCAACCCTGTCACAAGTCTCATTTGCAGGAAAGAAAAAAAGCAAGAAATTAACCAGAACTAAATATTGCAATAATTATTTGGAGCTTCAAAGACCACAAAATTGTTTCTGTGGACCACTAATAGTCCGCTGACCACAGGTTGAAAAACACTAATCTGTTCTATCATTTGTTGAAAAAATATTCCTTTTTATTTCAGGGCTGGCATACACGACTTTCTCAAAATAAGACCAGAGTCATTTAGTTGCAGCCGGGGCCGGATGATGTCATTCTTGACAGTCACGTGACGGCAGCAGAGCACATCGCTGCCACAAGTCTCTCGTTTGTGGGGGAAAACCCCAGAACTAAACGATTCTAATTTTCTACATACAAACTTCTATTTTTTTTTCTCGTGTTCGGCACGGTATTATTTCAAATATTGCTTTCATGAAATAAATCATTATATCAAAAAATAAAGCACATTCTATATGCAAAAAGAAAACCATTAGTTATTGAGATAATGATTTCAAAACCATTTGCTCAATTCGTTAGTTGTCATCTTCCAGTACATTCAAACATCGAGATTTTTAATAAGAAATTTGGTTAAACTATATCAGAGTTGAAAAAATGAAATATAATATTGAATAAAATTCAGAACATATAAAAAAGAAAAAAAAAACAATTCCTTATTTTAACACTGTATACCTTTTTCATATTAGCTAAAAGGCATAAATGATTTCAAACTAATGGAGTGGACTTTTTTTCATTTTATCAGAAAACAAATATAATTTACTAAACAAAACTTATCTATTAAGAATAATATTAAGAGAAGAATAAAAGCAATATATTTTCAGCTCAGTTATCCATTTTTATTTAAAAGAAAAACTTTTGCAGGAGTTTCCTGCAAGAAGAAAGCTAAATTTCGCAATTACGTAGGTTGAAGGAGAATCCAAGAATAAAATATATTCAAACTTTTTTTTTTCGGAATTTTTTTTAAAAGTAATTTTTTGTAATTCAAAGCTGTACGCTTTGAATTTCATTTATGAATTTTATTTCCAAATATTTTTTTAAAGGTTAAAAAGCAGCCTTAAGTTGATAAAATAAGAAAAATGTCCATTCTTATAATCTACGTCAAGAATTGTTTTTGAAAAAGTCGAAACAAATCCGCTTATTGGATCAAGTCCCCAAAAGAAATTCAATTTTCCTACTAGAGTCTGAACATTTTTTAAAACTGGTTTATAATTGAACAAAAAAGTCCAAATAAAAAAGTATTATGGAGTGAAATATCTGTTTAGGATCCTTTGATTTTTTTTTGAATAGGATAATTCTGTCAAAAGTTATTAGGGGAAACGTGAAGATATACAGAAGCATTTCTCTTTCTTAGAAACTTATTTCCAAAGTTTTGAGTTTTGTGAACTAATAAGAGCATACAAAACCTTAATTTCCACTTCAAATATGGTGTTAGGGTCTTACATGCATGTAAATGCAAGTAAAAGTATTTTTAAAATGTATGAATACCTCCACCCTTAAGAGTTTAACTCATTTTGTTCAAAATTTGCAAATTAATCTTACCATGCTCTCAGACATGTAAACATTTTTTTTCTTCAAATCTGTTTTTAGCATTATATGTATTAATGATGTGTTAAATATATACATTTTTTAATATGAATTCCGCCCATTGTGCAGAATTTTTTAATGGAATCAGGAAAGCATCGAAACTGATATCAACAATCTTCTGCGAATAAGATGTATAGAATTTAATATTCTTTTCAAAACTTGCTCTTCTCGTCTTACGTATAAAGTTCCAAGGAAGGACGGGAACTTGAGAAAACATTTTGCCTACTGAAATGTACTGAAAATAAGTAGTTGAAAAGGCACAAATGCTTTAAAATATTGGTATAAATCCTTGACGAATACTTCAATACATCTTTTGCATACTATTTTATAAGAGTTGATTCTCTTAATATAAGACTACATTGTTACTCACACTATGCAAAAGAAATATTCATATGTATTTCAAGGTAACAAGGAATTCTTTTTACTACGCGGAAAGGTTCCGAACATCGGCACGCAGGTGTATGGAATATTTATGCAATTTGCGCTTCACAACGTTGGTCCTTGCATTTAGTTTCCTTGCATAGGTAAAAGTTTACTGACTACTAAGCACCTTACTGATTTACTTAGGGTTTGTTCTTTAAGAAGAAGGTATTTCTATCGTCACTATAAATCATGAGAGAAAGCGAGATGACCCTGCCACGTTAAAAATGCTATAAATATTTATTCAAATTTGCGGTTGCTTGTTGCACGTGATGGCAGGAACGGGGTAAAGGTAATTACTTTCAGTAAAATATTTTAAATGATTAATTATAAACAATAAAATGTCGCCGTAGCAAACTAACACAAATCACCTTGGTCGTGACGTACCTTTATATTTAATCCTTTTACGTATACAATAATTGACGATTTTTTACGTAAACAATGTGTTCAATGCAAAAGAGGCATATAAGTAATTCGCTCGCAAAATTTGATTAGTGCCCTAAAAACTTATAAAGAAAAATAAATTGCACGAGTAACAGATTGACATTGAATCCTTAATAGACTAACAACGAAGCAACAGTGTTAGATGAAATATATATTAATTTCTTTAATTTTCAACTCATTAAAATGAAACAAAACGACGATATCATGCGTAATAAAAGCAGCGATGCTCATTCTGCGACCCGTCGAGTTTTTACGAGTGGGTCAAAAAAGGACAACATTCACTTAAAATTGACCAAGAAGAAAATCAAGTGTCTGTTTCGAAAATTTCAAGACAAGACCAAATGACCATTTTTTATGAAATCATATAAAATTTTTATAGAACACTGTCCAGTGACCCTTAAAGTAGTTCTTGAACAATCTGATTTTCTTTCATTTTATTCTGACAATATAACACATACCTTTGCTAAATATAAATTATAGACATTCCTGAATTTTTTCTTTTAATTATTGTCAATTAAAACCCATAAGGATTACACTACGTCACATGAATTTAAGGTTCATGCAATAGGTAGAACGCACTTAATAAAAGTTTAAAATTCTAAGGTGTTTGACAAATTCGAAGTTAACTAAGGTTTTAAAAATTGGAAGTCGATATAAACTTATTGAACATTTTCATAACGAACAAAAATGCTCCAATATGTTCCTTTTTTTTAAAATGTAGTAGTTTTAAGGAACATTTTCGCATAAAGAAATGATTTAATTTATTGAAATTAATTACATAAAGAAATATCCATTATCGCCGTGGTAAAGAAACCTCGTAAATGAATATTCAAAGCTTAGATAATCCAAATTGCTCACCGAATTCCTTTTTTTCACAACAAAACTTACTTTGTAGCTTTTTAACGTTACATTTTTACCTTATTTTTCGTATAATCTTTAGCTTGAGAAAGTGAAAAGACATTAAACTTTTTCGAAATACGATCATTATCGTTTTTTTATTATTATTATTTTTTTTTGCAATTCTATGATCAAATATAAAGCATAAAAGATTTGTCTTCTTTCATTTGAAATCAATTTATAATGACTTGAAATGGAGATTTTTTTAACAAAAGTTTCTAGCATAACAAGTTTTAAAAAGCATTAACCATTCCCATTACTAATGCTTTTTTTATAAAACAAAGCTTTCATGAAGAAAAATAAAATAAACAATTTTTTACCAAGACTATTTGTAGAAATTCCTCCAGGTATATTAATCTGGGAAAAGTTTTTCGCAAATTTTAATTAAAGTTCGTTAAGAAAAGAAGTTTATCAGACTTGCTGTAGACACATTTTGACACTTTAAAAGACTGGTATTTAAAAATTATACTTTGGAATGGTTCACATTTTATTCTTAAATGTTTAGTTCTATTTCATGGCAATTTAGAGCGAAGATTGTTTCACGCTTCTTTTTATATACAGGTTTTCAAACGGGAACTGAGAAAGTACTATTTCGTTAAGAATTTTTACTGCAGATTATTTTCATGCAGTGCGAGAGAAATGAAAACGAAATCTATTAAAAAAGATACCTTTTGAGTAGGAGTTAATTTTATTACTTCTCTTTTAAATTTTGTACGCAAAGCTTAAACATTTAGTGGCTTACATTTTTTAAATTTACAAGTAATTTGCATCAAAAAGTACGTTTAGTGAGTAGTTGAAATAATAAATTAATTTTTACACAAATTTGTAGTTTATTAAAAATTATTCTACGTTTTGAAGAATGTGCACTTTATAAAATTATTTAATAGAAGGTTAGCAGACAGTTTAAATTAGTGCTTTCACAGAAATAATTTTTCACGGCATTATTTTTGTTACGATATTATGAAAATTAATGCATGTGATTTTCGTTTTTATCAAACCATAACACTGGCTGAATTTATACCAATGCGATAGCGACAAACGTTAGTGGTGGACTTCCTGATCGCGTTATTGGTTCTAAAAAAATTTTACTCCCTTGCGTGGCCAATCGCTTGCTCATTGGTAGTATCAGTATTCCAGTGTTAAACGGGATACCAGTTTTAGCAGTGCCGCTTACTACACGCTTACATAAAAAAAAAAAAAAAAAATAGCAGCAAATAGTAAAATTGGCATAATTTGTAAAGAAGAAATGTTACCGCAACAAAGTTTGCATATGTACCTTGCAGTGAAATGCGTAAATAGTTCAGCTGTAAAATATTTGCATAACCCAAAATAGGGTTGGGTAATGCGATGAATATAAAAGCAAGTTAATTTCAGCAGTTGCTATGATATGTTATTTTGCTGTTTTGTCAAGAGTAATTAAAAAATATCACTGCTTGTAGGAATGAATAGTCGTTGTCCAGCCTGCATCTCCAGTCGACGTGACTTGATATTTAACACGGACGTAAAAAACATTTCTGATAAATTTGTTGCTGAACATTTCGGATAAATGTTTTTTACTGAACATTTATGTTAAAGGTTTGTTACTGAACATTTCGGATAAATGTTTGTTACTGATCATTTATGTTAAAGGTTTGTTACTGAACATTTCTGATAAATGTTTGTTACTGATCATTTCTGATAAATGTTTGTTACTGAACATTTCAGATAAATGTTTGTTACTGAACATTTCAGATAAATGTTTGCTATTGAAAAATTTTTGGAACAAATTAGGAACATTATTGTTTATACTGCTCATTTGTGAACTAATTGTCATTTTTACACTGTTATTTTGCATGGCAGTGCGTCTTCTGTTCAACATCCTGTGAAAAATGCATTGTGTTTTAATAAAGTAGTTTAATTTTGTTCTAATTTTTTTCCATTTGTTGCTTAATTTTCGAGATAGTGTTCATCGACGCTTTCACTGGCTGCCTAGTGGTATAGGCGGTAAAGTACGCTGTTAACGCATCTTGGACGTGTCTTCAAATCATGTAGTACTGAACAAACCATACTTAACCTTACTACATTTTAGTGCCTTACTGCGTATGTTCCACCAAAATATAGCAAAATTGAGTAACAAAAGCCTTACACATTTGCACCTTAGTTCAAGAAACGTGCACATACTTTTATTGCAACATACTGAAAAATATTTTTTATAAGTTGATGAAGGTATTATTTACAATTTAAGAACTTTTTTTACTATATATTCTACATCTACTGTTTAACAAATGACTTCAAGTATCGGAAATTAATTATCTATATTCCACGTTATCATAAAATACCGGGAGAAAATGCGGAAAATAATGCTTTTAAATGATAAAAAGTATTATTCTACATAATCATATTTGAGTCCTTTATCAAATTTCAGATCAGTAATTACACAGTAGATTGAAACTGAGTACTAAAAGTCAACTGTACGAGAGAAATTTTATGGAAAGTTTAATTTCTTAGATAAATAACTTAAAGAATTTCAAACTTTTGTTTAAGGGAACTAATTTAATAAACTTGTGCTGTGAAAAGCGAGGAAAACTTAATTATTGGAGAAAATATTTACCAGAAAGAATATCTTAGAGCACTAAATATTTGAAAAGAACATCGGGGTAGAAAACTGAAAATTTAATTACCTTTTGAAGGTTTGCTTGCAGTACTGGAAAATTTAATTTAATTCTATTTACAAAGTTTTCATCAAAAACTTGAACTATTTATAACAGAATAAACTTACCAATACTATGTTTTTTTTTTAAATCAGGAATTACTTGATATTATGTAATATTTATAGAAATTTTACTCCAAAAATGTACTATAACGTTACATGAGTATGTACAATGCACTTCTCGTAAAAAGCTTAGAACTGACTAAAACCTTTTTCTTTTAAATTTTAAGATTAAAAATAAAAATATTTGAATATAAAAGTAATTTTATATATACTATGCATTGTGTATATAGCTTTTTATTGATTTTTATTTAAATTAAATGACTTTAAAGGAATAAATTAAGTAAAAAATTAAATAAGAGATCAATTTGAAGCACTTCGAACTTCAACAAAGCATTTAAGTCTAAAATTAATAACACTCTGCAGCCAGCAGATATAATTTCAAGAATTATAGGGCATATGCATGGGAGGGGGGGGGGAATACAAGCAGTATGGCTAAAGCTGAAACAGTAGTCTTAACCAGTGATAAGAATCAGAAAGTTTCAGCTAGAATCCTTTCAACTGACATCTTTTGTGAAGTTATTTTACTTTTATAGCGTATTTTAAATTATTTACGTGGCGTTTAAAAAGGTGTACGGAATCAAATATTCGTACATTCTACGCATTCTATTTCAACTAATGAAAATCCCACAAAAAATGCTTAAAGAGAAATATACAACACTTATATCATAACACTATGCAAAGCCATTACACACATACACTGTAAAACAACTCGTTACAGTATTGCAATAATGTACCTCAGAATACCGAAGTCCGGATAATCCAAACAGCTTGTGAAGTGAAGGCCTAAAATTATATTTGCACAATAGCTTCCGGCTAGAACTATACCCAGCCAACTTTCTCATATACTCCAACTTCAAATTTATTATCTAGCTATCTCTCACTCTCTTTATCATTTAGCTTTTGTTCTTAATTATTTCAAATACACCCTTTTCAATGGTTAATACATATTCATTCACTTATTCATTCATTCATTCACTCACTCATTCATGTATTTATGCACTCATTTAGTTATTTTTTTCATTTTATTCACTCATTTATTCACTTATTCATTAGTTCCTTCCTTCTCTCATTCATTCATTCAGAAATTTCGTTAAAACTCCCGATCGAAAATTTTCCTAGGAAAGTTGGCTCGGTTGGTCTGGTTGAACTTCCTATCTGTACATGCTCTACAGCCTAACATCTTTCCGATAAAAGTTGCTCTAAGCTAATCCCTCTGCTAGATTAGAACTTATATGAAATTGAAATTTCCCTGTAGGTGCTGTGTTAATTTGAATTGTTCAAAAATTAACAAAAATAGTTCAAATCAAAAAATGAAGTTGAAAAAGAACTTGGATTTTATATCGAGAGTTTAGATAAATTTTCTTCATTTTGCCCATACGCGCTAATGTTAAAATTTATTGAAAAAATAAATTTAAAAAAATGTTCAAAATTGAACGAAATCCCGAAAAATTGTGCTAATCAAAAAGTGAAATATGGTAATGAAATGTCCTCGCCGAGATCTTTCAAATGCAAAAAAAAAATTCCCTCGGCAAAAAAATTCGGCAATTCCCTCAAAAGTTATTTGGCGGACCGACAGACAGACACATTTTCCCCCATCTCAAAACCCTACTTTCAAATTTTTTATTTTTCCATCTTTATTTAATTACTAGCGGTACCCGCACGGCTATGCCCGTGTTAAAAAATGAAAAGATCAGTCGACTCGCCAATGTGTATACAGCTATAACTTTTTAAAGTGTAAATTATGTTATTTTATTAAAATGCATTCCACATCATTAAAAATTAGCCACCCATGGCAATCAAACCAGCGATCCTACACGTTTAAAGATTTTTTTTTAACAAACCACACAATAAAAAATAGAAAAACGAAAGAAAGAAAGGAAACAAAACGAAAAAGAAAACATTTAAAAGAAAACGCATTTTGTTTGTTTAGTTCAAGTACCCACACAAAAAGGACGATTATAAGCCATTAGAATAGTTTTAATTAATAAATTCTTAGTATAATTAGTTTTTATCTATTATTCATTGACAGAAAAACAGAAAGACAAAATTTTGTAGCTTGCAGAAACTAACAGCAGCAAGAAAAGCTTTGAAAGCGGAAAAACCATTCATCTGAGTTCAAATAGACAAATAACATGTTTGCTAATTCACTGAAAAAAAAAATTAAATAAATAAAAATATAGATAGTAATAATAAGTTGGAATAACAAAAATCGCTATAAAGGATAACATTTCTTTAAAAAACCCTTGTGCAGTATTTTAATTCGTTTTAAAAAAAGAATAATCAAAATTCAAAAAATAAATTAATTAACTAATTAAAAATCGGCTGCTCCACAAAATGATAAAATCCTCAAGAAATAAATATTAATTCGTTAAAAAAAGAAAAGGATCATGAACCAGTCGGCATGGTAACAATTCAAATAAAATTAAAGTTAATTACCGTGAAAAAATAATTTCGAACTACAGAGAAAAACGCTTATAACTTCTTTTCCACTTAATTTAGAGGCGTCGAATTTTAGCACGAAGAACAAAACTCTTTCTGCGACAGTTTTTTACGCGCTTTTCAACGGTATCAAGCTCGAAAGGATGCGATAATTCCTTCCCATAGAAAACGACTATTTTATGAAACTTTCGGCTTTAAATTGGAATAAAAAAAGAACAAATTCGAATTTCAGAAAAACTCTCCGAGGTGCACACCCCCATGTTCCAAACTAATTTCGTGCCACATTTCATGAAAATCCGCCGGACGGTCTAGGCCCTACGCCGGACACAGACAGACACACACACACACACACACACACACACACATACTTGCTGCTTTATTATTAGTAGAAATAGAAAAGAGACTTCACTTATTTTTAACGATATTTTTACGTTTCATTAAGCCTTCTTTCACACTTTATTTATTTATTTTTTACTTTTACTGGAAAATAAGATAAAAAAAGGAAAAAAAAAAAACGGGCAAGGTCAGCGGAATCACCCCTTTTGTCTACGCTTACATCTACGCAATAGGCTGGCTCGTTACACATCAACCGATACGCATAAACAAACAAACGATGTTTGTACACAGTACAAACATCACACCGATATGCATAAACATTCGCGTAAGTACACTCTCTTCGTACTTCTTTATACTGTACTGTACATACTTACAACGATATTCCTACTGCTATAAAGTAGATGACGTATTAAGCACTCATGCTTTATCGCGAATTAAATTGCTCTATTATTCGCACTTAAAACAAACACTTTCAGATTACTATTGAGCTAATAACAGGAGTTTAAATAGAATACCTGGTAAATCCGAACTTTCCAGAATTGGAACAGAGCTAGGCCATAATTAGTTCAATTTTTTCTGACGTTCCACTGGAATATAAAAAATAAATATAGATGATAACGAAGCCTTTTGAGCAATGCTTTCACAGAATATGACTGGCTGAAAACAAATTATCTGTCCATCAACCAATGATGCCAATGTATAAGTAAAATTTATGTTAAATCGAAGAAAAAGAATAAAATCAAGAAATGAAATATTCATGCGCTGTTAGAAATTTCATTATGAATTACGGTTAAATGACCGGCAGCAGTCTGTCCATCTAATTCACCGTTAAATTTACGGTTTGGAACATTTTCTATCTTTACGGGACCTAACCATTTCCAATTAACTTGGTTAAATAGCCGTAAATACAAAAGTTTTACGGTTTTATAACCATTTAAAAACGGTTTCAAAACAAAATTTTCACCGTTTTTGAATTATTTCGAGGCATAGAATCTTTGAGGGGAAGAAACCAACGAAAGCTTGCAGGACTCGAACCCCCAATGCGTGGTGTACTAGTCTAGCTCTCTATCCACTCGGCCACCGTCATCACGTAAAGCGGACTTTTATTTATCAATAAATCTTCTATTCCAACAGGCAAACGGCCTTAAAATTGAGATTTCAATTTTTGATTGGATCTAAATTTATTTTTGGTATAAATTTACTGTACATTGACGAAAATCATTTTATTTGCTGCAAAAATTAAAATACAAACAAGCTTCAAACAAGCTTCAGCAGCTCAAATGATGGGTTCGCTCATTCGCAAACAGTTAGGGAATCCGATGTCTCCAATTTTTGATTTACGTGTGTATGTTTCTATTTAGTATCCACTGCTTAAGCTACTTTTTTTTCTTCTTTTTTTATATACACATGCAGATTTTAACTGATAAATCTTTACTTATATTTTACCAACAACGTACGACGGTAAGATTCCACAACCAAGATGGACGCCCGATTACGGTTAGTTAAACCTTCTTTAGGATAAACAGAGAATAAACGATTTTTTTCACAATCAGCGTTTTGAGTACCATCTTTTTAATGGTTATTCAACTGTTGTAATTAAATATGGTAAAATAACAATCAAAGAAATGGTTATTTTACTATTTTCCTACGGAAATTTTTTACAGTGTGATAATAACAGGTAAATTGAAACATTTCATCCTTCAACAAAGCATTTATGTCCATGAAGAGCAGCATTCTATCTGAGATCGCATATCATGGCAGACTGCGGAAGCCGTAAGTAGTAAATTTTTGAACATAATTGACTACTTATTAATGGACATGTTATATCTTTTAAACGCATAGGGTTTTTTTATCTTTTCGCTAACCCTTCAGATAGAGCTGTAGAGCTGTGTTTAGTAATGCGACAAGTTACGCGCAAGTTGAAGAAATGGAACCTTGAAAGGACTACTGACAAATGAAAAAAAAAAAAAAAAACATAAGAAAAATGTGAACTTCGCAATATTATGACTTTTAATTAATTTATTTATTTATACATTTTTTTCCCTTTGATCCTTTATTATGTTTAGTATAAACTGATTCGTCAAACTAGTGGTATTACTAACTGCGGAATTATAAGGAATTGAATGTTTGGTCTCATAGGTTTTGCTAAAACATAGGTCGTGTTAAAACAAAATGATCTTTTCTTTGCAGAAACTAATTTAAACATTTATTTGTGTCTCATTAATTTAGAAATTTTTAAATGAAATGTAAGGATAGCAAGAGCGTTTATTGTACACTATTCTATCTTTTTCACATTAAAATTTACTAAGGATAGACGAACCGGCATGCACGGTTCACCAACAATCAATTACAATACTTTCAAAAAAAGTATTTTTCTTATTTATAGAATTAATTGATTCAGCATGACGATTTTTGTTTTAGCAATACCTTTGTGAGATAGAAAGTATTCTTACATGAATTTCTTCATTTGTATCATTTTAAAGCACTATTAAGGAATTGTAGGACAGCAAGAGAACCAGAAAATACGTAAAATTGCTAGATAGACATTTAAGTACTGCTGCAACTATTACTTTTCCTTCTTGTTCAAAGAAGAAAAAACTGAGTACTTAAAAATATTTGAATGATGAAAAATTAAGCAATAAGAAAAAAACCATAGCATTAACAATGAATGAAATTTAGGGCCAATTTTCTCTTGACATTTGAATGCAAATTAAAAAATTGTCGAGGCATTCCCACACCAATGGAGACATTTTTAAACACACAGTAAATGTGAAGAACGAGCATTTCTAATTCGATTTAAACTTATTTGATACATCCTAAACCTGTCTATTTTTTGGACACTAACCCGTTATTACCTATTCCAAAACATACCCTTTAATTATGAGATATTGCTACTTTTTGGTTTTCTCTTTTTAACACCCACCCCCTTTAAAAAAAACTACTTAAAGCACATTCTACCGCAAAAAAGTACAATTTCTGAAGCTTAAATTAAAATCAACACACGTTCAGCACTATTCTAACAAGATTCTTTTGATAATTTTTTTCTATTTATGTCAGAAAAATAACAAGATAAATCTGTTTTGGAAGCAAAGTCATTATTTTTCGATTACGGTTAGTGTTTACGGAACAACGTTTTGGGATTTACCACCTCATACAAGAGATTTTAGAAGAGGAAATTGCTTAGATTGTGAAAAGCAAATTCAATCTACGTTTATCCGGAGGATTTCGTGGAAAAGGTTATTTGTTAACACATTGCGCAAACACTAAAGATTTAGACATTTATTTATCGCAAGAAGTTGAAAAAAAAAAAAGAGTAAAAAAAGAGCAATACATGAGGTTATTTGAGATTACGCAAAGTAGTTAGAATTGTAATCGATAAGCTCGAAGCATTCATTATTTATAATATACACTCTAAGATAGAAAAATAAAAGAAAAAAAAAAACACCAAACAAACAGAAACGACGCAGAAAGAAGGAGTTACTCAAACAGGGAAAAATAGTTATATGTAACGTACACGTATAGGATCTAAATAGTTAAAATTTCAGAAAAATTGCATATTTGTTCCAAAAGCATGGACTTAACAAATTTAGCAAGTCAATAACACAGTGGTTCCCCTCTGCCCCATATGCAAGTTGTTATTCGGTTTGGCATTAGTTGATGGAATCGGCCCATATCCTCCTTCTGGATATGGTGTGAAATTTTGTCCAACTGGTGCGTTAGATCGATAAAATCCCGAGCTGATTGGAATGCCCTTCCCAAAGGCAGAATTCGTCAAACGTTCTCAATGTGAAAGGGGAAAGGATTCAGCGACCTTCCTGAAAAAGGTATCATTCGGCAAGAACGAAGACAAGCAATAGAAACTTTTGCCATGTGGGGGAGGGTATTATTTTGCTCAAATGTAAGCCTAGGATGACGTCATATGAAAAGCAACGCAACGGAGCGGGAATACCGTCTACGTACCACTGTGCTGCACTGTTAAAAATTTCCGTAGGAAAATAGCAAAATAACCATTTATTTGACTTTTATTTTACCATATTTAATTACAACAGTTGAATAACCATTAAAAAGATGGTACTCAATCCGCTGATTGCGAAAAAAATCGTTTATTCTCTGTTTCTATTGAAGAAGGTTTAACTAACCGTAATTTTCAAACGCTCAATAAGAATCGGGCGTCCATCTTGGTTGCGAAACCTTACCGGTCGTACGCTGTTTTAAAATAGGAATACGGATTTATCAGTTAAAATCTGCATGTGTATATAAAAAAAGAAGAAAAAACAAAGTGGCTTAAGCAGTGGATACTAAATAGAAACACATACACACGTAAATCAAAAATTGGAGACATCGGATTCACGAACAGTTTGCGAATGAGAGAACCCATGGTTTGAGCTGCTGAAGCTTGTTTGAAGCTTGTTTGTATTTTAATTTTTGCAGCAAATAAAATGATTTTCGTCAGTATGCAGTAAATTTAGACCAAAAATAAATTTGGATCCAATCAAAAACTGAAATCTCAATTTTAAGGCTGTTTGCCTGTTGGAAAAGAAGATTTATTGGTAAATAAACATCCGCTTTACGTGATGACGGTGGCCGAGTGGATAGAGAGTAAGGCTAGTACACCACGCATTCGGGGTTCGAGTCCTGCAAGCTTCGTTTATGGTTTCTACGCCTCAAAGATTCTACACCTCGAAATGGTTCAAAAACGGTGAAAATTTTGTTTTTAAACCATTTTTAAATGGTTATTAAACCGTAAACTTTTGTATTTACGGCTTTTTAACCAAGTTAATTAGAAATGGTTAGGTCCCGTAAAGATAGAAAAATGTTCCAAACCGTAAATTTAACGCTGAATTAGATGGACAGACTGCTGCCAGTCATTTAACCATAATTTCATGATGAAATTTCTAACATTGTGTAAATGTGTCGCGGATGACAGTAAAAAGGATCCTCCTATGCAAAGAAATGGAAACAAAGAACATCACTTTCTGGTTGTCAAGTCGTAATGCGGGCAACAGTCAAGTTGGTGTCCCATTGCTATCCGAGGTGTCTCCAGACACTCATTGCCAGATTATGCCACGGAGTGCCTTGTTCTGCTTTTTCTTGTGTGAAGTTTAAAAATAGGCATATGAAATAAGTTTTAATCTCAGTTTTTCATCCCGTGCCCCATTGCTGTGGTACCCCTTAGCAGCTCTGTGTGAGAAAGCCCTGCCTGTACTACGCATTCAAAACTTATAATTTTTCGAGTAATGATTATTGAGTTAATCAAGAATGACCGCACTAATGATTACAATTATACTGCATTACTAGCACAAAAATCTCACGCCACAAAATTTTTGCGCTCTGTAAGCGAGCGATATGGTTTCTATCATATATCTATTTAATTGACAGAAAAATTCCATATTAAAATCTCTCACTCTATGCGCACATAGTGCACGAGATTGTGGTAAGTAATGGTAAGTTGAGGATTGAAGAATAAACTTTACACAATGTTTAAATCACCACTAAACAAACAATTTCTTTTATACTATTTCTGTATGTTGCTACTTTGCTTCAGCAGAAATGTGTTTAGTGTATGAACATAAAATATACAGGAAAATATAGGGTGAGTGCACCAAGAACACACCTTTAGAGTGATTTATCACATGTCTAATAGTTTAATCATCATAAATTACTGTTACATATTTCTTTAATATATATATTAATAGACATTCCGGACCATATGCATGTTATTATCAAAAAAAAAAAAAAAAAAAAATTAACTCTTATTTTACACCCACTCATTGGAAAGAGTGGAGGTGTCAATCACTCCCTTTACCTATTATTTGTAAAGCTTTTCGCACATTTCATTCTAATTGAATTTATGGAATTTTTTATTACTATAAACAATCAATCACGGTAAATGTTACGGTGAACGTCTGGAATTCGAGAATGTCGACAATCACCGGTGATTGTCGACATTCTGTATTTTGTATACCGACATTCTCCGGATGATATATTTATCATTCTTAAAAAAACAGGATTTATAATTATTTGAGACTTTACAAGTGATAGTGTAACTAATAGTAAAAATTTATTAATGAAAAGATTTCTGTGCTTGAAAACTAAAACTATTTTCCAAAATAATTTTGGGATTTACTGCAGAGAAAGTGGTTTTCCTGTTTTCCCACCTCATCCTTTATAAAAAATAAAAAAAACAACTTGTTAGTAAAATCTAAAGCAGCATCTCTTTCAAAAGATTCTTCTTTCTGTCTTGGTTCTTTTTTTTCTTTCTTTTGAAAAAAAAAATATAATTCGTGAAAAGAAAATCAATTCTTTACACATTATTATTTACGTTGCACTTCTTTTTAAAGAGGAGTGAAAATATTTTCAAGAAAGTTGCCACCATTCACATTCCAAATTACTTTGAAATAGAACCTTGCATTTTGGAATTAAAAATGTTTATGACTGAAAAAGAGTTTCGAAATTCCTACTCCATATGTAATGAATTTTATACATTTTTCTCAAGAAATGTAGCTGTGACATAATGAATTTTTAAGAAGCAAACTTTAATTAAAAACCAAAGAAAGCGGCCCAGAATTTATGTGCCTGCAGCAAAATTTTGAAAAGGGTCTAGACTAAGATTTTTTTTCATTTCTTAGCAATTTAATTTTTGGAGAATAGTTCGTTAGTGAGTGGAGGTGTTAATGAGGTTGTGACGTACAGATCACTATTGAAATTGAAATTCTTTGAGAATATTTTAATCCTAATGTATCAAGTTTTAATAACAACACATGTGAAAGTCATTGAATTTGACAAAATGTGGATAAATAGACGCTACGTAAATAAAGCCGAAATTATGTAGATTTTTTTCTACACTTTTGTACTATCAATCATGTCAGCTTTTGCTTCAGTAATTGAATATCTCCAGATAACAAAGAAAAATTTTATTTTTGTCTCAAATATTTAATTTTAATGAAATATTTTAAACTATATTATTCTTTTTAAAATTTTACTTCTAGAAGCTCACTTGATGAATACATTATTCGTTGGATTACTTTTCGGGAATCGTCCTTATGAGAGCCTGATAATTGCTGGCTCTTTGCGAAGGGACATCTGATAGGTGATCAACATGACCCCTAACACTCTGTAATCAGACGACACTAGATGGTGCTGCTATAGGTAGACCTCCTCTCTTTTTAGATCTGAAACTGTGGGGGATTAAATTTTTCGTTGGCCTCCGGTACACTAGAAACTGCATCGTGACTTCAGGAACCAACTATTTTACAAACATGTTAGGATTAAGGTATGGGATTTAAAGTCCACATTTACACGATTAAGGAATTTGAATAAGGAATATCGTTTACCAGTTTAAATTATGGCAATTGCTTCCTAATTTCCGACTAAATGGAGACAGCTAACCAATTCATCTGAAACCAAGAAACGGATGGATTACGAATAAATACACTAGTGTGCAAAACTTAAGCAATAATGTAAATTTTAAGCAGATAGCTATGAAATTGCAGAAAAAGAGTTCTTGCGATTAGTACAATGAACATGTAATTCAGTAGAAAGGTCATGCGGATGCAAATAGCAGGAACAAAGCGTCAGAGGCAATGTGAGCGTATGCGAACTGTGTGCTGTTGGCGCGCACCTTAAGAGAGCAATAAAAGGAAGGATGTAAAGGCAATTAAAGACATTCGCTGTTAGTGCAAGTGAGTTTTTTTGAAAACAATGTCTGGAAGATATCATCTGAACGACTTCACATGTAGAAGAATGATCGGAAACTCGGAGGAGGGTCGCAGTGTGACCAGTGTAGCTGAAGAGTTCTTAATCAACAAAAGCGTCGCTTTGCGCACTGGGAAAGTCTTCCGAACCACAAGTGCAGCTGTCAGAAAGGTTGGCGGTGGTGACCCCAGGAAAACAACTGCAGTGGATGACCGATATATAGTCCTGCAGGCAAAAGGAACCCGAAACCTGTCGGCAAACGCCATTGCTCAGCAATTGTGTACAGCAACGGGGCAGCAAGTGTCACGGTTTACTGTGGTCAGACGCTTTCACAAAGGTGGCTTGTTCGCTCGTCTTCCAGAACGCTGCATCCCTTTGACAGCAGTCCATCGGCGTCGCCGTTTGGAGTGGTGCAATGGAGCACAAGAACTGGACCTCTCATCAGTGGAGTCATGTTCTTTTTACGGATGAGAGTCGTTTTAGTGCCACACGCGATTCTGGACGCCAGTTGATTTGGAGTGGTCGGGACACGGTTTCATCTCAAGAGATCAATCATCAATCATTTCATCGAAAGAGACCATTTCGGTGGTCCTGGAGTTCTCGTCTGGGGAGGCATTATGTTGAACGGTAGGGCTGAGTTCCACATTTTCCACGGAGGTTCTGTAACAGGAGATTGCTATTGTCAGGAGGTGCTCCTTCTTCATGTGCGTCTGTTCAGAGGTGCCACTGAACCAGACTTCATTTTTATGAATGACAATGGACTCCCACATCGGACACAAGCTGTTCATCAGCTACTGGAAAGTGAAGACATCACTCGAATGGCTTATCCAGCGTACTCCCCTGATTTAAATCCTACTGAACATGTGTGGGATACTTCAGGGAGACGCATTCCGCCGCGATTACATCCTCCTGGGAACACCCAAGAGCTGAAACGGATACTGATTGCGGCATGGGCACTCTTACCACAGAAACTGGTGGACAATCTGGTGCTGTGTATGGGTAGACGACGTGAAGCAATCATTTCAGCACGGGGAGGGCATATCCCTTACTAAGGAACATCTGCGTGCTATTCTTCCTCTTTTATAGACAATCTAGTGTAACGATATTATGAGTTCAATTAAGCCTATTTTTGTTTGATTCCACATTGTATGAACTGTATTCATTTTTACGCAGTTATGCTTTTATCATTCTTTAAGTACAAAACTGCTCTCTCTCATTTCTAAATTTCCTGTCTCTCAGATGGTTTTTCAAAGCGTTACGGCAAAAAAACACCTGTTGCTTAAGTTTTGCACACCAGTGTACTACGATATGTATCCTTAGCTTGAGGTTTATTATACTGAAGTTTTAACATTGGAGGTTTCGACAGGCATACAATACGATTCGATTTATACACATACACCACACCCTAACCAAGCGGTCAGCGGGTTTTCAAAGGTTCGACTCTAGAATGTTCTTTTCCTTCTGTGAGCGCTAGCAGCGCCCTCTAACCCAGGTATGTCGTCAACAAACACGTATCCCTTTTTGAATCTTTTTATTGATCAAAACAGCATACTGTTTATGAGGCTGACCTTACATCTGCAACTTCAAATTTGGAGCAATAGTAATGTTAACATTATATATATATATGTATATAGCTGTACCCAGGCCACGCGTTGCTGTGGCTCAGTCTGGTTCGATGGAAAGCAAGAAAAAGCACATATTTATAATATGTTTCATTTGACAATGCTTGTTGTTTCATTGTCCAAAAATAGATTGTCTGGTTTACCCATTATAGAACACGCAATATATAATTGTACCATATGAGAAGATCTAAACTGCTCACAATTTGATTGATTGGTTTTGAGCTTTATGTTTTTTCACAATGCTTGCGGGCATTTTTTTTTTGTTCCATTGTCTGTGTAGATTTTGATATTGTCTGGCTCGGCACATTGAAAAATTCCAACATAAGCCTTATCCAAACAGAAGAAACACAAACACAAAAATTCTAAATTAAAAATTTGCCGTTCAAAATTAATTATCTATGTTTTAAAATTCCCTTAATCGTTAAGTTCAAAAACATTAAAAAAATTCTTCAACGCAAACAGAAAAAACACAAAATTTTAACATCAGGATGAAAATAGCTAAATGAAACTGTTAACATTCAAAATAAGTAATCTTTGTTTTAAAGTCCCCCTAATCTTCGAGTGCAAAAATACTTCAATACAAGCAGAAAAAATTATTAAATCAAAATGAAAATAGCTGTATCCTGCCAATAATTGCAGTGGCTCATTCTCGTTAATAAAACATTAAAACACGAAATAATTAAAGCAAAGTTTAAATAAATTAAAAGTGATATATAAAAACACATGTTCTGATAAAATTTCAAAGCAATTGGTGAAGTACTTACGGAGATTTAAGGTAAGGAACCAAGGCTGAACTTGATCGTAACCGTAAACTGGATCAAGTTCAGCCTTGTATGAACAAACGAACACTTACATTTTTATTTATAAAGATTAAGCTAACACTATTCCCCCGGAGTTGAGGAAACGGCCAATTATTCTTTTTGGATCAAGGTAAGTCTCAAGAAATCGAACTAAAAAGCTTATAACTAGCGTTCTTATTGACTTAGAAACTTTGAACAAATTTTACACAAATCTTGTGAAGAAAAATCAGCGCTTTCGATCGATATATTATATTAATATGTGCAAGGTTTTTCACCCCCATATTGGGGAATTCATGGGAAAATTTGCGTAAAATTGGAATAAAAAAAGAATTACCTGTCGAATTTTTTTAACGGGTCTATAAACCTTCCTCTTGAATCACTCTGTCTATTGATGAAAACCGCATTAAAATCCGTGAAGAAGTTTCGGATATTTGAGGGTTTGAACAAACGAACACTTACATTTTTATTTATTTAGATTGAGAAGCAATGTTGTTCTGGAAATTATTAAATTCATACTAAGCTAAAAATTACAAAGTCCAACTTGTTTGGTAGCATGTAGTATTTTCTTTAAAGGAATATATATTTATAACATTGCTTTATGTTTATAGGCTTTTAGGTTATCAAACATTATCTGGTTTCCAGTGTAAGGTATATACTTCCTTTTACATTGTCATTGCAGAATTTTGTAACGCCACTTGAACCTCGTAAGAGAAAGAAAAATGTTTTTATGGTTTGATTCTTTAACTATATTAATTGCAAAAATATACCAGACACGTTTTTCAGGACCACACGAAGCCCGTTTAACATTGTATGTAGTTGCATGCTTCGACATCGAAGCCATCCAGGTAAAGCAGTACTTAAGTCAGTTGACTTCTATGTAGAAGTTCTCATGTTTGTGCATTGGTTAAAGTGTCTCATTGATAGTGTGTCTTTGTCAAAGCAAAGAAATGAGTGAAATATTTTTACAGATTTCTATTTCAATAACGTTGTGCATTAAAATCGTGAATTTATAACTTGCACCTTAAATAAAATTGCGATTTAAAAATGTGCTCTTTAGTATTATTACTTTTGCTTGTATGAATTTTATAACTTTCAAGAGAATGCAAAACTTTGAGTTTATGTAATTGGTTTATGTTTCGCTACCCATAGAACGGAACTTAGTTTCGCAACCAAAGAATCTCAAAAAGACTGATTGTTATTTTTTTCTTCAACAAACATAAAAATGTAATTTAAGTTCGCATGATTTCTAAAAGTAATAACATACGTTCCGAAATTATTCGCACTCATAGATGTTCAATATTTTAAAAAAGCTTTCTGATATTTCTCAAGTTTTTTTTCTTGAATTTTTAGTGACTTTAATTTAAAGAACATTGAAATACTACTTTTGAGAATTGGGGAAAAAATGTTTTGGTATGAAGCTCTGAACTTTTAAATTTCAAGAAACGCACTACAGCGTTAGTCCTAATTAATTTATTTCGGTACGAAAAGTAAACAGTAAACACATTTCTTTTGTCTTCAACTATTATAAAACTTTTGAAAGAGTGCGAGACATTCTTTTCATTTCTTGAAGTATAACTATTCACAATATATTTTCTGGTTAGTAAATTTGGGAAAATTTTAAAGTGCTTGCTAAATATTAATGTCTCCAAAAAAAAGTTCTTGTATTTTATCTTAGAGTTAAGGAATATTTTACGAATCTTTGTGGAGAATAATTTACGATTTTTACCTAGAAATGTCTGAGAACTACTTTTCTTGAAAACTGTATGCGGCTTCTTTTCTTTTTTTATTTTCGTATTAAATTAATTGGTTTTACGTAAAACTTTGCATGTATTTTATCAAAATTAGTTATTTATAATTAACTGAAGAAAGTATTTTTATTGTTTTTATTTAAGGATTCTCTTTGTGTAAAAATAAACACTCTGTGGTTAACACAAAGAAAAGAAATTATGTATTGTAATTTTACGTTTTATAAAACTAGCATGGCTTTAAATCCATTGAACCTATTCAGGATTTTATAGAACCAGTTCGTTTCCACGAGAATTGGGCGAGCAGTGGGCGGATTTCATCGGTTAGCTTTATGTAATCAATTTTAGTCGAATACAGAACTTACTCAAAGAGTATTTACGAAAAAACATATTTTACATGGTAGAGAAAAGATTCTATAAAAACCGAAACAATTAATATTGTTCTATAAATTGTATTGAAGTTTTTGGTTAAGAAAATCATCCAAAAGCTGTGGTTTTGAAAAGTGCAGAATCCAGTCCCAGAAAGAAAATTTCCCATCGTATTTTTTTCTCTCTCTTCTTCCCTCCATTTTCTCACTGGCATGTTGAAAGCAAGAGCTCAGAGGTCTGTTACTGATGTCGTCAGTCTTATGTCCGCCTAGCCTATTTGCGGACATTCCTGAAATATGATATCGGTCTTACAAGCAACAGCTAGTGACTGTTTAATGAACAGCTTTGCAGGAAAAATAGAGATAGTAGTTCTTATAAGTCTTCAAAATTAGGGGGTGAGCATTGTCACGGATTGAACATACGCTATTATACTTAACAACGACATTTTGCGTCTGTCGTAATAATGGTTAGTAAAACTAATTGCCATCTGCTCCATAATTACACATTTAAATGTCCGTAAACCAGTTCTTTCTATTGTAGATATAATTCCAGCAGCATTTTCTCCCAAAACATCATCCATATCTCATCCAGTAACTCTAAAGAACTTGCGTTCAGTTATGTTACTATTAAATACTCATAGCGATGACTTTTAACTTCCTGCATAATATTTTCAAAAGGACTTTACTTTCTTTTCTTAAATTTTTCATACTTCATTTGTTTTTATATAATTACGTCTTTCATTGCTTTTTTAAAATTTATTTATGAATTATTGTCGCATTTCCTGAACACTGTATTTATAAATTTCTTGTGTCTTCTTATACTCTGCGACTCCCAGCGGGTGCCTAGTCGCTCGTGGGTTCAATCTTTTGTCTTTTCTTTTCCTCTCAAGCACCACATCCGGAGTCCCGCAGTGGACAGTCGGTAGAAGCTCGGTTCCCGCCGAGCACCGAAAGTGAAGCAACATCGACTAAGGTCAGTGCTTGGGAGGGTGAAAACCTCTCGCGGCTGGTTGCTGTGGTCCATGTACGCTAAAGGGAGCAGGTGCACGTTTCATAGGTCTCCAACGTCCTCCAAGTGAAACGATGCCTCTGGGGGTACCAATCCCAGGTGATGGTCATCTGGGAACCGGTTCAAAAACTAAGAGACCTTTCAAAGGGGTGGAAATCGGACTCCTGCCTATAAGGGCCCCGTTAGACTCAGAAGCAGTGTACCCATTCTTCCTCGCCACACCCGCGAGGACTCGACAACAACAACCACATTCGGCTAAACCCTCAACAGGGTAGGTACGGTGTTGATTGGTGAGGTGTAAATAAATAAATGAAGTCAACCGCTCCATAGCGCAAGCAACAAATCACAGAAAGTTACTTTCAATGAGGCAATACAAAATACCAATCAGTCTGGGTATGAATGACACTTGAATCATTTTTAACTATATTTATTTTGTATATGAATACAACGTGTAATTGATTAAACATCCTCGTCAGTGTAAAATTCCGTTAGGACAAAAGATGTGCATATCTAAAAAAGCAATTAAATTACTTCATTACATACAACTGAGAGAATTTTATGGATTGTCTTGCCATAGATTGTTACAAAAGTTACTATACTTCTCTTACTACTTCTTACTTCTCTCTAAATTAAATGCAGAAATCGTTAGATTGTTTGGAGATTTTTTCATTTTTTGAATAAAAACACTTTTAAATAATAATCTACACAGAGGCCAAAGCAACTATCCAACACAACATTTCGTCAATATATACCACACATTTTCGAAAGAATATCATTAATTCTAAAAGCCGAAGTATTCACAGCGTAAATAAACAAAAGAAGATAAAATAAATCTCACCAGAATATTCCACACAGTTTCCTTTCAGTGTTTCAGTTTCAGCTTTTAAGCAATGAAAATAGCGCAATTGTTTAAAAGCTGCGTTAGACACCTGATTAGTTTACTTCTTCAAATAGAAAGTAGCCTACTAAACTATGAAAATTTCTCGGGTTAATTTCCGTTTGCATTAATCAGCATCACCAGTCTCAATCTTTCGACGAAACTTCCTGGAGTTTCTCGAAAAAAGCAATTCCTTAAAGATCAATAAATAAAAGATCTCTTTCATTTCCTTTTACGTGGGATGCTTTAAGACTCAATCAAAGTTTGCGCACTCTATTCATTAGTTTATTTCAGTTTTTATTAAGTAAAAAGTTTGAAACAGGCATCGGTTAAACTAAGAAAAATATTTTTCGAGTTTTCGGCAAGTCTAGAAAATGAAAGAGCATAATAATAAAATGAAGTAAAAGAGAAACTACCATAAAATCTAAATCGCAAATTCAAAGTCAACATCCGCTTAAGTGTATCCTGTTTCAATGATGAGTGTTGGAATAGTTTGAACTATTCAGATCGCAGGAAATTGGATTCAGATGCTTTTGAAATTTAACTAAAGTTTTGTAATAAATCATTTACTGAGAGAAAATGGTTTCCATTTAAATATTCAAAAAGAGGTAGAAATACTATTGAAAATGTCAGTGTGAATTTAGTTTTTAATCAAAATGAGGAGTGTTATGAGGTAAAGAAATAAATAAATAAAACATGAGATGGAAGAAAATAAATACATTCTGCGTTAGATAAAATCATTACCTATGCTTAAAAAAGCAAATTGCGTTAAAAACATTACATACTTTATATTTTGCTATGTCTTAACTAAAGGAAATAAAATTATATGAGAGCTTTGTTGAGATAGCGATTGGATCACAAACAATTCAATCACAACATCGCTGTCTTCATTGTTGTCAGAAATAGTGTCAACAGAATAGCAGTTCTGATTGGGCGGTGAATACCAATCTTAACACCGGTATTGATAGAGGATCATTCGAATAACGGTTGCATCGGCTGTTTGACCGAGTTTGGCGAATAAGGCCATAAGCTGCTCAAAAGTGGAGTAAACTTCTGCAGTTGAAACGATTATGGAACACGCAATGTCACCCTGTGTAGAGCACTGTGACCTTTTGCAGTGGACTCATGCTGGAATCCCGTTTAGCGCATGGATGTTATTGGATGATATAACACTTCTCTTGTTGAAGAGTCTAGTGTTTCGGAATCCCCTTTAAGCTTTAAGACATCTTCCGAAGCTTAGGAACACTTTATGCTTGGCCTGTTTAAGTAGATATAAAGGCACGAGATTGTTGGTTGTTTCTGTATTTTGTTTTAACATAAAAGTTTACTGTATTACACATAGTGCGGTTTTTCTTAATCAGTTCAGCAGTCCCTTAAAACCCTTAACTTTCTAGGATTTGTTTCAATTGTTATTTGCCAGGTTTGTCCTGAAAAAGAGCAGTAGTCCACCTCTAATACCGATAACCTTCATATACTAAGGGAATTTGAATTTTATTTTAAATGCTTCCATTTATTCGTCGTATTTGTATGAAACTCATTCAAAAGAAGGAAAAAAAAATCATTTCAGTACCAGAGAAAACTATTTTTAACAGACATATAATGCTGAATAATGATTTAGGATTAATTCTCTGAAGTTTGTACTAGAATGACTTCATCATACAACTTCAGGCATTCGAAACTGATACAAAATCAGTTGATTACTCTGATTCAAATGTCGATATCTCAATTCAAATACTTAGTCTGTGTTCGGATGGCGATATTCAAAGGACCGAACACTGAATGTTACTTCAGTAATTGACTTGCTTCCTTTGTCATTGAACTATATATTAAATTCAGTCGCCATTAAAATCGCTTACTGAAAATGCTAATAACAGACCTTAGACAACTTTAATTCACTGTTTATTTAAAGCAGTGCTTCCGAATAAATCATGCATGATTATGTTGTTTGAATAGAAAGGAAGAGGTAATAGAAAAGCCTAAGGCATATTGTTCCATACATTGGGATTTGAGGCACTTTTATAGTCGAACAATGAAATAAAAATAATATTCTGATTCAAATAATACTGCTACATTTGATAAAGAATTTGGGTAACAAGGTGATTCTTGGCACTGAAACCTGTTCGTCTATGCACTGTTAGAAATTTCTTCATAAAATTAGTTAAATAGCCGGCAGCAGTTTGTCCATCTAATTCACCGTTAAATTTACGGTTTGGAACATTTTTCTATCTTTACGGGAGCTAACCATTTCCAATCAACTTGGTTAAAAAGCCGTAAATACAAAAGTTTCCGGTTTTATAACCATTTAAAAAGGGTTTCAAAACAAAATTTTTACCGTTTTTGAACCATTTCGAGGCGTAGAATCTTCGAGGCTAGAAAGCGTAAACGAAGCTTGCAGGAATCGAACCCGGGTATATGGTATACCAACCTTGCTCTCTAGCCATTCGGCCATCTACACCACGTAAAGCGGCCGTTTATTTATCAATAAATCTTCTTTTCCAACAGGCAAACTGTATTAAAATTGAGATTTCAGTTTTTGATTGGATTCAAAGTCATTTTTGGTCTAAATTTACTGTATATTGATGAAAATCATTTTATTTGCTGCAAAAATTAAAATACAAATAAGCTTCAGCAGCTCCAATTGTGGGTTCGCTCATTCGCAAACAGTTCGGGAATTCGATATCTCCAATTTTTTATTTACGTGTGCATGTATTTCTATTTAGTAACCACTGCTTAAGCCACTCTCTTTTTCTTCTTTTTTATATGCACATGCAGATTTGAACTGATAAATCTTTATTCATATTTTAACAACAACGTACGACCGGGAAGGTCCCCCAACCAAGATGGACTTCGAGACCTAGTGGCGTTTGTAAATTACGGTTAGCTAAACGTTCTTTAGGAGAAACAGAGAATAAACGATTTTTTTCCCAATCAGCGATTTGAGAACCATCTTTTTAATGGTTATTCAACTTTTGTCATTAAATATGGTAAAATAACAATCAAATAAATGGTTATATTACTATTTTCTTACGGACATTTTTAACAGTGTAGGGGATAGGGGCTTCATAAAATAAAACGTTTTTAAATGAAATTTTATATCTAGTCATTGTTTGCAATACTTCGAAAAAATATATATGTAGCAGATAGGGACAACAACAAAATATTTAGTAAAAGTAAAAATAATAATGAAATAAAAAACATAAAAATAAATAAATAAATAAAACTAAAATATCCAGTTCAACCCTTCACCAAAAATAAATAAATAAACAAATAAATAAATAAATAAAACTAAAAAATCCAGTTCAACTTCACCAAAAATAAATAAACAAACAAATAAATAAATGAAAATTGAAAACATGGTGAACTTTAGCTGCAACCAACATTTGGTATTTGATTGAATCATTTAAATGGTGGAGTTCCACCTAGTTTCACCATGAATGCGAAACTGGGAACCATTACAATAGTTCAAATTTAGTACCAAATATTGGTTGCATCTAAATTTCACCATTTCATTCCTTTTTTTTTTGTTGGTAAGGGGTTGAACTGGGAATTTTTAGTGTGAATAAATAAACAAATAAAACTAAGTATATTAAAGATAACAATAAACAGAGATAAAAGTATTTTTAAAACGAAAAAAAAGGGAGAGCATGAAAATATATTTCAATGCACCAATTCTTTTAGGAAAGAAACATAGCTTTCGTAAGAGCAAAAAACTGCAATGATATATTTATTATTGCAGTATCAATGATATATTTATGTGCATTTTAGAAATTGCATTTCTAAAACGCAGACATAAGTTCATTCTCAAATGTTTAGAAATCAGTTGGACATTGCTATGCATTTTTATCCACGTGTTTAAATCCAGAAAAATATTTAAAATTATGCTATTTAAAGTTTGCATATTTTTATCCGAAAACTCACTCAATAACAACTATTTTTATCAATATATTTGCAATGTGGATTTTTTTTTCCAAATAAAAATAGGTTAAAAAAATCGTACCAGGAAAGAAGAGGTTCCAGACTAGCCATCTATATTGAAACCATCGGAAAAACAGAGGAAAATAATTTGCATAATGGATTGCAGGGAATGGAAGAAGATCATAAAATTGAAGTAGAAAGTTAAGTGTTCTTCAATTTGGAAATATATCACGTTCCAGTACGGCTATAACTTTACCCTGAATTAGATCTTGGGAAATGGGATTCGGTTACTTTCAAACTAAAGTTAAGTAATAAATCACTTATTCAATCGGAAGAATTCCTGTCAAACAGTTGCATTCGGAAATTGGACTACATAGATTTTTTTTCTTAACTCTTGGTTTAATGCATTTTAAGTTAAAGTAGGAGAACTGATAGATTCGGGAATGGTTATTACAAAGAAGCTAATTTTAAGGTCTTGCCGAAGTTTATCTTTCTGCTACTACTCCAATCACAAACCGTAATTACACCAATTTTCTCCAAAGTTCGTAGTAACACTTAAGTTGAAAAAGCCCCCTGGGAAGAATTAAGGATATTGCAGCAGTTTAAAGATTTTTTCTTTCCCAATCGCATTATTTTTAGGAATTTCGAGAATTTATTTTTTGCAACATTTTGAAAACACTGCAAATATATTTTCAGCAGAAAAATAGACTTCCAACTAACTTAACAAATAGTGTAAATTCTGTTAGTTATAAAGAGTTATTATTAGGTAAGAGCTGAATTTTCTTACATTGTCTCTTTTATCTTACGGTAGGCAGTGGGTAGTACTTTGTTCATGTAGAGCTGAGGGGTGCATCATGTTCTTTCACATTAAGTATTCCAAAACAATAATTACGAGGATACCTTTATACTAACTAACATTTATTGTTGAACACTTAACTTTAAGATATTAAATATTAGACCTAGTTACATTTAAATATATATAAAATAATTTTGATTAAATTGTCATTGTCGGAGGAAGACTTGCGAATCTGTCTTTCCTTCCGTTTGTTAAGAAGTGAGTTAGGCTCTAATTAAGTGTTGTATATAAAAGTTTGCAGGCGTCTCTATGGTTACCAGGAGATCAGTTGGCGACGAAGGGTGGCCATCATACACCATACTTCTAACAAATTCTATAAGCAATACTATCATTATTATAATTATTATTTTAATTTCCTTCGTTAAACGTTGGTTCTCTTTATATTCGGGCTCGTAATAAATAAAAGGCATTTGAATTAAAGAAAAAAAAAAAACGTTGAACATTTGTATTTGTGCCACGACATACTTTTAATTTTTTGCTTTCGTTGAGCTTTTTTGCTTTAATAAAGGTCTGCCGTTTTAAGATTATAATAACTCGAATATTGCGAGTTTTGTAGCAGAGGGGTAGGAATGCAGAAGGTCAAAACCCAATCTTTGAATCATATGCTTTCTTATACATGTATGTATACGTACGCCATTGCAGCACGCCCCCACACTGCAGAGCCTGGCTATAGCTACGGTTTGCATTGAGATTTTCATCAAGTAAAATGTTTTATCGTTACTGATTAAAATGAATATTTTTATGATAGTAGGGATCTGAGCGGAATATTTTTATGTTCACCTGCACAAACTTGGTTATCGATTCTACAATAAAAAAATCATTTCTTGAGGACATAAAATGACGAGATCGAAAATCAATAAAACTTTTTTAAAGCCTAATGGTTTTTCAATTTCGAAATCATGAATAAATGAAAAAGTAATTTTAAAATCGTTCCACATAAAATGAAAAAAATAAAGATATGTTTAGTTTTTATGCATTTTATTTCCATTACGGAATTCATTTTCCGAGAAAGGAAAAAAAAGGAAACAAACCAATTTCTTCCCTTAAGGATTACTCAATAAAATGAAGCAAATGTTGTACAATTGAAAACACCGAAATTTATTATGTCTGCAACCCATGTGCCCAGTTTATAAGACAAATCGTTTCGATATATGTCTTTGTAATGAAACAACATTCATTACTTTTCGATTAAGGATTTCACGGAAACATTTACTTTGATTTTGTGTATTACATGGGGAATAATTGTCAAAGGAAAACTATGCGATGGGATGCATGGATATTTATTGTGTCTCGATTTGGGATGTGTTAGATATCTAGTATACTTAATTTCGCTTTGAAGACGTATTTGTATATGTTTCCGAAATAACTCTCAGTACAAGGGAGAAGAATCAGGATGCATAAATCATTCCCATTATTTGAAAAGTGCATCAAAATATGCTATCAACTTTTATGTGATGAATAGCTTTGAGTTTAACATTTAGCAACTTGAAAATGCTTTTATTATTTAAAAATATTTTTAAAAGCCTACAATCACACATTTTGTTTGTCGTACGGATTCTGTGCTCAGGAATCTTTATTGCACACATAAAGGAATTTTGGAATAGGCGAATATATGCACTTTAGATGTTTCATAATCTGTAATTGGTGTTGAAATATAACTCTTGAAATTCTAAAAAAAATAAAATAATCTTCTATTGTTTTTGAAAGTCAAATTTGAATTTATTTTTTGAAGAGGTGGAATACTGTCACGGCTCAGGTTCAAAGTGAAATGAAAGTAAATTATTGTGTCAGTTAACCTTATGAAGAAACTGTTTAGTGTGTTTGTAGGTATAACGAAAACTTGAGTTTCGTTTGAGAATCACAAGGTTATCCTTTAGCAAATAAGTATGAAAAGGAAAAATGCTTTTGAATTTTATTTTTAAATAATAAATTTCACTATTTACGACAGATTTTTTGGATTTTTAAACAGTGTTTCGTTTTGTGTAAAACTTTAGCATACACCACAGGCTTACAAATTTGTAAGGAGTACAAATCCACCATAAAGTTTTCGTTTTTAAGTCATAAATTCAGTCTTTCGCACAAACATAATTAATTAAATGTCAGTTTTGGTTATGATCGGTCTGAATGAATTAAATGAGCGATGTTTAAAGATATCAGAATAAATAGTAACCTTGATAAATGCTGTTAATAAATAAGCATGCTACAATATTAGTAAATGTGAATTATGTTTTTTGGCACACTAAAACTACTTATTGTAAGTTAATGGTACTTATTATGCTTCATTTATCATTTATTGACATGTAAGAGAAAGTACATTGTAAAAAAGTCCAGTTAAACCTTTCACCAAAAAATGGTGACATTTAGCTGCAACCAACATTTGGTACAAAGTTGAACCATTATAATGGAGTAGTTTCGATTAGTTTCCCCTAGCGTGCCCCTAGTAATAAGAGTGATGACAACGGCTACTGCGCATACTCCCTGCCGCCATCTTTTTACCAGCGCGCTTGCGCATCGCCAAGTGTCGCGGTAAAAGCGGGCGATACGCAGGCGCAGTGGTAAAAAGATGGCGGCCGCAGTAGCCGTTGTCATCACTCTTACTATTAGAGGCAGGCTAGTTTCCCCATGCATGTGAAACTAGGAACCATTGTAGTGGTTCAATTTTAGTACTAAATGTTGGTTGCAGCTAAATTTCACCATATTTTTTGGTGAACGGTTAAACTAGAATTTTTTACAGAGTAGACATGTTATAATAAAACACAAATCGTTCATTTAAGCAGAAATTAACGATATACGTTAAGAAAAAATGGCCAACAGTTTAAAAAATGTTTTCGAAAGTTCATTAACATGATAATTTTATATCGCTACTCGCTGTAACAATGATTATAAAATGGGACAAGTCTAACTTTCGGTTTACTACCCTTAATAAAATCTGTTTTTAACATAAAGAAATGTACACCGCTAATGTTTCACTGGAAGCAGTTTCCTGCTTATAGAACGAGTTTTTCAGCGACAGAGAACAAGCTACAATATTATTGACTTACCTGTCATCAAAACTGCTACTGGGACTGAGTAGCAGGTGTAAAATGAAGCAGACAACTTTGAGACATACGTAATCCCAAAATTCACCACTTTTCGCCATGCTAAAATGGTACCTTGTAACACATAAACACATGTATGCATGTTTTTTCCTGTAATTTTTTTTTACATCAGAACATAGTTTTTCTCATTAAGTTTCCTCATCAAGATTTACCCGCTAAAGTTTATTACTAATTTGCTATCGACAAAGATTTACAGATATAGAACATATTACCAATTTTGAAAAAGATGGATTTACAGAAAATATGCAAGAAGATTACAGAAGTTGGATTACAGAGATAAAAAATGAATTTACAGATACTGAAAAATGCAGATATAGGGTGCTGACTAAGGTTTACAGATATAGAAGATATAGATTTGCCTCGATACTCAAGCACTAAAGTTTCAAAATACTTGTTATTGAAATCTTGTTATATCTTATAATTGAAATCTTGTTATGGAGAATACCGATATAACGAATTATCTGTTTTACCGAAATAAATGTTCATCCTAATTTCAAACGCTATTAGGGTAACGTGTATTTCGTTTTAATGAACTACATTGCCTCGCAATATTTTCCCGGTTCCTTGGAGTTCGTTGTAACGGGATTTAACTGCATTAATATTTTTTAAAATTAAAAGTTTGCAACTAACTAAGTTCCAAATTATTTTCGGCATACGTAGCGTAGCATAAAAACATTAAAGATTGTTCTTAGATTTAAATATACTTCTAATTCCCATTTTAGAGTTAGTTGAATATAGTCCTTTCTTTATGCATTATTCTCTAGCAAATCTACTGCATGCATATTTTTGTTGCACTTTATCTTTATGCATTATATCAGATTCATTATTCATGATAAGCTGCAGGACACATGCATAAATATGTTTGTCCAATTCAACTTTTCGAAAGTTATTTAAATCCTGTGCCTTTGTTCATCCATTTTTCATAATATTTATTCTGCTTGACTGCGACAAAGTCTTTCTTTTTTTTCTACTTGAGCTTAGATATTCCAGAGTGTTTTTTGAATTTTTTTTGTTTTTGTCAAGTTACTTGCACAGTATTAAAAATTCTGCATAACCATAAATAACTGCGTATCATAACCATAAAAAGCGTATCAAGTGTTGTGTTAATTTCACGATTAATGATTTTTTGCTGAATAAAAGTAATTCGTCTCTTTTAAAATAGGTAAGAGCTTGTGATGTTTAAGCTTAAACAACAAGCCGAAACTCAAAATGATTGATGAACGTTTCACCAACTGTAGAATCAGAACTAAATAAAAGAAGAAAATTAGCTATGTCAAAACCGAAAAACAAAAAAAATCCAAACATTTTTTTTTTCCGTGGATTTGGTTCATTAATGCAATTGTTACTAAGAATTTACCTGAAGCGTCGTAATTACTCATGTCAATCAGAAGCGTCATAATTACTAATTAAATAAGTTAATTCGAAATAAAACACTTTTCGCTTTTTATCACTTAATGACGTACGTGCATAAAATTCATTTTTAAAAATCATTCACAAATTTAACTGTTATATTTCTCTCTTGCCCCTTAATCAAATTTCCGCACTTTTTCAGTATCATAGAGTACTATTTGATTTTCTGAAATTGCATTAAAACGTCTGGTGCCGAATTTCAGTTACTATAATAACATTCATCCATTTCCGAAAGCAATGAAGTTACATATTGAAATTACATTAATCATAACTGTTCACCGTTACCGATTCAAAGTTACTGTATCAGGATTAAATCCACAAATCCTATTAATGTATATTTACCTATTACAACAGCATTAGTGAAATAATTATCGCTCTGATTGTATTCTATGTTATTTGATCACTAACAATTCAATCCCCCTCTTATATCTGTGTATAAAGTTTACTACTTTTACATTTATAACTTCTTATTTAAGATTTATAAATAACATCACCGAGGTTTCTGACGTAATTATATAATTATATTATGGAGGTGTCGAGCAACACAATGATGAAAGGGACAGCCACTATTAAACGCCCAAGAAACAATGAAACTATAGCCACGTGTTCCGGGGTTATCAATGAGCTTCATTATTAATGCAAGTATTTGTCTAATAAGCAAAGATTATTCAGCAATTTATTTTAAAGCAGCTTTAAGCTATTTTTTTCGCACTACTCTAAGCGTATGCACAGTTGGTTCATTTAAAAAACTGCCTTAAAAAATTAAAAGTAAATATATTCGGATTGCTTGCACTCCGAAGCTCAAATTATTTGCATCAATAAAGAGGTACGTCGTTAACGCGGAACACTTGACTGCAATTTATTGCTTTGTGCATTTATCGTTTTGAATTTTCTTATTTGGTTTAGCGACAAAAAGGTAGTTTTTGAGTAAAATGACTGGCAAGCTCGAATCACTAAATAGTATTTCGAAATCGCGCTGGCCAGCAGCACTTGTCTATTAACATCGCTTACCACCAAACGTATTAGTGCTTTTCCTACCATTTGCATTAGTTTGCTCCAAAGTTAAATTTTTATCACTTATACCTCTTTGCTTCTGAGAGCTTTATTGGTTCTGCATAAAATAAACTTTTTATTTCCATATATTACTACAGTTTTTATTACATTTGATTATTTTTAGTTGTCCAGATTAGGGATGTAACGAATAGTGATTTGGCCGAATAGCCGAATACTGAATATTCGGCCACTTCTTCCAGGCCGAAGCCGAATGTTCGGCCATTTCTTCTAGGAAGAGTAGGCCGAAGCCGAATATTCGGCCAATGTCTTAGGCCGAATACCGAATATTCAGCGACAGAATATTGAAATTTGTAGAAAATCGGTGTAATAGAAAGTATTTGGCAAATTTAAAACTATTGACTAAGTCAAACACCAATTACACACAATCTATGATGTTTTAATTTAATTCTGTTTGTTCAGAATTTAAAACTATTTAAAATTAATCTATTTTCTCTTGGTTTGAATGTAATAAAACTAAGAATTTCACTCGCAAGTGGAATAGAAATGACAGATTTTATGGTTGTAAGCATTAGCTTTATTTTACTAATTATTTAATTCAAATGAAAGAACTACGATTCCTTAGTGAACTTTTACCTTGCTCAAAACTGTTTTATGAAGATATTTTAGAAGTTATGTATTTTACATACCTATTTTTAAAAGATCTATTAAAATTTAATACACTTAACTGGAATATATTTTTAGTTTCAAAAACCCAATGACTTATGCTATCTAAATATTCATGATATATTCTAGGCTTTTCACATTTCTTTTTTACCCAATATTCACTATAAATCAGTCTACCCAAACAAAGTCTGACTTCCACTTTGTTAATAATAACAAAATTAATTTCTCATATGTCATAATTAACTATTGCCAGCTTTGGGAGCAAATGCTAAATATAAAATAATATATTACACCTTTAAAACCTGTTTTTGCTCAGTCAAGCATAAAACAAGGTTTAAAAAAAGTAGTTTTTTACTATATTTATTTTTATTTATTAAAACTATAAACTAATGTATTATTTTTCAATAATTATAATGCACTTTTAAATGTTTAAAATCTACTAATTTCTTCATTTTTTTACATTTCTACTGCAGCAGAATTATTCGGCCGACTAGTCCATCAATATTCGACCAGGCCGAATTTGTCCTTACCCAGTATTCGGCCAGGCCGAATATTCGGCTTGGTGATGAAATGACTATTCGGCCAGGCCGAATATTCGGCCAAAGGGCTGAATAGGCCGAATACCGAATAGTGGCCGAATATTCGTTACAACCCTAGTCTAGATCAGGGATAGAGAAGTTATTTTCACACTGGAAGGTCACATTCATTTTGCCTGTTGCGCAAAAGGTCACAGGAGGTTGGGAGGAGAATTTTAAAGGTTGTCGTTCTACATTCATCACACTATTTTTAAATGGACATACTAAAATAGTAGTCCAATTTTTTTCCTTTCTAATGGAGCTACACGATGGTTTACCACCATTACCCTCTCTGCATTAACCGAGGACCAGGAATCAACTCTTCCTGCAGCACCACTATTGCTGTGGTACCATCGTCTTATGACAATTTTAACGCCCAATTTTCTCACTTGGGAAGGACAACTGTGCTCGACCGATGCGCATTTTTCGCTAGAAATTTAATTTAGCCAAAACTATCCACGCCAAATGGATACTCAAGATACCTTTAGCATACGATGTGGATATTGTAGATTTTCTGCACCTCAAAAATCCACCAACTTCGGCCGGTTTTGAGCACGCAAACTTGGGCATTAGAAAGCTGCAACAAACCACTACACCACCGTTCAGAAAACTACTCTAAATATTACTTTTTATAACATATAAATAAATCAAAATTAACACCAGAAACACGGAAAATTCTCGTATACCAAGGAAGACTGAAGGGACCAGATTGACCCTTGGGAGAATTTTCCAGATAATTCTTTCTAAATTTCGTTTTGAGTGAGTTCACGTGCCCCATGCATGTTCTTTAATTTCTATACAACAGCTGAGTGTATGATACTGTACCATGGCGTTTTCATTTTCACGTTGAAATGTAAAGCTTATTTCTGTTTCAAAGAGCAATCGTCATTGTCCGGTAAGTCAGCTGTCGCATTTGTTTAGTATTTTGAATTGAAACTGGTTGCAAAAAGAGAAAGGTCAAAGTCAAATCATACTGAATGTCACTTTGTCCTATTTCATCCACTAAAATAAACAATGAATTTAATTGCATTTATTGTAAAATACATTAGGGGCCACAGTGTCCTCCCATCATTCTAGGTATAAGGTTCAATATCACGCTTCTATGAGGATGAAACTGAAATGATTAAACTAACTTACATAGGATCATACAGTAACCCCTCGTTATATCGCTCATTCGGATGTATCGCGCTTTTTCTATGTCTCCCAAAATTTTAAGTTTGAGCTCCGGCGGGATCGTTTTTTTTTTTTTTTTTTTTTGTTGCGCATTCGGATGTATCGCGCTTTTTTTCTGTCCCCCGACAAGCGCGATATAACGAGGAGCTACTGTATTAGGATAAGTCAGAAAGTTACAATACATTCAGTCAATTATTATCTGAATTACTGAACAGTAAAAATCGAGAAGAGCTGCACAGGCCCATTCTTCTTTCTACTGTTTTAATGAGCGACATCCAAAATGATTCTTATTGAGCTTATTTATATTAATCAACATATTTATGCGTATTGTAAACATTTCTCAAGGCAACTTAACCATTTGACTACCGGAATATATTCACCAATCTGTTTGTCTGATCGTGAAAAAAAAAGTATCCAAAAATTGCATAAATGGCGATACATCTATTTCTTATGTATATGTCATGAGTTTCTTACATGAAAAAGGCCAAACTGGAGAGTTCCAATCAACATTAGTCGTACACGCCCCATTTTCGACCTGTGGCGATTTTTTGAGATGTTGATTGGAAATTTTTTGTTGAAGATCAAAATTCCTATGAGGTGTTGCTTTTTTGCTTGCAAATCGGCGGCACACTGTATCAAAAGGGGGTGGTCAATACCCCTTCTGCACCTCTACTTTTGCCATTTTCAATTGAATAAATTATTACTTATAATGTACAGAACGAATGCATTTCTATTTGTTCACCTTTTTATCATAAAATATACCTTTTCCGCAAAAACTCATCAAATCGATCATTGACGTTACCCGCACCACAGTAACGTTTCCAAATAGTCTATTGACGTTACCCGTAGTTAAAGGGTTAAAAAGACTCAAGAAAGCCGTCAGGCTCATCAGGTTCCCTATCCCTGGGAAAAGGCGATATATTGTTTTGCTCACATTAGATTTAAATCGATTTCAATTCATTTTCAATGAATTATTTCTTAATTTAAAGTCAAATATATAAATCGAAACACATTATGAGCTTTTTATTTCTTTTAATGATTAAAACAGTTTGCAGTTATTCATTTTGCCATACTTTTGAATAATTTTTTGCGCAAATATATTCCAGTAAATTGAAATTTATTCATTCAAAAACAGCACTGTAATATCGAGACCAATTCTTTCTTCCCTTTTTAACAGAAAAGTAGAAGACATTTAATTAACGTTGAGGAAAATGTATAGGTGGTTAGGGAAAGTAACGGATAACGAGTAGCTAATTAGTAATCAGTTTCTTCTCTGACATTTTGCGGAAACTGCTTCCTTTTAATGATGTTAAGTTGCTTTAAAACTTTTCATTTAAAGAAAGATTTGCATTCGCTGAAATAAAATTTCTGAAGAGGAGTACCATTTTAATGGGCGTAGGAACTAATTAAAAACGTTTGAATTTCAGTCAACGGAAGCTAAGTATTATATTCGAGGACAAATTCATGTTCGTTTGGCAAACTTAGCGTGTTTTAATGAATGTGGAAATTTAATTCTATGATGGTTAGAGATGTGCTTAATGTTTCTTTTTGATATGAATGATATTTGATATGACTGTCTTTATAATAAAAATACTTCTAATATAAGCCGTTTTAGTAGTCACGTGGTATACCTACTTCAATGGTGTATATTGGTTTCTAATTAAATGATGTGATTGTTTTAACTATTACTCTAAGTCAATAATTTTTATTTAGTAATTATGATGTTAACGTGTAATAACTAGAACTTCCGTCTAGAACAATACGAGTCTACTTTCCCGTAAACACCAACATCAAATTTATAACATATCGATCTCTTTCTGTTTCCCATTCAGCTTTAGTTCTTAACTGCTTCAAATATAATTTTTTCAACGGTTAATACCCATTCATTTACTCATTCATTCATTCAATCATTCGTTTATTCATTCATTCATTCAATCATTCGTTTATTCATTCATTCATTAACTCATTCATGTATTATTTCATTCATTCATTTACTTATTTATTCATTCAATCATTTACTTATTTATTCAATCACTTATTCATTCATTTACACAGATACACCATTGAAGATTTAGATTAAAAAATTCAAAGGACAAAAGGCTAATTTAGTTCTGGACGAACTTGATATCTGTAAATGTTCTGCATCATAAGATGCTTTCAATAAAGTTTGTTCCAAGAAAATCTGTCAGTTAGTTCAGGATTTATATGCACTATCTACCAAAAAGTATTTGGACACTTCGGATTTTAGATATTTTTTTTTAAGTCTGAAGAAATATTAAACTTGCTGTTTTGCATTTTGTGCCATGAAAAGAACATACTTAAACTCACATTTAGGAAAAAAAATTCAGGCTTAGGGGCAATTAGGGGGCGGACAAAAAATTAAAAACGAAAAACAACACTTTTGATCATCTTGTATCAGAAAATGATTGAAATGTCCTGTAACTTTCGCAAAATTTTTAATTATATACGCAATGCTTACTACCGCCTTCGTCAAAATAGCAGTAATATTCATGAAGATATGGGCATTTGTTTTAAATATTCGAAATGTTTCGCAATTGTTTTGCTTATAACTCGTAAATTCTCTCAAATTACATGAAACTTGCAGAAAATTTGCAAAATAAAAAGTAAGTATGGTACCAAAACGTAGGGAAAATGTAACAAATAGTCCATGAGATTTAAGCAGTTTTATTAAAACAAATGTGATTGCGCATGCGCGAAAGATATTATTATTATTATTATTGTTATTTTAATATTTTGTTAGTGAGATCTATGGAGTAACTTATGTAAAAGTTACAGTTGGCTATTGATATTTTTCAAAGAGATATACACCATACAGTGAGCCGTATTTAGCAAGCTCTCAAATTGGAGGAAAATAATAAGGGGTTTTCCACAAAATTTTATATTGCATGATAAATTGGAAAATTGACAGCTGTTAAACTGAATTAAATTGCATTATTTGTGTTTATGGAGTCTGAATTTGAACGCTATCATTTACTTTGCCAAAATTATCTTGCACTCTAAAAATTTGTGGAAAACCCCTTATCTTTTTTTCTCCAATTTGAGAGCTTGCTAAATACCGCTCACTGTATGGTGTATATCTCTTTGAAAAATATCAATAATCAACTGAAACTTTTACATAAGTTGCTTTATAGATCTCACTACCAAAATATTGGAAAAAAAAAATAATATCTTTCGCGCATGCGCAATCACATTTGTTTTAATAAAACTGCTCAAATCTCATGGACTATGTGTTATTTCCCTACGTTTTGGTACCACACTTCCTTTTTTTTTTTGTCACATTTTCTGCCAGTTTCATGTAATATGAGATAGAACTTAGCGAGTTATAAGCAAAACACTTGCGAAACATTTCGAATATTTAAAACAAATTCTCATATCTTCATAAATATTACTGCTATTCTGACGAAAGCGGTAGTAAGCATTGCGTATATAATTAAAAATGTTTTGCGAAAGTTACAGGACATTTCAATCATTTTCTGATACAAGATGATCAAAAGTGTCGTTTTCCTTCTTTAATTTTTTGACTGCCCCCTAATTGACCCTAAGCCTGAATTTTGTTTCTTAAATGTGAGTTCAAGTATGTTCTTCTCATGGTACAAAATACAAAACAGCAAGTTTAATATTTCTTCAGACTTAAAAAAAAAATGTCTAAAATCCAAAGTGTCCAAATATTTTTTGGTAGATAGTGTATGATTGGAATTTCCCCGTAGGCGCAAATGTTACAATTTTTTGAACAGCTCAATATTGAACGGAAATTAATCAAATAAAAAAAAATTCACATTGAGAGATTTTCCCAATTTGCTCAAAGGTACTTGGATCTTATGTCCAGGGTTTATATAATTAGTTTCATATGCACTAATGTTAAAATTTTTTGAACTGTTAAAAATTGAACATTAAATTGTTCAAATAAATAAGTAAAATATGGAAATGAGATCTCTTCGCCGAGATCTTTCGAATGCAAATACATCTTTCGAATCGGACAATTCCTTCAAAAGTTATTTGGGGGAGTTGGGGGTGGTGAGAGACAGACGGACCGGCAGACACATTTTCCCCATCTCAAAACCCTACTTTCAAATTATCTATCTTTCATTCTTTATTTAATTACTTCACGTATTTTTAACTCTTCTTGATTTTTAACTATATTTTCACGATACATTAAGCCTTCTTGCATACTTTTTTATGTAACAGATTTTTATATCACAAAAGCGTTTCAGCTTCTGATTGACGATATCATTGTGCTCATCCAACTTAAAGCAAGAGAAATGTAAACAAACGTTCAACAGTGGAGTTGAGCGAGGTCAAGTGGGTAAGATGAGCCTATCACTACATCGCTATCAGAAAATAGTGTCGATATTATAACAGTTCTAATTGGGTGGTGAAAACCGATTTTAACAGCGCTCTTGACAAATGACTCGAATAACCGTTGAACCGGATGTTTGACCATGTTTGGTGAATAAGGCCATGACAGCCTTATTCATCAACCGATGCGAACTTCTGCACCGCCTATTTGGGCGTTTTAAAGTCTTTGATCGGCAGTTCGAAAGTTCAAATCGGCTGCTGAATAAGGCCACTCAAGTATTTTTCAAAAATCGCAGTTAGTCTCAAGATCTATCGGGTTTGTTTTTTTTAAAGCTTTTGTCTTTCCTCTATTGAAGGTCAATTTGCCGATAGTCATACAGGGTCAGTTGGGGTAATTGTAAACGCTTTTTCAATGTTTTAACTTTTGATCCTTCCCTACATCTTGAATGAATTCAGAGATAAAGTTGTGAGCATTGTAGCCACTACTGCACTTCTTGTGAGCAAATGTGTACAAAAATTTTGACTCTATGACTATTTGTTATCTAATGAGCTCGTGTTTACAATTACCCCAGAGATCTGGGGTAATTGTAAACAGTGATTTATTTTCGAATAAGGTTGATACAAATGGAAAATTGTTTCATACACAGTCTTCTTGAAGGCTTAAGAAGTTCCCTAGCAATGGTTCTCAATCTGCCGCCGGTCCGCTGAGTTATGTTAGGTGTCTGCTGAGATCTAACGAGAAATATCTTGCAAAAAATCAAGTAATGCGACAAATTTATTTAAAATTTGTCCCGCAGTGGATCAGTCGGTTAAGCTTGGATCATACAGAGCACCGAAAGTAAAGCACAACTGGTCGTGGTCAACGTTTGGGAGGGTGACCACCTCCAGCGACTGATTATTCTGAGACCGAGTGCGCTAAAGGGAGCTGTGCACGTAAAAAACATCGTCGCTTCAAATGTCCACCAAGTAAGAAATAATTTCTGCTGAGGGACCATCCTAAGTGATGATCTCTCATCTGGGATCTGGTTCAAAATCATTAAGCCCCTCTGAGCCAAATGTACTTCATTCTAGCAGAGCTCATTAATAATCAGTAGGAGCTTCCTTAACTCATGGTCGCCCTGAAAGGGGGCTTGGATTTCCAAGTGGCATTAGCAACAACAACAACAGTTATGTAAAATAGACACAAAAGTGTAATTTACATCAAAATATAGTACTTATTGTCCCCCCAAAATATTGGAAATAGGATAAATTTAAGCGTTTTCAATTACCCCAGAGTACGAAATATATGGGGTAATTGTAAACACCTGACTTGCACATAAAAAATAACAGGGAGGAATAAATTCATAACTAAATGTTTTTAGCAGCATTCCATATGACAAATGAAAATTTTGGAAACCGCTTACATCGCTTTTGTAGATGAGCTGGAGAGAAAAATGTAAGATCACTAAATTTTGTTAAACAACTTTTTTCACTGTGCCATTTTCAAACAATAGTGACGCCTCCACAGTTGTTTCGAAACTTACGAAACTGTTTCAATGTCTTCCCTATGCTGCCAGTTTGTCACTCACAAGCAGTTAAGTTTTCAAAACCACCACAAGTGTAGTTATGAAGCTTGTTTACAACCACCCCATGTTTACAATTACCCCAACTGACCCTACATTTGCAAAATGACAATACAAAGTGTCATCGAGCACGCTCGGTGAAATCCTATTTCGCCAATACCGATACTGAATGAGTTGGAGTAAAAATCCAAATTAGATTACCCGATAGAAATTATGCGTGGGAAGTGAAAGAAGTAAGGGACAAATGAAACCAATATTCAAAGGCCAGGCCTTAACGTTAATATTTCTCAGATTTTTTGCAAGCATAGTCATAAGGTCAGGCATTTAAGAAAAAGGTGCTGCGAAATTCTGATAACATTTATGGTTGCTTTTATAAGAAAAAATTTTCTCGATAGGTGACATTTTCAATGATAATTTTTACATTTTTTGTCTTCAAGAAACTAAAAAAAAAAAATCTAATAATTAAGTAATGCCACTATTTTTAAATACATTTCTCTATAATTAAAATGGTATTAAATTTGAGTTATGTGTGATAAGTTACTTTTCTTGCTTAGGCAACTGTATTTGAATGGTGGTCTTACATTTAGGAATTTATAACATAGGTTTTACATTAAGAATTACCACAAATATGTTCCTCGATAATTTACACAAATATCTTATTCTTCTGAAATTAAGTTAAGTACTGTTACAGGAAAAAATGTGCAGAAAACTAGTTTTTTCTGCATAAAGTTGTATTATTGTTTCATATCTCCTTCTTTTAAGCCAAAGAACGTGAAGAAGGCAGCATCTGTCTTCGTAATTGATAAATAATGAGTGTAGCTTTCACAAAAAGACTAAAAGGCTATTAATACTACTCTCTGCACTCGCTGGGGATAAGATAACATTTTTCTTTCTCTCCATTTAATTACTTACTATGCTTTTATTTGTTTTCAAGATAAGAAATAAATTTGCCTTCAGAAATATATATATATATATATATATTGAAAGAAAAAGTTATATTCAAGGTATAGGGAAAAAACTTACAACTATAATTTACTTAATATTGAGGATGATTAATGGATGTTCATTTATTAGTCAAAATTAATTAAATTAAATAATATGCAATTCCGTAAGACTCAAGCCATTTTAGTTCGTGTGTTATATCTCATTTTATTAACAAGTATAATGTATAGAAAATACTCGGAAATAAATAAAGGTTCTATTAAACTGGAGCTATAGAACTATTGCAAAACTTGTCAGTAGCTTTTCTTCAGTAGTTGCGATAAAAAAAAGGTTTCGCGTTAAATGAGGACAAAATACGAATTATTATTCCTTACTGCGATGTGTGATGTATGACGTAACAAAAAAGGAAGTGGAAGTAAAAATACCTATAAATTACTAAGCAAATAAAATTAAAGCAATTGAAACACCGTATAAATGTAATTTACAGTTTAATTTTCAGAGAAAAAACACTATGTTATGTGTTATATTTCCACTTATTTATTTTTTTAAACGTTTAGTGACATTTTGTGAGCATAACACATATATATGTGTGTACTTGATTTGTATAAAATGAGAACAACAAAAACATACTTAAAATAAAATAGTAAAAAATTATAGTTTTTAGAATTCTGAAAAAATTAACCAACCTATTTTCTCTTTAAAGTGTTCAAGAATTCCTATTGAATTGGAACTTTTAACTAAAAGTTAATAAAAAATAAATTATTCAACAATATTTTTAAATCTTTTCTTAATAAATATTTTTATTTCAACCAAATTTGTGATGTCAGAAATCCTGCTAACCCCTCTCCTTCCCTTGTCACAAACTCTCAAGTTCTCGAGTCACTCTTCCTCCTCGATATGTGACATCATTTGTGCCCCTAATGATTGCCATGAATTGTGAGATTATATTTTTTACGCAGTACTTTATTTAGCTCTAATACGAGCCACCTTTCCCGTATACACCAACATCAAATTTATAATATATCTATCTCTTTCTATTTCCCATTCAGCTTTAGTTACAAATATATGTTTTTCAACGGTTAATACACATTCGTTCACGCACTCATGCATTCATTAATTTATTCATTCATTCATCTAATTCATTCGTTCATTTACTTATTTAATCATTCATTAATTAATTTATTTATTCATTTACTCAGAAACATCCTTAAAAATTAGATCTAATGGTAGACCATTAGACCTAAAGAGAGCTTTATGAGTTGTGCTAGTGCTTCAAACTTCAACCGGTATAAGGAACTTAGCTATTGATGTTGGTTGGTAATTATTATGTAGGGTATTTCTGAACCCAATTAACTACAATGCATAATTTTAATGCCTTTCAAAACAGAAGTGTGCGTGCTTGTTCGTCCTAGATTCAATTGGTTTCCACACCGACTTTTCACAGAAAATGACTTTATAAGTAGCAGCAAGCTGGAGCTCACGCGTCAGAAACCCACTATAAACGTATTCGTCAATAAGAACTTTAAACATAATTGGTCCTTATAATGGTTGAGGAGCGGTTTACTTAAAATCACGGTTAAACAGAAACAATCTCTGACTGGGCTGATATTAGTTCAGTTCAAGTTGAAACCTTTCGTTAGCTATATTATTAATACATAGGTTCGACAAATCAACCATACTAAATATTTCTAAATCAGAAAACATAGTTAGAGTCTCTTTCAAACTGTAGTTATTATCTCAGTTTAGGTTGAGAACTTTTCATTAGCTATATCAGGGGTCCCCAACCTTTTTGCACCTAAGAGCACATACCAGAATATTGGTCGAATGGCGGGCCCCATTTATTTTTTCAAGAAAGATTTATAGTTGGTGGACATAGTTAATAATACACTCTAAATATAATGCACAAAAACTTTTATTTCGGAAAATTAGTGTCACGAAGACTTGACGCGAGTTGAAAACAAGTCCGCTATGTTTTGCTTTGTGCTTATATCTGTGGGGATAAAGGTCGTTTTCCTGGTGATTTCTATATTGATTGTGTTTATCATTATATTGATATTCATAGTTATATGGCCCTTTATTCAAATACTCTAGACTCTAAATATTCTCTTTAAGAAATTTTTAAATGGAAAACTGAAATATTTTATCTTTGGGCACAAGCAGCGGGTGCACCTAGACCGATCGACGGGCGCCATGGTGCCCGCGGGCATAAGGTTGGGGACCCCTGAGATATATTATTACTACATAGATATTTTTTTGTATGTAACCCATAAAGGGGGGAATATGTTAAACCAGGACTAACCCATTTTAATTGAAGCATTTGGCTTTTAAGATTTATTACTGAGGTGGGTTAGTGTCTGTTTCTGCTTCGGAACTCTTAGAGGTGAAAGCTGTGATAATTTCTAAATGAAAAATATTTTGAATGGTCTGAAGTAACTTTTTACAGCTTATCTTCTTTACCGTTTTACGAAAGACACTGAAACACTTTTCTATCTAATCATACTTTTGTTTGTAAATTAACGAGAATCGTTTGTAATAAACGAGAAGCCTAATCAGTCTCCTCTTCTCTCATACATATTTTTGCCTAGAAGACGTTTTATGTGAATTTACCTAATCTTGAATCTAGGTACAATAACATGATTAACGTTTTTATTCTATCAGAAAACTTTTAGTAAAAATGGCTTTTACTACCTGAAATATTTTAATACACTTAAGGAGCTTCTCTATTAGATTTATTCAAATAGGATGAGTTTATATTTCGCCATCATGTGCTTAACCATGTATTATATTATACAATCATGCGATATAGACGCTGACTGTCTTTCACATCTCGAAAAACCCACCAACTTCGGCCAGGTTTGAACCCCCAAACCCTGGGCTTAAGAGGCGAATGCCTTACCACTACGACCCGTTGCTGGTAAATTAAAGGGGAAAAAAGTTATTTGGTTTTTTGAGGAATGAAGAATATATCCATAATCGCAAGTACTAGTTTTTGATTATTCTAAATTATAATAAATAGTATCCTTTATTTCCGTAACAGGAAGCTTGTCAGTATATATATATATGTATATTCCTTTCACAAAGCATGATAAAATTATCTTTGAGTAACTGTCTACATCATAGGTTTGCGTGATTCAGACTTATTTAGTTGGCGAACTTCCTTGGGGAAGGAATTGCAGGAATTTCGCTGTAAATAATGCGCATTTAGGAAGAAAGCTTCATTTGATTTCCTTCACGGGGTGGTTAATCGTAGCAATTACATCTGCGCAGCCGAGTCCAATCTGCAGTAAATAATTAAGGAGAGTTTTCTGAAGTTTATATATCAAGAGATAGCTTCCAATGTTTCGAAATGTTTTCGACTAGAAACGGTTTTGTTATGGTATATAAAGTTAAAGTTTGTAGATAAATCGGTATTTTTTTTTCCAATTTGGGAGGAAAGAAAAACTGTTCAATAAGAAAATATTAGAATAAATTTTTATTTATAACTGCTCAAAAAGGCATTTAGTGCAAAATTTGTACTGCATATCAATTTACACTATGAGTTAAAATATGCATGACAATTTTCTTAATTTGCTAAGTTATTCTTTTTGAAAATAATTTATTAAATTGCTCCAAAATAACATCACTGCACCATGCTTTATTTATACTTCAATGTATTTTAATGGTAGTTTTGTGTACTTAATGGAAAAACAACAAATTATTAATCCACATAAAAGGTTTAAATACATTTGGGGAAATGACTAATGATGTGTGGGTTACGTTTCACTTCAGTTTTCTCATTATATTATTGGTCTAAATGTGTTTAGCTGGATGTACAAAATACACGTTTTAAAACTAGGTTAGTTAATTGCATTTTCCGAAAACTAAAAAAAAAATAATCCTAATTATCTTTGGAAAGTTAAAGAGAAAATGATAGCTGGAACAATGTATCAGTTCCTAAAATGATAGCTAAATTAGCTTTGATGAAAGCATTTATAATTATGGCCGTTCCTAATAATTAATGAATATTAAGGCTAACATTGGTTTCTATAACATTACGGTAAGTAAACAGTGAAACTATTTTTTTCTTCAATATTCTATGTATCTATCTAAAGCTTAACATGTTTATGTAAAAAAATTTTATTTTTGAGAACTATTTTCTTATTTCCAATAAGCTGCATTTTGTTTGTTTTGATATCTAACTTTTCATATGTAACTCTTTCTTAGATATCAGAGAATGCAATGTACCTACAAAATTAAATAAACAACTAAGAAAAAATAATTTGTAGAAAATGTTTTGAATTTTTCTTATTGAAAAACAGTTTTACATTTAACTTTCATTAATTATTGTGAAAAAAACATACATAGTATAAACATCAAGTTTTTGAGGTTTATTGACAATAATATAATAGACAAACATTTTCACAAAATTTTAAATAAATGGATTTAATTTTTTTTCTTAGCGTGAATATAAGTTTGGAAACTATGCTTCTAGAAGAAAATCCTACCTTTGCTAGAATTTTCTAATACCTGTTCTAGAAGACAATTCTTGCCTTCAGGATCGTAGTTTACCTTTAAACGAATGTTTAAGGACTTCAGAAATTTTTAACTTTACATCTACCTTCTTTAAAACACCTCAAAATTTAAACCTTTTCCCTTCTTTCGGTGAATCTTCTGTAACCTATTGGTTCTTCTCTTCACTCTCTTTTTCGTTAAATGAGAGGGATGTGGTAAAAAGAAATATTAAACGCTCTCTAGTCGATATTTTTTTCCATTCTGGTCTTTTATAACTGGTTTTGACATAGGACCCTGATATGCGTTTTCTACTTCCTGTTAAAATAGAGGACTATCACAGTATATGGGTGTTTAGCTAAACTAAAACTAAAACAGGATATAACCTTTAATTTGTACACTATATTTTAATTAAAAGGTCTACGGAAGGGGAGGACGCTGTGCAGAACAATGGAGCTGCTTTTAAAGTTTACTTAACACTATTTTGTTGAATAATTACAAGGGTATCAAAACATCACATTTATTATTATTTATGAACGCACTCAAATATTGAGATGCATTTTGAATATGCAATTGCTAATGACATGTGAAGCATATGGAACATTAAGTGTTATATTGATATAAAGGAAAATAGATGCATTTTGAGCTCAATTACTTAACAGTGGGAGTTTTTAACACACTATTTTATTCTTTTAATACTTCAATAGTTTTAATCAATACTCACTCACATTCGTTCGTGTATAGTTTTTAAGATTATTAAAACCTTAAAATTTTTTATTTGATTTTTTGCGGGGTCATGCAGATTAAATTCCAACAATGTTTTTATTTGTGCATTTCTATTTAATTATTTTAATATTTATTTACTTTAATCAATTGCTCCGTAAAATTTTGATTGCAAAAATTTGTCAGTAGATTCCTCAAGAACGTACTTTACAAATGTCATGAAAATGATGCTTAGAGTTCTAAACAAAATCCGTTTTTCACCCTCAAAAAAGAAAAAAAATAGTGTATGAATTGCAGTGTAATACTACAATTAAAACTGTTACTTTATTTAATGAATGATATATGTCCTAGAGTCTCATTTGCATAAATATTTTATTAAAACACGATTCAATTAGAAAACCGTTACTCCTTATTTTAAAATTTAATTTTATATCATGTCGTTTTCCCTAGTACAACAGTTTTATTAATCTATAACATTATACTAACCGTGGTACTATTGATTTTAAATCTTTTAAAAAAGTCCTTCCATTCTTTGAACGACAAGAGATTTTAAACACCACATTCGAGAAGCATCATTTTTGACGCACTGCATACTTTTCGTAAAAAAAGTGCTACTATTTCTTAAAACACTCTGCACTACATTTGGAGATAGAGTTAGAGGTAATTTAAGCCTCTGACGGGAAAATTTCTTATTTACTTATGTAGGAAGGCTAATGGTAATACATACAATGCGGCAGATTTGAGATCATATTTGAAAGTGGCACGTCATACACCTACATACCCCTACAAATGTAGAGAGTGCTGTTTTTGTATCCTTGAACTGCACAACAATCCATGGTTACATTTAGGCCTTCTGTATGAAAAAAAAGTGATTTTTCATTGATTGATCATATGGTGTTTGTCGGAAATTTAAGTTAGGTAGAGTTAGTTTAGTTTTGTCACGATGGCGTTAAAAGGGTCAAAGCCAGAAAGCCCCTTTCCCCGTTTTTTTTTTTTTTTTTTTGACTAGTATATGATTGGTCTTGCCGACTGCCGGTTTCTACTTTCATGCAAGAAGCCCGCAGTCTAGGTTCCTTATTAATCTATGGTAAAAACAGCAAACTTACTAAACATTTAAAACAAATTTGTGTTTCAAAATTTAGATAGCTACATGAACACTGCTCATATTATTCAGAACTAGATGACGCTTCAGTTTGTGAATAATAAAAACATTTGAGTTGAGTTTATTTATAAAAAGTTTTACATTTAAAAAATTCTAGCTTTTTCCGTCTGAATAAAAAATAAATAATTAATTACCATAACACAATTTCTATTTCAAAGTTATAATATAAGTGAAATAAACATTTTTATATAAATCCATCGTATGTATTTGAGATAATTTCCCGAAAAACAAAACTAGTTTCAAGCAAATATTTTTTTATAAAGATTTAATTTGAAATGCATTCATTTAACTATTTCTATATTTTAAAGCAAATATTACAAACAACATATGCTCTTACAAAACTTCCTTAAGACCTGATGAACAATACGCGTTCAAGTTCCATTTTAGCCAGTGTACATTTCCAAACTCGGTTGCTGAAGAAACTTTTGTTGAGTAGTTAATGCTTATGTTTATTAAGTTCAGCTTCAATTCCTTTTAAAGGAAGGATCTATTAGTCAGCTACTTTTACTCTGATTCTTTGAAGTTCTCTCATGCTCAAGAAGAGTTAGTGATGCATTGACAAATGTTGTAGGGAGCGTTTATTTCTGAAGTAATTCCAAAGATCCAGAAGTGGCTCTTGAAGGCGTTTACAAATTTTTAGAGAGAGGGAAGTTTGGAGCTCTTTTGGGAAATTCTTTAAATTCTTCAAGTGCATTTTATGGAAAAGCACATGTTCTTCGGCATATTATCAGTGATACAATTTTAATGAATTATTTATTTAATACTTGTAAACTTTTTCAGTTTTGCTGCATGTTTTAATATGTACTTAAGTAAAAATAAAAAATTTGTGAAGAAAACAAAACTCTGCATTGACAGAAAAAAAAGTGAAAAAAGAGCATAAGAGCATTGCAATGTGTTTTATGGAAGAAAAAGTAATAAAAAGTAATTGTCAAATTACTTCTTATGCATGTGCGTAAGAATTATTGTATGTGCGTAAGAATAACATGAAAGATTTAAAAAGCAGATTTTATAAGAATCAGGCTGAAGTGAGGTGTAACATACAGGTCTTATTGTTTGCTATTATCAAGTTTGCTATTATTTGATTATCAAGTTTGCTATTATTTGTTTATTATCTATTTAAAAAAAAGCTTTTTTCCACCGCGAAAGCTTCAAAAGGAAAATCAGTTACTTTTCAGGATGGAAAAAAAAATTAAAAAGCTTACTTAGATCGAAACACTGTTGTTGAAAATTTCACTTTAGTTTTTAGACTAAACAAACATCAGTACTGATCAATGTGTTAGAGCGTCGGACTTCCACCTGGAAGGTAGTGCGTTCGAGACCCACCATGTACACTTGGGGATACGTGCATGTAAAATCAGTGGACCCCACTACGTCGCACCGCGCGCAAGCAATCCTAAGGCCTCGGCACACAGATAGGGGGTCTGGTGGAGAAGTAGTGGTGAAGTAGTGATCAATGAGTTTTTAATTGTAACACATCATGTGCTTAAGATAGTCCGAGCTGGTGTCCACTCAAATATCAACCAAAATAAGCCTCTTTTTCGTATAAAAACAAATACAATATTTGTTTGTGCTTTTAATATAATTTCGATCTGCTGAACTCGTATTTGCTAAGTGCCAGGCGCTAAATCTTAAACATTTTGAACAAAATGGAGGAAATATCAGATGGCCGTCAAGAGCAAAAAAAAAAAAAAAAAGGTTTTTATTTGATTTTAATCAGTAATGACGATTGAAGCACCTTCACAAATAGAAACTTTTACTTGGGTACCCAGTCCCCAGAAAATGTTATAGTAAATTAGTATTTAATTTTCTTTGGCAGCATTAAATAGCATAGCCTCGAAGGGACAATCTTTATAATGACAAACAATTGTACCGGGTAGCAGTGCACGGGGTTTGCATTCACAATGTGAACTGCGTTTTTTGATTTATTTCTCGATTGGATGGCATGCGTGTGTTGATAAATGTTTGGTGATTCAGTGGAAACGTTTGGTGATAGATAGTGGTCTTGAAAAGGTGCTAAAAACTTTGCTGAAGTAAAAGTGCTTTATGAAAGAACATCTTACAGTACCTGCTAAACACTTGGAAATAAAAATGATCTAAAATTAAACCCAGCACAGTTATTTTGCCCGCTTTATATCACGCATCAATTCCTTTACTCTTGAAAAAGTCAATGCTATTGAACCACTCTCGAAGATGAAATTTTGTGAATTTTAAAAGCATAATTTAGGCCATACTAGCTCTCGTAAAATCTTATTTAATTTATAATAACCTATATCTAAAAGCTCCATCAATACTCATGCAAAATCTTACAGAAGCATAATAAAATCCGTAAAAATGTCTGCTCTCATAATTGTTTATGAAGGAAATTATAAAAAAAAAAAAAAAAATGAAATGAATTGCTGTAGTCCTTAAAAAATACCAAAAATAAATTATAAATTGCATTAATGCTCAATTATATTTGTAGAAAAATGAGTTAATTTTATGTACAGCAATGAAAGTTTTATTTAAGTAATAATTGATTTTAATACATACATTTTTTTTTTGGGAAATAACGCTTTAGTAAACATTGCTTTTCATTCAGAATATTTTTCGAAAGATTCATATAGCATATAAATAACAATGAATAAATGGATTCTGGTAATTTATTTTTCTAGAATAATCAAAAATAATGAAAGTAATTAAGACCCACATTTCAATTATTCTTTATATGAGGCTTAATTTTGGAAAGAAAATACATTTCTTTGGCAATTTATGTTTATTATTTAGAAATTATATTTTCTTTCAAATATTTTCCCAAACGGATGGTAACCACTTTCCTTTTTCGTTGTTCTGTGTTTTAAAACATTTAATTCCCTTAAGTGGTAAGAAAAGTTATTACTAATAATTACCTCTGCGTTCGGGGAACATTATGAAAAATTGCATTCTGAAATAATCTACTTAAAATATGTCCTTTTTCAAAATGAAACTTCAGGAATACTTCCGTACAAATTATGCTTTCTTTTTGAGAATTTTTTTTGCATTAAATTACTTTTGAAGAATACGTTTTCAATGAAATATTAAAATGATTTTTTCTAAAATTGCGTATATCACCTTTACTCGTCATGAACTTTGTAGTTTCTTGGAGAAATATTTAGCATAATTATAAATTCGAGAAAAACATTTAAAAAGAAGAAACACGTATTGAATAAACTATTGAACATTCATTTGAAGTTACAATTGCAAGAATTGAATCGTCAAAGTCTCAAAAGGTTTAAATCTCTAGGATCTCCGAGGCTTTTTCGTTGTGTTTCGAGCATGTTACCTTCGTCGAAAGATCTAACACACTGTAGATAATATAATAGTAAGGACATTTTCGTCCCTGTCTTAGTAGTGGGTTAATTTATTAAATGCTCAAATACGTTGGACGTAAAAATAAACAAATAAATAAGTAAAGTTTGACTTTTTCAAAAGGTGTTTGATTTTTCTTTCATTATCTTTCCCATTTGAATTGAGAGACTTATTGAAATACTAGGATTATTATGTACTTTTTAGCCTACTTTCCCGTAAAAGTAAAAAAAAAAAAAATAATAAAGCATGAAAGAAGGCTTAATGTATCGTGAAAATATCGTTAGAAATCAAGAAAAGTCAAAAATAAATTAAGTAATTAAATAAAGATTTAAAAATAAAAAATTTGAAAGTAGGGTTTTGAGATAGGGAAAAAGTGCGTCTGTCGGTCTGTCGGTCTGTCCCCCCCCCCTAATAACTTTTGAACGAATTGTCCGATTCGAAAAATTTTTTTTGCATTCGAAAGATCTCAGTGAGGACATCTAATTTCCATTTTTTATTTTTTGATTTGAGCAATTTTTGGTTCAATTTTGAACAGTTCAAAAAATTTTAACATTAGCGCCTATGGGCGAAAATGAAGCAAATTATGTAAACTCTGGGTACAAGATCCAAATTCCAATGAGCAAGCTCACTGGAAGAAGTTCTTCGCGTGAAATATTGATTTGAACAATTTTTGTTCATTTTTGAACAGTTCAAAAAAAAAAAAAATAACATAGTGCCTACGGGGAAATTTCAATCCTATATAAATCCTGATCTAACGGGCCGATTTGCTTGGAACAAACTTTATCGGAAAGCTCTTATGACGTAGAACATGTACAGATAAAAAGTTCATCCAGAACTAACGAGCCTATTTTCTTATGAAATTTTTTGATCGGGATTTTCAAGAATATTTTTGAATTAATGAAAGATTAAATGAATAAGCAAAATAATGAATGAATGAATAAATGAGTGAATAAATACATGAATGACTGATTAAATGAATGATTGAACGAATCTGTATTAACCGTTGAAAAAGGCATATTTGAAGCAATTAAGAACTAAAGCTAAACGAGAAAGAGAGAGATAGCTAGATTATAAATTTGGAGCTGGTGTACACGGGAAAGTAGGCTCGTATAGTTCTATACGGAACTTCTTGTTAGTAGTAAAAACTTAAGAATTTCTTGTGTGAAGCTCATTCCTCTATTACCCATTCCGTACATTGCACTCAGCTATGCCCATCATATTATTCCCAGGCACTTGCCTATTTATCGCCAACCATCAACCAAAGCGATCGACCGAGAGACTGCCAAGAAGAATCCGACCAAGTTCGAGGGAGAAACTGCTGGTATAAGAAATGTGCCGTTTTTATTCTCGCTCTAGTTTGTTTAGCAGTTTATTTCTTCTCAACTGATGCTAAATACAAGATTATAAATTTAGTTGCTTTATGTTAGCCTTTGGGTTTTCTTCACCACACGTGTACGTAGCTATTTTCTAGAATTTTTTTTTTTTTGATAATTTTATACTTTATGATTGCTGCTGGCTTCATGTCCTCATCGAGAGTTATTCATTAAGCATATATCTCTATCCAACTCTATTCTTTCCCTCTCTCACATTTCCCCCCAAATCCTACCTTGCTCTTTTAACGTCACACTATTTTATACTATAATAAAGGTTAGTTAAGAATCTGATTCCGTATTTTTGCGCCTTGTTATCGTGTTCGTTGTTTATGCCTAACCACCTAAGGTCAAATAGGTTGTAAATAAGTCTATGGGGTTTCTTTGTTTTATATACTTCGCATTACCTTTTTTCGAAATGAGTACAGTTGTATTTTTCGGCTCCTTTTTATTAAATCCCCTCCAAATAAATCAGAATAATTCAGTGGCGTCCTAACATGATCTGCTGTTTTACAGTGCTAATTTTATTCGTCGTATAACTAGAGATATATATGCTGTTAGCATTAAATATTGGGCAAAATTACGCAAACCTGCCCAATAGAGAGAAACAATTGATGTGAAGTGGCTGCCCAAGAGCTTGCATTTTGTCTCCTTTGAACAGGTTTGGAACCAATTACGCAACAATATAAGAAGAGCAGAAGATAAATTCAGAAAAGGAACTTTGCATGAGATAGACGCCATGAAAACTTGGTGCGAATTGAAAGTTTTTAAACGGTCCGTTTTGGAGGTTTTAGTGTTAAATAATTGTCTTTTGCCCTTTTCTTTTATTTTATTTTTGTGTTATAGTACATTAGTAAACACAGTATTCATATTTTCTATCACTAGCAGGAAAAATTAACAATTTTAGAGTATAGAAACAGTCATAGAATTTCGTAATATTTCATTAAAAAGTACTGTGCGAGAAAAAATTATAGAATTTCCTAATATTTCATTAAAAAGTACTGTGTGAGGAAAAATTATAGAAACAGTATATTTCATGATTCACCTGCATATATAAAGCGCCAAATTTATAGCTTTATTTGTATGTGATATATTATGATTGGTATTGCAATAGTGATAAATTCATTCATCTTGTAATTCAGAAATAATGAGAGGGGGAAAATGAAAAATTAAGGAAACACAAGCAGTGAATAAATAGACTGGAAATGACTAGAAATGCACTAAAATTTGCGAATCGAAACTATATTTTGCTTTATTAATTTCTTGTTTGACAATTTACGGCATTTTTGGCATAATTTTACTTCTAATAAATATTATAGCTTCCCCCCTCCAAAGCTGATCATCTTGTGGCAATAATGCTATTAATTTCAATTTCAAAAAAAATAATTTACAGTTCAACGATTGAATTGAAAATAACTATATTGATCGGAAACTCAATATTCACTGCCAGTTATATGGGACAAAAAATGAATCCATTTCCAAACCTCTAAAACTATTTCTATACTTCGCAAATATTAAACTCAAACATTTCGGATAAACATAAAAAATCTCTGGCAAACTATTCAAAGAAAAGGCAGAAAGAACGGTCTTGAATACACACACTGCAATCTCTCTGTCAAATGCACCTCATCGCATAAGGAGTATTGACTTAGTCAATACCGGAGTGATGCTGACGCTAAGCTCCGAGAAAAGGGGGTACGGTTGACGTTAATGCGTACGTCGCGAGATTTTGGGATCTTCACAATCCCGAGACTTCCTATGCAAATATCAGTGTGTGTCATTTTTCTTACCGCCATGGAATAAGAAATTCAGGATATAGTCTTGTGTGGAGGATCTTTAAAAAAACTCAAGTGTGATCTTATATCTTATTTTCCCGTGAAATATTTCACTTTATGTATTGAATAAAGGGAATCGTTTAAAGTATATAATTCGAAAATAATGCTTGTTAATTTTAGAAATGTTCGGAACATTATCCCGGAATTAAGCTTCTGATGATATGTTTTTCATATCCCACCCCCTTATTTTACATCTATGTACGTTTCAAATATTGAAGATTGAAGACTATTTTGGAAGGACGTACAGGCGATATCTTGGTCTTTCCGGTAATACATGGCCTAGTTATTCCAACAATTGAATCTACAATTCAAGTATTTTTCGGAGTACTAGAATAATACCGTCTTCAGTTCTTCAATTTATTCTTTATTTAAACGAAAAACTCCGACTATACGTGGAGGACGCAGAAGTGTTGATGTAGTACATTATAATATCGTGCCTAATTCCTTCTCGCTTTTTTGTTTTTTTTTTTTTTGGCTGTTGAAAAATGACTTGCACAAAAGTCTTTAATTTTTTGACGTACATAAATGGCGACAGCAAAACTTTTAAGTACTTTTTGAAATGACGCACTGGCGATATTTTAGACTACTCAGTAATGCGTATACTACTCATTTACATGAAATTAAACCACTTTCAAAAGCTAACTGCTATAGTAATTATTATTTTAATGCTTTACACTGTTTGCCGAAGATAGCCGTAGATCATAGCCATAATATGTGTTAGGTGAGATTAGGCTATTTGGACCGCGTTCTAGTACTTTGCTTGTTACGCCCTTATCTTTTATCGATAACGAGCTTGTAATAAGTTTTCCAAAACGCAATGAAACCGCACATTTTAACACGCAAAGCCGATCACAGAATAAAAGGAACTTTCTGAACTGTCATACCAAGTGATACTTGAGATTTCTTGGCAGTACAAGTTTTCTTTGTTTTGAATTCATCTGTGACTTAATTATATGAGAAGGGTTACCATGCGAAAATATTTTATCACATTTCAAATTTTAATGTTTAAATTGTAAACATTAAATATTTTCAACATTTAAATTGTAAACATTCATTAAAAATTGCTTCTTTATTAAAAACTCTGAAACAGGAAACATCCACAGTGTTATGAAAATTTAATACATATTCATTCACCCACTCATTTATTCATTCATTCATTAACTCATTCATGTATTTATTCATTCAATCACTTATTTATTTATTTTATCATTTATTCACTCATTTATTAATTCATTCATTCTTTTACTCTTTCACTCATTTATTCATTGAGAAATATCCTTAAAAATCCCTAACAAAAAAAAAAAAAAATACATAGGAAAATAGGCTTGTTCAGTTCTTGTTGAACTTCGTATCTGTACATGTTCTACAGCGATACCGATAAATTTTGTTGCAAGCAAATCCGTCGGTTAGCTCAGGATTTATCTGGATTGAAATTTCCTGTAGGTGCTAATGTTAATTTGGTACCTTTCCATTATCACGGCGAAAATCTCGCTAATCAGTCTTTTGGCGACAGCGTACGAAAAAGGTTACCAGCGGCGATATTCCGTTTGGCGTTGGCTGCATCATTATTGCCGAATTTATCGCCTGGGTCGAGATAATGAAAAAATGACGCTATTTTTTTTTTTTTTTTGAACTGTTCAAATCAATATTTTACACTGAAAACTTCTTCCAATAAGCTTGCTCATAGGAATTTGGATGTTGTGCCCAAAGTTTACATAATATGCTTCATTTTTGCCTATAGGCGCTAATGCTAAAATTTTTTGAACTGTAAAAAATTGAACAAAAAATTGTTCAAATCAAAGAGTAATATATGGGAAAGAGATGTCTTCGCCGAGACCTTTCGAATTAAAAAGAATTTTTCGAATCGGACAATTCGTTCAAAAGTTATTAGGGGGGGGGGGGGGCAGACCGACACACTTTTTGACTTTTCTCGATTTCTAACGATATTTCCACGATAAATTAAGCCTTTTCTCATGCTTTATTATTATTTTTTTACTTTTACGGGAAAGTAGGCTCAAAAAATATGCATGTTTTATCCATTGTTGCTTAATTTTCGTACAGTTAAACAATCATTTTTTAACCTGAAAATGGCCATTTTAGGATCGTTTAAACCTCAAGCTAATGGCCGAAAGATCGCAGTTAGCCAGCCAAAGACACCCCATCTACATCTATTGGGGACTGATAAAAAGTTAAATCTGTCATGGTCAAAATCCTCCAAGTTCCCTTTGGAAATCAATTCCTCTGGGGGTATTAGAACAGGTTGCTCGGCCTCCGGTCTGGATCGAAACTTCGAAATATTGATAGATAGTGGTTCCATCTATCGTGTGTCTTCTAAGGTGCTACACTGTAAAAATTTTACCTTTAGGTGCCACCATTTTTGGTGTTACTGAACACCGTTTTTAGCCTACTTTCCCGCAAAAGTAAAAAAAAAAATAATAATAAAGCATGAAAGAAGGCTTAATGTATCGAGAAAATATCGTTAGAAATCAAGAAAAGTCAAAAATAAGTTAAGTAATTATATAAAGATTGAAAAATAAAAAATTTGAAAGTAGGGTTTTGAGATGGGGAAAAAGTGTGTCTGTCTGTCTGTCTGTCTGCCGGTCTGTCCCCCCCTAATAACTTTTAAACGGATTGTTCGATCCGAAAATTTTTTTTTGCATTCGAAAGATCTCGGCGAGAACATCTCATTTTGAACAATTTTTTTTTTCAATTTTGAACAGTTCAAAAATTTTTAACATTGGCGCCTATGGGTGAAAATGAAGCAAATTATGTAAACTCTGGGTACAAGATCCAAGTTCCCATGAACAAGCTCACTGGAAGAAGTCCTTGGCGTGAAATATTGATTTGAACAATTTTTGTTCATTTTTGAACAGTTAAAAAAAAATAACATACCGACAACGGGGAAATTTCAATCCTATATAATTTCTGATCTAACGGACCGATTTGCTTCGAACAAACTTTATCGCAAAGCTCTTATGACGTAGAACATGTACAAATAGAAAGTTCATCCAGAACTAACGAGCCTATTTTCCTAGGAAATTTTTTGATCGGGATTTTCAAGAATATTTTTGAATTAATGCATGATTAAATGAATAAGCAAAAGAATGAATGAATAAATGAGTGAATAAATACATGAATGACTTAATAAATAATGATTGAATGAATATGTATTAACCGTTGAAAAAGGTATATTTCAAACAATTAAGAACTAAAGCTAAACGAGAAAGACAGAGAGAGAGATAGTTAGATTATAAATTTGAATTCAGTGTATACGGGAAAGTGGGCTCGTATAGTTCTAGACGGAATTTCTTGTTGGTGTTTAGTTGGTGTCAAGGTGAAAATTATCCATTTTTAGCCTACTTTCCCGTAAAAGTAAAAAAAAAAAAAAATAAAGCATGAAAGAAGGCTTAATGTATCTTAAAAATATCTTTAAAAATAAAGAAAAGTCAAAAAAAAAGTGAAGTAATTAAAAAAAGATTGAAAAATAAAAAATTTGAAAGTAGGGTTTTGAGATGGGGGAAAAATGTGTGTCTGTCGTTATGTCGGTCTGTCCCCCCCTAATAACTTTTGAACGAATTGTCCGATTGGAAAAATTCTTTTCGCATTAGAAAGATCTCGGCGAAAACATCTCATTTCCATATATTACTCTTTGATTTGAACAATTTTTTGTTCAATTTTGAACAGTTCAAAAATTTTTAACATTGGCGCCTATGGGTGAAAATGAAGCAAATTATGTAAACTGTGGGCACAAGACCCAAGTTCCTATTTCAAGCTCATTGGAAGGAGTTCTCGGCGTTAAATATTGATTTGAACAGTTCTTGTTCATTTTTGAACAGTTCAAAAAAAAAAAAAAAATTGCGGCATTTTTCCATTATTCCGGCGCAGGCGATAAAGTCGCCAATACTGATGCAACTAACGCCAAATGAAATACGTCGTTGTTAACCTTTTGCGTGTTCCGTCGCCAAAAATTTTGCTCGGCGAGATTTGCGCCTTGATAATGAAAAGGTACCAAATTAACATAAGCGCATATGGGAAATTTCAATCCCATATAAATCCTGATCTAAACCTTATCAGAAAGATATTACGCTGTAGAACATGTACTGATACGAAGTTCAACAAGAACTGAACAAGCCTGTTTTCCTATGAAATTTTTGATCGGGATTTTTGAGGTAATTTCTCAATAAATGAATAAATGAATGAATGAATGAGTGAAAGAATGAATGATTGAAAGAATGAATGATTGAATCGATGAAAGAGTGAAAGAATTAATGAATGAATAAATGAATGAGTGAAAGAACGAATGAATGAATAATTGAGTGAATACATGATAAAGTAATTAAATGAGTGAATGAATGAAAAAATAAATAAACGTGTGATAACTACATGAATGAGCAAAAAAATGACAGATTAAATGAAAGAATGAATGACTGAGTGAATGAATATGTATTATCCGTTGAAAAAAGTATATTTGAAGTTATTAAGAACTAAAGCTAAATGTGAAAGACAGAGAAAGTGATAGCTATATTATAAATTTGAAGTTAGGTGTATACGGGAAAGTAGGCTCGTATAGTTCTAGACGGAACTTCTTGTTTGTTATATTTTTTGAAGTCTCTGTCTAAAGAAACACAGACAGCATAATATTTTTTATCATATGAAATTCGTTAACTCATCTACGTATCACAAATTCATTGCTAATGCTCATTCATCCTAATTTCAACGAAATGAGCAATCGTAATGGAAGTTCGATACGTAACTGTATTAACAAATTTCATGTGCTAACAAACATTACATTGACTACATTTTTTTAAAGACAGACACCTTAAAAATTACAAGATATATCAAAAACGAATAATTTTCGACTTTACACCAACTGAACACCAAAAGTGGTGGCAAATAAACGTTAAATTTCTGGCAACTAAACTCATTTCTCAGGCACCGCTATCCTCTACCTTCACTTCTAGTCGCTCTGCCAAGGGTGCTGGGCATTTCAAAAGGCATTTTAACACGTTAACTGCCAATCTACGAGATAAATCGTTGTGGGTGAACTTGTTGAGATACCAAATTAAAAGTTGTCTCGTTGTTGGCGACTTTTTTTATTTTCCAATACATTTATAGAAAGTAATTTTTTACTTAATAAACTGTTTTGTACAATATGTTGTCATTAAATTATACTATCGTCTGGAGGTCAATAAACTACAAACAGCGCTGGCAGTCAGCGTGTCAGCAGTCAATGTGTTAACAACAAAATAGTTTAATCTCTTCTAATCAAATACACATCTCGCAAATTTCACGTTTTAAAACTTAACTTCTTTACCTTTCAAAGCTTCTCCTCACAGATGTTCCAGTAGTCAGTGAAATTAAGTTTTTAAACGGTCCCCTTTTAGGACCGTTTTAAAATTATCCATTGTTACATTGGTTAGATAAGCGAATTTCTAAGAAGAAATTCGCTTAACTTTTCTTTAGACTATCTAACCACTGTTATAGAATTTTTCCGTATGTCTTTGTTTCTGCTTAATTTGAATATCGCTTTTCATTTTAAAATATCAGTTAACATTTTTCAAATAGAAAAAAATGCACTAAGAACCAGGAATCTGGGAAATCAATCACTAACTGAATGAAAACATTTTAAAATTTATAGTTCACCTATGAAGGATTTTAAATGAGTTTAGGATAACTGAAAGTTTGAATAAAAATAAAGTTTCCTCCAGTATACTTTTGGGTTTAAGTGACAGCCTATGAAGAAGGAAAAATATGTAATTTAGCGCACATGCAAGTCCTAAAAAATGAAATGAACTGTAACGCTGGCATTGCGTATTTTAAAATGGAAATTAAATACATAAATATAAAATTTAATGAGAAATGTCGTTTCAATGTGTTATTAAAAATTTTAATCAAAAGGCGATAGAATTTGAAAAGCACCGTTTTCATCTTTTTTTCCATAAAGAAAACGATCTAAAGTTAAATACTTTAATTTCATTCATTTTTCCTAATTAAAAAGTTGGATTTAAATCCTCATGGTGAAAGTGAAATCCAACTCAAGGGAAAAATAATGAGGTATTTAATTTTCATATTTATGCGCGTTTAAAGAAAATTAAAAAAGCAAAATCTCTCGTCTTAAACATTCTAGTAATTCCACGCATCGCTTTGTGAAGTCATTTTCTTCTTCTTTGAATAATAAATAGCTTACATAAAAACGCGCTTTATATTATAACAACATACAATAATGACTAGCTGTAACAAAGAAAAACATAAATGGAGTCAAAAGATGATTAATAACGAATACCGTTCATTTTATTATTTGTATGAATTTCTAAATAACTAAAATATTTGAATTTTAATTATTCCGCTTTAACACTTTTCAATTAGTTTTTACCACAATCTAGATTATCTAAGTAATACTAGTAATTTTATGATTTTTTTCTTTAACTCTTTTTAGTTTTTACTTACATTATTTATATGTTAGAAAGTGCCACAAAATTCTACAATAATTAGAATTAATTACGCAAAAGAATTTATGCCCCACATTGGCTGAGAAAAAAAAATAAAATAGTAAAATAGATGAATGAAATAAATCTCCGAAAAACATATGTTAAATTTCCGAAATTATGATTTTTATTCTCTTTACAAAGTTAAACAAAACGACAATAATTAATTTTTAAAAGACAAAGATATAGAAAAACATGCATATTAAAAGTTATGTAACATTTTAAGAGGGAATTCTCCTTCTTTTGATACTTTGATAATGTATCTTAAATATTGAAGCAGTTAAAAACAAATTGTGTATTATTACGTGTTTTGATGATAACTTTCTAAACTCAGATTTAAAAGCCAAGAAGTATGTTAAAATGCACTAAGTATTTTTAAGTGGCATTCATCTAGGGAAAATATCGTTAATAAGCGACATAATAAATTAATAAACAATGAGTATACGAAACATTTATGTATTATTACTCTTTTATGCAAATAATTCTAAAATTCATTGAACTCTTCCGTTTTCTTTGAATCTTAATAAAATGTTGTGAAAAAAAAAATAGCAAAGCTTTATATTTTGAAGCTTTTTACAACTTCGTTGCGTGGTATGGCACGATATTATTTGAATTATTAAAAAAATAGCGTCGTGAGTTTAAAAAACGGTTATAGTTATGTAAGCAATATGAAATATTTTAGTACAGTCGAACTTCGTTATAATGACGATAAACGGGGTGAGAAAATTTGCTCGTGAAATCCAAATGTTCGTAAAACCGGGTTTAGGATAAATTTTAAATCTTATTACGTAAAAACGAATTTAATGAAAATTATTGTTTAACCATGGTTTTATTTTCTTTTCTTCATTAATTGATTCAATGGAGAACAAAATCGTCGGTGTGGTTCGGAATATTTCTGTTTTCAGTTATTTCAGCCATCATCGGGTTTGACTAAAAAAGAACAACTCCACCTTTTAACATTTTTCGAGCCGATACTCAATTCTTGTAAAATTTCAATAAAATTTGGCAAAACGTGTTTCCGAAGAGGAAACTTTCGAAAAGTTTTCATAAAAGAATGCTCGCTCAATCCGAGTTAATCTTGTAACACCCGGGTTTTAAATTGGACTCATAACATTTAATCAACCATTTATTCAAATATATCTTTCTTTACACCCGGTTTCTTGTTAAGCAATGGCTCGCAATAACAGAGTGCGATTATTTTAGTCAAGAAAAAAAATCGCCTTCTGTGCTTCAGCTCAATTCAACCAATTGAACATAAAATGTTTTAACTCCTACTTCATTTATGTTATTCAGGGTAGTTAAACGATGTGATTTTTTCACACATTTGATGCTTTAGACGCGCATGTATTGTATTAGAAGATAGTGTCTATATAATATAGAAGCACTGCAAAACATTTTAAGGGTGGTGAGGTTTTTTCATTTGGCAAAGTATTTGTTTCTAACAGCTTAATGGAGGCAATTCAAGCAATGCATTAGTCACGTGGCAGCGATGAAAGCAATGTAAACAACGGAAGCCGTAGCATAGCTTTACTCCGATTTTGACAAATCTAATTAAAAACTAGGACTAAATAAAGATGTTGTACATTGCATAAAATTAACACTAAATAAAACACTATAACCATTGTAATAAATAATAAATTTCTTTTATAATGATTAAATGAAATGCAAATATTGGGTTACAATCAGAAAAAGCTGTGAAAATAGTCTAATTAATTTAAGATAACTAATTTTGCCTAGATAACTCCACGTAGAACTCAATCAAAAATCTTAGTAAACAAAGAGCGGATATCATGCGTCAACGATTATCTCTCATGAGTCCCTCTAGCGGTGAATTTCCTCCATTGTTTTGGATATTTCTTTCAAAAACAATAGGAAAACACATTTTTCGACCAATGCAATTAATATAATATTGCTTTTTTACATAAAAATTATCTTAAAAAATAATACAGATAAATAAAATTAAATATATAAAAGAAATTGGATAAATATAAATGAAATAAAACAATAATTATAGACAAAATTATTTATATTTTATGACACTTATTTCCATTTCGATATGTACTTCTAACTACAGCATTTCCAGCTCAATGATATACACTCTTGGTTAAAATTTAAAAAAATTTAATTTTGTAACTACATGATTGTGATAACATGGAAATGCAATAAAATTCCTTTTTTTCCTGGAGATTGTTAAAAACAATCTATTTCTTTCATAAATTCGGTAAGCAATTTGGGTAGATATTATTATCATTTAAGCCATCTTAATAATTGCATTCTTATTTTTCCACACATCATAAAAGCACATACATTATTTGCAGATTGTTACTACATGACAACAGATGTCATATTCTTGCTGGAAAAAAATTCCCCCTTAGTAATCAGGGATAATTTTAGCTAATTTTCGAAAATAATTTTTCTTATTATGTAAGGAAATTGGTGCACTTTTCAGAAACATACCCTTTTTTTTAAATCCCGAAGGTATTTACTGTTTTAATTAATGATCTTATTACTCTAAACACATAAAATTCTAAGAACGTAAAACGGATTATACCAAAATTTCTTTTATTTCCCTTTGCCTATTGAAGTAAAAAGAGTAACAACTGCTGTCGGGTAACTATTGAATCCAGGAATTATCTCTTTGTCGGTACCTTGATTTGACAACTCTATTAACGCGTGTTATTAATGACAATACACTATGATTCATTTGAGGCGTTATTAATAGTTACAAGCAATTTATTTTGGAATAGCATTATTCATGTTTTTTTCCTCCGTTACACTGAGCTTATTGTTTCTCGAACGAATTAGGGTTTTTTTTTTTTGCCTCAGAAATTTGTAAGCAATGTTGCGTGTTATTAAATAAATGGACTTTTTGCAAAATAGAGATGATACGGATTAAATGCAAAAAGAGGGAAAATAAAGGCTGTTATTAAATGGTAAAAAATAAACCATATTTCAATTTACGGCTTAATGTAAGACGGCAGAAAGAGCAGGTGATGTACTTTCATTTTAAGAAGTTTACCAGTTCTTTAGCAAATAGAAAAAAAATTTTTGTTTTAGCAAATTTAGAAATTAACTGTATAAGTATTTTTAAAACTATTTCAATTAAGGAAGTGAAAAGCAAAATGATGTAAGTGACCAACGAACGATTCCAAGAAAAACGCATTCAAAATTTTGGATCTTATGAGACCTTTAATGTTAATTTTTTTCTAAATCAAGTAGGGGCCCTACCCCTACCTGTTAGGGATACCCCTAACATCTCTCGCCACAATGTAGAACATTGCTTTCCCTATCCTTTGCACTATTTATTTCCAAATTTTCAATTTTGTTACTCACACCCCTTTGCTTCTGGGTGCCTCAATTTGCTGTCATTTTTACCTAAACGTTTTGCTTATCTCGAAACTAATGCGCAGACTTGATTTCACTATGAACATTTTTGGCTGTCTGATTATCTTTATCATTTATTTTAGTTTATGCTTTTTTTGAAATTTTGGTTTGATTTTTTTTATTTCAAATTTTCGAGGACATTTAATCAATCTAAAATTAAAATTTTTTTATTGTTTCTTATTTAAAGATACTATCGAAAATAAGCTGCGTGCAGAACAAGCATTTAAATAAAATGGTCACTCTTAGAAAAGTCAACGCGTTAGAAAAGTCAACACAAAAGAAATATTTAACATAAAAATAGTAATGTAAAAGAAAAAACTTAAAATGCAATATGTTTGTTGTAACTACATAACTTCAAAATAAAATATGAAAAATTTCTTTTCATTCTATGTTAGATTCCTTCAAGTATTTTACTTAATGCTAAGGAATAGAAACCATCCACATTTAGAAAAATTATTAAAAAACTAAATTCTTTAAAGTGGATTTTAAAAAGAAACCTTGTTAAATTTTTAAAGAATTTTTAGAAGTTATAAAAGAGAAAGTATTAACTAGGTAAAGTGTGCAAGCATTTTTTGTGAAACTTTAGAAATTTTTAAACTGTCATTCCTTTTCACTCTTTTGAGAATTGTCTTATGAATTTGCTTCGTTTTTTGACAATTCCTAGTTTTCTACTGAATGCTTTTAATTTAACCACATTTTAATGAGTTATATAAAAAAACCAAGGAATTACAACCTGCAAGGAAACAGACTAGAATGAAAAAATTTATCAGCTCATTGTCGTCAAAAATGGTTGTATAGTATCTTTGTGGTCAGGATGAAAGTTTCTATAGCTTTGCAAGGGAAAAAAAAAGAAACATATTGTCAGCATTTGACTTTTAGAATAGAAACATACTCTTTTCACATGCTTTGCAACTACTGCTTGGTATTGAACAAAAAATACAGGGATAACAATATAATACATTTTTCCTTTTAATGATTGGTAGTACTTGCTTGATATTAGGAAAGTTCGCATTAGCTATCCCGTTTTGGATAATCAAACACAAATGCATCTAGCGTTAGGTACATGTGCTGATTGTTGCAAATAGATTAAATTTACAATTTAGACAAGGAGTTTTAGAAATACATTTTTTCCTTCGGAAAACCAAGTCCCACATTCAGACTTTAAATCATCATAATTTCATGCACACATCAGATAAAACATACTACAGTAATGAACATAAATGCATTTTCAAAATGGAAATTAACTTGTTTAATGTGCATGCAAAAGCGGTAATAATATTTTTATCTACCGAATAGAGTTCCTGAAATAAAATACGTCTGGCAAATAAAGATAAATATTTTAGTCACAAATAAAGGGCCTTAAGGCTTTTAAAGCAATTACCTAGAAAATAAAAACGTGCGCTAACTTTTATATTTTATCTATATTAAAATAAAAATGTATAACGATTTTGAAAAAATCATAGTTCTGGTTTCATAAACGTATTTTGTACATGTAAGTATTTATGTATAAGTTTGCTATGTATATTAAAAATGTCAAATGTAAGAGTTAAAAACCAAGATTAACATTTTTAAATTGCTAAGAGGAAATCAATAGTTTTAATCAAAGTTTGTCCTAAAGAATCTAATTTTTCATGTGTAAAATCATTGTTTAGAGCTTTGCAGTCTTTAATTGAAATTTTATCTTAATACTTAATGAATTCGCATCTCGAACTCAATTAAAATTACCGAAGACTTTTCCTCTTGCAGTCATTCTAAAATAAAATTAAAAATATTAATTTTATGAACGTTGGATAAAATTTTAGATTAGAAAATGAAAGGAAATAATTAGAAGAATTATATCCAAGCATTTTCCTCCCCTAATTTTAAGGAAACGGCTACGCTTTAATAACATATATTGAAAATGAAGTCAATTGTAAAATTGCAATTATTTTTTTAGAAAAAAATAATTAAAAAGAATGTTAATGCAAATAATGATGTTTAGAAATTTTAATTCAACTCGAAAAATTGTTGGGTGAATAATTTTTCTAGAGGATTGCACAATGAGCTTTTTTCCTTGTCTACAATCTTCTAAAAAGATTTACGAGAATTAATGTTTTTTATGCATCGAAAAATTAATTAGTTTTCTGTTTGTTTTATAAGTTCTTCTAATGCTCTTCATACAGAAGGTCTTTTTGAAATCTGGCTTAGGAAATCTCTACAAGCAATGCTACTTGAAGATAGTTATGAATACGAATATTGTGTTGCAATATTTGTATAATTAAAAGTCAATATCACCGTTTTTAATGATATTTTATGCTTTCGTCATGTAAATATCCTGTTGAATATAGGTAAACAACTTTATGAAAAGTTAATATAGCGAATAAAAATCAAAAATGCAATTTATTTCCGCACAATTGCTTTTTACGGAAACGAATTTGCAATTTAAAGAAAAACTTTAAATGCTTATACGTTGTTTTTTTTTAATTCGTTATTTCAAGTTAATATTGTTTATGACTAATATTTGCATTAGCAGTTCTCTAGTTCAGGCTTTGATTTTTTTACTTACGTGTAAGAAATATATTATGTAAAGTTTGTCTGTTTTCCAGAAGGTGACAATGCAGATAAAACAACTGGATCTTGCTTCAGTAATTGTTGTTTTTTTCTTTAGCTATATTTTTCAAAATCATTCTAGCTACTTTTATAGGCTTTTTTTTCAGCAAACTGAATGCACTTTCTAGCGACCCTGCATACTTTAATTGGTATTACTGTGTCCATGTGTTAGGTTTGGGTTTGTCCGTAAAATAGTGATACCACCTGCTACCCGGCAACCGTCAGTAGCACACTAATTGTGATGGGGGGTTCGAAGCACTAAAGTGGAAGTCAACGCACAATGTTGAGTTCCTTTAAAAAAAAAACTTAAAGTTTAGTCAATTTGCCTTATTATTATTGTTTTAAACTTCAAAATGTTTTTTTTTTTTTGCATCAAATAAATACGAAGAATATTATGAAGAAAATATATTTTGCAAGATTTAAAAGGGGGGCTGTAACGAAAAGTTACATTAAATTTAAATTTCACAATCACTTGTGAATTCTTTGATAGATGGCAGCACATGCCAATGAAAGGTTTTCACATCACAATGAAAGGTTTTCACAGGCTAATGAAATCCTTTTTCCCTCACACCTTTCAAATTTCAAACTGACGAATGAGAGCTGGGGACGCCAGCAACGTCACAGAAAGAAAGATTATGTTACATTTTTTTTGAGTCTCTCTCTGGTCGACTGCAAGTTCCAACGATGGTAGGCGGAAGAAATCGCAGAAAGAAGGAAGGTGGAAGGAGAAAGAAAAAGAAAAAGAAATGAATTCGAATCATGTAAGAAGGAAATACTGATTCCTTTTGAATGTAAATAAGTAAATTCCTATAATAATCAAGATTAATCAAGAAAATATTTAAATTTGAAAATGATGTAAATGGATTACTACGGAAACTACAAAAAGAAATCCACAACGTGACGAACTCTTCGAAAGGACAAGCATCGTGCAAGAAGAACAAGTCAATCCTACAGACTCTATGCTGCGAAAATCTATTTCATTCGCGTGCTAACTGAAGGGAACTTTCGCAAACATTAGTAGATGTGTTCCAGAAGATTGAAGTAAATTCACATAGCACTGCAGTACCAGTGAATTCCAACGGTCACTTTGTCTGCTAGAATTTTTCTTCGAGCGTTGCAGAATCTGTGAATATGAAAATTGCTCCATCTCCTGCTTGAACTGTCTTCGAAGCACCACCGCTAAAAGTATAATTTTTTTAGACCAATATCTACAGTTTGGTGAAGTTCAACTTTTCTGGTGTTCCAGCAGGAAAAATGGCATTGGTCTTTGTCACGCAGATAAGTAGCATTCAACTTACAAAATAAAATTATCACCATCTCTACGGATAGCAGACGTCGTCCCTGCGTCCGGGAGTGGGAATTTAAATTTAAAATGTGAAATCCTATAAGGATCATTGTTACTAGAGAAAAAAAATGATGAATTCCAGCAGTTTTAAGTGTAGTTGATATTTTTCTATTCGATCGAATTCAAGCTATTTTCCATAATCCAGATATATTTTATTGCTGTGTTTTTTTAGCATTGAGATTATTTCAATCTCTTCATTTGATATTTTCAATATGTTGTTTAAAGAAAAAAAATTTGTTTTTCTATTTTTTTTATTTTGAGTATAATGGTGCACCTAAGATGAATATTGCATTCATGCTAGCATTGTAATGATTTAAGATTTTAAATAAATATGAAATTCAATTATACAGTATTTTCAATTCAGTAGTTAAGACATCATCGAACTTATAATTTAAAATGTTCTAAATGAAATTTAATTATTTTGATTGAATTTATCTTGAAAACACAACGCAAAAATCTAACCACTATACTTTCACACCGTGTTGGTTTGTTGCTTTGGTTAAATAATTTAATTCACATAATTAAATTCAACCACTGCGGCAAGCAAACACACACCATAACAGGGGCACAGCGTAGAAGCGTTCCCTGATGCTACGCCACAGATTATATCATGATGTCTACTTGCTGCCAAAATGCAAGAAAATCGCTCCTCTTGGTCAGCCGCTTCATATTCGATGAATAGAATTTTACGCATTTGTTCAATTATTTTAAAATTTAATCAAGAATTTTTTCTCATTAGTCTAATTTGAAATTAAGAGGAAAAAAAGTGACACTAAACCAAACAATATGCGGGAAACTTTAACTTTGCGACAGCGAGAAATCTTTCCAGAAGGTTTTGTTCTTATAAAAGAGTTATTTCTTCGTCTGTTAATCAATTAAGGGGAGCAGACAATATATATATATATATATATATTGTGTGTGCGTGCATTCATTGATATTACAGAGATAGATTCCTGAACTTAACAAACACATTACGTTGCGTCAAGACAAAAATTAAATCAAAATAAAGACGTAATGTTCCAGATTGTGAAAGATACATTACACAGACGACGTAATGGCAAGTCAATAATGCTTTTAATGTAATTGCCTGATAATAAAAATGAAAAACGGCCATTTACGTTTCCCCAAAATTAAGGCATAAGACCAGAAAAGTAATAAAATTATTGACGAATAGGACGTATAGCATCGTATTTTCAAGGAAAAGGATTTGTAGGGAAACAAAGTTTGTCTGCTTCTGAAGACATGGTATCTGTGACGGAAATATTTAAGTTTTATGAACTCAAATGGAGGCTTTATGAAGAACGATATTCCTTTATAAAATATCGCTATGATTTAAAGCAAGATACTTTTGCATGCAATGTAGGAATAATATTAATTCGTAAAGAAAATTCAAAAATAATATGCGGACAATGTAAACAAAGGTTATACGTCATAACATTATTTAGGAGAGATGTAGAGAAAACGTATTGTAACACATTTCCAAAATCAAAGAGTCAGAAATTGTTTTAACAGCCATAAACAAACAGGAAGACTTATGAATTATTCGAATTGCTTGAAAATCCAAGAATGTTTAAATTCGAATTCCGCCAATGGCCCAACGCGCAATATGAAAACTTCTACAGAAATAAGCGCGGAGCTGGTTACTTAAGCTTTGAAACTTTAACTTATTTTGTAAATAATTATTTTATTACATTATTTTCAATTAAAATAATCTCTGGTACTACGATTTGGATTTTCTACCAAAAGATTTTACATTTTACAAGCTTTAAGTTTTTTTACTACACCCTAACTACCAGTGACTTCTTATATCGCATGGTCGCATACTTTTACATTTTTGAAAACTTTTGAGTTATAACAATAGTTACCGAGTTTTGAAAACGGTTGTGCAGTATCAAAGCGCTATGCATTTATTTCACGAAATTATTCTTCTTCTAAATGCATGCACATTAACATCAGAGATATTTTCCTTCACATTTTAGAGGAAGAAAATTGCCCTAAAAAGCTCCTTACTCTTTCCAAGCCGTTTCGACAATTAAAACATCGATTGGCTTTGCTAACGAGAAAAATAACTTGTTTTGTAATAAAAAAAGACTTTTTTTACTTCGAGTTTTAGTAAGAGCATTTATATTTGAATGAGTCTCAGTATCGCAGTGTAACAATAGTGTTAAAGCAATTATTTCTATGTTTTAGTAGATTTTCATTTTTAAAAATGATTTTATTTTTATTTCATGTTGCAGCAAATCTTAAAAAGAAAAAAAAAAAGATAGATTAAAATTTACACTTTTTTTTGCGCAAGGAATTAGTAACAACTAAGGTTCAAGTCAATTGTTCAAAGGCATATACTTGTAATTGCCAAAAATGTGGTTTAAAAGCAAAGCACTTTTTAAGAGTTTTGTTGTTAATCTAGAAAAAAATCCAAATATTATCAGTTGACACAGCACGTGTTAGTGAAAGAAGTATTTAGTCGCATAAAGTAAATTGGTTCTGGAGTTTACGAAGACATTTATCAGAGAGTCAATATTACGATACGTCCGCATAAGAGTGTACTGCAAACATGATCTCTGAAGAAGACTTTTTATTAGTTGGAGGATATTTGACAAGACAAATTGTTGCAACTGATACTTTTGTTGACAAGAAGAAACCGTGTAATTTATAAATGATTATATATATGTACATCATTTATATAAAAATATGCAAATAAGTATACACAGCGTGTAAAGGATTTTTTCAAACTACAGCTGGAACTAAGCTTACAGTGGCGCTATCAGTGTTATCGAGCATTCGTGAAATTCCATAACTATCAGCTAATCCGCTGCCAAAACCTCAGTTTATTTGTTTACTATTTTCTTTTTTTTACTTTGATGACATTGACACTATATAAATAACTTCGACGCGAGATTTGAAGGCAGTCCCACAATGTGAGCTTTAACAAGCATTCGAATCGTTGTTAAACCGCTGTAACAAATGTATGGAAGCCGAAAGAGCTTATTTTGAATAAAAATACTTTAAACATATAATTACTAGTTCTTTTTATTTTATGAACCTTGTCTTAAAAACTCTTTGACCAATTGTTTATATATATATATGTAAATATATTGCGTATGATTGAACGTTGTTTGTAACGTAGCATAATTCGTTGCACAGTACAAAACGAATGTTTCAAACCGTCATCATACTGTTGACTGTAAACATACCGTTCCATCGTTGTATTGTATTTTTTTTATAAATAAAATCATGAAATCCTGAAATACGCGAGTTTTATATTTTGTAATGATTTCGAATTCTAAAAATTAAATTAACCCGATTTTATAAGAGAGCGTTAAAAAAAGAGTAATAGAGTAAAATACAAAAATACATGTATATTATTATTTTTGCTTACATTTTAAATAAAAAATGTTAAATATATATAAATCTGAGTTTCTGACCGATAGAGGGGGTTATACAGTTTCTGACTGATAGGGGAATGAAAACATATTTTTTCATTAAGTTTGATCATAAACACCTACTTCTGAAAAAAAAAAAATAATTAACAGATAAATAAATAAAAGAAATTTAAAAATAAAAACGAATAGACAAATAAAAATTAATGAATGATAGTTAGTAAATACATCAGCGGCAGCAGTTTTGTTGAGAAAAAGTTAGAGCAAAGAGTAAATTATTCTGTAGTGTTTATAAGAATCGAGGAAACAAAGGTAAATAGAGTGTGGTATATTTCTTTATTATTGATGAAACCATAAATTACCTCGTGGGGGACATTACATTTTGACGTTTCTATTAACGCCAGTTATTAATGGCAAAGCCATGTGGGTCAAATTCTATGTTTTTATTTATAAGTCCAGCAAGGCTTGTAATGTCTTTGAGTTTCCTCTTTCTCATTATCTTTTTATTTGGGGCAAAGTTTTCTTCTTTTATATCTGACACAATCACGATGTTCCTTAAAGAAAATTATGGTTTAACTTTTAGAATATTTTCTAGATTTTCTGAACCACACCAAATACGCCTACAAAGAAAAATGAAGAATGTTCACTATGGCAATGTAAGAACTCGGCATTTTTCTTTTGTCATCCTATGATGCTGTATTTCTGAAACCAACATACATTAACAGTCATTCATTGCTCGCCATGGGATATCCTTGTCTTTTTTACAATTGTAATTCATTTTTTACTGTTGTAATTCATTAAATCAACGTAAAATTTGCATGAGTGAATATGCAAAGTTATGAAAACTGAATCCTCAAAATTTGACGAAAGAAGAAGTATATTTATTGCATTGTATTATTACTAATAGGGTACTGCAACAGCTGAAAAAAAGAAAAAGAAAAGCTCTGATTTATTCTTTGTCGTTTTGTTATAAAAAATCGTAAAACAATACCGCTATTTAATTGATAAACTACTCTCCACCTTTTCGTTGTCTTCGATTTTAATGATGCACCTCCGTGTCGTTATATGAATAATGCAAAAAGATTTCTTCTGCCCATTTCAACGAGCCTTATGGATTTTATCGATTGATATTTCTGTTTAACAGCGTGTGCATGGGGAAAAACATGCAGCTGACTTTAAAATCTTGCATTGAATTTGATAAATCAGCTACTGTAAATTTGTATTCAAGGTACTCCTATAATTTTTTTAATAAGAAAAAGAAGGTATATGGTTAATTGGTTGTACATATGTCCAGTGTCTATAACAAAGGTTGTGCCAGTGTCTATACCAAAGGCTGTGCCCAGTGTCCTTATACCGTAGGCTGTGCCCAGTGTCTATACCCTAAGGCTGTGCCCAGTGTCTATACCGTAGGCTGTGCCCAGTGTCTATAACCCAGTGTCTATACCGTAGGCTGTGCCCAGTGTCTATACCGTAGGCTGTGCCCAGTGTCTAACCTAAGGATGTGCCCAGTGTCTATACCGTAGGTGTGCCCAGTGTCTAACCGTAGGCTGTGCCCAGTGTCTATACCGTAGGCTGTGCCCAGTGTCTATACGTAGGCTGTGCCCAGTGTCTATACCGTAGGCTGTGCCCAGTGTCTAACCTAAGGATGTGCCTAGTGTCTATACCCTGTCCCGAAGGCCACGTACTAACAGGGAAGGGGGATGCAGGGTAAAAGTGTCTATGCCTGTCTAGAGTTCTGTCTGTCTTCAGGATAATACAGCTAACAGGGAAGAAGGAGAAAAGTGCATGTCTGTCTGAAGTTTCGTCCGTCTTGAGGATAATATATTTGGTATCAGTATAATTTTGAAAACGATGAGCTGTATATTGAAGCAATGTTTCTAACATTAGACTTAAGTAAGGTAACAGATAACTCACTAAAAGAATAAAAATATAACTTCTTAAAATAGTTACTCAAATGCAGGGTGGATATAATTAAAGTTAGCATGTTTAAGCTACACATAACTCGATATAACAGAGTATGTCAGTGAAATTTGGTATACACTTTACATGGGATATGGAAAAAAGTAATCTTGAAGAAGAAAATCCCAGTTCATACTTGTACCTCGAGGTAAAAAAATTGCACATGAAAAACAAAAATCAACTTGAAGGGATTTTTTTTACACAGACTTTGTTAAACGCGCATTACATTTGTGTTAAACACAAGCATGTTATAGCGTGTACAACAGTTGGCGTAAACTGATTTTCAATCAATGGCAAAAACTAGGTTATAAGAATTGCAATTAATAAAATAGCAAGAATCTTTCAATTGGTGGTAAAAATTAAAATTTTATCTGTTTATTACAGATTTATTTTCCCCATAGTCGTGTCCCCAGAGTGCACCTAGTTTTATATATTTAGTTTGGATATTAAGTATTTAACCGTGAAATAGGCATAGTAAAACTAATTTAGAATTCAAGTTAAAAGGAGAGAGAGTCTCAAATTCGATGTTGGTGCCTGGAAAAGTAAGGTCATTTAGTTCTGCATGAGACCTGTTTTATTTGGATTTTTTTCTTTCTTACAAGCTTTTGTTTTCGAATACAAGCTGAAGAAATTTCATAAAAATTCCATAAAATGTGTTGCAAGATTTACTTTTCTGTAATAAAAAAACTCTTCAAAAGCACTGGCACAATAAAACTTACGAGACATTTTCGAGTAAATTGTTTCACACTTCTTTTTTTAATGCTATGAAGATCTGGAAAAGACGTGATGTGGATTTTGGAAGTTTCAAAATCCTCTTTTTTCTTTTTTTTTTTTGCACGAAAACGTTCAAAAGACAAAGTTATTTTCTCGCTTTAAGGAGGTATATTTACTGCTGCGTAAAACAGAAGCAATAAAATATTATTGCTCAGTCTGGAAGAAATAACAAATTTTGTTGATTATTTTTCCTTCTGGAAATCATGCAGAAACCCAAAGTTTCCATTTTTAAACTTATAAGTGTTCAAGTTGGGCTTTTACTCTCATTCTAAGGCAGCGGTTCCCAACTGTGGTACGCGTACCACTAGTGGTACGCTAAACCTCTCTAGGTGGTACGCGTGCAGGCAAAAATTATATATATAATCCATTGAACTTCTCTTCTATATAAAATAGTTATATAGCAGTGGTACGCTAAATAGTTCGCAAGAAAAATGGTGGCACGTGAAAAAAAAACTATTGGGAACCGCTGTTCTAAGGAACATGATGCACAGTATATTATGAAAAGTACTTACATTTTCCTGCTTTATAATAGTCTTTTAAAATACATATCATAGTTATAAAGATGTTCTTCTAGGGAAACACAAAGCAATAACCTTGTTAAATGTTCATCAGATTTCTCAGTTAAAACTAGAGCTTTGTTATTTTACTGCAAGGAGAGCTAACTGGTTTAGAAAACTTGTAATAACTTTTTGCTCCTTTTCAGATTTTAGAATTAACTGCTACTGTTAAACTCAAACTTTCGAGAAACTTAATTTGGACGCATTCAAAACTTCTGAAAGGGCTATAGACATAATACAAAAACATACTTTTATTCATAATTATCTGAAATGAACCACTATTGTATCCTAATTTGCTTATTCAGGGAAGGCTTTGAACGTAATATTTTTTTGGGATGCGTTTTCGAAGAACGTATTAACAGAGACAGCTTTTGAATACCGTCATAAATACAACGAATGATTTTTAAAGGACAATTCACCATTTATCAGATAGTATTTAGAATAAATAGATATCTTTTTAACCAATCAAGAATATAGCAATGAAATAAAGCTTCACCATATGAAAAGGTATACGAATATTTCCTACAGAATACGAATTAAATTCACTAAAAGCGCTTGGTAAAATACGAATATTTTCTTAGAAAATAAATATTATATTTAAAGCTTTTAAACAGGTATAATTAGTGCATTGCGAAATAGTAAAGTCATACTTTCTGGCGGGAACCCCCTTGTATATCACATAAAACTGATAACATGAATAAAGATAACAACTAAAAAACGTTTCAATGATTCCTATTGATTCATTTAGGAACACGGAGCAGGGCTGTTGCGGAACAACTTAAAAACGTGAGTACTCTAGCTCCCCGAAAACAATCTTGCTTCAGTATACAGGGGGTTGTATAAAAACTTGTAAAGTGACGCAAGTATAATTGTGTTCCCAATTTTTTTTTTCTGATACATATTCTCATAAAATATAGCATATGACATGAATTTAATTTAACGGCAGCATGTTATTTTAACTAATGGAAACTGAAATATAAAAAACTCATTTATATGTTACGGCAGAATATATTAAATTAAATGTTCTCAATAAGTAATATATACAGTTATATGACTTTCTTTTGCATCAATCACTCCACAAAAACAGTAGTGTTTTAGAGAAAATGTGTCTGTGCAAAAAGCACAACAATAATAATAATGTATGACGCATTCCAAGCATTTTAAATGTACATAGGAACATCTTGGGTAAAATCTCCCTGATCAACTGAATTATATATAGACTTTATCGTCGTCTGAAGATACGTTTTTAAAAAGTCTTTCACAAAAAAATGACATCTGATCACCCTGATGTTGACTTGTACCCTGTGTTGATTTTGTACGACACACCCGTTCGGTTGTATTATTTTGCAATATGAACTAAATTATTGTGTATGACCTATGCAGTTGAAAACAATCAACTTTAACAAAACAGATATTAGGGCACTTTCTAGTTGAATAATTGTGCTTATCGAAGATAGCAATCGAGTTTTCTTAGATGTACACATACCTGGGTTTGAATGTCAGTCGGCTTAAACTGTGAGCTTTAAGATGAACATGAATCCGATCTCAGAGAATATTTTATTTTACTATCCTTGCATTCTTAAGTAGCAATAATCAATACTTCAGATGGTCTTCCATACTGTCAAAAAATAAGTAAATAAATAAATAATTTTTTTTTTCCTTCTGAGGGGAAATAAAACACATAAATGACTGAAAATAGATTTACCAGGTGTATGCAAATGAAATGAGACGATTATTTAAATAAAAAAAAATAATCAATTTGCGAAAACTGTTAATATTTCTTTATTCGAAATAATATCCATCGCTAGCTACACATTTTCCCCATCTTTTGGGCAATTTGCGAATATAACGCCAAAAAAATGATCAGTCTTTTGAGGCCAACCAGTCATCAAGCCAAGATTTGACGTTTTCGTAAGAAGTGAAGCGTTGGTCAGCCAATGCGTGTCCCAATGATACAAATAAGTGGCAATCGGAAAGAGCCAAGTCTGGCAAATAAGCCGCATGCTCTAAATGCTCCCAGCCGAGCGCCTTAACGATGTCCTTGGTCGGTTTAACAAGGTGGCTAGGTGTGTTGTCATCAAGGAAAATCACTTTGTGCTGCCGTTTCTTGTATTGCTCGCGTTTTTCGAGTATAGCATCGTTCAAATCAAGTAATTGTTGCTTGTAGCGATCAGTATTAACGGTTTCACCGGGTGTGAGAAGCTCATAATAGATTGGACCCTCCTAATCCCAGAAAATACACAGCATTGTCTTGCGGCCGAGGTGATTCAGCCTTGCGGTTGATTTGGACGGCTGTCCGGTCAACATATGATCGATTACGCTTGGGATTCTCAAAATAAATCCATTTTTTATCGACAATCACACTACCATGGAGATATGACTTGCGTTTGTAACGGGCAAGCAAAATTTCGCACACGGTTTTTCGGTTTTCCTGCTGACGGTCCGTTAGCTCGTGTGGCACCCATCTACCGACCTTTATTATCTTGCCCATTGCTTTGAGACGACGGGAAACAGTGCTCTGGTCAACATTCAATCGTTCTTCAAGATGTTCTTGCGTTTGGCCATCATTTTCATCGAGTAATGCTTGCAATTCAGCGTCTTCAAATTTTTTTGCTGGTCTGCCACGTTCCTCGTTTCTCACATCGAAATCACCATTTTGAAACTTTTCAAACCACTTGTAGCACTGCGCACGGCTCAGGGCATTGTCACCGTATGCTTCTACAAGCATTTGATGCGATTCGGCAGCATTTTTCTTCAGATGGTAACAAAAAATTAATGCTGTCCGCGAATCGAGGTCGGAAGGCATAAAATTCGACATTTTCAACACAGTAAAAAATACACAATGCACTCTGAAACTCGTCCAAATGTAAACTAAACGCGAGTATCAAAGGTCAAACTATAAAAAAATCACGTGTCACGGTTTCGCGATGTTTGCATATATGCGTGGCGACATCTGTTAGCAATCGTCTCATTTGATGAGCATACACCTGGAAGAACATAGCCGAAAAAAAGAACAAAATATTTTCAAACAAATGTTAAAACATATTTTTTGAACATATTTACATCGGGAAAAGCTACTAAAAACAAATAAACAACTCTTGTTTCTTAAAGCATTAAATTTATACAGTTAATATATTTTGATTCATTATTTCGATTGGAAATTAGCAATAAAAATATATTTTTCTAACAATTATACCATGTACCGTGTCATTTGACATGCAAGGAGAAATATAAGCTGAAATTTAGTCTTAAAAGTACATAATTAAGGTAAGTGCATTGACCTGTCAAAAGTAAATAACTATTTACTGGCGATCTTTATCATTTTATTAAATATATACATATTTTTTTTACCTGAATTATTTCAAGAGTTTTCGTTGAAAAAATATGTTAAGAAAAATAATTATACGTCAAAGATACAGATCGATTGTTTCAAACAACATGAGAGTAAAAATCAACGTTCGTTTATATAACCTGTGCCGAATTAAAAAAAAGAAAAGAAGGAAACCACTGCAATTCCTTTCGATTCTTAACTAAACTGACCTCCTGAATTCGAATATGAACCCCGTTGTTTCACACCATCATCCATTTCTTGGGATGCCCCTATGTTTATCATTTTTCTATAATGTTGTGTCTTTGGACGAGGGGGTGAGGTTTGGAGGGAGAAAAATGATTATTTTATTAATTTAAGAGAAACGTGTCCTCTGACGGGCTAGAGAGATTAAGTGTTCTGAAAGATGAACACTTCTAGTAAGAAGGCTGAATAGGGCATGAGGGGTTGTTTCTTCAAATTGTAAACACATAAAAAACGATTGATTTTACTTTTGTCCTCTTATCTTCTCCGTGTTTTTTTCATTTGTTACCGTAAAACCCGAAGAAACACTCAAAATTATTTAAAATCGAAAAAAAAAAAAAATAATAATAAAATAAGTAAATAAATATAAAGAAATATGTTACCAATTATGATCAATAAAAATTCAAATTGTCACATTTTGCGTATAAGTACCGAAAAGGGGGAATAATCGAATATTGGGAGGGGGAGACGCCCCAGAAAACGCTGGGGTAATGAGGAAAACGGCTATAGGTTCCCTATGAAATGAAGGATGATGGGGGAAAGAAAACTGATCATCACAAGGGAAACACTGGATTCAGATCGTTTAACATAAAAATCGAGAGGAACTGTGGCATCGAGGAAATGTTCTTTCTCTTTTTTTAACAGTTCAGAGTAATTAATCTTCGAACTTTTAAAACAAAACTTATATCTTCTGCCTAAAGAACAACACACGAAAATATTTTTATGGAAAGATTCTTCGAACGCAAACAAAGTTAAGCTCTACCGATTAATTTAATAACCTAAAAACAATATTTTCTGAAGCGCCAACACATTTCTCTGTAGTTAAATAATTACTATTTTTTTCCCTCGTGTTTTGAATTGAGAAAACATAATCATGAATATTTTTGAAAATTTAAGTAAGACAGAAACTATGATGATTTTCAAACTGTTATGCTTATTGTTTTTTTACGCATAAATATAACATACAAAATATAGCATAAAATTATTCGGACGAAACGCCTGAATTGTAAAAAAAAAAACAAACAAAACAAAAGATGCATTTTCCATACAACTCCGCAGTCAGAGTTGTTTAATTAGCACAGTACTGAAGAGGAATAAACGTGGGGGCGAGCGTCGGAAGGAAGTTTAAAAGTCGAAAATTTGATTCTGATGCTTTTTACCAAAAGTGCGATTTATTTCAACTTCGATATAAAACAAATGTCTCTAAAAATATTTTACATATTTTTCTGCTTTTCATGAACTTATTTCAGTTGATTAATATTTAACACAATTGAAAATATGCTACAAATGAAAATTATGATCCCACATCTAGGAAATCTAAAGCTAAATCCGGAACAGTAATCGATTACAAACGTAGAATAAGTGCTCCGAGTATTTTAGAAATTTCAGTGTGTTAACTACGATTGTGAAATCTATATATTTTACAGAACATTATTAATACACTTCGAAAATCATAATTAGCTTTTCATTTAACTGAATTACAATTAAAGTTATAACTAGATTTGATAATTTGCAGTTTAATTATATTGAATTCGTTAAATTGAAAATAGATCGCTAACTTACTGAGGCAACAGGTATTGGAAAATTTAGAAGGGGGTTGAAGTTTTGGGTTTAATGGAGGCATTTCACCGCTAGAGGGACTCAGGAACGATAACCGTTGTCACGTGATATCCGCTCTTTGTTTACTAAGATTTTCAATTGAGTTCTACGTGGAGTTAACTAGGAAAAATTAGTTCTTTTAAAATTAATTACACTATTTCCACAACTTTTTCTGACATTTACATTTAATTTAATCATTATTCAAGAAATTTATTAACAAAGAACAGTTATAGTGTTTTATTTAGTGTCAATTTTACGTAATGTAGAAGAACTTTATTTAGGCCTAGTTTTTAATTAGCTTTGTCGAACTCAAAGTAAAGTCATGCTACAGCTTCCTTTGTTTACATTGCTTTCATCTCTGCCACGTGACCAATGACGTTGCTTGAATTGCATTGCAAACAATAGCATAGAGGTAATATAAGAAACATGTCAGGAAATCCTTTTATCTAAGAACTTTAGTCCTGGATTCATATAATCCGGTTTTGTTGTTTTGAAAAGTATAATTTAAGCATTGGGAAAATGTAGAACATATATTGGGATTCAAGGAAGAGGTATGGAATTTTGGAGCTGAAATTACATTGAAAAAGGAGCAATCATGTGGCAATACTAAAATCGCGAATACAGTGGTGTAAAATCTCGAGCCTTGGACCTGGAAAGTTTAAATATGTACTAATCATACTGCTCTGAGAGACGTATCGCGTAGTATCTCAGCTGATCATTTTGTTTTCAAAATTTCAGAGGAAAAATCGTAATTCATACAAGAAACATGAATTGTTTTTCTGACACATCTAGCTTGTAACATAAAATTGTCTTCGTAGTATGGCCGTTCTATTTCAAAATGCATCCCTAATTTCTTGATCGATAGTTTATTTCTTTTTATATTTGAAAAAATAGTAGAGTAGCATTTATCCTTTTAATAAGCATACTAAAGTAAGTTATGTTTAATTAAATCTTACCCTTAGAAAATATAGATACAGTAAAACCCCCTAATACTGCGCCTCAGTATACCGCGGAATCGGATATAACGCGGTTACTATCATCTCCCCCGACGTTTGAACCACCCTTTATCATTACAAATCACTCTTTGTATTCCAGGCTTCTTGAAATTTTTTAAAAATGAACATATTCTCTAGTCCGTGAGAGTGTATAAAAGCTTAAAACATTGTTTCTTTGAAAAGTGCGTTCCTCCCCTTCCACACAAATCTCCTTTTTTCTTAGAATCTCTCCCCCTTCATAATCTCCAATTTGATAACTTAACAATATTTTTTAGCCCACATGTTATCAGAACACAATTGTTTTCATTGCGGTTGACAAAGTTTTAGCTTAGGAGTCTCAAAGAACAGAAAAAATTAATCTGACTAACCTATCGCTCGATAGACTAACCGCTCAGTTGAGAAGTGTGCTTCTTGCACAGCAAATAAAATAGCAGCAAACAAGAAAAGAAACAATTATACAATATTAGAAAAGTTAAGAGTAATTCATAAAGTTAAGAGTGGTGCAACAGGAGCGAGTATATTTCGTTTATATGGTTCCGCGGTACAGTTTCATTATATCGCGGTTATGTTATAACGCAGGTGCCAAACATGTCCCCCGACACCCGCGTTTTAATGGGGTTTTACTGTATATTCTACACTTTATGGTATGACGAAATGGTTACTCATGCACTGTCCCGTATGTTTGTAAGACAAAAAAACCCTCAATACAGACAGAGTATAAATTAAAAATGAATATCTATGTTTCCTATGAGCTCTAAAATTCATTTATGCAATTTTCGTTGCACAACTGCATGTATTACTTCTCCCTTTCTGATAATCGCTCAACATTTAGTGCTTTAATGCTACAAGATTCGTTTAATTACTTTGGAAAATAACATATTTTCTTGATTAAACTCATCTAATTACTTATACTTTGTGCTTAAAATCCCAAGCAATCTGAAAGTGAAATTACGCACGAAAGAGGATCATTGCTAAAGAACATAATACCAATTTTAGTGATATCTCTTTCTTTGAAATTTAATTGAGAAAAATGTTCCATTTAATTCCTGAGTTCACTAAGAAGTAATAATTAAATTCGCAGCTTAATTTGAAAACAGAATGAAGATTTGTAGATTTATAATGGGATTAAAATGTTCCTGGAAGATGTTTAACTTAACGAAACAACTTTAGAAAGTTTGAACTGTTAAGAACTTAAGTTTCATCTACTTATCCTGAAACTAGATGAGTCTTTCAGACTTTACTGATGAAACATGCATTGTTTGAAACATTAGAATCTGTTCTCTTAAATAGGATATGTGCTTTTTACATTAAATTTGCTATTAAACTTTCCTTGTTTATTTTCTTTTATAGGAATTACAAAAAAGCGTCTGAATTCAGATTTGCTTATTTGTTTACTTTTAATTTCTTTTCTTTTCTTTTTTATTGAAGTGTTTTTAATGTACGCTTTAAATCATAATGATTTTTAAAGTAAAAAAAAAAAGTTGGGCTCATTTCTATGAACTTTAATAGCAGAATAGGAAAGAAAGGACACAGCTACAGAACAACTCCTTGCTGAAGTCTACATCTAACAATCTGAATGAGTACATATGTTTCTTTAGTTGGACGCTTTATGTTCCTTTAGCTTTACTGCCAACGGTTTGAAAAGTAAACTTTGTTTTGTTAATGGCTCCATGTCAAATTTCTAAAGTTTTGTAGTGTACGGCGAAAGTCATCTAACCTTTTCCTACTTGGCATGAAACTTCTTTTGGCCGTGTGGCAACAGCCTGCAATGCTGTGGATTCTGAACAGAGTCCCACCAGCAACTTTCGCCCCGCCAAATATCTACAATAAATTATACATCAGTTAACACAGGAAAAAAAAACTTTTAAATACAGCCACATGTGGAAGGCTTTTCTGGGTCGAAATTTGACCATAAGAAATTTTCTGTTTTAAAATAAAATATCTTGAATCATAATCAAGGGCTACAAAATTCGATTCTGTACAAAACAAATATTGTAAAAAGGGTACGCAAAGCGTTTATTTGTTGACTTTCATCAAGTTGACTGATTGTTGACAATATTTGTTTGACTTTCAATGCAGTCGCTTCACTAAAGAAAGTTTAGAATACAAAATACCAATTTATTGTATTATATGTTTTAGCTTTTACATTTCTTCACATAACTCACTATTATCTTCCACAATTTGTTTTCTTTTTTTGCTTTCTTTAATAACAGTTAACGTTTTATTATATCTTATAGTAAACCTGCATATATTTAGAAATAAAATTACACGTTAAATTAAAGCACAAATGAGCATTAAAACGCAGACATATGTTTCGGGATTGCTTGGAATCCCTTTTTCAATGCGACAGGGAGCTTCTAGATGCAAAACATCCAAATGAAGCAGACAGAACAACAAAAACAAAGCTTATATAGCCTAAGAATTAACTGTAAACCAATGAGAATAAAGGCAGTGTGAAGTGGAAGTAGAAGTAGTAGGAAAGGCACCAATAAGAGAGCAACAAACGAATGCAGTTGGAAGTACAGAAAGTAAAAAGGAATATCAATAAAAAGAAAGCAAAAAAGACAACAGCGTGCATAACAATGTGAAAATACATGAAAATTGCAAAAAAAAAAAAAAAAAATAAAAAAATAAAATACAAAGAATAAAATGGGAATAAAATAAGTACAGAAAATACCAAAACAAAAAGCAAAACAAAGTACACATGCAAAAGAGGGGGAGGGGGGGGGGAGAGAGAAAAAAAATTGACACAAAAAAGGAAAACTAACAAGAAAACCAAGAAAGAACAACAAATTAAAGGAACTTATGCCAGACCTGTGAAAAATAAGGAGTTGAGGAAGAATCATTAACCAAATTAGAACTATTCCTGTTAATATGATAAGCTTCCCAAAAGTCAAGTTCTAAAGGGGAAGAACATTTTTGAATAATTTTCCCAGAATTGAAATCAAAAGAGTGGTTGGAATTCCAACAATGTTGAGCAATGCTAGACTTATTCAGCTCTTGCTTTCGTACATAACCTTTATGCTCATTTAACCGAATTTTCAGAGCACGTTTTGTCTGTCCAATGTAAGACCAAATTAGTTGCCGTTGCGGCCTTTCTTACATTGGACAGACAAAACGTGCTCTGAAAATTCGGTTAAATGAGCATAAAGGTTATGTACGAAAGCAAGAGCTGAATAAGTCTAGCATTGCTCAACATTGTTGGAATTCCAACCACTCTTTTGATTTCAATTCTGGGAAAATTATTCAAAAATGTTCTTCCCCTTTAGAACTTGACTTTTGGGAAGCTTATCATATTAACAGGAATAGTTCTAATTTGGTTAATGATTCTTCCTCAACTCCTTATTTTTCACAGGTCTGGCATAAGTTCCTTTAATTTGTTGTTCTTTCTTGGTTTTCTTGTTAGTTTTCCTTTTTTGTGTCAATTTTTTTCTCTTCCCCCCCCTCCCCCTCTTTTGCATGTGCACTTTGTTTTGCTTTTTGTTTAGGTATTTTCTGTACTTATGTTATTTCCTTTTTATTCTTTGTATTTTATTTTATTTTTTTGCAATTTTCATGTATTTTTACATTTTTATGCACGCTGTTGTCTTTTTTGCTTTCTTTTTATTGATATTCCTTTTTACTTTCTGTACTTCCAACTGCATTCGTTTGTTGCTCTCTTATTGGTGCCTTTCCTACTACTTCTACTTCCACTTCACACTGCCTTTATTCTCATTGGTTTAAATTCTTAGGCTATATAAGCTTTGTTTTTGTTGTTCTGTCTGCTTCATTTGGATGTTTTGCATCTAGAAGCTCCCTGTCGCATTGAAAAAGGGATTCCAAGCAATCCCGAAACATATGTCTGCGTTTTAATGCTCATTTGTGCTTTAATTTAACGTGTAATTTTATTTCTTTTATTGTGCACAAAGTTTAATCATTACTATCTGCATATATTTGTTTGAAGATTTATAGTCTAAAACTTTTTTCCTAAATAAAAGTATCAATATCACACCTAGAACTAGCTTACAGCACAATGAATGCATTCGAAACTACTAAAGAGTCACTTTCTGCTGGCAAACTCCTGTTTCCTTCTCCTGTCAAGCAACTTTTCGTGATCGATACGGGAGCTTATGGTTTACAACGCACCTGGATTAGCGGAGTTCCTCACAATAGGGATTAAGATAATCCCAGTAAATGACATGTTCTAACTAGAAAGTGTCGGTCCGATTCAACTTGGAAGATGCGTTTAGAAGTCCTGCTGCAGTTTCAGATAAAATACTGTCTCTGGACAGAGATCCAAAACAGCTTAGAAATAGTTTTTTCAAAAATGTATGTTTCAAATATTAAGAAAAATTTAAAAACAAAATGTAACAATGCAATTTGGCATATGTATTTGAAAATAGTTTTCATATATTATTTGTATGCATGATTTTTTTGCTTAAAATAATGAGATATTTAGTGCGGAAGAATTATATTGCGTGTCCACGCATTAACTTCTGTATATAAACTGAATTAATGCTTTTTGCGCATGCAAAAATATATAGTCGATCGAAATCTGTTACTAACTTTTTACTAAGAACCAATTATAGATTATCATTGTCTGAAGAAATTATCCAGTTGCGACCATGAAAAATCTATTCTTTTCCCTTTTTAAAAACTATGCAGCAAGGAAAACATTGATATTTAAAAGTAAATAACATTTCAAAACTACTTTAAAATTCTAAAAATGAATAAAAGCGTGAACGTATTTTGAATATCTATGAAGGAAGTAGCCGTTTGTGAGATAATTTATATCATTCTCTGTAAACAATGTGATTTAGTTTTTGATCATAAAAATGTTTTCTTTTCTTAATATATCTATGTACCCAAACCCTGTTCGTGTCTGCCTATCTATATAATCAATTCTCCTCCGGACTGTGTGTGTGTCAGGGGTCGAGGCAAGCAGCAGCGTAGTAGAGTCTTGGAAAGCCACTTAACCCACCTTCATCTCGCGAGAGATTAATCTGTCGGAAATAGAGTACAAACCACATTTCCACCGGACTGTCTGCGCGTTAGGAGTCGAAGCAGGTGCCATCGTATTAGGGATATCCTGATAAAGTCGTTTAACACTCTCATCCTACGAGAACTTTACTTGCTGGAAATCAGAAGCTATTGGTCCGTACCACTAAATGCATTCGCCTGTCGGACAAAGTATGAAAATCTGAGTATTTTATTGGGCTCTTTATTAAGTAAAGCTGTTAAATCAATTTATTTTTATTTAATCAAAATTTTTGATTATATAAAACGAAATTAGCGGATCATAAGCTCAAATATATAACACACACATAAAGGTAATAAATGCTAGAGGTCTGGATATTTTCTTTCAAATTCTGCATTTTTTCATTTATTAAACGACGTTGAAGCAAAATTGTTTTACTCATTTTATCGCAATAATGCATACTTATGAATATAACAACTAATATTTTATCAACTTCTTAGCCATACTAATTTTGCAGAACAAAAAATACAATAAGTTCTTTAAAATATTTTAGATATTTTCCTTAGAAAGCTCACACCCAAGTAGAAACTGAGAAATTGAAGAAATCTGATCTACCTATGAGTATTATTACGCAGCAATTGTAAGGAAAAACTTGAATCATTATGCTTACGTACGTTAGCATTGACACGATAAATTACAAACAGAGATAATTTTAATGAGGTCATAAAAGTGGAACGTTGTCTCAGGTAATGTATTTTATTGCTGCCTAGGGATAATTTTATTTTACTTAAGTAAGTGATAGCTTTTTATTTATGTGCAAACTTTTTTCGGTGGTTGAGTTTAAGTATAAAGCAACAGTGACAAAAGAGGAACAAACGCCACATATTGCAGGAAAATCTATATCTCCAGTATACTTTTTGTAAATAATATTCCTTATGATTTCAAAAGAAACATTTCGTTTTAAGTAATTTTTTTACAGTCATGATATTCTGTAAAATGTTAAAGCATTCGCATAACATAGTTGCCCAATTATACTATGTTTCTAATGATGATTAATCCATGAAAAAAGCTTTCATCTGGGTTGTTCTCAACTGAAGGATATAAAACAAATTAAACTATATTAAATGGTGTGGAGGGAGAAAATTTCGATGAAAGAAATTTCGGAAAATATATAAATAAGAAAAAAATAAAGTTAAAAAAGTTCTTACTAGTACACTTAGGTGTTACAACACCTAAAGTGTAAACAACCACTTTAAACAATTTTAAACAACAATTTTAACTATTGCTTTCCCTATTTTTCCATCACTTTATCTAATTAGTGTGTTTACAACGACTGTAATTTTCCCGATTTTTTCTCTCTCGATAGAAGTTGTATAGTTTTACAAAAGCTTTATTGATCATAAATAACAAAGACGTTTATGAAAAAGTAGGTAATTCTCAAATTTCAACATGTTAACGACAAGTAATAATTCTACCTTTTCGAATGAAAATGAAGCCAACCCAAACAAAGAAGTTACGAAAATAAAGCCAACATTCAGAGCAACAGAAGAAAAATAACTGTAAATGTTACCCTTCATACGATATAATTAGTGGGTGAGAAGCTGCAAACAATGAGAAAAATGCCGTTGTGTACAGCCTAGAAAAAGATTTTCTCATGCCGTAATTTTCTTTATAATTCCAGAAATTTTAATTACCTAATATGCATGTACGTTTTAGACCATAAAATTCCATCTCGTTATGTGATGTATTATTCGAAAATTCTTTCCAACGTTCTCTAATTAGAAGTTCAGCTAACAATTCAGACTTTCTCGAGTAAATCAATATAATTATTATGAACACCCACCAAGAATCTAGTTTCTTCAAAATGTAAATAACGTGATAATGTTATATATGAATACACTTGGGATCAATTTTAGGTTAAAATGTCAAAATATTATTATATTCTTACCTGAAGCATTATGCAGAATCTTTAAATGTACTTAAAAGATCACTGTTCGTTTTCTTTCTGAAGCAATTTATCACAAAAAAGGAAGTAAAACTGAACTAAAGCCTGATTTAAAAGAACTAAAGTTAAAGAGGAAACAGTCTCCAAACCATTCAACAATTTAAATTTGTCAATCCTCAGTTTAAAAAAGTACATACCGACAAGCGAAATTTTATGAATTAAAATTTGAAACTCAAATGAAATTTATTAGAATTTTGTGGACAGACATGAGATTGTAAAAAAACATTTATGGGCGCAAAACGCTGCACAATATTGCCGCTTTTTCCGTATAATTTAAAAAATGACTTGTTGCCGACTTTTGTTTTTGGGCTTGAAACTGCGTTGAAAAATGCCGAGTCTGTATCGTTCGTTTTTGTGACTCTAATTAAAGACATTAACTGAATTACAAAAAAAACAAAAACAAAAAAAAAACACATGCAGTCTATAGAAACTAGTCAGGAACTTATTTAAAATGAATCTTACGAAAAAAAAGGAAAGAAAGAAAAGAAAGGACGTATACTACTACATATAAATACTTTTAATTTCAAATAAGATGATTTGATTAACTGAGTTTTTCATTAATTCAATTAATTCCGACAGATCTTATATGTTACTCCAATGTCAATTATGACAAAAAAAATATTCAATATCCTAGTGAGCATTGTAATTTCCTTATGGTTAAGAACCATTATCAATTTTCAGAACTATTTTAGCTTTTTTATAACCTCTATCTCAGGCCACAGAGTATTGAATTTAAAATGATTTGTTTCAGCTTTCGCATGGGTATAGGGAAGTTATGCTTTGTACATGACTTAAACATTTTTCTTCTGGAAACATTTACATAGAAAATAAAAAAAGTGACTAGATTGTAATTTCATCAAATTCGCATTACATTATACAAAAAGTATGATATTTTTTTTTTCCAAAGTAAGGGAGATAAGTTTAATGTTAATCATTCACAATGAAATACTGGACTTATTATTTTGTTAAGAACTATGCAAGTATTACTTTAAAGCGATGAAAAATACTAAATGATAAAGTAACTAAATGAGGCTTTTAGCGTTGGCAATGACATCATTTTTTTCATAAACTATTACATTATATAATTTAATCATATAACTGAAACAAAAATTACTTTCTATTATGTTATCTTTAATACGATAACGATACTTTTTATCTGTTTATATAATAGATTTATTAAACTGTATTGAGCATTTTACAAACATTGTAGACTGTAGACGTGATGAATATGAAAGTATGACAAATAAATACTTCTTTAAAAAGTCTTCGAATCTACGTCGAAAGTATGATATAGAGAGGGGTTAAAACGCTATTTCCAGTGTTTTTGTTTTTTATTGATAACAATAAAATTCAACAATAACTACTAAATAAGAAAATGTAAGAAAATTGATTGACAAACAGAATTGAAAATGGTACTGAACTATTTTGTTTTTGCCCATTTATATATAGATAAAAAGTAATGTTTATCATGCCTTATTTAAGTCTTCATTCATCATTATCTGGTGAAATTTTTTAAAGTGATTAATGTGAGATAAGTATCTTTCGGGCCGGTTGGGTACTTTGACAAATGTAAAGTTCTTTGGTAAAATTGTTATGTAAAATTTGCGTACACGTGTTTTAGAGTTCAAAGAGTATCAAAAGGATATTATACTTGTCGAAAGCTTTCAAGAAAGTGTATGAAAGTGTTTGAGTTAATTTAAGCCCAACAAAGTACACTAAAAATTTTGCATTTAGTTGCCACCATTTTTACTGTTACCAAACACAATTTTTGGTGTTCACTTGGAGTAAGGTTGAAAATTGTTCTTTTTTTATATAATTTAAATTTGTTTCTGCTTCTTTAGATAGTAAACATTTTTTCAGCACATAATTTTTTTTAACTCCATTACTAATCGAAACTTCAATGCGATCGCTCATTTATATGAAAATAGGATACATGAGGAACCGCAATGAACTTTTGATACGTAGATGAGTTAGCGAACATCATATGCTAAAAAACATTCTGGCTGGCTGTATGTTTTTAGACAAGACACTTAACGAAATTTAAAATACATCAAAAAATGCCACCGACTTAACACCAACTGAACACCAAAAATGATGTTCAGTAACACCATAAATGGTGGCAACTAAACGCACAATTTTTACAGTGTATGATTTATTGAGGGAATAGGACAATAACTACACAGTAATAGCCAAAATATTAAACTAAAAATGGTGTAAATGCTGACACAGAATCAGAAATATTTTAGTAGAAAACAACTATCGAATGTGAAAAAAAAGCTGAAAGAGTTTGATGCTAGATAATGAAAAACATTCCAGGAAAGTAAAATAAATAAAGAGGATGTTTACAAGTTTCTTAACAATGGAAGTGAAGCTAAGATAAAGTTAAAAGAAAGACTGCTTCCTATGTTTATATAGCAATAAAAAATTCCCTGAAATCCTCGCAAAACATCAACAATTCTGAAATTGAAAATACAAAACATACCCTATTTTTTTTTTTTTTCAGAATAAGTCTAAATTATTCACATAAGAAATTCCCTATTTTCTTTTAAAAAAAGTACTTGTATTAATGAAGATATTTTAATGAACCTTAAGAACGTCCTTATATGTTTCGGTAATAAAAATGCTTTTTTAATCAATGAACCCTCATTAAAATTCAATTAAAAATTTTTCGAAACGTTAAGTATTTTTTCCTTAAAACTTTGTTTGAATATTAAATTTCCTCTCTTGCATATAAAATAATAATTTGATAAAAGAAATTATTTGATAAAAGATTTATCGACTTTTTCTGAAAATGTGGATGTTAACGAAATCATTCCCTACAAAATTGGCATTTGCGGACTTGAATAAAATGATTATGGAAAGAGCTGGAAGGCTGTTCTATATCACTGCATGTTCTCTAAGCAAATATTTATTAACTATGCTTATAATCCAATAAACCATAAATTTTGAATTCATTTCACCCTACCCACATGCTGGCATCTTACAGGAAATGTTGTGAAAGCAATCGGATTCAACTGACGGGGATTCTCCATCACTCCCTTGTGAGTTTGGACTTTATCCAAAATCTGGCAGATACTTTTCGATTTAAGAAGCGTTACGCATCTGAGTGGTTTTGAATAATGGAATTTGTTAAAAATTTAGTTTGATGCCGTTGTTAAAGTAAGAAGTTGTGCTGCTTGACGGTTTCAAAGCTGGGAAGTTTTAAAGTCGTTCACAGGAAAGCTTTCCCATATTTCATGTGTTATGATTTTATATGCGATGATTATCTCAACGGACATAACTATTCAACTTTGCTGTATAGCACAAATTTAAGATAAATAGAACTGGAAATTTTACTAAAATTTTTTTCAAATTAACTTCTTTTCGTGCTTAAACGCGTCAATTATAATATATTAATAGATTTACTGGTATTCTTATAACTTTTTTTTAATTGCACATTTTCTTTAAAATCAATTTTTGATTGTATTCCTAATTGTTTGAAAATTTCCAACACATATTGATGTTGTCATCGTTTGCCATCGTTAGAATTAAAAAAAAAAAAAAAAAAAGCAGTTTTCCATGGTTTATTCAACGTGTCTAGAATGTATTTGTTTTAAATGGCACAACTGGCCAAAAGTAGTGCAAGTGGGAGAAATCAAGATTTATTAATGTCAATAGGTTGAGATGGAAGGTATGACTCAGCTCCTAAAAGAAATAAGTATTTAATTTTATAAAAAATAACATCGAAAACATTTACGTCTTATGCAAAAACGTTCCTCCGAACAAAATGAAATAAAGAAACAACTTTAAGTTCTTTTGAGCAGAAAATATAATAAATGAATGCATTTCTACCGAAAATCATTCAATATTTTGTTGGGATGCTTCTGAAGCAGTAATATCCCCAAAGTTTTGCAGCGATTATTTTGGTATTCCGTGGTTCCAAAATTTAATAATTTCCTGAAACTCTTCCTCGTTTCAGGATAATTTTGAGATATTCGCTTTACAATTATACTCCATAAATTCTCAACATAATTCAAATTTAGCGAGTTTTTTTGTCCTTGAGATAACATTAATAAATGGTAGTGGTGAGTTGTGTACGCTATGAAAGTGTCTCAGAAACTTTCCGAGTTGCACGTATCCGAAACTTTTCCAAAATCATTATGGCAATATACTTTACCACGGTGCAGAGAGGAAGCTTCACACAAATTAAAAATAATAATAAAAACAATAGTGTATCACTTGTATGTTCAATTTCGAATAAATAGTGTCCGAGATAAAAGGTTTAGCATAAAAAAGGTATTGTTCGAAACGTTACCAGCAGGGGGCACTAGTAAGAGTTCACCTCCCTAATTATGCAATATGCTTACAAAAATGATTTTCACAAAAGAGCAGATTATTCAGTGAGTCCTTTATTTAATTGAATCATCTTTACATGCTGATCACGTAACTGGACGAAATGCGCCTCTGAGAGACGTAAATTTGAGTGGAATTTAATTATCTTCTGTTAAATATAGCAACTTGTTTCCTCTTGGTATTACGATTACATCTGACGATTGCAACTGACGTGCATCTCCTCACAAATGCTTCGATTACGAATGCAGCAAAAGTGAGAAATTGCCTACTTTTGCATAAAAATTATCACAGGCAGCGCATTTCTTTCCAGCATAGGCTGAACGACACATTTACCTAGAAAAGCTGGATAAGGCGTCGCTTTCATTCTGTAATAAGTTGTCCATAAATAATTCGAGCGAAGCATTAGATCAAAGAAAAAACTCTTAAAGAAAACACATCATAGATCTCTAGTGAAAACACATCCGTAATACCACGATAATATTTATTTCTTTTATCGATAAATACACTTTGATCGTTTTTGGTCTTTTTTCTACAACGTATTCGACACTTTCAAATATAACGCTACTTTTCAACGCATGAAGGTTCTCCACACTTTTCTTTTCCTTTCTCTACCAGACCCCTACCTGTTAGCCGAGGCCTAGGGATTGCTGGTTCTCCACACTTATCTCTTATCTCCACCAGACCCCTACCTGTTAGCCGAATACTTAGGATTGCTTTCACGCGGAGCTGGTGGCCGTCGATTGGTTCTCCAGACTGGTCTAAGTGCTGTTTTATGGTAAGGTTTCACGATTTCTTGTGAAACATTTCAGTTCTTGGGGTGGATCACCTGAAATGGAGTCTGTTAAAACGTTTCAACCTCTCCTGAAAAATTGTTTCAACTGTTCCCAGTATAACTTGTAATAAATTCGTTGTCCTTATAAAAACTTAAAGGAATAAACAATATAAAGAATAATTTCACTTATTTCAACTCCGATAAATAAAATTCTTTAGGTAGTAAGTTAGTGTACTCATAACTAGTATAGTTTTGATTTAAAGCGCAAACAAACAGAAAGGAAAATATCATTTTTTTTTCACTCTCGTATTATACACTTCAAGTAAAGCAAAAACACACATTTGTCCCTAGATTTAAAAAGCTGATTCTATTGTTATAGAAGTTTCCTTACTGTCGATGATACCCTACACAAATTGTTTCAACCGTATACTGCTCAATTGACAGCAGTCTCCACTAATCATTACTTTTCTACAAAGACAATTTGTGCCCCTACTCTTAGTAAGACAACCTCTCGATAAGCCTCAAATCATAGAAACATTAGTAGTAGACCACTGCTGACATCGACTTATCGCTTATCTTTCAAATTTAAATTGCTATTCCTTTTCGAATGGTATAATAGCGTTTGTTCGTTTGTTTTTTCTTTTGAAACATAAATTTCCAAAATGTAATGCTTCCTTTTTATTTTGTTTGCTTCTGAAGAGAAAAATAAATAAATAAAAATATCAAAAACATTTAGAAGCTTAATATGATCCGCCTTGAATTGAACCTAGGTTTCAACATTCTTTTAATGGAGATCGGAAAAACAAAGCTGAAAAATTCGCTGTTACGTTACTTTTATAATTTAGATGTGAGTTAGCAATACTTGGAAAAGAGAGATAAAGAATGTATGCAACAACAAAAATAAAAATAAAACACACGCAGATGATCAATTTTTTTCTCTTTCACTCTTTTTTTTTTGTCGATCCAGAACGCATAAACCGATAACGCTGTGAATATTTCATTTCCTTGCAGAAACATACAGATAATTTGCCGTAGAGGCAAAAAAAATCTTAGAAAAAGAAACAAGTCATTTAGATGAAAGGTTAGACATTAAAGCAAACCAAGACTTTTACTTTTAAGTCATCACATTAGAATACAATTAGATATCGCATAACACTATAACAAACAAGTCGCAGTTTTTATTCGGAACCGAAAGTAAATAATTAAATCTTTTCCAACCACTGAAAGCTATTTTTGCTGGAAAATCTTCAACATTTTAAGGATTACTAAAGCATTCTAAAAACATGCTGTGAACTGATTTTGTGAATTTTTCAGCGCTTATTTTGATTTTAAAGCAATAGAATTAGACTTCGGTAATAAGCATCTTCATTAGGAGGAGCTTTGTTTTAGAGTATTTGTTTACAATATAATATTTTGGAATGAAGAAATGTTTTAAATGAACCTATATAACTTTTCACAATTGTAATGCAAGTAGTCTTAAGCCTTGATTTTAAATTCACGGTGATTTCCAGAGGGATATTTCTTTAAAGTATACTGGTCGGCGGGAGCCGACACAGGGAGTAATTTTTAGAAGGGGTGCAAGGGAGCATCAAGTGCTTCTACCTAAAGAAATTTTATTTCACAATCGAGGTTTACAAGAATTTTTAAGTATTTTTTTACTGTCCCTTAAAATCAATTTACTTACTTCAAAGTACAGAAAAATTCGTACAAATTATTTAATGGTCTAATTACATATTGCTCCTGCTGCTTTGGGAGGGGCACGTGATCCCAGCGTCCCCACCCCAATCCACCACAACTGGTTACATACATAAGGCTTGCGTTTAAATCATCAAGCTTATAATCGCAACTTGTTCGATAAAGCTTATAAAAGAGTCATTTTTTCTTCAATATACATTTTTTTAAAAATATTAACAGTTAGTTTGACTTGAAGTAAATCCATATTTATATCTACGCTTTCTTTTTTATGACAGTCATATTAAGCTCAGATTTTTAATAAACAACAAACAAATTAAAACTTCTTAATATATACAGTTTTCTTTCTTTCAGAAAAAAATCGAAGTCTCGTTTTTAATTAAAAACAAATCTTCACAAAAAATAACATATAAAGTAAAATTAATATATAAAGTAAAATTAAGTATATCTATGCCATCTACTTACAATTGCCCTTATCTGTTGAAAAATATAATCAAATGTTCATAATAAATTAAAAATTCTTTGAGATATTTTTAATTTCTCTAGCTCATCAAAAACGTCTAAATAATCACTTAATTTAAACATAAGAAATTAGAAACTTAGTGATTAACTTTTAATGGGATAGGGAACCAGTTAATAGTTCTATACACAAACCACAAACAAGCGATAATAAAACGAATAAGTCTTTCCTTCCGCGAAGGAAAAATGTTTCAATTTATTTTGCTCCTCCCACTTTCCCATAAGATTTATGCGAACGAATTTTAACCTGTTTACTTACACATTTTTATAAATTGTATACATTGTTCATTTTCCTTAGAAATTTCACATCAAAATTCAATCCTTTGGCAGCATAATGTATCAAACCATATAATAGCACTGGCATGTGTTCTCAAATTGATTTCCAAAAATATTATTCCGATATTGTTTGGCACCATTTTTATGCATAATACTCATAAAAGCAAATGCATGTATTGTTTTATCTGTAAGTAATGCTATAAACATTTCCCAAGACTTTAAAATCAATATCGTTTTTAAATTTTACTTATCGTAATAACAGTTTTTCATGTACGATATTTCTCGAAACAAATGAATCATCTTAGAATATCATCATTTTTTGCTTCTTGGAACTATTTTACAACTAAATTTGGATGGTACAGAATATCTTACATAACTAAAAATCAAACTTCTTGCCGCATTGATTTTTCCACATAGAAATCGGATCTGAGGAAAACCATTCCCTTGAAAATTGGCAGATGCTCAGCTGAACAAATTGCTTATGGAAGAAGCTTAAATTGATGTTCTATATCACTGTATAATGCCCAAGGAAATATTTATTGAGTACTTTGATAATCCAATAGACCATAAATTCATAACTCAGTTCCTTCTAACCACATGCTAGCATCTCATAAGAGATGTTGTGAAAGCAATCTGATTCAAATGACGGGGATTATCCATCACTTCACATTAAACTTTGGAATTTTACCAAAATCTTACATATGCTTTAAGATTTGGGATATGTTGTTTCTCCGATACCAAATAAACGTTATGGTTTCTTTAAAGAGCTGGTAGCTAGTTTATATATAATTTGAGAATTTATATTTAGTTACATAATTTGTTCATTTTGAAATAGTCTTCAAAAAGCTTGTTTCAGAATTTTTATATGACAGATAATAGTTAGAAGATTAACAAAAAAGAAAAAAAAATAGAAAAAGTTGAAAGGCGTTTGGTCTCGGCAACGCATGAATGCAATTAAACGGCCAGACCCATGCTACAACTGCCACACGCAGCTAACCTATAATTAAAATATTGCTGAAAGCAGTAGCTAAGAGAGTTGGAACTGCAATAAAGCACGGAAAAGCATCGCTTAAAGTTTTCCAATTGAAAAAAAATCAAATAGAAACTTAACCATCCTTGTTTTCATGTGTATGCAAAACCGATTTATACTTTTATAAAATTCCAACATTCATTAATCTTACTTTCTAACCCTTTACCCTTTAGCAAAACTGTAGTCGGCAAATAAATTGTTACAAGAATCAGTGAAGTAATTGTTTTTGTTAGAGCATATTAGGTGTTGAACAATTTTCTTTTTGATTTTTCTCATGCAATTCCATCACATGGTTTTGCATTTAGTCACACAAACAAGCACTGTATTGACGTTGGACGTCAAAAATACCTTAATTAAATTTTCACCATTGGTTTTTGACTCCATGTACCGTCCAAATAGAATGAGAATTCAACTTGACAATGAAAAACGTGTTCATACACAGTGATATTACAATAAGAAAAATCTTTTTGAATGAATTTCTAAAAGCTTGTATTTATTGCAGATTATTTACTGAAACTTTACTATTTTATTTCTTTTAAAATAATAAAATCAACCAATTTCGAAAAATAAAATTGGATCTATAACACCTTTTGCAGACAAATCATGGTTTTAAGATATGAATCATCGGTGAAATAGTACACAGTGAAGCATGTGCAAGGGGTATGCTGTCATTAGAAAATAGAAGAAAAAGGTCCAATTATAAATCCAACTGTTTTTGTGCATTAAACTCAAAATAGCCAATTTTCTCCTAAAATAATAAAAGTTGGACATTTTCAGAACATTTATTATGAAAAACATCCCATTTGATTTTACGAAGAAAAATGATACAAGAAGCAAGCTCAACATTTCTTGAAGATGTTCAGAAATATGTGTTACATGTTCAATATGAGTATAAAGAATTTTAGTCATTTAAAAAATTACCTTTGAACATTTGCTCATTAAGTTATTTATACAACTGTCTAGTTACAATTTAAATTTTTTAAAAAAATATTGCTAACATCCAATAAGTAACTAAAAATAAAATGTGCCATTTTATGCACAATATTTATCAAGATAGTAGAACTGATATTATAATGTTACGTCCTGTTTTGTGTGTCGTTTTATGACGCAACTCGTTTAAATTTTTAACGACTTTCATTTTTTCTTCTCCGATGAACTTAAAATAATAAGAAACTATAACTTTGTAATTTGTGAGTGAACTTTTCCGATAAGCAAATCAATTTGCTATTACCAAAATATTCTGATTAGATACGCATAAACTTCACTAAAATCCTGAATTTTTGCTATATTAGTACTAAATATAGAAAAATTCATTCATTTTTCAAAATTTTTGGCAAACGATTTTGTTATGTTATTAGTAAATGAAAGAGAAACAGGTGGAAGTTTTCAACACACAAACAATGATAACAAGAGCCGTATCGGATAGCTTCAGTAAACATTGGTTGCACGCCTGAATGCTTCCAATGTAGGAAAATTAAACTAACTGTTTCCCCTGCTTAATACGATACATTATACAAAGCCACGGCCGGGAACTTTTGGGGAGATTAAAAGTAACTGAGACCTCTTCATTGAATCAACGAGATCCCAGGCTTTGATAGTATGAGGAAGAAGTAACTGCATATCAGACGTAAGTACGGTTGTAAGTTGAAAGTTTGTTAAGATACCTTTATGGTAGGGTAATTTGCTTATGTAGATCAGTACATGAACTATTAATGTGTGCTATTTTCTAATATTTATATAAAACATTTTTTCTTGTTTGAGTATGACGCGTATTTCTTGGTTAGAGATATTTGAAACACGATAAGTAAAAAGGAAGCTACGAGTTCTAACTCATTTAGAAAAAATACTCAAACACCAGAAAAAAATAAAACAAAATAAAATGAAAATAAATAAATAAGCTAATAGAAATGAGCTAGAGTTATGTTTATGAACATATAATAAGAATGTAAATAAATAAGTACAATTTTATGCTACTTCTGTTTTATTTTTTTCCTATTTAAATTTCTTTTTTACCCTTTTTCTGATTTAATTTTAATAAAAAATGCCATTTTGTGCCAAAACTACGATGAAAAACCAAAAGTATACGGCACGAAAACAAATTAAAATATTAATCAGGGATTTGTAGCAGAGCGTGGAGCAATTGAGGAAGGATATTTTGCTCTAAACTGGAGTGGAGTTGGAGCAAAAAAAAAAAAAGTTGTGCTTCACTGCTCCAATTTCTTTTTTTTTTAATTTTTTTTATCATACATAAACAATAGTAACTAAATAAAAGGCAAATAACATGATCTATTAAAACCACTCGAAGCCCGGAGCGGAGACTTTTGCAAGCATTTAGCAGGCAGTCGAAACAGACCTGGAGCGAAGCCCCTCAAAAACTTCCAGATTCCTGATATTAATACTCAAAGCAAGAAATTAACATATATATGTAAGATACCCATAAACACCATAAAAAACAGGTACAGTTGACGTTAATATTACCGTGACGAAAAATATGTTTCAGGGGCATTAATTTTATTTCAAGATAAGGAAATAATTTCACTACATTTTTCGTGTGTCGTAAATTTTATGTTTAAAATGGTATCTTACTTAAAAATATGTATATATGGCACAATCACTATTTTATTATTTTATAGCTTTTATATAGGGAAATACTTTAGAACTACTATGTATAGCAAAATGAACATTTTGATGCTGGAGGTATAAAGCACTCAAATAATTTGATGTTAACCAATGACACTATTATGAAACTGAATTTATAATATTCTTTGTGTTTTGAATTAAAATACAAGTTAACAAATAAAAATGACGCATGTTATTAAACTGCTAATATACCCAGTTGAAATAGTTAAAAGCAAGCTTTTACTACCAATCATGTTTCATAAATTGACAAAGTCTTAAGCACATATTGGATAAGATACTTAAGCACTATTCACGCTAATTAATAGCTTTAGACGAATTTTATATCAGCCTTTCTTTTTATTGTGTGCCATAAATATTCAAATTTTAGAGTTAAATGAAAATAATCAGTAAAGTGTGTTTTCGTTGATCCTGATAAATGAAACACTCTGAATTTGGAGACTGGATAAGCACCTACTCTGTCTTGTTTAGACACGTTGAATACCAACATTCGAGCTCCTTCGTGGCCGTTATATCAGATGTAAAATAACATTAAGCGGAAGTCAATCGGTTCTCTTTTAAAGGTAGTTGTAACGGAGGTTCGTTATAACGGAAATCGACTGCATCTGTACTTTAGATATGAATCATCAGTTTCATGTAACGTCTTCAAACTCCTCAAATGGCGGACACCAGCGTGGGAAAAAAATATTTATCTCTAATAGAGAGAGAGGTGTCAGCAAAATAGTTTTTTTTCTTTTAATAGTGGAGAATTTAAATCTGTCCGCCTAAGAGAGGAGACCGTTAGGAGGAGTTTTAAGGTATATGTATTAGGTAAATAGCTTTAATTAGCGTTTCGTGTGGTTTATTTTCATCTCAAAATTCGACCTTTAGTTAATTCCGAAATGACATTTAAGAACTAAAGTCACCAAATATAATATATCATTCTCGACTTTTTTTAAACAACAATACAATAAACTATACGCTTTCAATTCCATTTTTACCAAAATTAATGTCGAACTTTACGAGGCGAATGATTTATTAGAATGGCAAATAAAATCTCAAGAATAAAAACAAAATCCAAAGAAAAATGAAAGCATTTCTACATTCCTAATGATTTCAATCTTTTTGTGCAAGTGAATTCGTACTTCAAGATCTTCTCTGTTCCATCAAAACTCGGGAACATGGAACAAATCTTGCATTTTTCACGGGTTCTAAATGGATTTCGATCAATATTACTTTCTTACTGCAACTTTATGGAAAAGAAGGAACGGAAGTAATGGATTAGTCTAGCGCGCTGGAAAAGTAAAAATTTCTGAAAAGTATTTTTTTATGCTTTACAGTTGGATCGGAAATATTCTTTACAACTAGATTAAGGCTGAAATAAAATAACTTGAATATTTATTTTTTTAAATTGGAAACCGTAACAAAAAGTAGTTATATTAAAAACCAAAATCTGAAATTTTAAATTTGTACAGGATAACATAACTAAGTTGCATTAAAATCATGCAAAACACTCGAGCTATTTATTTAAGAAATAATACTAAAGATGGAAATCAATACTCAAATAAGTATTAGAAGTTTGATTTGTCACGGAAGCTTGTTACGCGGCTTTTGGCCCCCCAACAATAACTGCATAAATTATCTTCAAACTTTGCACACAAGCTTATCTTCGATGACAATACAATATTCGATGACAATATAATAATTTATTATAACGTTTATTAAGCAAAAAAAAAGTAATTTTGGATCTGAGGAAATTATCAGAATTATTATTTGTCGAATGGCAACGATAGCTTTGTTTGAAATGTTTGGATAATGCAACGATGTTTTGAATTTTAAAATGCTCAAATCATGGCGTTTTTTAGTTTTCTTTTAAAGAAAAACGTGTAACTTGAAACATTTTTACACGGCTGTATCTTTATTTAAAGTTTGGTATGTAAAAATTTGAAAATGACCTAGTGATATTTTTTGAGTTATGGGACACATTTATCTCAATTTTATTCAAAAAGATCCATGTGCTGGAAATCTACGTACATTCTAAACATAATGTATATCATCTGTGAATTACAAATTGAAATGAAACTTTTCACGTATAACTTGTAGTAGATGCGAATTCAGTAAAGAAAATTGCAACACGTAAAATGTTATGTTTTCTTGCTAAGTTTTTAAAAGTCTAATATTTAAAAGCTCTATATACATTTTTTAATTGACAATCTAAATTTACAAAGTCTGCCCAGAAGGTAATATCATTAATGTGAAAAGATTGCGCATTGTATCGCGTTCTATCAGCCAGGACCAATGGTGTCCTTATTGTTTGCCCGAAAACATTCTCAGCACAAATTATAGAACCACATGCAATAAAGTTAAATAACTACGTTTCTCTGAATGGGTCTGGCTTTTGCTATACTGAAAGTCATATTTTCCACTTATGTTAAACCTAGTTAACTGTCTTTGAAAGTCATATTAGTGTTGTGTTTTCCACAATTTCAAAGTCAAATTTTTCTGTACTCCAAAATTCCACCACACATGTACTCCAATGTTTCAAAAAAGTAAAATCCAGATCATAAAAATGTAGTAGTTATTTAAACACGAAACTAAAAAAATTGCATAAAGGTTCCAAAATGTTCCGCGGTTGCACTGAAGGCTGTATTTTTTATTCCTTTTAATAAAATAGTTATTCTTAAAAAAATATTTTTTCTCTAACAGGCGGTAAACCAAAATTTTGTTATCGAAAAATTCAGAAGTACATAGATATAAATAATAACCTTTTCACTACGAGGCTGGGACAATAGTAGTCCCAGAGAAGATTACATTTTTGCTGCAATGTTATTGGTACAAATTTTGAATTCAAGAAAATTTTCCCCATAATATGGTTGCTATATTAACATAAATTTTGTTTCACCTGAAAAAGATTGCATAAATATTTCTCTTAACTAATATATAATAGCAGAATGATGCCTCAAAGCTGCCTTAAATTCCTTATTGCTCTCCCGCGGTCAAAGGGTTAAATAAAAACATTAAAATCTTTATAACATTTGAAAATAAAGTGAACTATTTTAACTATCCATTTTCTTTTTGCTTTTATTATTTTAGTTTAATCACATAGATACGCTACAAGGAACTAAATCATTGTGCACACATTTGTATTCACTGTTACTATATGTTGCATTTACAATACTCTGTCGCAGTATATATATATTTAAATGTATACATTTATTTCATAAAGGTATGAATGAATATTATTATTTTTTTATCTTATTGTACCCTTCGAGTTGCTGTAAGCTGGCCAATGTTCAAAAACTCATGCTCTAAGTTTTAGTTCCGAATACCTCAAATATTTAGAAGTGGGAGTTGAATTACAGATAGTATATACCGGAGTAGCTGCTGGTCCAGCTCACTCAGAGTCAGAGACATTAAGCTTTATTACGTCTATTCGTCATCCACTGGAATTTGTATTCAAAATCGGATGGAATTAACTTTCGGTGAACATAAGCTCTAAATACGAACTCGAAATTCAACTGACAATGGCTGTCCATCACTGCTTTGTGTTAGGATTTTGGCTTGTGTCCAAAAGACACTGCTTTATACCACGAAGGTTTGATTTGTGTTAGTGTTTCTGTTCTATCCCTGTATTTGAATTATTCATTTTCCTCGACATTCTGTTTTTGTTTATACCGCAATGTCACAACAAAAGTAAAAAAAACGAACTTTAAATATTTAAACTGTACTCGAGCTTAGTTACAAATATTCTACTTTATGCAGTTATAATAAAGAAATCAATATAATTATATTTTAATAAACGGAGAGAAATATTTCATCACATAGTTCATTATTCCGTAATGTAAAAAACTGTAAAAATTGCAAGTTTTTGCGTTATAAAAGTCGAAATAAAATGCTTATGGAAGTGTGCATTTCATAGAATCACAAATCATAAACACGGGATAAAAGGATGAAAGCACAACATACTAATAAAAGTATATTCGTTCATAGTACAATAGCATAATATACATTTTATTTTTTAAAGTTTTAAGTTATGCCATTTTTTTATAAAAACAGTAATGTAAATTTGAAGTACTGTGTAAAATTAGGAATGGTACTGCATCCGCCATTTTCATGCCGAAAGTTTATTTTCCCCTCTTGCCTCCTTACCTCTTTACCTGTTCTTTCAAATTCAGAAGATCAATTAGATGTTAATAGAGATAAATGCAAGTTAAACAAGCTCTTAAAGCAGGGACAACTTTGGTTAGAAATAAAGGTAAAACATCGGTTAATGGGTGATTAAATAGGAAAATTACTTCGAAAATTTAAGTGAGAAATTTTTCGCGAATACGATATTTCCTGTACTCCGTATAAAGAAGTAAAAATGAACAAAAATGAATATTTGAAAATGAAGTAGCATAGGAAACAGTTTGAATTTCATCACATTTCATTAATCCGAAAAGAGAGTAAACATAAAAACATTGAATGCGTTTTAGAAAGATCTGTACTTTTATTTACAGGTATTATCAAGAGCAACTCCTTTAGGGTTTCTCAATTTGATCACGACTGACAGACCAAATACGACAGAACAAGTTTAATAAAAATAATAACTTTTCTAAATGAAACTAAACCATTGAAAATGCAATATCTATTCAATTAGAACATATCGGTGCTTCTACGGCTTCACTAAACTAGGCTTATTTAAATTAGAAAAATTAGACAAATGTTCAGCTATTTATTTCAAGAATTCAATGCGAAAGAATATACTCAGAAGAGAAAGCCATACGCAGTAATTTTTAATCGACTTCACAAAGGAAGGGGGAATACATTCATACTGTATATATGACGTTTTTTTGTTTGTTTGTCCACTCATAACTTCTCACCGGATGAACCGATTTTCAAGATTTTTTTAAATCGATAGAGGATGGTTTTCCCATAGGTCCCGTACCATTATTTGACCCCCTTCGATAATTAGAAAAAAAGTTATGGGCGGAAATGTGGTCATTTCATTGTTTTTTCATCCATAACTTTTAACTAAATAAAGCGATTGTGATGATTTTTTGCTTAATCAATAGAGGGTCGTGCAACTCAAATATCGCACATTAATTTGAATACATTTGTTTTTTTTTTTAAAAAAACGTTATAGGTGTAAAAAAAAGTTTTTTTTCTTTTTAATTGGAAAAGCGTGGCTTGATTTTTTGTTGTGAAAATTCGTTAATAAACATGAAACTCATTGCTAAAAAAAAGAGTTTTTTGCCATTAGGCTGTAATATTAAAAGCAATTATAGCAATGCTTTCACTGGAGGCACCTCTGAAGAAAAAATTGAATCCAATCAGTTTGTTTGCTCTAGTGACCTTTTGAAATAGAGTTCAAAACGGAATTTTTTATACAAACGGTGGATTTTTAGTGCTATTCCCTCAAAGTTTTCCCCTTTGATATGGATTTTTAAAACTGAAGTATTTATATAAAAATGTAGTTACACTAAAAAGAATAAAATGAAATAATTTTTGAAAAAAAAAAAACAAAAAATAGAACCGAATTCAAATTATAAATTGCGCTTAAAAGTGAAAAATAAAAATTCTTTAAACAACATCGATGTGACTTTTAAACATAATTATTGAAGTCGGTGCAAAATAATGACAGTCTAATTATCATAACACCATGCGTTATTTTACATTGAAACTGCTGCAAACTCTAGGCTATTTATGTTTGTAATTGATTCATGATTACAAAAGTAATCATGAATCAAAATACATCATAATTTTGTACAAACTTCAAAAGTTATGTTTAAAAGTCGTAACGATGTTGTTTAAAGAATTAATTATTTTTTTTTACTTTTAAGCGCAATTAAAAATTTGAAGTCGGTTCTATTTTTTTTCCAAAAATTATTGTATTAAAGTAAGTGTTCTTCAAAACCTATTATTACAGTAATATCTCTACCAATGGACATGCCTCAAATGCGGACAGTCTAAAATTACCCGAAGGTAAAGCATCGAGCAGAAAAGAAACCACTCTTTTGTGGTTCCTCTCTTCATTAGAGACAAATACTTTTTCCTGGTGTGCGATATGGAGGGGTTTTACTGTATTTAACAGTTTCTTCGGTTTTTGTTGCTCATCTGGAGCAGAAGCGGTTTGCATTTTTATAGAAAAAGTTAATTAAAAAAAATCAAATCGTACTAGGAAAATGCACACGTGATTCAGACGTTCAGTTTGTAAATGAAAACAAAAATAGTAGTCATGACTCTACAGTTGAAGCTGATAATGCTCGGATCATAAATCATAGTATGAAGTATTCCGTAAAAAATGACGTCTACCTCTGAAGAATCTGGCAGTGAAATGTATACTTCCTTCAATGATCTTCACTTATTGATTTGAAGCGGGCAGCCACTACCTCAGACACAACACTGTAATTCTTAACTTCAGAGCTAAAAACAGAACCTCAGGAGAAGAAACGTTGAAGGTCCCATACAAGAACTGAATTTCGTTCTAGTGTCTTGGAACAACAAGACATATCCAGGATTGGCGTTGTTGTTGTTTGTAATGCCACTTGGGTATTCAAGCTCCCCTTTGCAGAGCGACCAGGATTTAACCACTTAACGCATTTGTCCGTGTCTGACTCTGGCGAAAGTTACCGGAACGTTTGCCTATGCCCGTGCGTTATTTTATTTATAATGCCTTTCTGAGATCTGTTTACACTTTGTTTATATAATATATTTTTTCTCCATAATTTTTACTCCCACCCCACTACTTGAAATTGCAGAGAATACTTACACTATACTAGTTTTTCAGAAGAAAAAACTCTTTCTTTAAGGGGTTAAAGCAGGTAGGGAAGGCCTTCCGTTTATAGATGAGCACTAGTGGAAACACGACTTGACTCAATGTGCATTTGGATGACACCAGATGGCTCCACCACAAATACGCCACCTTCCAATTTTAAACTAGAGTGAAGGGAAGAGTAATTCTCCATCCTCCGGTACCCTCGGAACTTCAGGGTCCACGGATTTTACATAAACGTATCCCCAAGTGTACATGGTGGGTCTTCAGCGGGTCGGGTATCGAACAATCAATTTTCCAGTTGGAAGTCCGACAACTACTAGGCTACCACGGCGCCCCAGGATTGGTCTAAAATCTAGTCATTGTTGACTGCATGGCCCGAAGTAAGGAAGCTTGAAAGTGTTCTTCAGAGAAGGGCATTTTATACTACAAGTGGTGTGACATACAACACAAAATTAATCCACCAGGTACTTAAAAAAGCTTGAATTCAACTTCAAATATGATGTATATTTCTTAAATGTTTTTATCGCATATAGCCTTGTAAAAGAGATTAAAATAATTTCATATTCCATGTGACAATCGTCTGCGAAAAAATTAATCTGCGTTTCAGTTTTATTTCAAATAAAATAAGCAATATTCTAGCAAAAATATGCCCACTGCCGATTTGCGTTCCAGGTCCACTTACCTACTTAAGATACTTAAGACTGTTTAAATGATATCTCCACTGAAACTGTAGCAAGGTTTCATGTAATTTATATAGTAGACAACTTGAACCCAAAAGCTAAATATTATAAAAGTTATATATAATAAATATTTTGGTAGAAATTAAAATTAAAAAAAAGGAAATCATTAAAAAAAAATGCACAAAATAGTAATCCAAAATACATCAACAAGTTTTGTTTTTGCAGCTGTTTATTGGTAAAATATAAAAAGCTGATTTTCGGTGACAAGGCAAAACGGTATACCTATATGTTTAAAAAGTCCTCATATTCAAAGCCTGGGAGGTGACTAAAAATTTAAATTATTTTAGTCTAATTATATTGCTCGGAAACAGATTTAAACTGGCTAAAATTTAAAACGAATCTCTGCCATAAGATTTCACAATCAGCCATGGGAAATACCAATAAAAGGTTGAAATAATTTAAAATTACTATTTACGGTCTAGAGAATTACAAGTATGCCAATTATCTATTTGTCCTGCTGCGAGCTAACACATAGAATAACACAAAATGCGTTCCCTAACAAAGACCTGAGATTTTATGTCTGAAAGACTCTAGTTGCTAGCGCGGATATTCAGATGCTAGTTTTCTATAGATAATTGATAAATCTTTCATAACATTGCTCCACATTTTATAACAAAAGAAACCGCGAATTGCGTTTATTGAAGAATGGGGAGGAATTTTACATTTCAGAATGTTTTGAAACTGCAAAGAGTCTTGAAGTCAGATTGCATTTTCGCAAACCCTAAATATTCCAGTTAATTATATTCGCTGCTAACATTGATTCCATTACTAATTATGGAATATTTTTCTTCTTGTTGTAAAGAATAGGTTAAAATTGAGAGTTCAATTTAAAAAGAAAGTTATAACAGTAACCAATAAAAATTATTGAAAAAATTAAGATATAGAGTAAAAGAAGCATTAATAATAGAGCTATATAAAACGATTAGTCCATTTACTTCGTGAAAAATATATTTTATGATATTACTGAAGACCTTCATAATGTTTATTCTGTCGGAATTTCTCTTTTTTTCGTTTTATTTAGACTTTGTCTTTCGTAATTATTTTACTTAAGTGTTTATTTTACAGACGCTGGATACGAAATATGAATAAAAAAAATTATTTACCAGACTATTTTTTACCAGTGTACATTTATTTATGTTATTAACCCCCCTCCCCCCATATAAATGACAATTTATTTTTAAATTTGAAAATTTAAAGCGGTTTCTAACTATAAGTTTTCATGCCGATTATTAGAGCTGTTGACCTTGAGATGCGTGTACTGTCATGGCAAAGAAACGTCTTTAGTATAGGGACCGGTTGGCAATTTATTTTGGTTGGCGACGAAAGATGCCGTGAAAAGAATGAAACGTCCAGAACTTACCAAATATATGATAAACTAAAGTTCCACACATAAAACACAAAACAACTAATCACAATTGCAACCAACAATTTCCTCTCCAATCAAAAATGTCGCTATAGAGCTCCCACACTACAATTGTACCCGAGATGTGAATATAGGTACATGCATATGTATTTCCTAGCCAGATTGATTTATTGACCATAACGATTCCTGCCTTCATCATGTTTTTACTTAAACTTGTCACAATAAGTCTTACATCATTTCATGGACCTTCTGATACATTCAAATTACGCGCAGGATTACTAAAGCTTTTTTATTTTTTTTGCAATGGGTTCCCTAGGCATTTTAAATTTCACAAATGGTAACAACAAAAGGCAAATTAAAAATAAATGTTGCCACTCAGTGTATTGCTATCTCAATTGAAATAAAATATCAGTAGTGGATGATGTTTTTTATTGTTACCAGTACCTGAATTGCGGTTTTTAAAAAACGGGTTCTTTGTGTAAAATCGCGTTTTTCGGAAAAAACACCTATATAGGTGTTCTTAAACAAAACCTGACCTAAATAGAAAATTTGGTCCAAATCGTTAGAGCCGTTTTCGAAAACTCAAAAAATATATATAAATATACAAGAATTGCTCGTTTAAATATATAAGATCAAGACTGAACTTGATCCAGTTTACGGTTTAACTGTTCGAGAAATGGTTACGATCAAGCTCAGCCTTGTACAAGATAAGCTTTAATCAATAAAGAAATAACATATTACTTAAACAGGTGTATGGATTTGTTACAAAATCTTAACGATCTTAATATTATACCTTTTTTATTTATACCTAACGATCTTAATACTATACCCGTCACATAAGTTTGGTATTTTTATTGTATTACACTATGTAATTCCCTAACATCAACCTTGTTTGTAGCGTCACCTCAGTTTTTAAAGTCATAAATACCGCTTACGTCCCGATGTCACTACAACTGAGGTCGACTCTATATATATTTACATAAACCTAATGATGGTGTGGTCTGAACCCATTAAATCGTAACGGCTATCAACAGCAGTCGATCAGAAGCGAGATAACCACAACAGCGGTGCTCGCGTTTATTGATTAAAACCATTTTGCAGTAATCTTGAGTACCAGCACGATTGTTATGTTTTTCTTAAACTTGATTTTTTAAAACTACTTTTACAGCAAAAATCTAGATTTGCAACATTTTTGGGAATATTTCAGCTATGACTCTTGGCACTCATCATTTAAAAAGAAGAAATCGCCAAGGAAAACATCAAGTTTCTTTCAGCTTAAAAGTAATTTCTTTGTCGCCAAATACGGAAACTTCTTTACACAAATCTTAAAATATGCAATAATGGGCTGAGTGCATCGATATCATAAATTATTCCTGTCGTCGCCAAGAGTCATAAAAATAAATAAAAAATTTTTATCAGGAATCTCGCCAAGCTGCTGACACTGTATAATCTTTATTGTGTGCAATTTAGGATGTTATATCTGACACAGAAACGATTCTTTCCATAAGCTTCTCCAGAATAGTTTGTAATGAGCGAGCGAAGCAATCCGAAGGAGTTGCGTTAGCAGTTGTGGGTGTTGGTGAGCGACAGCGAGCAGGGGAGGGAGCCCCTTTGTATGCACAAATAATCGATATTTTGGGGAAAACAGTCACGAAACCTTGCTTAGAGAAATCATCCTTCATCTGTGAAATGTACAAAATATTTTTCACGTAAAGAAGATTGATATTAAAAAATGTGGTTTAATTTTAAGTTAGGACGGTTGTAATTTTGGCTTTTTTGTAATGAAACGTCTTTCTCTTGCCTAACATTTTATATTACAAAATATGTTTCGCAAAATTTCATTTGCTGAGACGACCAATAAGGAAAAGAAAAATTAGATCGTTCACTCTCTGGTTTGGAAACGTAATTAAAAAAAGCAATCTTTGTCTTTGATGAAAAATGAATGTTTTCACTAAATTTTTTATATACGTTAACAAACTGAAGGGGTCGAAAATACAATCAGAATCATAATAAAAGAGGGATTCGTGCTCTTTGTTTTGAATAAAACATTAGCTATATTGAATTATATTACATGTGCTGTCTTACACTACCGATAATCAGAATAAAACAATACCATTTTATCTATATATGTATTTTAAATTTAAAATAAGATGCAGAGGAAATGTTTGATTTAACAAACGGTTCTTAGCAATGTTTTTTTTTTTTTTTAATATCTTGACTGACATTTAAAATTTTAAATGAACAATCCGAATCGCACAAAGGAAATTATTTCTAAATTCAATTTTTCGTTATGAGAATATGAGCATACAAATTCTTTTTTAAAATCTTTTTAACTCCTTTACTCAGAACTGCTTACTTTATTTTCTGTATAATCATGTCTTACTTGCACTGTGCATCTGAAACTATTACGAGGTTAAAATTATCAGAGTATTTATTATAAAATCAATTGTTATTTTAAAATTTTATGATTATTTTTAAAAGTTTATTTACAACGAAGTCAATTGCCCATACTTGGAACGGTATCCTATCTTAGAAAAATAGTTTTTTTTCTCTCTGTTTTTTTTTTTCATTTTCTCTCTATCTCTCTATGTTCTTTTTCACTATTCAAAGAGACTAGTTTTGAAAGGTAGATGATGCGTTAATCAAGTCCTTACAATTGACATAGACCTAACTGCGACATCTACTAGGGATTACTGATTGTTTAGTTCATTAATTTGATTTCCTTTTATACCGTATACCATGTATCATAATGTAACATTTATATCGTATACAGGGTGCGTAGTGGTAAGGCGCAGGCCTCGTAGCCCAAGTTCGCAGGATGAAACCTAATCCAAGTCGGTAGATTTTCAAGATGCAGAAAATTGACCGCGCCCATGTCGTATGATTATGCGGCATGTTAAAGATAACTTGAGTATCCGTTTGGCGCAGATACTCTTGGCTAAATTAAATTCTTAGTGCAGTTTGCATCAATTAGAGCTCAGGTGCCTCCCATTTAGGGAGAAACTGAGCGTCAAAAATTGCTGCAATGGTACCACTCATTGTGTTGCAGCTAAAAAGAGTTGGTACCAACTGCAATGGTTAATAACCAACATGCAGTCTTTTAGAGATTAAAAAAGAAAAACACTTTGTGATTGGTAGATTAGGTTTCTTTGGGTATAAATCCCTTTATTTCCCATTTATCCCCACCTACCCCCTTTGGGCCCCAAAATTTGCTTTTATTATTTTTTCAATTTAATTTTTTTAAAAAATGTTTAAAAGGCACTTTCAAAAAAAAGCTGTTCGTGTTCGTTTTTACAGTTCTTTGGTATTTCTTACGGGCACCAACTCTCCCGTTACGTTACGTCTGGATGGGCGCAACTCCTCCCTGTCCAGCATTCGAAGATCTCCTGCTCATCCGACCGCAACCTCGTAGGCAAGCGAAAGTCGATCTCCTCTCCCCCGCTTTTGCGGGCAGCTTATATAGGGGGTGCCTGACCTTAGGCCGACATTGAGGGCAAGAGGACACACGTGCACCATTTCCTGTCGTGTGGGCCCCTTCGTCCTGTCACGTAGGCCCCGTAGGTTTGCCGGCCTAGGCCTAACCTGACAGATAGATAGTGAATCTTCTGATCCATGAGGTCATAAATGCAGGGCTTTATTTACCATTAGGCCCGTGAGGCCCAGGCCTACGGCCCTCACTATGAAGGGCCCACTAATTTGCTGATTATTATTTTTTGTAATTTAATTTTTTTAGAAAAATATTTAAAAATGGCATCTTTCAAAAACGAACTGTTCGTGTTCTGTTGCTTCACGGAAAATTTGTATTATTAAATAATTTTAAAACCACAAGGAATTTCCACTTTGGAGGCCCCCAAACTTTCGTCTGACAATTTGAAATTTGAAAAACAAAATCGATTTTGCACTTTGAGGGGGCCCCCAGATTTTATTCAAACATTTTTTAATTTAAAAACAAAATCATTTTGCACTTTGGGGGCTCCCAAATGTTAGTCCGACTCTTTGACATTTGAAAAACAAATTAGTTTCTGCGCTTAGAGGGCCTCCAAATTTTGGTGTAAGTTTTACAAACACATACTGAATTTTATGTTAACATTTTTTTTGTTGCGTTAGGGGTCCCAAACATGAGTTGTGCCTATAGTGATTCAAAATGTAAATCGGGCCCTGCATAAATGAAAATGAGCTTTCTTTTAACTGTACGGATCGAAATATCTTCTGAAAATTAGTATTATATTGTGATTCTTCTCCATAACGCACGTGACTGTAAAACGGCTTTAATTAACAACAACTTGCAGAAGCAGCTTGCAAACTGTGCTGAAAATTATAATATTTTATAATTTTATTTTCGCCAAGCAATTAGTCGGAACAACTGTAATTACGTTTTACTTCTGATTAACGTATTTTTTTGTCCGTAGGGGATGACAAACCCCAACAAGCTCTACGAAATATCGTTAACCTAGATCTTCCGGATATCCCTTTCAATAACATGAGAAATTGAAGTTTCTTCAAACAGTACACGCAAGATAGAGTAAAGAAAAATTATGTTGAAAACAAGACCGTAATTTTTCTAACTTTTCTGGGGGAATACTAAGTGTATGTTTTAAAAGCATCATAAAAAACAACATATACATGTATAAATATATTATATTTCGAAATCCAGGAGGGGAGCAATTGTCCCCTTCGGACACCTCCTGATTTGATGGACCTGGTTAAAAGTATTTCAATGTTGCAACAAAAACAGAAAGAATGATACCTCAAAATTCTTTATAATTTAAAGTGTTAAGAAATAACATCGTTAATTTCGATGAATTATTTTGCTCATATGGAAAACTTTAGTTTAACCGAATTGCTTTAAATATCAACTAATCTAATTATTTTTATTTTCTAGAACTTCAGGAAATATAAAAGGAATTCTCATGTCAATTAGATGCATGACCACCACTTCTCTGGAGTTAGAAATATCATCTTCAGTAAAAGAAATGCACTTGGAGTGACTAATCCTGTTTTCTCACTGTGACCGTAGTTTTCCGCCCTGTAACCGAAGTAAGAAAAATATTTCTTTCTGTAGTGCACTCTGTCAAAAGAGATACTTGAGGCTAAGTAAGGTTCATGGAATATGAATGAAGGAATGCATCTTTGTTCTCGAATTGAATCTATAGGCCTCAGAGAAAAAGGAAAAGGTCAGTTCTTGCTTGATAAGAACGTCTCGAAACAAATGGGAAATGGCAAGACTGCAATAATATTGACAATTTTTTTTCATTGTCCATGATAGAGTATTAATGGAATCTTAAAAATAGTCTAGAATTATACAAGCTTACTTTCCGGTATTCCAACATATAATGTGTAAAAATAGCCTTTTCTCCTCTTTTACTCTTTAGTTTAAATTATTCATTATTTCAAATTTTCAAGTGTACCTTGAAAATTATTAAAACACTTAATTTCGAAACATAATAGATATGTTTTAATAAAGAAGAAAAATATTACCTCCTTATAGGCTTCCAATAGTTTTATTCCAAAGAAAAAAATAATTTTTAATCGTTGCCAAAAAAGAAAATGTTAACAGTATAAACAATTAAACACAATAAACATTAGAAAAACTTGGCATTAAAATAATTAAACTAAACCTAATGAAATCAAACATAACAAAAAAAATCATCTCAAGAATAATTCGCATAAAAAATGGTCTGTTGATCATTCTTTTATATGAAAACGAAAGCGTTTGGATTTCTCTTTATTTCGATTTAGTCAACTTAGTGAATTGATAACTTTCATCAATGTCGAGTATACTGAAAAATCATTTCCGGTTGTCACTCATTTTTTCCTATTTCTTTTATTCGCGCATTCCATTTATTCATTCATACATTTACTTATCTATACATTCCTCTGTTTTCTTAATGCATTCAGTCATTTACTTATACAGAAATACCTTTAAAATCTAGATCAAAATGTTTCATGATAAAATAGTCTTATTCAGCTCGGGATGAAGTGTTTGTACATAATCTACGTCACATACTCCATTCGATGACGTTTTTTTCAATTATCCCTTTCTTTTTTTTTCTTTCAGTAACTCGTTCATGCATTTATTTCTTTATACCTTAACTCAATTATTACTTCAATTATTTATTCAGTCATTCATTTATTCAGTCCGTCTCTCATCTATTCTTTCATTCACTCATTTATTCATTCGTTCTTTTAACTGCTCATTTAATCATTCACAGTTATCCGTGAAAAGTCCAGATAAAGACATTGTGAGAAAGTGTGCTCACTTAGTTCTGGATGAACTTTTTGTCTGTACTTTATACTTTTATCGTCATACGCTCGCTCCGATAAAAATTGTTCCAAGCAAATCCATCTGTCAGATCAGGATTTGTGTGATATTCAAATTAACTTGCCCTGCAGGCAGTTTTTTTTCTAACTGTTTAAAATTGAACAAAAAAATGTTGAAATCAAAAGAATTAGGTCGCCGAGATTTTTCAAACGCAAAGTAATGAGACCTCTACAAAACCCCACCAAAAGTCTTCTTTCATACTTTTTTTTAACTGACTGGAAAGTAGGTTAAAAACACAAAATGTTGTTGAAATAAATATAAAAATGCTCCAAGTTGGTTTATTTTTAAATAATGGCAAACTAGTTATCTAAATACTATATCAGTAATGAGACCTAGTTTAGCAGGCCATTTTTTCCCCAGTATTTATGTATAAAAACATTTTTTGGATTCAGATTGGTTTCAGAAAAGTAATTCATATAGGTGATTGAATAAAATTAACTTACTCCCCAAGCCTTTTTTTTTGGGGGGGGGGGGAGAATGGGCACCTCACACATTTAAAAAAAGATGCATTTGATGCCAAATATACTTCCCACAATCTTGACAAATTTCTGTCAACCAGAAGAGGTAAAATAGCTTACTGTTAACGTTTAAACGTTGATGAATATACTTACCACGGCCTTAGATAGAATAAATCACAAGCCACTAAAATATGTAGTCAAACGGGAAACGTAGGTTTGAGTCCCACGAGTACATTAAAGCATCTGTAACGGCTATGACTGTGCACGTCTCGTGCTTGGGAATTCACATTAAAAGTGCATAGCAAACCTCTAATTTCACGCGTTCTGTATGTTCTTATATCATATTGATGTACCCACCTTAAAATGTCTCGTAATTTTGAATTTCTTAGCCGGTTATGCAGAGAATAGACGGTTGATCAGCAATGTATCTATAATATATATCTTAAGCAATAACGAAGCTTATAGTTTCTTGAGAAATTTTACATCCTTACTTAAATGTCCCTATTTCTAAAGTCTACAATTCTTGTTTCTACTCACTTCTATTCGGTCTCTGCTATTTATATTTAGTAGTCCTGCATCCCGTAATTAAGGAAAGATCTTTGAACTACGCAACGAAATACCTGCCTGGAATCGAATAGACAGTTTACCTAAGGAACATGTCATTTACTATATTTACTTAATCCTTATCGTGATGAACTTCACTGATCCAGGTGCCTTGTAAACCATAAGCTCCCACATCGATCCGGGAAAGGTTCATTTAAGCGTATTAGAGGAGGAAAAGGAAACATGAAGGTAGAATTCGAACTTTAAGTTGCAAGAACTTAGAACCTGTAAACGATAAAAAAAGGGTGAACGAAGGCCCAACGTATGGTAAAAATATCGCTAAATAAATAATTGAATAACGATTGAAGAAAAAATGGAAGTAGGGTTTTGAGAAAAAATGTAAAAATGTAAAATAACTTTGGGGAAATTGCATGATTCGAAAGATTTTAATTTTTATTTATTTATTTATTTATTATTATTATTATTATTTTTTTTTGCACTCGAAAGGCTCTCGAAGTTGAAAACAACTTCCATGTTTTATTTATTGAGTTGAACAATTTTTTGTTCAACTTTGAACAGTTCAAAAAATCTTAACATAAATTCCTATTTGAATATATATAAACTCATGACATAAGATCCAAGTTCTTTTGAGAAGCTTATTGAAAAAAGCGTTCGACGTGGAATATTGTTTGATTTGTTTGATTTAAACAATTTTTGTTTAGGGTGAACAGTAAAAGTAAAACCAACTTTTCCGTTGAAAAGGTATATTTGAAATAATAAGTACTAAACCTAAATGAGAGATATATAGATAGATTATACATTTGATGTTGGATGTATACGGGGAACTAGGCTCGTATCGTTTCAGATGGAACTACTCAACGAGCCTACATCCCCGTATTCACCCAACATCAAATTTATAATCTATCTACAACACTTCTTGTTTTTTTCTGCAATAATACATAGTTATGCCATTTAACTTATGAGCTTCTTTTACTTACCATTCAAATTAAAAGCAGCGTTTTATGGTGAGCAGCTTTTAAATGCATGTGTAATTTTTTCTGATAATTATCTTTTTTAAATAGGGAGAGACTCCCCGCAGTGCTTTTAGTTTAATGGCACTGACTTGTAAATGCAGAATGAAAATTTTAATCTTTTTAAAATAACACCTATGAAAATAGGGGGGGGGGGTGTACTATCTTTTATGTTTGAAGAAAAAATACATTACTTAAAGTTTACAAGCATTCATTCTTACTTAAAACGATAAAATCTGATGTTTAAATTATGGATGAAAGTTCGGAGAAAAGCCTCATAAGCTTAAAACACAAATGCACATTCGACATAGAATATGTACGAATAGTAGGTAATTAAGCAATTATTGTAGGTATGCTACTTAAATAGAAACTCAAATAAAATACGTCTTTTAACAAGATACGAATAAGGAAAAATAAAACTACTTTTTGAATAGTACTGAAATGTTCTAAATAAATGCCTAGGAAAACTGTAGGAATAAGTAAACTAGAGGCTTTTTTTTTCTTTTTTGAGGAATACTAAATAATTTAAGAAAAAACATTTACGATTTTTTGAAATATTAAAATTTCATGATGAATCCCCGTCATAAATAAGAATTACAGAGACTTGTTTGGAGTTGCAAGAAAAACATTCTTCAATTCAATGTAAGCCTATTTTTGGATGAAGATATACGCAAGAAAATATTTTATGCTTTTGGCTTAACGTTGTTTTTGAATTTTCTTACTAGTTCATTTAGGAAAGGAAAATCTAACGTTAACTTTCATATTTTATACACCAATAATAAAATGTATAACTACCATAAGCCATCTACGAAAGCGAATCTAATTGCTTTAGTACAACATCCAGGAAAACACCATTTCACTGTTTCTGTCCAATTAAATGCTTACAAGTCCACAAATCGCGTCCTCATTTGCTAAACAAATGTTAAACTACTGGTATGCTTTGGAGCCTTGATGTTTCGTTGAGTATCGAAGCGAAATTCGTATTCTATATTTTATTTACATGGTTGTTTACACTTATTGCTTTTGGAAAACTCCAAGATTGTTACTGTACTGTTGAAACAGTATAGTAAGCGTCATAAATTAGGAAAAAACTCCTAGTTCTTTTAGAAAGTTATTAACTCCCTCTTAATGTATTATTTTCAAAAGAAATACCCAATTTTGAAAAAAAAAAATCTTAAATATTTGACCTTTGTCCCACATTCCCCTACTTTAATGTTTTTTTTTTTTCAATTTCATGGAAAAGTGCTTGAAAACACCATCTGATTGGTATGTTTTCTCACCATCTAATGCCTGCCCCAAGATTAAATTAACATTAGTGAGTGAGCTATCTTGTCAAGAACAAGAAGATTAGTAAAGTTCAGTACGAAAAGATTAGCGCAAGCTTTGTAAAAGAGTTTCCTAGTTTATCCAATCCTGAGTGCGAGGTTCATCTAGTAGTCAATGAAGCTGCATTGCAGTAAACGATGCAATCGTATCTAATTACATTGATCTTAGCAGAATGAACGGAATATGTTGTTCTACTTTGCTAGATAAAAGAAGCTCCAAGTATCCGAAACAACATAGCTTGAGCGTATCTAAGTATACAAACAAGAACTATATATATCTAATTTTTTTTTTCAGTTTCTTTTTCGCAGCTCTTTGTCACACATGTTAACACTATTAATATGTTCAATGAAAAATTTTTATACCAGTATTAAGATAAAAGCAAGAAATTCTAAAGAACAACCAGCTTTTCCTCAAAAACGAAGCGAAAAAAAAAGGCTGTGCTTTACTGTTTATTTAGCTAGTAAGCATTAATCTACTTAACGAAAAATAAATGTTTTACTTTTTTTTGTGCGTGTGCATATTTTTTTGCGACACAGGGCATATCAAACAGTATATATTTATAATAAATATTTTATCTACATGTATAAATAACTTTTTCAACTTTTATCCTATATACTAATTAATAAATTAAGCAAATAAGAGCAATAAATAGTGTGGGCATCCTACGATACCATCCCACAATCAGATGACGTCACGACGCTATGCATCTTCAGAATGGACGAGCGACGAGGAGTAGACAGACCCGAGCGGAAGACGTCCGCTTGAGTATTTGTGTGTCCGTTTAATCCTTAGTGTTGTAATGTGCTATGTGCTTGTGCTGAATAAATGTTGTTAAGTGTTCTTGAAGGTGTTATTCAAACTCTTATAATAATATGATCTGCTCATGCAACTTTTCGTAGCGCAAGACGTATATGGAGTGGATCCACAACAAGTACTTAGAAGTCAGAGCGGAGCAACTCGAAAAAAAAAAATAAAATAAATGCTGCTGCAGATCCCTGACACACACACACACACACATATATATATGTATATATATATATATATATATACATATATAAGTCCATAGATTTGACATTTCATGTTAAAGAAGAATATTTAATGTATTTAAAGTGGATGCATTAAAATAGTGATTTAGGGGCCGTTCATAAATGACGTCACGCTTTTTTCCCATATATTTGACCTCCCTCCCCTTTTGTCACGCGTCACGCTATGTTGCATAATGCATGATGTCACACTTCTTGTTACCCCCGCCCCTCCCCTTGTCACACTTTGTCACAATTTCACGAGACCCCCTCCCCCTCGAAGTGTGACATCATTTATGAATGATCCCTTAGAATTGATGCGTTTCTAAATAAAGCCCCTAAATCATAAAATAAATACATAAATAACTAAAAAAGCTTCAGTTACCTAATTACTAAAATGGCATTTAAACAAAAGAAAGACAATTCGATATCAATAACCAATAGCATATGAATGAACTTCATTTTTATTCAAATCAATAGAGTTACTTCAATAACAACATTTCAATGAACTCTTACTTTGAAGAAATATTATACAAAGTTTATTTATTAAAGTTATACAAAGCACTCGAAAATTGAAGTCTTGGAGAACATGTCAAGTACACACCTGAATCAATTATCTCTGTTGGAATAAAATGTGTCAAAATTTATTCAATAAATTTATCGTAAGAGGGAAAGTTGAACTTCCAGGCAACAAAGATCGATATAACACAATGTTGGGGCAGAGTTATGAAGCGACCGCATTCCTTTAATGAAAGGAGTAGTTTGAATATTTGTTCGAAACATATTTTTGATGTTTTATCCAATCCACTGAAATCGTCAGTAAAATAACGGGAGCTGGAATCCAAATATTTGCTTCATCGAAATGTTTTGATTAAGTTTAATATTTCGTACGATATTTTGAGGAAATACGAAAGCATTAATTTATAAACTAAATAACTAAACATGCTACTTGGAATCATGTGTAAAATAAAAATATTCTGCGCATGAATACACTTTTAGAAAAAAATTTATGTTTGATTGAGTCCCTGTATATTTACACATTAATTTTAAAGTGTTTCTAATTTATTTTTTGAATTTTTAAATAAAATATATCTTTTGTTATTATAGTTTTCCGAAGTTATAAAGCTTAAAATTTACAAAGAGGCATAAGTATTTTATACTTTACCAAGGCAGTAGCCAGAATTTTTTTTTTTTTTTTTTTTGGGGGGGGGGGGTAGTCCTGACTTTGAAACACTTATGTTGAGGAACGTTTCAGGGAGGAATATATGCTACATTGCGAAACATTTCGGGATTTCGGGGGGGGGGGGAGGGGCAGGCCCGTGGGTGGCCCCGCTGGATACGGCCTTCTGCTTTATGATGACTTTTCTTTAGCTTTAAATTTTACCCTACACATTTAAGCTGTATGCGCCTTTCACAAAATTTTTTAACTGTTCAAAATTGAGCAACATTTTTCAAATAAAAAAATATTTCACTTGAGAGGTACTTCAAATAAGCTTATTCAAAGAAACTTAGATCTTAACTCCAGGGTTTTATACTTTGCTTCATATGTCCCCATAGAAGATACTGTTAAAACATTTTCCAACTGTTCAAAATTGAGCGAAAAATTGTTTAAATCAAAAAATAAAATATGGAAATGAGATGTCCTGGCCGAGATCTTTCGAATACAGAAAAAAAAAATCTTTCGAATCGGAGAATTCCTTCAAAAGTTATTAGGGGGACGGAGGACAGACATACCGACAGACACAGTCCCCCCCCCCCCCACCATCTCAAAACCCTACATTCAATTTTTTTCTCTCAATATTTATTTAATTACTTAACTTATTTTTGACTCTTCTTTTAACGATATTTTTACGATACATATACGATACTTTAAGCCTTCTTCCAACTTTTACGGGCAAGTACGTTAAAAACAAAATGCAGGAAAGCATGCTGCGATTAACTATACGAAAACTGTCTTATGTATTTGAAAAAACGGACTTTGTTCAATAAAATAACATAATTTTAGCTATGAGATTTTCAATGAAATTAAAATGTTTTTCATCAAATTAACTCAAGCATTAGTATTTACTGGCTTAATAAACAATATTACTTTAGGAAAATTTTTAAAAATGATTTTTTTCATTTATAAACTATACCATGCCAAGTGCATTAATTACATCAGAAGCAAAATTTTATGTAACATTTTGATCATTAAAATTCCCTAGTGTACGTTTACGATATATTTAGATTGTTTTAATGAGGCCATTAAAGTTGCAAGTTAAGCGAATTTAATAGATGATGTTTTAAAGCCTTATTAGAACATTTAATGTCTCCTAATGAGTAATTTATTAGCTTTCGAATGTAGAAGTGTTTTGTTATTCTTTCTCAATCAATTAGCTTATTGGAGTAAAAATACATTAATCCACAAATAGTGTGCGGTTTTTATATGTAAATACTAAAATTGTCAGGAAAATTTTTAGGAAGAACTGCAAAGTAAGCGAAAATTTAACAAGGATTGATCTGCACAATTAAAATGTTGTTTTTATATAATCCCTTAAAGCCCGAGGTTTTTTTTTTTTGCAAAAATAGTACAGATAGTTATTCTTTGCAATTTCAGGCTGTGGGGAGGGGAGGGGGTTGCCTAGGGAGCGGGGGGGGGGATAAAAGTTAAATAAACAAAATATATTATACAAACAAAGTGAAACTGACGGCAGATCTCAGACGGGCAATAGAAATAAAATAACGCACGAGCATGGACAAACTTTCCGGTAACTTTCAGTAACCCGTGTCAGACAGGGGCAGCTGCGTTAAGTCGATAAAGTACTGAATTAACGACAAAGGGTGTTGTATTTACATAAAAAAATTGGTTCAGTTAATAGGCTTGTCATGCCTAGAATATATTTTTTAAAGTATGAAGCATTGCTTTCAAGTAAAGAACAACTTATGAAAAAAAAAATCGTTTTTTTCCCTTTTCGAAATTAAATTTTTTCGCAACAGCGACGAAATATTTTAACTAATGTCACTGGATCTACATAACTTATCAGTATGAGATTTCCCGATTTCCCTGCTTCTGTTGCAGGTGAGAAAAAACTTAAAAAATAAATAAATATGAATCTAAAAATGTTTCAAGTTACACGGTTTTATTTAAAAAAAAACAAAAACAAAAAAATAAAAGATTCGCTATGATTTGGGTATTTTAAAATTCAAAATATCGTTGCATTATCCAAACATTCCAGACAAAGTTATCGTTGCCATTCGAATAATAATTCTGCTAATTTCCTCAGATTCAAAATTATTAATTTTTTTCTAATTAACGTTATAATAAATTATAAAAGGGATGGAATATTGTATTGTCATCGAAGATAAGCTTGTGTGCAAAGTTTGAAGATAATTTATGCAGTAATAGTGGTCGAAAACCGCGTAACAAACTTCCGTGACAAATCAAGTTAAATAAAACCGTGTAAAAAACCATGTCCTCCTCTTGACTGATTGGTCCTTCTTATTGCGTCTGAGATCTCGCTACTCAGACGACTGTGATTTGTTGATTGCGCTAAGGAAGACATACCTCCTCATTGTTAGTTTGAGAACCATAGCAACAGTCTCCTACGACGGAGGCAAACTGTCTCCTTCGCCTTTGGTGTGCCTTAGAGAAGTCGACTCATCCGACATTTTGATTGTGTTTCATATTTTAAGAACTACATTCATAATAACTAATTGTTAGAATAAAACTACTGGGCTCTTATTATTCCCTTCATAAATCCATGGGCTTCATTAAGAGTGATAAGAAATCAATTTTAATGGTGTGGGAAAAAATACTGTTTTACTTAATATCTAAATATGTCTATATAAATGTAATATTCAAAAACAAAATGGTAAGCGAAACACTTGAAAGATGTTCCAGTTTCCTTTACTCACTCCACTTAAATTGACTCAACACAGAAAATAAATTTTTGCTATACCACAACACGTTTTCCGCATATTTTCTTTTACTGGGATCGAAAAAGGGAAGTAGATAGAAAGCATTCACCGAAGGCGTTATCTGCAAAAATGCATTATCTAGATATTGCTCTCACTATCTTCATGTTTTCTGTCTATTATCTGCCCTGAATCTAGTAAATGGACAGTATCTTGCACATTATCGTTATTCAGGGGATGATCAATAGAAAAACACAACTAATGCATCTTTTATTATAGATCAAAAAATAAACGCTAAATAAACTTACAAGCTTGGATTGTATAAATGTTACAAAAGATTAATTTAGTTTATTTTTTAACTAAATGAAATGATATTTAGATGTAAATGATTTATGAGAGTAATACATTCGAAATTCTACTCTCTCATTTTAAAATATTACCTTTCATATAGTTTGCAGTCATTTTAAAATATTTATCTTCATTAGAACAGCACGTTTCCCGTACCATTCATTGCTTTTTAAATATTATGTTCATGAATAAGTTGACTAATTTAGAGAAGTATTCAAACTTGTTCGATTATATACAGAGCGGATAAAGCGAAAAAAAATCAGTATTTTCATGTGTTTTGTCCTTTTAAGACTAACTGTAATTATGTCGATTCATTTACATACACTTGGAGATTGAAGAAAAAATAGTTCTCATTTAATTTGAGAAATTCATATTCAGTATTTTTTTTAATTAAAAAAAAAAGTAATATTTTCTGCATTTGTTCAATAGAGGACAAATATTCACCACTACATCAAACACTAGCATTTTCAAAAGAAATATCAGTTTTTGTGTGTTGATATATTTTTAATAAAAATATGTTTTAAGTACAGAAATTTTCAGCTAATTCATTTAATATCAAATATTTTGTATGTACAGGAAGGAGCTCTTTAAAGTTAACTACAGCGGAAAATAGTGTTTGCTCATATATATTTAAACTCAATTTTAAAAAATAAAACAACTTCATAAGGTTTTTCTTTTTAGTATTTTGATTTTTAAAATACAAAAAATGTGGTTCTCGAAACAAGTTTTAAATTATTATAGGAATCCACAATAACACATTTACCATTGAGAAACCTTAAAGTGGGGCTAGTTCAGCCCTGTGGGGTTACTATAGTACCTAAAACAGCAGGCATTTTAAATCCATTCTGGTTCTATTATTTTAAAGCTACATATGTAGTTCTGGGCATCTCTGGTAGGTAGCACACTAGCGCATGAGGAGCTTTACCAGGATAGATTTAAATCCCTTTTTTTTTTTTTTGGTTCTAAAAACTAAAAACTCCACGTTACAGTAGTGAAATGTATACGTAACTTAAGGTTCTTAAATATTAAAACTTTATATTTACTGTCGAGAGAACTCATATACGCTAAATAGTGTTATGTTACTGAAAACAAAGAAGTGTTTTTGTGTGATTAGTTCCCATTTAAGTCAGGAGAGCCTACGAGAGGAAGTAATGACGCAAAGTGCGCCATTGAAGTTTTTAGGAGTTAATTTGTCTTCTGGAGGTTTTATATATTTTTTTTTGTGGGGGGGGAGGGGGGAGTAATTGCTCTTGAAGCGCTCGAGGGCCATTTCTCCTAGCGAGTACCCCTGCTTAAGTATTTTTTTTTTTTTAAATCAACAATTTAAGAAAATTAAATTCAACAAATGAAGAGTTGAAGGAAGTAATGCGTGTTTAAGAGAATGACTATTTTAATGACATAAGTTAAATAAATCCTAATATAAGTATACTTTTACTATAATTACGTTATTTTTCTTGAATAAAAAGAACTCCATCGATAAAAATAATAACAGAATTGAGCGAAGAAGAAGTTTCATCTGAAAAGAAATTTGAAGAATTTCGGTGAAACCTTCTATAGCAGTATTGTCAAAAACCTTTTCCATGCACTTCAAAGATTTCAGTTCTGTGAAATGTGGGAAAACTCGGAACGTATCAATGTTTCTAGTAAGCAACAATAGCTGTGAATTTAGTAAAATGGAAACATTAAAAAAACAGTTTTGCACTGCAATATATAAAAACATCCACATAAGATTTTACTTTGATAGAAACTATTGTAAAAAAGAACCCCCGTTTAATTATTTCATAGAATAATTAAAATAGTTCAAATGTTTATATATTTTTTAAAATTCATGCAAACCCCAGAACGTGTGAGATATAATGTTCAAGAATACTGCAGTCGATATATTAAATGCATTATGTTTTCTTTTTCTTAAGGCAATGGTTTTTTTAATGTGTAACTGATGGTCAGATCAACCGATAAATGTTTTGATTCTAAAAGTTGTAATTGAAAACTTTCATTTACTTTGCTCAGCTACAAATGGCAGCTTGTTTCGTTGAAGTTCAAAGGTTTAAGAGCCAGAGCTGAAAGGTGTATTTTTTACGGACTTCTAAGGGTGGTCACGCATTCTAAGCCTCCCCCCTAAGTGGCTCAATCTCTCCCCTAAATGCGGGTCTTTCTCAGGACCCATATTTATGTACGTAACAAAAGTAAACTAGGGAATATATCAACAGAAAACCGATAAGAATCAGATAACATACCATAACAACCTCCTTAATTCTCAGCGACATGACTGCAACCCGAGGAGCTTCTAAACCGGACCAAATAACTTGCTTTAGTCCCACCATTTCGGCTACAGTAATCCAAAATGTTTCATTCATTACGAGATATGTAAACACACATTAGATGTTAGTCATTACCCTCTACCACGTATTCTTATTTCCCTAACCAATATTTCACTAAGTTAAAATAAGCTACGAACAGCAAAAGGAAAAACTAAAAACAAATATAAATCCAGAGTTTGTAAAATTAGCCAGGAGGCTAGGCAAAATTGCTTTACCGCGAGTTTGATAGAAGTAAACTAAATAATCTTTTAAGAATAGTCATTTAAAGAACGAATTTCAACTAATAGGCGCAACACCTACTTGTTTAAAAAAGTTATTTCACATTGTATCTAACGCAAAATAAACTAGCAACGCATGATTTATAATATTTTCTAAGCCGTTAACCAAGCAAATGCAGAGAGTCTTCCATTTACGAAGTTCTGTGTTGATGTGAACGCATTTACAATGCGAAGTATAAATAGTACCTGCAATGCTGAGAACAGACACCGCACATCATATGTGCTACAAAATAAATTATGAGAGAACGAGGCTATATTGCCAACAAAGACAATGCAGCGATTATGTTTCATTTAAGAAACTTCGTGTTGTCTGAACCTACTAAACAATAAAAAGCGAAAAAAAATGCAGCCTTAAAAGCAATACCACAAATGGTATATATGAAACAAAATGAGCTAGCAAAGCCTGATTTTTCCTTCTATGGTGTTATGAATAAAAAATAACAGCAGTTGTCTTGCAATTGCGACATTTCTTGTTGTTTAATGTCATTAAACAGTACGAAGCAGAAACATTACATAAGCTTTAAAATTATATGTACCTCACCATAGGGTACCACAAATAAAAAAAATACGTATTTTTATTTATGTCTCCCACGTTAAACGAAGAATGCATAGCAGCCGTTTTATATTTACGAAATCCCTTATTCATTCTCATTTAACATTAGTAACAGTGTGTCATACTTTTTCGTTAGAGGTATATAAAAACAATTGGCCTATAAAGTTTTAAAAAGTTTCGAAATTATTTTATATATTTATCTGAAATATTATCTATATTACACCCCAGGTGCAAGTGCGTTTACACACATTATTTTTCTATTAGTCAACTTTAATTAAAAAATGTAGGATTGGTTAGCGTTTTTATTTAGAAAATGTAACGTATTGCTACTTCAAATACTATACGCATTTTCCAATAGTCAATAATTTATACTTGATAAGGTAAGTGCAGTGTAATTCTTGGTTTTTAAAAGGTTTGTTAGCAACTTAAAATGAAGGTTACACTTCAAAAAGGTTGTAAGCATCTATGAAAATATCCTGTAAGTGTTTAATACATTTCACGAAAATGGTTGAAATTCAGCAAATAAGTAAATGAGAGTTAAAAACTAGTCTTTTGCTTATCGTAAACAGAATTTTTACAAATTTTGAGAAGAAGAATTTTCCAGTCATACTTAGGACCAGCGAGCCCAATATTTTACAAAAACAAGTCCGTAATTCATGATGCATTCAACACAGCAATACCTATTACAATTGTACAAACCTAACACTTACTTTTATTTTAAGAACTTTATAACGTTGGAACACTTTGGTAAATAAAATACTAAAAAGAACACGTGAACACACCACGGGTGTTTACTTCCAGTGACTGTATGAAACATTATCGGAAGATGGCGCGTATGTAGTCACATTCAATGCTTTAGGTGACAGTTAACATGATGTAATAGTCGTTCGTAATGAAAAGTAAATCATAAAGACGTGTTTGCTTTTTCAGTCTTCCAAAAAAAAATTCAAAATTAGTTCAGTTCAACTACGAAGTTCTGATTTCGATGCACGGCAGAAAATTCAAATCCATTCGAGTTTTAGGGAAGGTCGTTTTGCAGGTGCGTTTATTAGCACACGAGTCGGAACTTCTTTTTTGCATCCTTTTTTGTGCATTCATGTTTTTCGCCCTCACTAGCTACAGCTGATTTAGCTGCTTTTGAAAAGTTTAAATTTTCTTCTCAGATTACCTTTTAAATAATCAGTTTCACCCTCGAACATAGCACCGGGTGTTTTAATTATCTTTTATATGATGAAAAGTAGTTAATTTTAGTGCCTACTTGTTTGTGAAGGCATGTCACAAGACAGAATATAAACGCTTTTGCTCAAAGATGAATATAATTCAGTTGTATGCTTTGTACAAGTATGCGTCAGAAGCAATTGTATTACGAAGTTTAAACTTAATAACTGTATCAGAAGTTCTATGCATAACACGAGTTTACTGCATTCATATGAGAACTGCATTGTGATTTGATGCAGTTTTGTAAGCTACACACACATTTCCTTCATGGAATTATGTTTTCCTCCGCTGTCAAAATTCAAGTGATCTGATTACCTGGTAACTTTTCTATGTATGTGTTTCTTGCATAATTCACAATGCTTGAAACTGCAAACCATTTCGCAGCAATTACTTAGAAATGGAGATGAATCGAATTGAAATGCTTTGTCCTTCGTTGATAAAGTGATTTCAAAAAGGCTCGACGAGCTTATTGCGAAAATTGCTGCACAAAAGTAATATTCGGCATTCTTTAGTTGGGAAGACCGAGGTAAAAGAGGGAGGAAGAGCGGGAAATAAATTCTTCCCCGTCTTCTCCACAGAAGAAAGGAAAAAACGAAATTCCTAGCCATAACAGTCATAGGTTATGCTTTTTGTTTTCAAGATACCTGTCGCTTATTTCTCATGAGGCTTAATCAATACCGTTTTGTGACATTCACCGCCATATTCACCGTCAACCTAACTCCACGCGTGAAACCACGAGATCCGTTAACTCGGAGTTGGGGCTCAGCGCTGCGAAGTTAAAAATCGGTATTCACGGAGGAAAATCAACCTGGGGTTTTCCAACCACGAAGTTAGTCAACTCGACGCCATGTGGGAACGTACGCAGGCCCGTTATTGGTCAAAACTATCACATGATTTTCTTCATGCTTTTTCGCCGCGCAGTGTACATTTCGTTTCCCGTTTTTTAAAATTCCTGTTCTCTGCGATATAGCGATGAATAAAACACGAGTGGTTTTTAGCCCGTTTGAGAAGGTATTACTTCTAGCACTCGTGTAAAAAATTTAAAAACATTGAAAAGTAAAGAATCCAATAAAATTTTTCTCGGAAAATGAAAATATATATATATATATAACTAATAGGAAATTATAACCAATTTTATCATTGTAATATATCTCTTTCTGACATTAGAAATGTACCATTCACAAACGATATATATATAATATAGAAATGTACCATTATGAACCAAGCAGTAGCGTATTATTGTATCTTTTAAATTTTTATTTGAATGTTCTTTCATTAAATCAAGGCTGTAACTAGGGATGCCCACGAACCCCCCCCCAAAAAAAAAATTTTTTTCGCAATGTAGCATATATTCCTAACTGAAACTTTCCTCAACATAACTGTTTCAAAGTCTCCCCCCTCCCCCCCAAAAAAAAATCTGCTTATGGCCTTGCATTAAATTCATGAGAGTATTTAAAAAATGCATTTGATTTCAATTATAACTATTGTAAATACTTTATTCTTACAATCACTTCGCATTGGCAAAGTACAGTAAAAATTTGGTTTAAGTCTTACAACTGCATGAAACGGCAATTCAAAATTATGTGATTTGGGGTTAACAAGAACCCTTTTTCTAATGAAAATATGAATTCATTAATACAAATACATATGGCGAATATTTTGACTTTTTCAAAAACCTTGCAGTTTACCTTTAAACACAAAACTGCCATTAGCATTATGGATTCATTTCATATGTCTTTTTTTTTTAAAGAAGCGTTTCACATATTCAAAACCTTTGTTAAATTAAAAAAAAAGAAAAGAATATACAAGCAAATGTAAATTGGTCAATGACATAAAACACATGGTAAAGGTCAACAAGTTTATTTTATTCGACATACATAAATCAAAATATTCCACATGAACTTCGCAGGCCCAGAAGTAACCTTGGCAAAAAAAATCAGGACGCATGTTAAATGTTCAGTATATACATGTACACTTTAAAGTAGAATAAAATTATATCAAAAAGCAACAAGGAGAGAGAAAAATAAATAATTAAATAAAAATACTAAAGATATATTACCCCCCATTTTTTGGTATTTCTGTTCAATTAGGAATCATGATAAAGTTTCAAAATCTTTAATGAAGTAATAGCTCCCGAGAGAAAAACATTATCGGAAACACACAAAAGCGACAAAGAAAACATTGAACAATACTAGTTAATAAAATTAAAACAACTCTAAAGTTGTATTTTTTGTAAGGCCTCTTCAGAAATTCAAGATCGTGTAAAGCGAAGAAAGCTCTAAAATCTCAACATATTCCAATTTTCGCAACATCCAGTCTGCCATTGCTAATGTTTACATGTACTGCGCATGCGCTCAAACCTTAACTTTGCTCTGGAGCTTGGTTGAGTTACTCGACCTGGCATGGTTTCGGGAACCTGTTTGCGCGTAGTCAAAGTTGATGGTGAATAGGAAATCCGCGGTAACTTCAGGTTGGAGACCAGTTTCGCATCAAACCATGAGGTTAGAGTTGACGGTGAATACGGCGGTTAGTGCTCTTCTGCATTTTGGTTGTGAATTCGATTTTTTGTTAGCTGAGTTTTCATATCCTTAAAAATGTATCCACATATAATTTAAATAAATATGATTTACCAGAGTTTCAAGCAACAAACCAATAATTTTGAAAACTGTTACGAACGAAACTATGAAATTCCATTTTGTGTAACTCCAAATTTCTCCCCCTATATTTTTCATAAATACTATATCTTTTAAAATCATCATATACTGCCACTCTCTTCGAGCAGTTGACACCAAAACCAAATCGAATATTGATCCTATTAAATTCCACATGCATAGCAATTTTTCTTTGAATCCTGGTTTATTTTTTTAGGTAATAGCAGTGAGGCTTAACGAGGAACGCGTTTGATTAGCGATTGTCGATAAAAAATAATTAGGACTACTTTCCATCATGGTCCAAGTGTGTATCAACTTTCGTTCTATTCTATGCTTTACATTTAGAGTTAGAGCCACCCCAAATTTTTTTTTCACATACAGAAGCAGACACAAGGCTTTTCTAAAAATATCCAAAAAGGGTTTATTAGTGTCTCTTAAAAAGTGAAGATATCAAGATTCGAAAATCAAAAGTTGTCAATCTGGAAATTTATTAATCAATCCCTTGAACCAAGGTCTAAACAAGTTTTTTTTATATAGCTTGTTGTCTGTTATTGCCCGCGTCTCAAATTCTTCTCCACCCTATTTCCGATAAATTAACAATAAAAATAACTATTTAATTATTTTAAAAGGTAACTCTATTTATACTTTCCTTCAAATTTTTAACGACTTTATTCAATAGCTGCAACAGTGGATATCTGAAATAAGAGATAAGTCATCAGCGATTTTCTGTGGAAAAGAAGTACTTGCTATACACATTCAAAATTTTGTGGCTTTAATAAGGAAACACAAGAGAGAAATAAATGTGGATTACCCAGACGCTAATGGCCATCACAAATTCAATCTGAAAAAATTTAGTCTGACGGAAATTTTGGAATTCTAAAAACAATTCGTAATTAAGCTTTAGAATAAGGTGCTTGATTTTCAAAGTAATCCAGTAGAATATTTTGAAGGCAAAGCAAATTTGATGGGGAAGTAAAATAAAATGTAAATCTTTGTGCTACAAAGTAAAAATTAAAATTCAGCGTAAACTTAGGCACATTTTTTCCTTGAAATAAATTGCAGACGTGTTTTCAGGTTGCAAGGAAAATTCTTTCAATGCAAAAGAGTGAGCTTCTAGATCGAAATTTTACCTTTCAGGATGCTTAATAAAATACCTAGAACAAAGAGTTAACAAAAGATCTTCTTCAAGGAAAAGCAAGTTTACACGTAAAAGGGGAAAAGCTCATTGTTACGTCACCATAGCAAAAGCGAAAGACATTATGCAGTGTATATTTTAAAACAGTAATTCTTCTAAAGAAGAATTTTTTAAAGAAAGATGGTCTATAAGCATGCAGGTTCTAATGGCTTTGGCCAATGACAACATTATGCCCAACAGCATAATGTTATCATTGGTCAAAGCCATTCTGTCATGACTATTTTGTATTCAAACAGAGTGTTTTGATATTATAACATTTGACATCTTTGTAATATTTCCCTTGGAAAACTTCTGGTCGTTTCGTAGATAAAAATTGCTCTCATTTTGTTATTTTTGTTATCATGCGAGTACTTAGTAGGCAAAGCGTTTAGTGAAGTGTTGTGTATACTTTGAATTGTGCTGTAGCACATTTCATTCATAAAACAGGATTAATAGTTTATACACTGGTGCGTTCAAAAATGATCAACGCCAATCCTATGAAACACATGCGCATTGAACAGCAAAAGAAATGCTTGAGCATGAAATTATTGACGTGTTACTTGCATCCACAGCAAAACTAACATTTCAGCATAATGTTGTAGACAGTAAAAAAGGCAGGTCTAAACAAAAAAAATTACTTTTTTGTAACTTTTACAGTAAATGATGTTCGGAACATATGAAATTTAGCTTTTTTATTTATTTATTAATTTTAATATATAGCATTAATATGATTTCCCTATTTAAAGTAACTATTAGGGCTAATAATTATTTCATAGGTAATTTAATTTTATTTAAATTTAAAAATCACTTAGTTTAGTTTCGGGATATGTTTAGGCTTACGTTTAACTTAAATGGTACACCTAAAGCGAATGGCGAATAAGAACAATAAAGATTAAAAGCAAATATTATCCCTAAGAAAAATAAAAACAAGTAGTCAGCAAAGATATTTTGAAAAGATGTCATTAACTATAGATTTAAATTTGGCTTTTAATATAATTTTGCAAATAACTCAAGTAATCTTTTTGAAATGCATGGCGAATAACAAATATCAAACCGTACTCCAGTTATGCCAAAAATTTTAATAACTGTCTATCTGTCACTTACCGAAACGTTACTTTTCTGTTCCAAAGTGCAGAGTTTTAATATTAATCACTTTTAAAACTTTCAATCGTTACAATTCAAACAAAAATAATTCAAGAAATCGCTCATTTAAAGTCAAATTTTAATTCCCACGAATAGAAAAGATTTCCAGAAAATGCCAACAGGCAACACCATAAAGAAAATTTTATTTTATTTATCGCAATGCCTCTTTGAAGGAGAAATCCGGTGAATATATTTTATTGTCTAGGAAAAGATAAAAACGAATCATAGATATATCTCAAATCTGAAGAAGCATCACAATTTCTGTGAAGCAAGGAAAAATATTGCTCATTGCTGTAGCAATAGATTTGAAGTGACTAATCTTGTTTCATACTGAAGATTCTCCAAGAAAAACATTTCTTTCTCTTATTCCTTCTTTCGAAAGAGACGTTTGAGAATAAGCAAGGATCACAGTCTGATTATTACAGTTCGTATATTTTTGAGAACTTTATCTTGAGTTCGTAGAATCGATAAAATACAAGATTCCTTTAAAATTATTTCTTCAAATGTCACATGGTCCTTACACAATGCAGCGATAATAATACATACCCTGATAAAAGAATATAGAAATCTTTAATTTGACATCGTGAACTAAAGCAAAAGTATTAACTTTAAAAATCAATTTAACAAAGGAGTATAGCCTTTATTTAGATTGGCAACGAGTTAGATGATTAGGATTTTAAGTTTGAAGGCTAAGATTATTACGAGTAGGATGAAAATAAAAGTTGATAATAAAGCGACTTTCATAAAATTGTAATAACAATAAAAAATGTAGAAAAGGGCAATGCCTTTAAACGTATTGCTTTTTGTGCAACGTCTCACACTTAGCTTTTAGTTTATTGTTCTTTGTAGGAGAGGGCAGTCAAAAAGTAGAAATTATATTAAAAAAGCTGTGTAATTATGGCATATTAAGACCATACTAATATTTCAGAATATATACAAATAGCTTAACCCCATAACAAAATAATAATTAAGATCCCTTTCCTGAAACCAAAAGGGAATTACTTATGCATATAAACAACAGAAGTATGCACTACACTCACACACACAAGCTTCTTGGGCTAAATATTGTTTTCACCTTCAAAAATGATGGAAATGTTTGCTGGAAATTTTTATTTTCTATTTTAACTTAAAAGAGGACTACGAGATCTTTGATTTACAAACACTGGCATTTTAATCTATTTTAAATAATAAGTTGTCTTCCAGATACAAAAGGTGATCTACTATTCAGTATTTTTCTACTGAAGTATTCTTCAGCATTTTGTACTTCTTATATTTGCACGTGATATCCATGCTGCCTTTACTTTCCCAAAGTGCTGCCAATGCATCAATGAAATTTATCCATATCTTTACTATTCTAAAATACTATAAATCTATACTATATCTAAAACTATTAACATAATTGAAGGGTGTGGTCCGCTCCGGGTGCAACACTTTTGAGGGTGACATCCGAAATGAATTTAACGGTTTATAAAAAATATGTGTACAGAAGTTGCGCACCCCCCACTCCGTTATATTTCACATGTATTTAATCGTATTTGTAAGTACGTTTTAATTCTGCCCCCAAATCACTACTCTTTATTTTTTATTTATTTATATGTTAAGAACTGATGCGTCAAGGACCAACTTCAGCAATACCTTCCTTACTTGTAGGATGTGGCCTATCTAAGATGTTCCCGGCTGGAAAGTTGTTCTAATTGGTTGCAAGAATACTTCCAAAATTGTAAGGAATTAAACATTCGTTCGGATTTTTTACCAGAGAGAAACTACATTGTACAAAGTCAGAAATTAGTTTTACATCATTAATGGCATGTCTTAGATATCTGTTAAATAATGGGTAGCAGCTTTAATACTTTTGATCCTCATGTAGAGTAGAAACATAAATAATAATAAAAATAATATTAATGATGATATTTCTGCGTGGTATCTTTCTCCTAATGAAAAAAGCAAAACCAAGATACAAGTTCTCATCCTGTGCATTAAATTTGAGCAGACCTAGTACCCCGTTTGCTTTTACATGATTGCAACGAGGCACGAGAAGACTTTTCTTAATTACCAAATATACTTTCATGAGCAACAAAAAGAAAAACAAACAAATTCAGGCAGAAAAAAATGGTTTAAAATATTTATTAATGTGTTCCATATTTTTAAAAACATGTACACGCTTTAAATTTAGGCTCATGCGCAATAAACTATGCAAAAACACATCCTCCTTTAGCCCAAGACCTCCCTTTTAAGAAATCTTTAATAAGAAAATTATTCTCCGCCTTTTTGATGTTATATTTCTGGAAAAAAGTGTTGGTGATTTTTTTATGCTTATGAATAATGCATAATTCTTTGGGTATGATGTTTTGTAAAATAAATCTTCTTTAAACAGTTTATTCTTTTTTAAAACTGTAAACAAACAAAAACATAACGCCATTAAGGTTTACGAGCCATTTTAATGGATAATTATTTGCTATGTTTCAGTAAGCATCGCTTGATGGACGACTTGATAAATTGCCTAATCCTATAATGTTTCAATAAAGGATAATAGGGATTATGTTTGATTGCATTTTTCAGAAAATGATTTAAAAGCTTTAATCAATTTAAAAAAAAAAATATCCGGTAAATATGGTTTATTAGGTTGTAAGATCCGCTAATCTTTTCTTTCAATTTAAATAACTCACGTTTATCCTACATTCTCCTATAAAGGAAAATAAGCAAAAAATAAATATGTGATAAAAAGAGATAAAAATGAAAGCATGCTTGCAATGTCGCAGAAGATATCACTAAGGAAAGACGAGAGGTATAAAATTCAAACTTAAAGTGGGCCAGATCTTTATCATTCCCCAAAATAATTATTGAACGAACTATACGGACTTTTTTCTTCAGTCTTTGACAAGACACCTACTTAATTTCGTAATTATTTATTATCAGTTTTTAACTTTTCCCAGTTTGATTTTAAAAAATAAATGAGAAAATAAATAATATATTCATAAATAGGTAAAGTCAAAACAGTTAAATACCATTTTATCTTCTGTTTTTCAACAAATTTGTTGTTGTTGACAAACGCCGAACTTTTGGCTTCTATGCCAGGGGTCTCCAAACTTTCCAGCCTTAGGGCCATATTGATTACTCCAGTAAATTCCAAGGACCAAAACCATATTATCATTAATTGTTGCCGGTGGTAAAAAGTTGAATCAGTGCACTAGTGGTGTAAAATATGATTACTTTTTTGCCAGATGCCATTAGCGACGGGGAAGCTGATGTATTTTCTGTATCGTATGGGTATCCGTTATAATGGGGTACCCGCATCGTATCGCCATAGTAATCATTGATTACAAAAGTAATGAAATACACAAGTAATCATTGATTACTTTTTTCTTCAGTAATCGTTACTTCGGTTCCTAACGAGTACTCAAGTAACGAATGAGTATTTTTTTACATGAAAAAAAAAAGTCCGAAAAAGTACGCCACGTTTAAAAAAGGCTGCAAATCGAACTAAAGTCCGCAAAACGGCAACACTGCATATTATTAATTTTCCTGTCATTATCTGTAATTTCTAGATTAGTCGTAGAGTACGAGCGAGCCATGAGGAGTAACGTGACAGGACATCTGGTGGACACAAGCAGAAATAGGCAGTACCTTCTATCCCTAACAGATGGCGCTAATAGCACTTACAGAATAATCTCGTTGGTTCGATAAAGTTCTGGTGTCTTCCACTCACTTCTAGATGGCAGTAAGTGAAATATATAAGAAGGCTAGTGGCGCAACCACAAGTCAGTTCCTATGACACTGCTGTGAAATAAAATAGGGCGTACCTCCTTAAAACGTGTTTGTGCGTGTTTAAGTTTAAGACATCTTTGTAACAATATTTTTATTTGAATTGTTGCTTTTGTGTGTGATTTAGTAGAATGGAAAAGAAGCGAAAAATTGATAGTGAATGCAGAAAATTCAAAGATCAGTGGAACATTCAGTATTTCGTAATTGAGTCCAGTAACAAGGCGCTATGTTTGATTTGCAATGAAAGCATAGCCGTTCTCAAAGAATATAACATTAAACGTCATTATGAAGCAAAACATTTTCAAAATTACTCAAAATATACAGGAAGTTTGCGGACAGAAAAATTCGAAGCTATGAAGCGCGGATTGAAATCGCAGAAATCTTTATTTACAAAACTCAAAACTGAACAAGAGGCTGCAACTCGTGCCAGCTTTCGTGTGGCTCTTGAAATTGCAAAACGTGGAAAACCATTCACCGATGGAGAAATGGTCAAAGAATGCATAATCGCAGTAGCCGAAGAAATGTGCCCTGAAAAGGTAAATTTATTAAAAACTGTCAGTATGTCAGCAAACACTGTGGCTCGAAGGGTAGAAGACATCGCTGAAAATATATCCTCTCAACTGTTCAACAAAAATGGACATGTTGAGTGGTTTTCTTTGGCCTTGGATGAGTCAACGGATGTGTCAGATACTGCTCAGGTGTTGATTTATATTCGAGGAGTAGATAAAAGCTATGAAGTGCATGAAGAACTTCTTGATATGTATAGTATTCATGGCACAACTACTGGTTCAGATATTTTTAAAGGAGTTGAAATGGCCATTAAGCAAAAGAACCTTCGATGGAAAAACTTGAAATGTATTACAACTGATGGAGGCAAAAACATGAGTGGGAAAGATAAAGGAGTGGTCGCTCTTGTGTCAAAGGCTGTAGAAAATGACGGTGGTTCAAAACCAATAGTCTTACATTGTATCATTCATCAACAGTCTTTGTGCGGAAAATGTTTGGATATGTCTGAAGTTCTGAAACCAGTCATATCAACTGTTAATTTTATCAGATCTTTTGGGCTGAATCACCGACAATTCGTACAATTTATTAAAGAGATTGGAGAAAATGACTTACCTTATCATACTGCCGTACGTTGGCTTAGTTGTGGGAAAGTCCTTCAGCGCTTTTTTGAACTTCGAGCAGTGATCGATTTTTTTTTGAATGAAAAGCATCGCCCTCTTACTGAATTGCAAAACAACGCATGGCTGTGGAAGTTAGCATTCTATGTTGATTTGACAAAACATGTGAACGAACTGAATTTGAGATTGCAAGGAGAAAACCAGCATCTTCCTGATTTATACAATAATATCAAATCATTCCGGAAGAAATTGATACTGTTTCAATCACAACTACGAAGTAAATGTTTTTCACATTTTAAAACATGTGAAATATTTAGCCACACCACTGAGACCGAGTTTCCTATCTATTTTGCAATCGAAACTTTGAGTGCTTTGAAAATAAATTTTGATACTCGTTTCTCGGACTTTGATGCCATTGCGAATCAAATTAAGATTTTTCAGAATCCTTTTGATACTGACATTGAAACCCTAGCCCCGGAACTTCAAATGGAAATGATTGATCTACAGTGCAGTGATATAATTAAGAACAAATATCAAAACTTATCTTTGTTGGAATTTTATAAGTGTCTTCCACTGACACAGTTTGATAATTTGCATAAATTTGCTCGTGGGCTGTTTTCTGTTTTTGGTACTACTTATTTGTGTGAGAAGACCTTTTCCAAAATGAAGTACACAAAAAATGTTTACAGATCTAAATTAACTGATGAGCATCTTAAATCTCTTTTAATAATTGGTACAAGTAAAATTAGTCCACAACTACAAACTATTGTCAGTGGAAAATCTCAATTACATAAATCTCATTAGTATTTCATATGTCGTTATGCTTGTTATAAGTTATCTTTTCATTTAAAATGTATAAAATGTTAGTTGGATTCATTTCAACAATTTGTTAGTTAGTAAATAATAACCTACAACAATGTTATGAGTAGTTAGCCCATGACCATATCAATGTAGATGTCATATTAATAATTATTCAACATAAAAATAGATTACTTCAGTAAACTTAATTTAATTTGCTATAAAAAATAAACATGTTCTCCAGAAGGAGTTTTCTTTCAAGTATGCTAGCTCTCCGCGGGCCGGACAAAATCTGTCCGCGGGCCGTAGTTTGGAGACCCCTGTTCTATGCCATTAGTTCTCGAGCTCTCCAGTACTTTTGGGATAAACTCTTAAAATTTTTGAGTGCAGAGCACTTGTACAAATGATAAGCATTTAAAACTTGTCCAGAGTCATATGAGAGAGAGAAACTTGTCCACAAAGAGGAGAGGCTGTTAACTTATAACGAAACAAGTAGGCAGATAGACAGTAATGCCCAGTCAATAGTCTAAACCTGGCGAACACTGCAGATCTATAGGAAGCTCTGGGACCAGACCCCACTCAGTAAACACAAACTTATTTATTTGCTACTTTTTTTTCTTTGGTATCTATTGATGAGTTTAGTGTTATCAATAAAAAAAAAAAGGAAATACTTAATACTTTTTCTACTTTACTTTCGACGTAAATTAGACGCCTCTTTGTTACAAGTCTTGTTATTCGTCATACTTTCGTACTACTCCATACATATATAATCTACAATACTTGATACATTTTTCACTATTCATAGTTCAAAGAAATGTTAACAAAAAACGAAAGAGAACAAGTAACCTATTAAATGAATGCTAAAGCAAAATAATACTAGTAAGTTAACCCATTTCTATATATATATATATATATATATATATATATATTCGATAAGTCAGGCATTTCATATTGTTTTTCCAGGTCAATGTCAAACAAAATAAAATACAATTTGATGTTAACAATGTGTAATATAATATAACGTGAGGAAATAAATGCGGTGACGCGTTATTTTGCTTTAAATTTTCGTAGTTTGTAACTTTGCATTACCGTTTTTAACCTTTCATTAAATTGAAAGTGAATGCATTTCTATTTTATTCAATTATAACAGTGTGGCATGAAAATTTTTGTTTTTTTTTCCTTTGCAAAAGAAGGAGTGCGTTACCAAGTGGTGACCCCCACATTGTGGGTCTTCAGCGGGTCTGGTATCAGATCTTCCGGCTGGAAGCCCGACAACCTAACCGCTAGGCTACCACGGCCTTACGCTGTTTTTAAAACGCGATACTAAAAAAGTAAATAAAGAAACACATAATAGAATATATATATTTTTTAAATTGTTATCAAAGTATTAATGCTATACTTGAAATATTTAAACCAATACCCCCACTGCTTATTTAAATATTTTGTCCCAGTAAAAAAAAAAAATCTTTGACGAAAATAGGTATCCAAGAATGTTGAAATATAAGCTCTATTTATAAACACAATTACTTCTAGAATTAAAACATCACAAAGCAGCTAACCCTGATTATTTAGGAAATTGATTACCTTTGAAAAAGCTATTGTCTTTATGGCCTCATTTGCCCGATTTGAGCACCTCGTGAAAATGCATTATGGAAAACTTAATGTTAAGCTTTTTTATGTACCCCTTTAGCTAACTTCACTTAATTAACTCTTTAGGTAATTAAGAATATTAACGTTTTTCTATCACAAGCACTTTGTGTTGACAGCGTTATTCCTAAACATCAATTTCCAAAGTATTTACGAAGAACAAAAACAGAATTGCTTTGATGGAGAATAAAAATGAGGCAGCAACAAATTTATTTTCTCCCAGATCCTGGTTTTTAACTTACGTTGTTTTAAATATATTATGAAACCAATTAAGTAGTTTTAATTGTTACGTTTTGAAGTAGGTATAACCCGTTTGGTAGACACAAGTTTTGAAACACAACTTGATTGGTTTAAAGCAATTCTTTTATAATTCAGCGATATTTTTATTAGCTGTTCCAAATACAGGGAAATAAGTGTACATAATAACCATGTTTTTGCAAAATTCCTAGTAAACTTTCTCTTATTGTTCTATAGAAACCTATGTAAGTTAAACTCTTGCAGTGCAGCATTTTAACCACTACGCAGTCAACTTAGAGGGCTGTGCATGACAGAAAGACATTTTTTTCCCTTACCATACTTTTTTTTCAACTAATTAACCTCTCCAGACCCCGGAACTAAGCACAAAAAATTTTGACGCAATTTTTTGGTTCTCTGATTTAAAAAATGATTACAAAACAAAATAACTAAAAAATTTTTTTTTTTAATTTTAATCACACAAACATTAGTTAATAAACAGTATTTTAATAATTTTAATTTTTTTAAAACAGTATTTTGGACCCAATTGGGTACACTTGGGATGAAGAGGTTAAAACACAGATTTAGCTTCAATTTGAAACAATACTTTAAAATGGTAATTATGTGTTATATTTAATAATTATCTAAAATACGTTTAGACATTTAGACATACTTTACCCAAAACGACTATAATTCGTTATACAGTTTCGAAATTAAAGTTGTTAACTAATAATAAATAAATATGTATCTTAAGCAAGTTATTTATGAACGTTATATTTCCTAAAAATACGTGTTTATTCAAAAAAAAAAAGAAAGAATTCTACACAGTGCTCTATTAGACACTATAATCTCGGAAAAATGATTTAGTTTTGCTTTTAAAAACATAATTGAATTAGATGGTGAAAGCACAAATGATTTTTATAATACTCAAAGCCACATATGTTGTAAATTAGTGGGCAAAATGGACAGGTAGTCAACAAGATTCCCTTCATTACTTAACATAGGACCAATTACGTACCTAACAACGGTCAGCTTAGACAGTAGGTAAACATACAAAGATGGTCAACTTTACAATTTTTGCTGCATATGAATAAAAATGGCCTTTAAGGTTTTAGCCAGTATGATTGGGATACTAATTACTAGACGAGTTAAATTAACGAGTATTTTATTAACTAAAAAACGAAAATAAAATAATAAAACAGATTGAATATCAGCTAAAGCTTCAAATATAATCAATCATGATAGATTTAAATAGCACTGTAAAAAAAGGCAAGCACACCCTTGTTCGCAAATGTAATGCAAAGGTAGGTGGCAAATGGAACACGACGTAATGCTGTAAAACTTTTGTGTTTAAACTTGGATTAAAAGTCGTTTTAAAAGTATACTACAATTTTCTCTTAAATTGGCTTTGCATAAAATAGTATGGCATATTGATCGCGGCCAAATATATTTTATTTTAAGAGTGAGATACGTTCCCGGAGAAAACTGAGGCTCTCTCAGTCACCAAACTTTAAAAGGCACTGATATAAGTTAATCAATTTTTTACACACACTAACCATATTTTTCAACGCTAAAACCTGAAACCTCCCATTTTTCATGAAATGACTAAGCATTTCACATATTGACTATACCATCTAGCATTTGATTAAATAAGCGATAGCTTGGTCCAATCAATAATAATGTATTTAGTCATCAATAATGTGTGAAGATCCAACCAATCATAGTCCGAATCGCAAATCAAACAAGGAAGAATACCCCATGAACGTAATTTCTTAAAATTGCATTACAAAAATATCGAAATTAATAATACCAGCTTTAATTCGAACTGTTGAATGTCTTATTTAATTCATTAGCAAAAATAGAAATATTAGTGCAACATAATAAACTTAAAGTTAGGTATATTTAATTAAAACTAAGAAGATTTTTAAATTATTCTCAAAAGGTACGTATTTTTATTGTTTAGGATATCGTATGCTACATTCAGAAACATGTTTTATTGCCATAGAAAATCTCACTACAGAAAAAAAAAAGGAGAAAGAGTCATTCCACTAGAGTGAAAATCAATTTTTATTTTTCGGTACATTGGTACTGCTGTAATATGATTTAATACCAAAAACTTAGTAAGAAAAATAATTAATATGTATAAATATATATTTAATATTATTTATAATGCATATTTAAATGTATTATATCTGAGCTGCAATATTTTTCTAAAATATTGGAAATGTGCGTAGTTAAATTTTTTTTATAAGTTTTATCTTATTATTTTCGAACAGAAGAAGCAAAGTTTAGGATAAAGTTTTTCATGAAACTAATGTTAATATAAGAGGGACCGTCCATAAACGATGTCACGTTTTACCCCATATATTTGACCCCCCTCCCTTTTTGGCACAAAATGTCACACTTCAATAGACCCCCTACCCCCCGTTGTCACATATCACGCTACGTTGCATAAACATGATGTCACACTTCTTGTGACCCCCTCCCTTCCTCTTGTCACAATTTCACGACCCCCCCCCCCTTCTCCTCTGGAAGCGTGACAATACTTATGAATGATCCCATATGTGTATTTATCTTATAATAACACGGATATTTGTTTAAATAAATAAAAAGCTATAACAGAGGGGTAATAAACTGCTTTTATCACTGTTTTTTCCCATTTCGAAAGATGACTTAGCATTATTTGATGCTGCACACTGAATCACGAACACATTATTTACGAACAAAAATTGATTGTAACTTGAATTTTATTTTTTTCAGCACACCTGAATGAATTTCCTCGAGCAATTTTGCTGCACAACATACTTTGGACCATGTATCGGTAATCTATTCTCAATTCATTAGCTGCAAGCTTAAGCAATGTATCCATTGCATTTCGCAGGAAACTCAACGAAGGAAATTCGATTAATTTGACAGAAGATATCCATCATTCTATTGTATTGTAGTTTCTATAGTGGCTTTGAAAAGGCTTAGTCTACTAAAGTTGGGAGATATATTAAACTGCATGGTAACATTGCATCATTACGCCGTTTAAAAATAACATATAAAATAAATTTTCTTTTATTTGCTATAAAAGGAAGGAAAAAAATTATACATCTTTCTTAGTCTGTTCTCTAAGCAAGTTATATTTTTGTAAAGAGTTTACTCAACTCTTCTTTCATTTTTTATGAAAAATTGTTCTTTTTGGATTAAAACGAAGCTTTATACTTTTAAGCAATAATTAAATATACTTCAGTTGTGGGCAGATAATATACGATTTAGTGCATACTTTAACTACATTAAATGACATAGACTTTAGTTCTGGACAGATAATGCATAAATTTATATTAACTAATTTTTATGTCCATTAACATAAAGATGCTTGTCATTATTTTATGTCAATTTTAATAATTTCCAACTTAGTGGATAGGTTAAAATCCACTGAGGTTAAATTAATAGTAGATTTGGGGGTTTTTGCTTTGTCTTTACAATTACGGAAGCTTTTATAATATGTCTTTATGTGTTCCGTGCTGCAAATATCTTGTAAATTTTATCCAACTGAAATTTGAAAATAAACTTCATGAAGCACATCGAGTTACGCAATATAGTAACTAATTAATCACACTCTTTTAGCATTATTGCTTTTTTTTAAAGGGGGGGGGGGGGGTATTCTAGTGAAGAATTTTGAAAAAAAAATCAAATTTTTTTTTTCTTCATGTTTCCAAAGTTTAGACATTCAAGAGTATGCCATTAAAAGTATTTTTCAAAATCCCTATTATTTCATGAGCTATAGCCGTTTTAGTGACGTGGAATCGGTTACGGTCCGACGGCTACAAGTCAATAAAATACGGTAGGCGTTCCGTAGTCTCTACGGTTGAATGTCCCTTATAAAATCTTTATTGTATAATATCCCTTTTAAATCTGTATTTCATTGAAGGACTTAGAAACATGTTGTGTTGGAGTATTCTAATTTTAGTTCCTCCTTTAAGAATATTCTCCTTCTAGTAATATTCTAATTTTATTTTAAGTTTTGAGCCAACCTTCGCAGTTAGTATTTTTAATGAAGGTTTTATACCCATATTATAAATCTGAGATGTTATCGGAATCACGATTGGCCCAGAAGCTAATGCTTTTGCAGCGAGACGGGATCGAGGGCTCGGAACTCCGGACTTCAGAGGCGTTAAAGGAGGGTAGAACTGCTCGTTTTCACCAGAGAACATTAGAGAATGAGCATTTTGAAGTAAAGGAAGGTTTCTTATATGCAGCAGGAATCGCCGATTAAAAATATGTAAGTATTCTGTACCATTCTATAAGTAAAATTGCCGAAAACTTGTCTCAAACGCGTTTTTCTCGAAACTAGCACTTTTTTCGAGCTGCCGGTAAGGATATCTCGAGTTCTAATGGACCATTTTACTTCAAACTTGGAGATGATGTTCTTTATGCATCCCTTTATCGTGTGAATCTCTCCAAAAACTATAACTTTTCATTTAGTATTTTTAAAAATTCGGAATTGTTAAAAAAATATGCAAAAAGGAAAAAATTTTTTCAAACAGCCGCAATTTTGTAATTTTTTTTAAAAACCTGTCCAAGGTTCCTACGATAGCCGCATCCATAATAATTAAGAATCCGTCTGTTTTTTTAATTTTTTCAGATCACCAGGAGGGTTGGAATAATGCACGCCATGACACCCTCTTTTTTTTGGATCCCCCAATTTGATTGCTCATAACTCTGTCAATTTAATTTTTTTTTTTGGTTAATTTTTGTACGTAATAATAAAACATCAGTAAACAAGTGATAATAAAATGGATACTAAAAATATTTTTTGTTCCCTTTTTACAGCGCTTCAAAAACTGGGCGAAATTCATGCCCCTACACTAGAATACCCCCTTTAGTTAAAATTGTTTGTACATAGCAGGGAAGGAATAATCTGTCTCATATCGAGACAGGCGTTCTAAGGGCGTTCTAAAAAAGGGAAAAGACTCGTTCTAAAAAGAAATGAATAATCATTTGAACATCTTAATTATATATATATATATATACACTAGTTGTTGGTACCCACAATGTGTCGTTAGCTTTGGACTAGATATAACAGTCTTCCAACTTCTAACGAGCTACGAGTAAGATCTCAAAGAGGAGGCCTAAACCGTCACACGCCGGGTTGATATGAAAATAATAGTTTAGAAATTTGCTATTGGGGTTAAAATTGTTAGTGGGACTATCGTACAAAAAAAAAAAAAAAAAAAAAAAAGCTAAATAAACAAATGTTTTTCGGTTTTCGGCGTAGGAAACGAATTCTTTTGGAGAGCATAAATAGCTGTATGCGTAAGTGACCATTAGAAATTCCTATTTTAGGCTTAAGGAAGAAAAGACAACTACATCCAAAATTACATAAACCTAAATGTGTTTACAGGGGTGATTTAATTGAGTATCTCCTCTTCTAGAGTATAGGCAACACAATGTAATGTACCTGCATTTATGTTTAAGAAAAACAATATATGCAATCAACTTCATTTTTATTCACTAAATAACTAATTATTATTGAATTGTAGCTTGTCGGTATTTTTGAAACCAACGTTTTTTTTTTTTTTTTAGAAATTTTATTTTTCAGGAAAGATTCAATTTATTTTCGCATAATTTTTCGATGAATAAACTACTAAATGTAAAATTAATGAAGTAAGCAAAAAAAAAAAAAAAAAAAACAAATATGTAAGAGTCACAAACAACGACTTCTTTTTTCTTCTATAAAGATAAGAGTTTACCAAAAAAAGGCTGAATTAATCACCTTGATTTTTACAGAATGTCTAAATTAGAACATGTTTATGTTTATATCACATGCACATGCACACAAAAACAGAGAGAGAGAGAGGCATAAAGAAACAAAGACGACGTATTCAAGTAGAAAACATTTTATTTAGCGTTATTAATTAGAGAACGCTTTTATTTTTATAGATGCACTCAAATTATCAATCAGCGTTTTTCCTTCCAAAAATTGATAACTACAAGCACCAAAGAGAAGATATTTGCTCAAAATTTGCATCCTTCTCTGCCTTGTCTTTCGTTTCCAGTTTTCAGCTTTTACGGATTTACTTAACGATCGTCATTTCCAATTATTTGAAGACATTTAATTAGTTGAAATGTAATAAATGATGAATTACTTGTTTGGGTATTTTTGACATAGCGAGTAACATATCATGTTCTGAAATGCCTTTCTCATTTATTGTTGAGATATGTGTTCACTTTTGAGGGAAAATGTTGGAAAAATAAGCAAAAATATAAAAATTTAACCGCTGATAAAAATATTGTTCAATTTTTAAACCTACCTGTTCTGCTCCAAATCTGAGTTTTCTTTCCCGCAGTTATATAGTATACATACTTCCTTAATGAACTTCAGTTCTGATTCTCACAAGATATTCAAGTTATAGAAATGGTTGATGAATTGCGCGTTCGCGTATTTCCGACATAATGTAGCGAACAACAGACCGTTTTGTAGCAATTGCTTGGAAGCGCGTAAGATAAATTGAATCGAGTTGTTTTGGACATCGTTGATGTATGCATTTACACAATGTGCCGAGAGACGTGTTCGGAACCAGGGCATTGTGAGGATAACATCTTGAATGCAATTTCAGGCCTGAAAGGCTGTGTTTGAAGATGTTTCTGCGAATAAGTTTAATAATATTACTGGTCGAACTCTCTTATTTTTATAGAACCACACTTATGGAATGCATTTTTGAATTATTACAAACGATGCATTTTTAATTATTTAACTTACTGTCCTTTTTAATTTTGGATTATAAATGTGATGTTAAGATTTTAACACTAGTTTTAACAGACCAGTCACATTGGCTGTTTCGAAGCTTCCATGTTGCATAATTTGTTACTAATTATCGTACAACTTTCAATTCCGTTGGCTTTTCCTAATGCACGGTAAATAGGACACGTTAATGGGTCTGAAAGTGTTAGTATAGTAAGTAGCAACTTAGTGTAAAATGGAAGTTTAGAATGGTTGAAAACGGCCTGGAAAATATGGTGTTAATATAACGTTCTATGCTTCTATAAACCTGAAATTCCATTTTAATTTTGTAGTAGATGCCACATTTTTAAAAACAATTAACTTACGTCATACAAGCACTTTAACTATTCATCGTACACGTTTTATTTAGAAATGTAAGAAAACCAGTTACATATTACTATATTTATGTTTTCATTATCATGTTGTTTTGAACATCGCTGATGTAGGTATTTTCGTAATGTGCTGAGTGAATTGTATTCAATCAGAATACTGTGCGGATAAATCTAAAGTGCGATTTCAGGCCTAAAAGACTGCATGAAGATATACTTTGGTATATCTTCATGCAGTCTTCACTCAGTATAATAACAATAATTGGCGTCAATGTATTTTTTTACAGAGCATTCTTGAGGAATATAACTTTAAAAAATTGTGAATTACACTTTTAATTATTTGACTTACTATGACGGTTTAATTTAAAAGTTAAATTGAATGTGATTTTAACTAAGGATGTAACGAATAGTGATTTATCCGAATTAGCCGAATACCGAATATTCGACCACTTCTTCCAGGCCGAAACCGAATATTCGGCCAATGTCTTAGGCCGAATATTAAAATTTCTAGATAATCGTTACGCACAATCTATGATGTATGATTTAATTCTGTTTGTTGAGAATTTAAAACTATTTTAAATTAATCTATTTTCTCTTTTGTTTTGAATGTAAGAAAACTAAGAATTTAACCCACAAGTGAAACAGAAACAACAGCTTTTATAGTAGTAAGCATTAACATCTATATAAATAAAAATGTAAGTGTTCGTTTGTGCAAGCCGCAAATCTCCAAAAGTACTTGACCGATTGGTTTGAAATTTTGCCCGCAGACAGAGTGATTCAAGCGGATGGTTTATAGACCCGTTAGAAAAAAAATCCGACAGGCAGTTCCTCTTTTATTCCAATTTAAGGCAAAATTTCTACATTAATTTCCCATTATGGGGGTGAAAAAAACCTTGCACATATTAATATAATATATCGATCGAAAGCGCTGATTTGTCTGCATAAAATATAATTTGTTCGAAGCTTCTAAGTCAAAAAGAACGCCAGAGTTAAGCTTTTTAGTTCGATTTCTTAAGGCTTACCTTGATCCAAAAATAATAATTAGCAGTTTCCTCAACACCGGGTAATATAATCTATAAATATATAAAAATGTAAGTGTTTGTTTGTTCATACAAGGCTGAACGTGACCCAGTTTACGGTTACGATCAAATTCAGCCTTGGTTCCTAACCTCAAATCTCCGTAAATACTTCGATTGCTTTGAAATTTTATCACAACATATGTTTTAACATATCGCTTTTAATTTATTTCATCTTTGAATTAAATATTTCGGTTTTTAATGTTTCATTAAGGAGAATGAGCCACTGCAACTATTGGCAGGGTACAGCTATTTTCATTTTGATTTAATAATTTTTTCTGTTTGTATTGAAGTATTTGTTAGTATTTTTGCACTCGAAGATTAAGGGGAACTTTAAAGCAAAGACTACTTATTTTGAATAGCAACAGTTTAAGTCAGCTATTTTCATTTTGATTTAAAATTTTTTAACCGACTTCACAAAGGAAGGAGGTTATACACTCATATTGTACGTATGTCGGTTTTTTTTTTTTTTGTTCGTCCACTCATAACTTCTTACCGGATGAACCGATTTTCATGATTTTTTTTAATCGATCGAGGGTGGTTTCCCATAGGTCCCATACCTTGGTTTGACCATATTCGATAATTAGAAAAAAAAGTAAGGAACTGAAATGTTTTAATTTTTTTGCTTTTGCATCCATAACTTTTGACTAAATGAACCGATTTTGATTATTTTTTCTTTGATCGATAGAAGGTCGTCTAACTCAAATATCGCGCATGAGTTTGACTACATCTGTTTTTTTAGAAAAAACGTTATGGGTGAAAAATATGTATTTTTTCATTTTAATTGGAAAGGCTAGGCTCGATTTGTCTTTGTTGGGAAAGTTGTTAATAAAAATGAAACTCATTGTTGAATTAAAAGCAATCCCAACAAAACACAAATGTGAAAAAAGGGCCAAGTTCGATAGAACAAAAACGGCCTTCGGATTAGTCGGTGCCAGCGATAAAAGAATTGATATCTAATGGGTGCCAAGTTACATAGTAGATCCTTTGATCATATCTGTAAGAAAGTACAATGTTCCTTAATTTATTTAAAAGCATTTTTATCGGATTCCTAACTTGGCAAGTGTTAATTAAGGTAAATTACATTCAATAAATTTAACTCATTAGCAATTTTTAATAGTTAGTAAAATCATGTGGCAAGCTCTTATAGTTAATTTCTAATTGTCTTCTTATCGTCTTCTTGAACGTAACTTATCTTAATTAAAACTTGCCAAGTTAGGAATCCGATAAAAAAAATGTTTTCAAATAAATTAAGGAACATTGTACGCTCTTACAGATACGATCAAAGGATCTGCTAAGTAACTTGGCACCCATTAGATATCAATTCTTTTATCGCTGGCACCGACTACTCCGAAGGCCGTTTTTGTTCTATCGAACTTGGCCCTTTTTTCACATTTATGTTTTGTTGGGATATCATTAATTTTTGAAAATCTAAAATGTGTGTTTTTATATTGACGATAAGTTATACTAAATTAAACCAAGCTGAAGAGTCGCTATTAATCATTTAAGATTTTTTTTCGTCTATTTACATTTCTCCGTAATAAGTCCGTAAACCTATCTTTATTTAATTAATCTTTTATTTAAAACGTTGAAAAGTTCTGTATAACTACGACACTGTATTCTTTGTAATCAGCTTGAGTTAAGCCTTAAGGTGAAAAATTAAATCGGAAAGTGAATTTCAATGCATCAATTATTTACCTTCAAGCGCGATAGAGTATTGTTTACTTTAAACGGCAGAAAAATATGGCTGCTGTTTGAAGTCGTTAGGTATGATGCTACTTATGAGTATGCTAGTAACTTTTTTTTTTTTTTTTCTTTCCAATGGGGCTGCGGTATTGGTCCTCAACCATTGCAGACCTAGTGCGTTCCCCAGTAATTGGTACCATCTCTTTCAGCGGCACCACAATGAGTGTGGTACCATCGCCGCATGAGAATTTTGACGTTCAGTTACCACTAGATGGCGGTACCTGAGCTCTCATTGATGCAATATGCACTAGGAATTTAATTTAACCGAGAGTATCCATGCCGAACGGATACTCAAGGGTTCTTTAACATGCCGCATAATTATACGACATGGGCGCAGGCGATTTTCTGCATCTTGAACATCCACCGACTCGGGCCAGGTTTGAACCCGCGATCTTGGGCGTACGAGGCCTGCTGCCTTACCACTACGCCACCCTGTCGGCATGCTAGTAACTTCGGAGATAATGTAATTTTTTGAAGTTTCGGATTTTTTCCTTTGTATATGCCAAATTGTCTACCTTGATACGAAGTTTCAAGTTTCTAAGTCTCCTAGAAGTAGGTTAGGTTTTTGATGAGTGAGTGAGTGAGTGATAAAAATGACACTTTTCAAACCTAAATAATTCCATAACCATAAGAGGTACATGAATGAAATTAGATATTCTAATGGTTAAGGGTATCGCTATTAGACGTACAAAATTTCAAGTATGTAGGTCTAATAGTTTTTGGGTAATGGTGGAGTCAAAAGTAGCTCGAAATGGTTCGGGTAAATATATACATTGGCCGGTGTCGCCGTATCTTAATTTGGCTGACTTTCTGAACTTTGCTGACACACTGCCGTGTGTCTAGATTATAACAAGAAATAGACTGAAGGCTTCTCTGAAGAAGAAATTAAATCCAATCAGTTTGCTTGCTCCAGTGACCCTTTAAAATCGGTTTTAAAACGAAATTTATCTTACAAACGGTTAGTTTTTAGTGTCATTCCCTCAAATGTTTCCCCTTTGATATGTACGTCTTAAAAATAGAGTATTTATATAAAAATGTATTTACACTAAAAATAATAAAATGAAATAATTTTTGGAAAAAATAGAACCGACTTCAAACTATAAATTACGCTGAAAAGTAAAAAATAACATTATTCTTTAAACAACTTCGATACGACTATTAAATATAATTTTTGAAGTCTGTGCAAAATTATAATGGATTTTGATGCAGGATTCCTTTTGTAACTATGAACCAATTACAAATATAAATAGCGTAGAGTTTGCAACAGTTTCAGTGTAAAATAACGCATGGTGTAATTATAATTAGACTGTCATAATTTTGCACCGACTTCAAAAATTATATTTAAAAGTCGTATCGAAATTGTTTAAAGAATAATGTTATTTTTTACTTTTCAGCGCAATTTATAGTTTGAAGTCGGTTCTATTTTTTCCAAAAATTATTTTATTGTTTTTTCCGTTTGTATTGAAGTATTTGTTAGTATTTTTGCACTCAAAGATTAAATGGAACTTTAAAATAAAGATTAATTATTTTGAATGTTAACAGTTTCATTTAGCTATTTTCATTCTGATATTAAAGTTTTGAAATATTTTTAATTATTTTTGAACTTGACGATTAAGGGAACTTTAAAACACAGATTATTTTTTCAATTTAGAATTTTTGGTGTTTGTGTTTCTTCTGTTTGGATAAGGCTTATGTTGGAATTTTTGAATGTGCTGCGCCAGACAATATCAAAATCTTCACCGACAATGGAACAAAAAAAAAAAAAAAATCAAAAAAAAAATTGTCCGCAAGCATTGTGAAAAAAATAAAGCTCAAGACTAATCAATCAAATTGAGCAGTTTAGATTTTCTCATGTGTACAGTTATAAATTGCGTGTTCTAGAATGGGTAAACCAGACAATCTATATTTTCAGACAATGAAACAACAAGCATTGTAAAATGAAACATATATGTGCTTTTTCTTGCTTTTCCAGTGCTCTTTTTTGCTTTTCCATCGAACCATACTGAGCCACAGCAACGCCTGGCCGGGTACAGCTTCTTATTTTATAAATTATTTAATTCAAATGAAAGAACTACTATTGCTTAGTGAACTTTTACCTTGCTCAAAACTGTTTTATGAAGATATTTTAGAAGTTATAAAAGTTAATATTTTTATTTTATGGGGTTTTTTACATACCTATTTTTAAACGATCTATTAAAATTTAATACACTTAACTGGAATATTTTTTTATTTTCCAAATCCCCAATAACTTATGCTATCTAAATATTCATGACATATTCTAGGCTTTTCACATTTCTCTCTTACCCAATATTCCCAATAAATCAGTCTTCCGAAACAAAGTCTGACCCACTTTGTTAATAATAACAAAATTAATTTTTCAAATATCATAATTAACTATTGCCAGCTTTGGAAGCAAATGCTACATATAAAATACAATATTACAACTTTAAAATCTGTTTTTGCTCAGTGAAGCCTAAAACAAGGTTTAAAAAAAGTAGTTTTTTCTAACGTATTTTTATTTATTAAAACTATATACTAATGTATATTTTTGCAATAATTATAACACAATTTTAAATGTTTAAAATCTAAATTTCTTTATTTTTTCATATTTCTTCTCCAGCAGAACTATTCGGCCGAATAATCCATCAATATTCGGCTAGGCCGAATTTGACCCTTACCCAGTATTCGGCTAAGCCGAATATTCAGCTAGGTGATGAAATTACTATTCGGCCAGGCCGAATATTCAGCCAAAGGGCCGAATAGACCGAATACCGAATAGTGGCCGAATATTCGTTACGTCCCTAATTTTAACATTTATTTCAAATGCTTCTTATATAAATCTAAAACCTATTTTACTTTTATAATAATTTCAACTTTTTAACTTGAATCTTTAGTTTCCCTTAGAAAAGGATGAAAACTATATTTATTTACACATTACCATATGATGCGTTTATTTTTAATTACACATTAAATTGCTGAATATTTTCTTCTCGTTAACTTTTGCCGATGTTATTTACAAAATATCACTATAACTAATTTAATGAGAAATATGTAAACTTAAGTGTTGCGCTATTTATAATTAAATAATTGAAGAGCATTATTTCCATGATTCGTTTGCTAATACAGTATCATAAGTTTTAGTTTAACTATCCTGATATATTTTGAAGTACAGAGAATGCGACAGAAGAAGCAGGCTGGAGAATAAAGCATCAATAAAAAATACTTTTACACGAACAACGTAATAACTATAAAATTTACAACGAAAATCTGAACTTTACTGTACTTTTGTTGGTCGTCTATCTTTCTCTTGATTAGTTTTCTTGTGTCTTCGCTTTTATAATAATTCGTAGTTTGCGTCATGTTGGGGTTTAAAGAAAATATATTAACGTCATTCATTTTTTCTTCGTCTCCTGATTCATTTGACTTTATTTATAGTTCCATGTTTTCTTGATTTCTTTGGTAATTGCACTGTAAATAAATATTGAAATTTCGTTTCGCACTGAGCATTCTTTTTCTTTTTTTAGAATCTTCGAATCTTGTTCATTATTGTTTGTTTTTCTCTTTCTGTTTTTCTTTCTTATAAATTTTTTTTATGATCAAATTTAAAGGTAGTTATTTTTCTACAAGAGACCGTGAATCTCAAATTTAATTTAAAAAGGGCTGTCATTTTCAAATCTAACTGCCATAAATGCTGTGGCAAAAGTTTTGTTAATGAACTGAAACTGAGATTTGCTTAGGTGGTATCATTTTATTGGGTTAGTCCCTGTGACGGATTTTTAGACATGAAAAGAGAAAGGGAAAGAGAGAAAAAGGGGGTGAGGTGGGGTATAACAAAGATACAGAAAGTAAATAAATTGAAAATGCATATCCTTCCTAATAAAGCATGAATAAAGCCAAACAAATATGTAACAAACTTCAAAAAATTCTTGAGAAAATTTACTTTCGCCATCAAGTATTTATTTCCTATACTAGAAGTGACAAAAGTGCTGAAAAAATCTTCAGTCTCACATTTGATAAGACGGCAGCTGTTGACATGTGCTAGGAGGTACGTACAAGTTTCCTGTCATTCCATGTGACAGCGTGAGTCTTTTGTGCACGAGAAAGCATGAATGCTTTCTTCTTTTTTACTTTCATATTCGTTTGGACTGACACTAATGTGAAGGGCTAGAGAAACTCACCAGACATATTTTTTCTCGAACATATACTTGATATCTGAGAAATGTTTCTCCAGTAAAACGTTTCTTGAGATCGTTAATACATGCTTATTCAGCTTTATTATTTAAGAAGTGAATATTAACTAGCTTCTTGAAGTCATTAATACATGCTTATTCAGCGTTAATATTTATGAAGTGAACAAAAATAAGTCTCGTGAAATCATCATACATGTTTGTTCAGGTCCATTTTTTAAGAAGTGAATATTAATTAGTTTTTTGAACTCATTAATAAATGCTTATGCAGCGTTATTATTTAAGAAATAAATATTAACTAGCTTCTTGAACTCAGTAATACATGCTTATTCAGCGTTAATATTTATGAAGTAAAACAAATATAAGTATCTTGAACCCATTAATACAAGTTTATTCAGGTCCATTTTTTAAGAAGTGAATATAAATTAGTTTTTTGAACTCATTAATATATGCTTATTCAGCGTTATTATTTATGAAGTGAAAAAATTTTAGTTTCTTGAACTCATCAATACATGCTTATTCAGCGTTATTATTTATGAAGTGGATAATAATGAGTATCTTGAAATTAATACATGCTTATTTAGCTTTATTATTTATGAAGTAAATATTAATTAGTTTCTTGAACTCATTAATACATGGTTATTCAACTTTATTATTTATGAAGTAAATATTAATGAGTATATTGAAATTAATTCATGCTTAATCAGCTTTATTTTCTCATGAAGTAAATGTATGAAATCATGATACAGTATTACGGGCTAATATGAACATTCTAATTCTCATCTCTTAACAAGTCTTTAATATTTTGTGTACATTTTTATAAAACTAATTTATTTTATCTTTCCAGAAATTTACTTTAAAGTGTTACTTGCTTATATAACACAAAACGAGGTACACAACAGAAATCCTTTAGCAGCAGTTTTGCACAGTATATGTGTAAAAACCATTTTTTTTATAAAATAAAAATGTTTATATTTGTGCAAGAGTAGAAAACAGAAAAATCCCGATTGAAATTTCTTACATATTAAAGATCACGACTTTTTAGACTCATAAAAGGCCAACGAAATAAGTGCATGCAATATTTTTGAAATTGGTGGTTAATTACTTTTTTTTTCTTGTAATATTTTCTACGTTGTATATATTTTGTATTTCAATCAATTTATAGATATTTACACATTAAAACTGAAGTCTTTTAAGACCTAGGCATATATTTGCAGCTTACATTTATTTATTATTCTTGATTTAAAATTAAATCCATTTTTTAAGCATTAATGAAATATGAGTTATCTTTCATATCTCATCCGTCTTTCTGTCACAGTCTAATTAAAGTTCAAGTGACGTAGTACAAAAAAGTTAATTTTTTAATAACTTCTTCCGCTTTTTGCTGCAAAAATTAACGTTTTAAAAGAATGATAAATGTCTAAGTTAATAACGATAACCAAGCTCGGAGGGTGAAAAAAATCATGAAATTACAATCCTGGCAAACTTTTAAAGAAATTGTCATTTCGCATCCACGTTCGAGTACATTAATTTAATTAATATATTTCCTCCGTGGTTTAAATGATGGCAACATCTAGGGCTTAGGATTTTCGCTGGCTCGCGTCCAATTTACACAGCTATAATTCTTGAGAATAAAGAATGTTAACTACTGACATTAAAAACAAAAGAAATTTTGTGAAAGAACTCTTGAGAAAAGAAGACAAATAGCTTCGTCAAGGTAGTTTTAATTTTCACCCAGTTTTTCTAAAATTTAATTATCCTCGTTACGCGTTCTTTTACGTTTTGTTCATTCTTTAAATTTTCTTTGTTGAAATGAAGGATATTGTTTTTAATTATGAAAACCTTGCTGAGAGTTACAGTAATATGAATTTGTGGCACTCTTCCAAACTCGTTTCTTCAGATACTTACATTTTGGCATTGTTCATTTATAATGCGGTTTAATTAATTTAGAAAATCCGTAAACTTTACATTAAATATATACAAAGCGAAATTATTAGTTTGAAGTTCTTGGTGGTCTTTTTTTTTTTTTTAACAAATGTGGAGTAAAGTTATTAAAGTCACATAACATCTAAATGTATCTTTTGTGGAAAATGTTAAGATATATATATTTAGCAAATTTGCTTTTGGTTGTTAAAGGAAACTAAGTGCGTGAAAGTAATACATATTTTTCTTAAATAAAATTAAACTAAAAACTTTAACTAATTTTGGAAATTGCTATAAAAATTAAACAGCGAGATAAGTATTTCTTTAATGTTACTTCTAAAGGCTAATTGAGGAAAAGTAACTTCAACATTTCCGAAATCGTTCGAAAATAATAAGATGCTTATTAATTAGTTAATAACTGATAAGTCACTAAATAGTAACTAAATAATATGTTATTATGAACAATTTCTTGATTTGGATTTACTGAGTCTGAACTATGCCTAAAAATATGATCATATAAAGTAATGAATATAGATCACAAATTGACAAACGTGGTGGAAACATTTTTCTAAAAAATATTCAATAGAATTATATTTCTTTTTCATTGTATATACCTCATGAAACGTCACATGGGTGAAATAAGTAGAAAAAATGTCTTGAAGATGTATTATTTACTTACAATTCATTGTCTATTGCATGATTATTTAGATGATTTTATGTTATAATATTGCTACTAAGAATTCTTAAAGTTTCACATCCTATACCGAAACCAAAATGTATTTATATCGTTTCTGCTAATTTTAAAACCGTGAAAAGTTATAAGAATAAGTATTGCAAGCTTTGGAAATCATTTTTTTAAGAATAAGCCCTCCACCCGCCTCAACCACAAAACAAAGGAGTATTTTTTATTGCGAATATTTTAATTCATTAAAAAAAACAAGGTACTATTCAGTGAGTGAGCAAAACTACTTATTTAACTTTTAAAGAAAATAATGATACGATAACGTTAGTCAACAGTGGCTCAATCAGAATTTTCTCCCGGTCCTTACAGATCTATACATTACCTTACTAGGATCAGAAATTTTGCGTATTAAAGTTTAGGTAGGAAACTTTTCAGAGCATTTGCAAAACCGTTATTGTTCTTGTTAAATACATAAATTGCATTACATAAAATTTCGCGAAAAAAGTACACCTGCACCATATATTTTGAATTTTATATTGGAATAAAAGTCTATATTAATACTATAAATCTGAGGAGTTTGTTTGCTTAAACGCGCTAAATCTCAGGAACTACTCGTCCGATTTGAAAAATCCTTTCAGTGTTAGACAGCCCATTTATCGAGGAAGGCTATAGGCTATATATCACAACGCTAAGTCTAATAGGAGCGGAGCACCAAAGAAGAATGTAACAAAATCACGGAACCAGACTTCAAGTAAAATTTGCAATAACGGGATTGGTGCTACAGTTTTGACTGGTCCAGCAGCAGGGCAAACAGTGCTGATACCTAGCATCCCTATGATACCAACGGATTTGGTGTTTAACTTCAAAATAATTAAATTTCCGGCGAAGGCATCGTTTGCGGTAACAATTAATAAGGGACAGGTGCAAACATTTAAGCACGTAGGAATAGATTTACGCCAATGGTGTTTTTCGCACGGGCAACTATATGTTGCCCTGTCGAGATCTGGTTCTGGTTAAAATCGATATATACTTCTGGCGGAAGAAAACAGAAATAAAAATATAGTGTAAGTAGAAGTACTTTAAAATAACATTTGTTTTGAGTTTTCTTTTGAATAACCTACAATCTACATGATATAAGATAAAAGACCCAGTACTATATGTGAGTATTTTTAATGGAACAATGCTAGAAAATGAGCATTATTTAAGATAGATCGTGCAACGCCGGGCGTCGCAGCTAGTAAATGAATAAATCAATTATGTGCACATTATATTTACTGAATTATTTAAATTTTTTTATACTGAGAAATTGTTTTTATTTTTGAGGCTGATGGTTAAAATGGCCCTGGCTAAAAATGTTTTTTATAAAACTCATAAAATTGACATGCATAGTGTGAAAACATTGTTTCTTAGTTTTCATGAGAAACATTTTGTACCTCGCAAATATAAAGTACCTAAGTTGCTTCATATACGATTTCATGAAAACAGTACACCTGCACGATACATTTTGTTTATTATTATTATTTTGAGTAACATTTGGTGTTTAGACTAAATCAACTTTTTTTAAAGTTGAAAATACTTCAACTAATTAGCAATTTTTTTCATTTTTTGAAGAAAACAGGTGGTGTGATAATATTCTCATGCTTTGTTCTCAGGTTACTCATCTTGACGTGAGCTCTGAAGGGTTAATTGCATTTCAGAAGCAATTTCATAAAAGCAATGTCTCAAAAGTTAAAAAATGAAACGATAAATTTTCGGAAAGAAAAGTAACAGAACTTTTCAAAAGCTTTTATTCATTGATATAATTAAAACTAAACCATGCAGTGATTTTTTTTGTCTTTTGTCGAATGAATTTAGAATTTTACATTTAAACCATAGCAAGAAAAATAGTTATAAAATCCATCGCTAGTCACGTGGATCATTTCAGTCCTGTCTGCCAGCGCCCTCTTAACGATCTGCGAGGTAGTAAAAAGCCGGCAGTTTCCCATTCGGCCCCAGACAACGCATCCGCAGCAAACTGACAGCCAGGTTTAAACTACAGAATCCGGCAGTAAATTGAAGACGATTTGGCACGCGTGCAAGAGGATGCGGAGGAGCTTATTACTTATTGAATTATGAAATCTATTTTTCGATTGCTCTCTTTGCAGCAGTTTCTCTTTAATTAACCCTCAATTTTTATGAAGACTCTCTTTCCCTAGGGTCTTGTATCAACAATTTCATTCAAGTTTTTGTTAAATTTATAAGCAGTTGTGTTTTGGTAATAACTGTGAGAGTTTGCTAACTAAATCTGAAAACAAATTACAATAATTTGCTACTTCGCATATTATTTGTTTGCGAAATTTTCTAAAATAAAGAAGAAAGTATATAATAATTAGAAGAAAAAAAAAGTTGAAATATTAAAACGACTTCTACAAATATGAAGTCTGGACTCTTTTTACAGAGAAAAAATAACTGAGTAACAGTAAGGAAACTAACTTTAAATTGTGAGAGATTATAAAAAAGCCATTTTTTACGAAATATTTTGAAAGGGATTAGTGACTTTTAAAAATATTTGAAAACATGACCACTGTTACAGGAAACGGCTTAAATCTTGTATTGTGCCTTTTGCGGCGTCCTGGATTGATATTCTTTTACATAGCTATTACAGTGTTAGCAGTGCCTTTTTGTACATTTTTACTTATCACTTCTGGCCCAGGTAAGAATTATTTTTAAGCAATATAGTCTATTATATCTATACCTGAGAGTTGCCGTATCCTAAGTCCATTTTTCGTGCTTTTGCGATGAAGATAAAAGATAGACATTTTTAGTTCTATAAGACTAGCCTTTTTCGTGCGAACATTAGAATAAAGGTGTCCGATGAGTACTTTAAATGTTCGGAACCATCACGTAGCTAGGCACTTTGTCATCGGTATTATGTATGGCTATTAAGTGTAAACTCGAAGAAGATCGAAAAATGGACTTGATAGACTATGGCTCTGAGGTACTGAAATGTATTGTAGAAACAATTTTACTCTTCTACGCTTTTACATTTTGAAATGTTTTTTCTTATGTTTATTCCAAGTCACTTGCATGACCTCTTATATTAATAATTAACTTTGTAAGGAAATAGTAACGAATGACAATCCTTTAAATAATTTTTTACTTTGCAACGAAAAAAAGAGAGCCTAATTATTCAACCGCAATTAACGTATCGAGTCAACACTGGAACGCAATTAAATGTAGAAATATGTAATTAAATTCAAAAGTAGAATAACGTGGAAAGAATAATTCTAGTTTATGGATAAATTTATTGCTGAATCGAACTACAAAAAAGGCTTGTTCCAACCTTCAGTTTTTAGTAGTGAGAAAAAAAAAAGAAATCATGTTAGATACAATATATTAAATACAATCCTAGTTAAAGGCAAATGTCTGCGATGTAAACGGAATTCGTTACAATTAGAATCGGAATTGAGATTTTGTTAGATTAATTAATCAATCTTTATTTTTTTTTTGTTTACTTATTTATATATTTTTCAAGGGAGTTTTCCATGTTACGCACATCCCATAGGCACATTACCGGGCATGAAAATATATCACAAATAAATACCGTCGAGCCTTCTCAGTGGAGCAACCTATTCGCCACGAAAAATTGTTCTAATGAGCGGGATATTTCATCATCCAGACATTGATATTGAACATTATTACATTAATCGGGATGTTTTTTTAAGCAATATTACATTAAGCGGCTACGACTGTATTGCACATTTTGAAATTTAGTGTAAAATTGATATTGGATGTTTAATTTTCGAATAATTGTTAAGCAAACGTGAAACGGAAGAATTTGGGATTTATAAATTTAAATTCATACTTTTATTAACTTATTCCATCGTTTTATTCCATCTTCGTCGAAGATTTTTCCTCAATGTTGTTTTGAGACATTTTACTATGAGACTTCATAAATTATTTTTTATAATTTTTAACAATTTTTGGTGCACAACTCGTATTCTAACATACAGTTTAAAGGCAAAACATTTGATGATGTATTATTTTAAGTAGATGTTCTGAGACAAATTATTGCCGACGATATGCAATTTTTTATCCATTCCACATGAATTTTATTTATTTTACTTTGATTATAGAGCTATTTTTGTGACAACAGCTTAATAATGTATTTTACAGGGTCTAATGCTTGTTGGATTGCGTTCGTGTAAAAAATTCCTAAAATAATTATTTTATACTTTAAAAAAAAAAGCAATTCAATGTGGCCTTGGATTTTTAACGACTCCACTGAAAGACACATGAAATGACTACTCAGTGTATTCCGAATCCAGTTTAAGCATGGTTTCAATGCTCTTTGAAAAGAAGCGTTCCTCTTAACCAATTTTAATTTACGTAGAAATGGAAAGGGACTTATTGGACTTACAGATAAAGACATAGGTGCATAGATTTCCATGAAAAAGATTTCACAGCATTTTAAAACGTTTCTATGACAGAAAGGGGATATTTTTGCTGTTCTTTTCAAATTTAAGTGTCATGTAGACTTTTATTTTCCCGTTATGAGAATTAAATTTATTTCATTTAATGATACTTGTGAAAGGAAACTCTTTATAGAGAATTTCTAGTGAATGTGTTCGTATTGTATCGTAATGATACAATACGAATATATGCATTAGAAATTCGTATTGTATCGTTCGTATTGCATCGTACACTGCATAATACATTGCTTATTACTTAATCCAATTATACTATATTTCGCAAATATACTATAACTTAAAGAAATATAACTGCCGAAAAAATAATGTAGTTAATTAGCACATTATATTATTTTTGTATTTGTATTAATAATTATTTGAACCATATTACAGTTAGTGTATAATAATGCTATATTGTTAGAATATACATGCGCTGATAATAATATATGTGGAGTGTATCTTTGTCTGCATACACATTCCGGGTGGCTTGGTGTTTCGGTAACTTTCATAAATTTCTATAAATAAAGCTGGCTTATTATTATTTTTTTTTCATTTATTTATTTATCATTATTATTATTTTATTTCATTTTAAGCAGTATCTTTGGAAATAAAACCAAGGTTAATGGCGCAACAATTGATCGAAATTATACCTGACATGGAAGTTATACCGCATTTCAGAGCTATTCTCTGTTAATCCAACCTGTATCGTATGGTGTGCAACAATTTTGTATTATATTTTAAGGTTTTAAATGGATATCGCTACAACTTCATGTTTATTTATTTGGAGCTGAGCCAATTTTAAAATAAGATTGCAATGGTATATCTAAATATAAAAATAAGGCCTCCTTTTTTAAAGCGCAACTGCACAACTGGACCATTATTCAAGTAAAGAATTCATTTTAAACTCAACAACCATACAAAAATTTCAGATTTTTTTTGTACGTTTCCTTAAACTGTTTTTAAACAAAATAATTATAGAAAGTAATGTATGATTGGAACGTGGTTTTTTAAGAGCGTATGTGGCACAGATTCTGGAGGACGGTTTTAATCTACTAAACAGCTTTGCGCAAGAAAGCAAAGACTAGTTTGTGTCACTATATAATATCCTATCGTTTTACTAAAGTTCAAGAATATAATCTATTAAATTCCTCAATTTTCTTCAAAACTTGCTCGTTGAAACATTCGTTGGACCTACAAACCACGTAAATTTATTTTATTTGTAATAATTTATTCATGCAAGCAAATACTTTTTCCCCCTGCACTAAAGATATATTTCTTACCTAAAAATTATAGTTTATCTTTTTACAATGCAATCAAGTGCAAAAGGGGAAAATACCAATTTATAAATTTTTTAACGGTAAGATAAGCAAGAAAACATAGTTTACAGATATCTAAATTTTACACAAGTATTAAATTAATTTATCAAGTAATAATTAAGCACAGTTTTGTAGCTAGTAAGTTCGTAAAATAATCGTCTTGCTTTCTGATTTAAAAATTAACTAATCACATTAAAGCAAGTAAACTATAATTTAAAGTAAATGCTTTCCTTTTTAGCTTACTTTCCCGTGAAAAAAAAAAAAAAAGTATGAAAGAAGGCTTAATGTATCGTACAAATATCGTTAAAAATAAAGAAAAGTCAAAAATAAGTAAAGTAATTGAATAAAGATTGAAAAATAAAAAATTTGAAAGTGGAGTTTTGAGATGGGGAACATGTGTGTCTGTTGGTCTGTCTGGTCCCCCCTAATAACTTTTGAACGAATTGTCCGATTCAAAAAATTCTTTTTGTATTCGAATGATCTCGGCGAGGACATTTCATTTCCATATTTTACTTTTTGATTTGAACAATATTTCGTTCAATTTAATTCTAAGCAAATTATATAAACTCTGGGTGGGCATAAGAGTTGAGTTCTTATGAACAAGATTATTAAAAGAAGTTCTCGAAGGAAAATATTTTTTGAGTTTAACAATTTTTGTTAATATTTGAACAGTTCAAAAAAATTAACGGTACATTTTCCTTTATCCCGGCGCAGGCGATAAAGTCGCCAATAATGATGCAACCAACGCCAAATGGAATACCTCCGCTGGTAACCTTTTGCATATTTTGTTGCCTTGGCGATATTCGCGCCGGGATAAAGGAATTCATTTTGAAACAGTTAAAAAAAAAAAAAAAAAAATTAACAATCGCCTACGGGGAAATTTCAATCCTTTATAAATCATGATCTAACAGAGCGATTTGCTTGGATCAAAATTTATCGGAAAGATGTTTGGCCGTAGAACATGTACAGATATGAAATTCAGCCAGAACGGAAGCCTATTTTCTTATGAAATTTTTTGATCGGGATTTTTAACGATATTTTCGAATGAATGACTGATTAAATGAATGAGTGAAGGAATAAACGAATAAATGAGTGAATAAATCAGTGAATAAACAATAAAATAAATAAATGAATGTATAAAGTGAAAAATAAATAAATGAGTGAATAAATGCAAAAATGACAAACATGAATGAATAAATAAACGAAAGACTGAACAAATGAAAGAATGAATGAGTGAATGAATATGTATTAACCGGGTAAAAAGGTGTATTTTAAGTAATTAAGAACTAAAGCAAAATGAGAAAGAGAGAGAGAGAGAGTTAGCTAGATTATAAATTTCAAGTTGGTGAATACGGAAAAGTAGGCTCGTATAGTTCTAAACGGAACTTCTTGTTAATCATGAGAGGAATTAGGAAGTTATGAAAGCTTGTACTTTTTAAAAATTATTTAGCATTAATTTTAATTATTCCGGCTGTGTTAGTGTGTATTTAAGTATAAAAAATTTCATTTGTTACCCAAAGTAAATTAAATATTTTGCATTAAAATTTCTTTTAGTAGAACTGTTAAACACAACTTCATCCTTAAAACGCTCACTTGGGGTCAAGCATAAAACAACTGGGGAAAAGCCGTTCTCTTATGAACTAAGATTGAAAGCCTTCTGCTGTAGGTTTTATTTGCATTTTTATCTTGGCAAGTACGATATGGCATGCAGTTTTACTGGATGTCAAAAAACATTTGGATATTTTCACGTCTAAGAGCGTTCGGACATCTAGAAATGTGTTTCTTCTGGCAAAACATTTCGCGATCGATAACTTTCTCCCTAAATTCGAGCTTGGTGGATGTTTGCGTTTAGATTCGAATAACATAGATACGCACAATGTGTAAGGACAGTGAATTCAATATACAATATAATACTGGTGCATTGTGGAGCATGCTGCAGATTTCTTACGTTTGAACTATTTCATTTTAACTGTGTCTAAGTAAAAATAAATGCAGAGGATATTAATGCATTTCTTACAACTATTTTTTTAGGTTATATTTTATAAAGCTTATGTGTTGAAAAATATTTTTTTATTGAATATTTGATTGTTTGACTGCTTTATCAGCAAAATTTATTTTCCTTCATGTGTTATAAAATCATTTTTATAACTTCACAATAGGCGTAGTAGATTATTATGTTCTAAACTAGTGTTCCTAAGAAATGTTAAAGTTTTAAATGTAATGGAAACGAGATTAGTTTACCACAAGAAGAAATAAGTATGTTCTATTTTTTGGAAAATCCAAAATCTTGCATTTAAAATAAATTTTTAGGATGTTCCAACATTTTTTTTTTTGATGCATTCAAATGTAGCGACTATCAATTACACACGTAACATGCATTTGATAAACACATGCTGTTAATTCAGGGCATATTTAAGCCAATACGTTGCTCATTAACGGTGAGAAATAGACTAAGCAGTTTACTTTTTTTATTTTCGTTATTGAGACAATTTCATGTATTTCGAAAAAGCTTTTCTGATTTAAAAAAAGAAAGGACGGGATTTTGCACATATTCCGAACATTGAATAAAAATATAATAAAATAAATAAGTAAAAATAAAATAAAATAATAATAAAATAAATATAATGTTTTAAAATCATGATGCAACGTTCAGCTCCTACAAGCAATGTACTGGAGGAGTTTCACTCCCCCCCCCCTATTCTGCCACCATGTATTTTGGAGGTGGACTACAGGTGCTGCCATCTATCGACTGGGGCAAAGTAGGATTCCATTTCTCTCAAATATAGCGCACCCAAGAAGTGATTAAGGGACTGATTCAGAAAATTCGAAGAGCTTTTATTTTCAAGAGTTGTAATTGGTTTACTTTTTATTATAATTGGCTTATTTAGATGATTTTTTTTTTTTTGTCGTTACGTTTTTAAATTATTTATTTTTGATGCATTTTTTTCTTAATTTGGAAATTACTAAAAAGTAAACTTTTTTTTAATAGCCTAAAATCAGTTACTTTCCAGAGTGCTACTGTAAAAATCGATCTCACTTAGTTTGCTTTTTTTAATGTATTACTATTGTTATTATTATTTATTTTTAGCTTTCAAGCTTTGGAATTTCATAGTGCGGAAAATTTTTGCTGCAATCTAGTTGTATAATACTTCATATCCTGCGTGTGTCTATTTACATACTGAAATAGAAAAAAATGTAGCTTCGCTTTGTTCTCGAAGCTATTTATTTAAAACTTTGGTATGCACTTCAGTTTGACACATTTTTTTTTTTTTTTCACAATTTACAAGTGCTATATGATTTTAAAAATACGAAAAATTGCGTAAAAATTAATATAAATAGAGCATGATATTTTGCTGTACATTTCCAAACTATCCTGGAGAGCTAAACCAGACTTTCATTATTTTCTGATAAATTTAAAGAATTTGGCGAGCATCATTTTTTTTTTTTTTCAATCAATGCATATTCGTTTAAAAAAAATCGAGATATTTTTAGACAAAGTAATCATAGCCAAGATTGTAGTGCATTTTCTTGGAAAGTACAATAAAATTTAACTTACGGACCTTAAAATAAAATTTTATTCGCTAACTATAATGAAATGGCAATTGCGGCGAAAAAAACATAAAAAAATGTCATTTTTAATCAGAATATTTGCGATAAGCTTCTTTTTTGTCGCTCCAGTCAAGTCCTATCCAATAGAATCTCTGACAAGCGTCTTTCAACGAATTGCAGCATGGATAGATCACGCTTCAAATATAAAATCAATGTGTTTTTTTTTAATTGCAATTAAAAAGAACATACCTACTATTATAAAGCATATCTCAGAATATACGCAAGATTTAAATTAAATAGTAAACAGTTTTTTTTTTGTATTTTAATTGAAACAAAATACATCAGATAAGGGTTATATATGTGGAATAGCACATTGGGCCTTAGGGTACAGCTTTGCTGGCACATACGCACTTTTTGTCACTTTGCATAAATGTGGCTATTCTTCCGATGATTCAGCGTTGAATCTCCTCCTTCAATGTGCGAGGGGATGTTGATTTTGACTTTAAATACCCACCTAGAAATAAATCCAATGGTGTGAAATCACATGATCTAGACTCTAGACCATGTGATTTCTAGAGGACTGATTCTGATCACCAAAACGAGAGAACACGAGCCGGAAATGTCTCATTCTGTAATAGGATTGTTCAGCAACGGAAACTCGTTATTCTTTCGTATAGTGCTGCATTTTTGCTAACCCTAAACTGTGATCTGTTCAATTATTAACTTTTTTCAGTTGCCAATACTAAATTAGTTAATTTCCTATTTAGTTCAAATCTTGCTCGAATTTTGGGACACGCTTTATGAAGTAAAAATATTTATAACATTCTAAGGTTGTGACGTATGAGCAGTTGACATTTTTAGTGCATCTCTTATCTCGGAATAAATTACATGCTCGTTAAAAATAAATTCTTCTCTGAAGACACTTATATTTTTTTATGAATCGTAATCAGCTTTGCTTTTGAAACTTAAACCGGGGTGCACATAAAACTAAAACTTTAGATCACGTCCTCGCTGAAAATTATTTTTATCGCAAATTCTGCATATTTTAAAAGATCCACCAAGAGTTCGAAGCATCTCATCTAAAATTCAACAGCTCGTTCAGAGAATAAGAGCTCTTCATCACAGGGCATTTTAAATCAGTTTCTATTGAACATAAATTTTTAAAAGAACATTAGTTGATGAAGTTTTGTAAAGTATACTTTTTTCTTTAGAATATATTTCAGAAAGAAGAAGAAACTCGTATAAACTTCAGTGTTAGATAAATGTAAATGAGTGTTGCCACCGACAAAAAAATATTGCCGTTAAGGATTAAAAGAACTAATGATTAAAAGATGAAAGAAGAATGATAAAAAGAAGAAAATTACTAGTTCGTGTAACTAGTAATTTTCGTCCAAAATTCATTACAGTTGTCCTCGTTTGAAGTTATAAATGTAAACTAGGATATGTAATGTACGTTTTTCCTTTAGAAATGGTATAAATTCAGAAGACTACGAGTATTCAAAACGTTCTCGGTGAAAGATAAATATTTCATGTGATGTAAATCAGAATGCAAAAGAAAAAGTCTTTATGAATCTTCTAGCTTTTAGTCTAGTAACACACATAGTTTTAATTGAAGAAAATCAAATATTGTTATCTAGTAGTTGCGTTTTGTTGGTTATTTTATTGCAGATTCAAAAATCAATTTCTAAAATTCAGTGTCCAAAGTTTAATTTAAGTAACACTTGATCTTGAGAAGTTTAAGGAAAACTGACGAGAACAACTAAAAATAAAAAGTCCTTATAAGTTAAACAAAAGTTATACATTTCTTTTATTTTTGTTTTGCCGAGGGAATGTAATAAATCCTTAATATTATTTTACAACATAACTTTGAAAGATTATTACAAAACAGTCAAGAATTTTTTTTGTAAATTAAATCAACTTGTCTGTATTTTATCTTTCTTTTTTTTCTGTAATCCATAGAAATCAATGATAGTTTCCGTAAATATAAGTGCGTCATTTATCATATTTATTTTATTGAAATGCCTGGAGTGCTTAGTCTCTCCTCACTCAAAGAACTTTAAAAAGTCTTAACGGCTCTTACACATGAAATTTGAAAAAGTGAAAAATATGAGGCAATGAAATGCTTGATATTTCAACCAGATTCATTTCCATGCATATATCTAGTTTTCTTAACGTTCGGCAAATCAGCCGAAAGCCAAATTCCAAAAGCATTTCATAAGTAGCCAAGTATGGGGACCCGCCCTACTCTTGAACCAGAGTAGGAAGAATACTTAAAATGTGCAAACAAAAAACGTCTGTTTTGGCCCCCATACACTGGTGTTCAAACGCATTTCTTTGCGCGATCAAAGAAATAATGATAATTTAAAAAAAAAAAAAACAACTGTAGTTAAGACATAGCGTATTAAGAGAAAAAAAAAAAAAAGACTTCCTTCTAAAACTATACGAGCCTACTTTCTCGTATACGTCAAATTCAAATTAATAATCCAGCTATCTCTCTCTCTCCCTTGCTTTGCTTTAGTTCTTCATCACTTCAAATATACCTTTTCCAGCGGTGAATACGTATTCATTCATCACCCTTTCATTCATTCATTCATTCAATTATTCATTAACTCATTTACTAATTCATGTTTTTTTACTCTTTTATTTATTTATTTATTTATTTATTAGTTAGTTCATTCATTTATTCATTCAGTCATTTAGAAATATTCTTAAAAATCGCGATAAATAAATTTCATAGGAAAATATGGTGGTTTAGTTCTAGTTGAACTTCATATTTGTAAATGTTCTACTTCATAACATCTTTCTAATAAAGTTTGAACCAAGTAAATCCGTCTATTAGATCAGATTTTATGTAGGATTGAAGTTTCCCCATAGGTGCTATGTTGCTTTTTTGAACTGTTCCAAAATGGACAAATATTATTTAAATCAAAAAATATTTCATGCCGGGAGCTTGTTCATAAAAACGTGGATCATATGCCTAGAGTTTACGTAATTTGCTTCATTTTTGCCCATAGGCGCTAATGTTGAGATTTTTCGAACAGTTCAAAATTGTGTAAAATATGGAAATGAGATGTCTTTGCCGAGATCTTTCGAATGCAAAATTTTTTTTTTTAAAAATTCGTATCGGACAATTCTCTCAAAAGTAATCGGGGGGGGGGGGGGGGGGCAGAACGAGACGGACACCCCTATCTCAAAACCTTACTTTCAGATTTTTAGTTTTACAATCTTCATATAATTACTTCACTTATTTTTGAATTTTCTTTATTTTTAATGATATTTTTACGGTTCATTAAGCCTTCTTTCATACATATTTATTTTTTTACTTTTAGGGGAAAGTAGGCTAAAAAAGGGGTGGAAACGAGAAACTCATCCTGGTAATTAAAAAAAAAAATCAGGAGGTGTACTTTTTTTTTAAAGAAATGCAGTTCTCTGGGTGTACAATTTTTCTGGGAGGTTTACGTGCTCATGCATGTTGTGCTATAGGTTTATTTTTGTCCCAGTTCCATTACTTGGAGTGGTCAATTTGTAATATTGGTGTTGAATTGGATTAGAACCAAAATATTCTAAGGGAGTTGATTTTGCATCTAGAAACTCCCTGTCGCCTTGAAAAATTGATTCCAAGCAATCCCGAAACACATGTCTGCATTTTAATGCTTATTTGTGCTTTCTTAGCGTGAAATTATTTTTTATTACAGTTTACTTGCACAAAGTTAATTTTTTATTATAACATTTCACAATTTGTTAAATAAGAGAAATATTGCAGTGAACAGTCACTAGTATTCTTTTAATTGCATCGAACACTTATCCTTTTAAACTAAACCCTTGAATTATGGAAATAGTACAACCACATTACTCTAATTAAAAAAAAAAAAAAACATTAAAATACGTTAAATATGTTTACCCTTAATTTTATGTGGTACATAAAATGCGGATAGTTCTTATTTATATAACAGCCGAAATAAGTGTTTACAGTTTAATGTTATTTTACAATGAAATTTACTTAATGAACTAGCAAGTTTCTTAAATTTTCTTCGATTTCTGGACCACTAACACTTATCAAGAAATTTTGCCATTAATGCTTAATATAAAATCGAGCGTACTGTAACAAAAATAGAAACTTAACTGTCTGCAAAAGTAAGAATATATTTCCACAGTCCAGAATTTAAAAATACACCACAAGTAAGTTTAATGTGAAAAGTTTATCCCGGAAATGATTTGAGACGCAGCAAGCATTCGGAAAGTAGTTTTATGACCTCAGTCTTTATTTTTGCAAATTTTATGAGTCTGGTCATCGACAGGATCATAAAGAGCTCAGATTTATGCTTCGACGTCCTTCTAAATTTTTCTCCTCCTTCTACCGTAATTTATATTTCAGCTACTTTAGTCTTTATATTTATGTTTGTTGAAAATTTAAACTTAGAAATATATAAAGTGAAAGAAATTTACTTTTCAATGAAACTTGTACTTCCTAGATAACAAGTATTGCATTAAATTAAGTGACTTTCTTACTTTTCTAGTAACGATTCTTAGAGTTTTCAGGACCATTTTTTTTTCCTCGAAAGATCTAAATTTTGTTATCAGCTGCTTTAGAAATTAAACTTCATTTCGCCCCGTTTACGAGGTCGAATATTTCATTTCTTTGGGAATGCAATATTCGACATCATCATTGCTGTAATTGTATTTTTTTTTCTCTATATTCATCGTCTCAAAAGCCACAACTGCATAAAACAGTTGTTTGACGATTTTTTTTCAAGAACTGAGCTATTGATGAAATGCTTCTCTCCTAGAGGTTTTCTGAGGTTGGTGGACCATGTTTACATATTGAAAAGGAAAAACAAGGAAAACACTTTTTAGGCAACTGGACGGTGGTTAAAAACGACCAATCACATGAATCACTTTGTTTCTCACAGTAGTGACTATCACTTGGGGATTAGAAACTAAATTTCACCGCTCTGTAACAAGTTAGGGTTCTCTAGTTTTAGGAAAAGTTTTAATCTTTATTTCTCCTCAAATTTAAGTGTTCAAAACTTCCTTTTTGGTTAAAAACAAAAATTACAACACCTCATCTTAAAATAAGACGCTATAGTTCCTTTAAAAAAAATGCAAGTTATATATTGTACAAATGACATATGCTTCGGGATTGCTTGGAATTCCTTTTTCGATGCAATAGTGGAGCTTCTAGATGCAAAAACATCCAAGCTCTCTTAAAAAATTAAAATTTGGAGTTTTGTTCTTTTAAGTACTTATAGTATGCAGCCATAAACACCTTTCGTAGTAAATATACGCATATCTGCATTTTGTATGAGTGAATCGTTATATCAGTAACATTTGATACTATTACTTCTGAAAATTAAATATATATATATATATATATATATATATAATATATATATATATAGCGTTTTTTTTATGTTTTTTGTTTCAAATACAAAGCTGTCCGCACTGAATTATGATTACTGGTCGTAAAACAAGAGAGAGAGATAGAAAGAGATAGAACGAGAGAGAGAGAGAGCGAGAGAGAGATGGTAGTTTCAGAGAAGGAGTAATCATAATGATTGTTTTCCAGCAATATTTATTCAGTTTATGTTTTTTATAATTAAAACGTTGCTCAGAATAAAAAGCATTTTTCTAAAAGAAAAATTTCACGAAGTATTTCAACAGGATTATGTTGAATATTCCAAAAAGCTTTCGCAAAAACATTTCGCTTTGTACGGCCATAAAAATTTTAACATGGAAAAGCGACGGCATGCTTTTGCATCTGATTGCGAGTAAAAAAGTACTTTAGGGAGAAATACAAATAAATAAAACTGCGAATATGGCAGAGATAAGTTTTATGGGGGGAACTTCGTTGCAGAAAATGATTCTGGGCATAACAGGCTCAGGAAACGCACGTTTATGACTTTTCTGCCTTTACTTCTGCAATATTTGTGACAATCCGTTCACGGAATGAGTCATAAAGAGCCTCGATTTATGTTTGAAATTTTTATTCAAGCACACGTTTAGTTCTCACTGTTCAGCATCTTATTCCCCCACCCCAATCTCTCACATAATTTTTACAACCTACTAATAGTCATCTTGCTAAAGCGTGGTTAAGTATTTTTTTCTCGGAAATTATTTTGGCCTGCATTTTTTTTTTCCAAATTACAATTTCTTGTTTGCACTAGGCTTATTGGTACAACTTATACAACTTATAAATTATAATACATTAATTTATTATTAATTTTCAGAGTTAAGTTTGGCGTTCATTTCAATTTTAGAAAAAAAAAATTGTTTTTGAAATTGAGAAATATAGATAATCTCAACATTTTGCTTTCTAAATTCGCATAATTTCTTCAATCGATTAATGTTGCTGTGGCATCAAAATGAACTTGTATTTGGGGGTGCCTCTGAATGACCTTGGCAGTGCTTAATTTAAAAATTATTATTTAAAAAAAAAAAAAAGATATTTTTAATGTGGGATAAATGCCTTTTAAAAATAAAATACATTTACTTTATGTCGAGTTTATCAAAACCACGTTTTCGAAGTTTTTATTCACCTTAACAGCTCTAGCAAAAAATAATTAGTTTCACGTATTCGATTTTTGTTAAAATGTTTATCTATTACAATATTGTGAGAGAAACGAAAAACCTCTAAAACGTGCTATACATGCGATACATGGTTTTTAAAAACATGTTAAATGAAAGTTTTTTTCTCTTTATAATGGGGCTGCAGTATTGGTCCGCAACCATTACAGACCTAGTGCGTTCCCAGAGATTGGTAGCAACTCTTTCGGCAGCACTACAATGAGTGTGGTACCATTGCAACAATTTTTTGACGTTCAGTTTTTCCTAGATGGCGGCACCTGAGCTCTCGTTTTTGTAAACATCACTAGGAATTAATTTAGCCGAGAGTATCCATGACAAACGGATACTCAAGGGATCTTTAACATACCGGTTAATCATACGACATGGGCGCAGACGATTTTCTGCGTCTTGAAAATCCACCGACTTGGGCCAGGTTTGACCGACCTGCGATTTTTGGCGTACGAGGCCTGCGCCTTACCACCAATGCATCCTGTCAAGTGATAAATGAAAGTTAAGTTGGGAAAACTAAGTTTTTCAAACGGATATTTTAAAATGTTTATTTTTTATATAGTTTATTTTTTATAAGGTTCTTTACTTGTTTGTTCATAAACTTGGAAGTTCAGTGCATTCTCTGGTATTTAATTAAAAATTCTACATGTAAAGTTTGTAAAAAGAAAAAAAAAGGAAAAAAGAAGCGAAAGTACTGGACAGTAAAAAACTGAAAAAATGCCGTATATATTTTTTAAAAAGTATTTTTTTTATAAACATTGCTCAAACAGTAGGATTTGTTTTAATTTACCTATTACAAACTATTAATAAGTGACTAGTAATTTGCATTAAACTATTATGATAATTCACATAATGTCAGTTTTTACAAAAATACAATCAATAGTTAAGAAAAAAAATAGGTGTCCATCTAATTTAAAGTAAATATATCGTATTATATTTGCGCAATGAATGATGAACCTTATCATAGTTTTGGTATCTTTACACACTACTGAGTTTCTTGGAAAATGTGCATCATCTTCATGAAAAATTATCTGCTGGTAAGTACTCAGAAGAAATAAAACTTTAAAAGTTAAGCGCAGTTTTGGACAGAATAGATTCTGAAAAAACGCTGGTTTTTGACTACAACAAAAGATGAAATTGCGGATTTTTTTCCTACTTACTGATTGGCCTTACCTCGTTACTAAAAAAGATAGGAATACGCTGTTATTAGGAACTTTTTTCGATTGCTCCATGTAAACCGGAAAAACGACAAATGTGTGATTAAAAAAGCGAAACATTTGTTTGATTGGTGAATGCAGCCTTATGAAACATATTCAACATAATAACACAGGTAAAATTGAAAACTTAAGGTTCTGCAGAATTCACACGCGTTGTATCTGGGTACAAAAAAAAATTCGTAAGCGTTTTGTTATTTAAGGATAACATTAGTAGTGAAAATATATCAAGGGAACAAAAGTATCCTTAATACTTTCTTTTTTACATGTAAAGTTGTATGTAGTATTATTCAGTTTGCGACAGTGATTCAAGAACACAAAATTTTTTGATGACGTTGAGATGTCCAGGAAATAGAGTTATGTTTTGTTAGCAACAGAAACGTGGGAATTCACTACCTGAGATTTCGTTAAAGTATCTAGAAAACTAGATATTTCATACTCAGTATTAAACAAATATGCAACATATTTAAGCTATTATCGCTCAGATAACATGTTGACCATAATATTTTTAAATGTTTAAGCTCGAGTTATTTTTTAAAGAATATGATATTAAAGTTGTACCAAAAAGAAATATGCTAAAATCCGTTGATAAAAAAAATGTTAGTAAACAATTCTTTTTGCTTTCAGAATAAATGTTTTATAACGACACAAAAAGAAAAAGCCTGCAGCCGCAGTCGTTTTTAAAAGTTCCTTGGCTGTTCTCCAGTTATTGAAATTCTTAAGAAAATCTCATGTCAAAAGGAGAGAAAAATTAATTTTTGCCTTCATTTTCAAATATAATGATACCATTCATTGAGAGCAGTCTAGAATATCAAGCAAACTTCCTCTAAAGTAGAAAAGGTAATAAAAGAACATTTTCACTTCAGTTCTCACGAATATTTTAAAATGGGCTGCTTTTTTTTTACTGCACTTTAAAAATAAATTCTTTGTTCCACTTTGTTTTTTTTTTCCTTTTTTCGTGATCTACTTTTGTCGTTTTTCTCTATTGTAGTCAATGTAAAGATTGTGGAAATGTTTCATTCGAAAGAAAAAAGGTAAGATACTTTCTGCGCTTTTATTCTTTTTCGTATTATCCATCACTGCTGTGGTGCATCAGTGCTGTCATACATAAATACGTTACGATATGTTGAAAAAAATGCGTATTTGAAGTTTGAAACGCATTTGGCAGAAAAAGTTGCTTTTGAGTATCAATAGATTTCCATAAAAAAATTAACCCACTAGGATTAATTAGAACTTTGTGTTCCCGAAAGTGCCAAAGAATTTTCAAACGCAGTAAAATATTTTTTCTGATTATTTTTCACGAAATAGAAAGTAAGGTAACACCTAGTAAGATGACGCGGTAGTAAAGATGGCCCAATTGAAGTTTTGGAGGGAAAGAGAGGCGTGAATGTAGCGCGATTTGAGGTTGTTGTACAGCCACAACAGCACGCTGTTTGTTTGAATTCATAAGTTCTTTCTCTGAAAATGTATGATACAACTTCGTTTTTATTGCCTTCCTTTTCAAATGTAAAGGCTTGAATTTCCATTACTGTTCCTCTGAATTTCATTCACCGAATTCACCGATTTTTCAGCTATACTGACGATTTACTTGCAGTTAATATTAATACAATTTACTAATTATCGAAAGCCACCTATGTGCGCAATACCATCCGCCCACCCCATTTTACCCCCAGGAGAGGGGCAAAAAACAGCTGTCTTGGCTTTGTGCCTGCTGTGGTTTTGAATTACAGCATAACAAACGAAATAATGATATAAATGCATATATATTCTAATATCCATCAAAAGTCTCCCAAAAAATTTACGCTTTTAACCTTAATCGGAAATTATTTTTGATCATAATTTCCGATTATGCATCATTCTACCGGCTTTATCTTATATAACATTCAATTTCCTTCGGTTTAAATATTATTTTGCCCGTCATTTTCTCTTAAAGTTTCTAATTCAAAGTTAGTTTTCTGGAGTTTCCCAGAATCTCCCAAATAGCAAAAAAATCATCTTTCTTTTACTTGTATCGTATGATTGAACCGCATAATCCTACTGTCCCCTGGAAATTGTACTTTTTTTAACAAAGCGGTAAATAAACTGGATCCGCATTGTATTGATCCTTTGATCTGCACCCATTGTCACATATGCGGTAGACTTTATGTCTAATATGGCGTGAAATGTGACGCAGCACAAGTTGCGGAGGTGGGTTTTGAATCAGGTACCTTCACAATACGAATTCGTTGATTTAGACCACTCGGGCGAAAAACGTGTCTTCGCTATTGGTCAGCTCGGATTTATAAACGTTTAACTTATGCCGCATACATCATCGACCTGATACGATACAATTTTAACACGTCCTTACCAATGAATAATGTGTTAAATGCTTATGACCTTTTCTTATTAGTTCAATATTTAATTTCTTACCAAAATATTACACTGCATTGTACCTGTAAATTCAATCATATACGTTTATTATAATATTATAAATTTCAAGTTTTCAGTTTCATTTTCGAACTTTGACGGTAATTCTTGCATGTAAAATGAGTGGAATTAAAACTTTTCTCATAAAATCTCGTTTTTTCTTGACATTTTCCTTTGCCAACTCTCTAACTGATGGATCACGATTTGAGCTATGAAAATTCTTGATTTGGGTCATTCCACTGTAACGGACGTTACATTTACACAACATTTTTCAACTTCAACGAGCTTTCTAACAAACTTCTTGGGTATTTTTTAGGTTTTTTAATTTTGGCTAATAAAAGTAGGGTCAGTTGGGGTAATTGTAAACAAGCTTCATAACTACACTTGTGGTGATTTTGAAAACTTAACTGCGGGTGAGTGATGAACTGCAAACATGAGGAAGACGTTGAAAAAGTTTCGCATGTTTTGAAACAGTTGTGGAAGCGTTACCATTGTTTGAAAATGACATGGTGAAAAAGTTGTTTTACAAAATTTAGTGATCTTGCATTTTCCTCTCCAGCTCATATACAAAAGCGATGTAGCGGCTTCAACCATTTTTATTTGTCTAACGGAATGCTGCTAAAAACATTTAGTTATGAATTTAATCCTCCCTGTTATTTTTCATGTACAAGTTAGGTGTTTACAATTACCCCAGAAATTTCGTACTCTGGGGTAATTGTAAACACTTAAATTTATCCTATTTCTAATATTTTGGTGGGACAATAAGTATTATATTTTGATGTAAATTACACTTTCGTGTCTATTTTACATAACTGTTGTTGTTGTTGTTGCTAATGCCACTTGGAAATCCAAGCCCCCCTTGTAGGGCGACCATAAATTAAGGAAGATCCTACTGATTATTAATGAGCTCCGCTAGAATGAAGCACACTTGGCTCAGAGGGGCTTAATGATTTTGAACCAGCTCCCAGATGAGAGATCGTCGCCTAGGTTGGTCCCTCATAGGAAATTATTTCTAACTTGGTGGATATTTGAAGAGACGAAGTATTTTACATGCACAGATCCCTTTAGCGCACTCGGCAGAGTAATCAGTCGCGGGAGGTGGTCATCCTCGCAAGCGTTGACCACGGAGAGTTGTGCTTCACCTTCAGTGTGCTGTGGGATCCTAGCTTAACCGACTGATCCACTGCGGGTCCCATTTTACATAAATTTGTCGCATTACTTGATTTTTTACAAGATATTTCTCGTTAAATGATCTCAACCGACTCATAACATAACTCAGCGAACCACATGTGGTCTGTTGGCCGCAGGTGGAGAACCACTGTTCCGGAACTTTTCAAGCCTTCAAGCAGACTGTGTATGAAACAATTTTCCATTTGCATCAACCTTATTCGAAAATAAATCACTGTTTACAATTACCCCAGATCTCTGGGGTAATTGTAAACACACTGAGGTAATTGTAAACACGAGCTCATTCGCTAACACATAGTCATAAAGTCAAAATTTTTGCACACATTTACTCACAAGAAGTACAGTAGTGGCTACAATGCTCACAATTTTATCTCTGAATTCATTCAAGAGGTAGGGAATGACCACAAGTTTAAACATTGAAAAAGCGTTTATAATTACCCCAACTGACCCTACATGTGCTCTAAGTATGCAAAATTTTTTTTTGAAGATATATATGTATTTGCTGTCTGTTAAAAAAATTTTGAAATTTCATTACGTGTGTTACTCTTCGGGTAACACACGTAACGAAATTGAAAAAAAAAAAAATAATAACAGACAAAAAACCTAAAAAATACCCCAAAAAAAAAATAACAGACAAAAAACCTAAAAAATACCCAAGAAGTTTGTTAGAAAGCTCGTTAAAGTTGAAAAATGCTGTGTAAATGTAACGTCCGTTACTGTGGAATGCCCCATTTCGTCACGAGCGACCAGAAATTAAGGCAGACAAGGGAGCGCCTTCCCTTTTTGTTTTAATGAGAACTGCAAGGGTGGAAGTACGGCTTGGTTCAGACACAGATTATGTATTCGGATCACACCAGATGGCGCCACCACAAATACGCCACCTTCCGTTTTCGGCCTAAGACTGAAGGGAAGGGACATTATCCAGCCTCCGGTCAACGGGCTTTACATGTAACCATCTTCAAGGATATATGGTGGGTCTTTACTGGGTCTACCGTGTCCCCAATAGGACGTACAAGGGGTTGTGTCCCTTGCTATGTTAGATGATTAGCAGGTGCTAGTTTTCCCGTTTCAAGCTTTTTCCTTCCTTGCCGCTGATTTAAACCTTTACCGAAGTGGTGGCTAAAATTCTTGATGGCATCCCTAAAAGTAATCACTTAACAAAAAATTAAGAAACCATACAGGACGCATCCGTATAGTATCGCGCCATAATTTACATTAACATGCACTGTTCAACCCCTCAACGCATAACACTCTGTTCAGCCCCTCAACGCATAACACTCTGTTCAGCCCCTCAACGCATAGCACTCTGTTCAGCCCCTCAACGCATAACACTCTGTTCAGCCCCTCAACGCATAGCACTCTGTTCAGCCCCTCAACGCATAGCACTCTGTTCAGCCCCTCAACGCATAACACTCTGTTCAACCCCTCAACGAATAACACTCTGTTCAACCTCTCAATGTATAACACTCTGTTCAACCCCTCAAGGCATAACATTCTGTTCAACCCCTCAACGCATAACACTATGTTCAACCCCTCAACGCATAACATTCTGTTCAAACTCTCAACGCATAACTTTCTAAGTAAAGAAACAAAAATAGACATTTTGGCAGAGATGGAGTTTTAGTTCATGCTTTTTATTAAGTACATTTTTTTTTTTTTACGGCGAGTGAGGGTCATGCCATTCATTCATTATAAATATTATGTCACAAGGATACCATGTTACATTACATATTGATCAAATTGCCTGAAATACAAATATTTCACCCCTTTTTGCCCCCAAGTTTTGGAAAATAACAGAAAGATATATGCTTTGCACAAATTATAATCTTTAAATGTAACTACAGCTCTGTTTGAAATTCCAATACCTCATTAATTAGTTTAGTGAAACGTAAAAACTTCAACTCAAACGTAGAAACTTCAAAAAGTTTAATTTCTCTTTAAGTATTTATTTTTACATGCAATAATTTTAAGTTGATTTCACTTTCATTTCACGAAACGTAGCTTTTTTTTTTTCTGTGTAGAGGATGAATGTTCAAAAGTAACATTAATTAATATATCTTGCCAAAAAAGTGCTTTAACAGTTAAAGAAACATATCGTTAATGATACTTTAACTATATTACATTATGAGAAAGAATTTCCTTTACAAAAAAAGTCAAGCATCGTTTTTTTTTTTTTTTTTGCTAAAGAAACTGATGACTTTTTCGAAAATGAAAAGAAGGAGGAATTTGAATAAAAAAAACTTATATGTACTTGAATTTGTTATGCTTTTTATGTTTTTAAAATTTTGAAAGATGTAGTAAATATTTTTATGGGTCTCACATTAAATCGGTCCTTGCTACACTTGATATATATTTTTAATAAAAAACCCACAAGCATCATACTTCATTGAAGTTGTTTCTTCCTTTTCGAAATCTTTGGAAGAAACCATATTTTTACAGAAGGTTCGTCACTGAGCAGTTCTTATTTCGCAGTTTGCCATTTTTAAAAAGAAATTTTAGAAATACATTTTTTCTGGTGTACGGGTGAAGGACGTTTCTCTTGCTTCTGTTCATAAGTATTTATGAGTTTTACAAAAATATTAATAATAATATTAACAAGGCAACCATAAATCAAATCACGCAGACTTTTGAAAAAAAAAAAAATGCATACACTAAAATAAAAAATCATTAAGAAAGCATTAACATTTGTGCAGATACACTGTTCAAAATTTCATCATGAAATTACGGTTAAATATCCGCCAGCGGTCTGTCCATCTAATTCATCATTAAATTTACGGTTTGGAACAGTTTTCTATCTTTACGGGACCTAAACCATATCCAATCAGCTTGGTTAAAAAGCCGTAAATACAAAAGTTCACGGCTTTATAACCATTTAAAAATGGTTTCAAAACAAAATTTTACCGTTTTTGAATCATTTCAGGCATGAATATTCGAGGCGTAGAAACAGTAAACGAAGTGCTTGGGACTCGAACCCCGAATGCCTAGCGTACAAGTTTTGCTCTCTATCCACTCGGCCATCTTCATCACGTAAAGCGGCCGTTTATTTATCTATAAATCTTTTTTTCCAACAGGCAAACTGCCTTAAAATTGAGATTTCAATTTTTGATTGGATCCAAATTAATTTTTGGTCTAAATTTACTGTATATTGACAAAAATCATTTTATTTGCTGCAAAAATTATAATACAAACAAGCTTCAGCAGCTCAAATTATGGGTTCGCTCACTCGCAAACAGTTCGGGAATCCGATGTCTCCAATTTTTGATTTACGTGTGTACGTGTTTTTATTTAGTAACCACTGCTTAAGCCAATTTTTTCCCCTTCTTTTATATATATACATGCATATTTGAACTGATAAATCTTTATCCATATTTTAACAACAACGTAGGACCGGTAAGGTTTCGCAACCAAGATGGACGCCCGATTCTTATTGAGCTCTTGAAAATTACGGTTAGTTTAACGTTCTTTATGATAAACAGAGAATAAGCGATTTTTTTTTTCACAATCAGCGGTTTGAGTACCATCTTTTTAATGGTTATTCAACTGTTGTTCTAAAATATGGTAAAATAACACTCAAATAAATGGTTATTTTACTATTTTCTTACGTAAATTTTTAACAGTGTATAAAGAAAGGTAATTTCTGATTTTTAAATCTCATGTTAGAATAGTTTTGCATACACATCTCTTTGGGTCACAAGGAATCACGTTTGAGCTTCGTCTCTAAGCATTGGTTACTTTTTGCAACTGCTGCTTCGCGTCAGTCACTCAGAACTGTTGCTCTATTGAATAAGTGCCTTATAAACATGTGCACGTAATATTTCAAACTTGTAACTTAATAACGTGTCTAAATTCAGTGCAAAAGTATGACGAAAATCATCAACTCTGTCAAAATCAGTTAGAAAGAGTCACAAGTATTATCAACAAGAGTGCATTCACACTAAGCGCAATAGGAACAGAGACATTGACGAAACATTTCACCTGGCATTTGACTAGTTCTACATTATACGCAGCCGTGAAATACCGCGCCAAAAATTACATTAACATATACAGTTCCAATGATTCTTCAACTCGCCCTCGTATTGACTGATTGTCAATTTTTTATTGTATCAATCAAAGTGATTTCCCTCAGACCACGGTCATTTGTTGATTACGTTTTTGAAGACACACGTCATCGCTGCTAGTTTGTTGATCATAGGAACAGAAAAAATGGCGGTCTTCTTGTTCCGACTGTTTCGCAAGTTTCTTCTCATCGCGGTATTTTTTCACATAGTTGTCGTTTTTCTCTGGAGGGATTTCTAACTTGACGTTTCCTAACTTTCGAGTTAAATCATTGACTACGATGGTTGGAAGCTCTTGTCTACTAAACGTCAAACATAGCGAGTAATTTGGGAGCCACTTTGGGCAGCGAAATAATTAACAATTAAAATTACCATCTGTAAAATTAATCAACACATGAGGCGAGCAGCAGTTAATGCAGTTAAGTCAATTTTTATATTTTCTGATTTTAGTAAATTTTTATGAAATAGATAATAATCTTCTTTCTTATTTAAGCATAACAGAAATGCTAACATAATTTTCTATCATATGTTTTAAACGCCAATGTATTTACAACATTTACTTTCTTCCATTTTTTGGTATTCGGAGCACATTGCTTAATGAACGACTAAGGGACCGTTTGTAAATGATGTCACGCTTTTTTCCAACATATTTGACCCCCCTCCCCCCCTTTGTCACGAGTCACGCTTTGTTGCATAAGCAAGAATGTTACACTTCTTGTTACGCCCTCCCCTTGTCACACTTCCTCACAACTTTACGAATCCCCCTCACCCCCCCCCCCCGAAGCGTGACATCATTTATGAATGATCCCAAATATGTGGTCTGGGATGCTGATTGCCATGTTTTGATAGCCAAAATTAGTATCTGAATCTGGAAAAAAAGAGATACGTTTACCACTCCAAAGATACAGTTAGATACGTTTACCACTCCAAAACTTGATGACTCACATCACCAAGTTTTGTTTTGTAACTTCTTGCGTCTCGTTTGATTTTCTAACAGCTTTGTTTGGAGAAGTATTGACTTTATCAATATGTTGCACTTCAAACTACTATAGCAAATAACACAGTACCACCATCTTCTTTACACATAAGTACACTAAAATTCTTTCACTATACATGCTTTATATTATTTAACAAATGCTTATGAATCACATTGTAGTATAAACCTGCTTTTGCACTACAATGTAAAACATATTTAGTATTTTCGAAAAAACTGATTTTATTATTTTTGCAAAACAAAGTAAAGAATAGTTAGTTTCCCGAGATAGACCTACATTTTGTATTTCACCAATCTTTTGTTTCCAAATACATTTTATTTTGACCACATCTTAAAAAGATGTACATTAGCACATTATGAGCGGGCGACGTAGCAAGCTCGACTATGTTGCGTAGCGGGCTAAGTTGACAAAGTTAAAAAATGTTCTAAAAAATACACTAATTCATACATTATATGAAACATTATTTTTTCTCTTGTGTGACTTAAAAGTGGTGATTTTAAATGGGTACAAATACCAGCCCCGCTTTAAGACGACAATGCACGAAACGTGTACTAGTACCTGCCGCGCGCTCATAATGTGTTAAAAGCCATTTTACTGAAGATACTTATTGCGCTTTATTGTTTTTTATCAAATAAAACATGCATTATTCAAAATCCTAATCGCTTAATCCTATCTTATTTCAATTGCTTTATCCCAGCTTAATTTAGCGAATAACAAATTTTTGGACATACTTTCAGTGGAAAATAAATGGTAAATTAATGCATGCCAAATTAAAGTGGATATGCTGGAATAATTTCAAATTAATTCCACTGTTCATTATTGCTTTTAACCCCTTCCCTATCTCTCCCGTAAAAATGACGGACTGAGGTTTCGCCTTCTATTTCTCGCTCCCGTGGTATTTCCGGGCTGAGAGGGTTCAAAATTTCGAGCTAAGAACAAACCAAAAATTAAAAATAATTTTTTTTGTTTATACACATATTTTTATCTAATTTTCAGGGATACAAAAATAGTAGGCACTTTTATGACCGTGTTCTTGAAAATTACCCGATCCTTAAGGGGTTAAATGATAAATATTGAGTCTAACTTTGACAGGCATTCTTCTACTTAATTGAAAATATTTTTTAACAGCACGCTTGACTAAATTAGTAATAGTTAAGGTTTCATATAATTCAATCAAATATTTTCGTTTTAAAACTTAATGTGTTATATATATTAATAGCAAAATTGTCATTAATATTTTACAAATATAAATGTTTCGTTTCAATTATTTACATTGTAAGGGTTGAAATATCAATTGAGTACTAACTTATTAAAGTTTTAAAACGCGAATTATTAAAGTTTTAAAACGCGAATTATTAAAGTTTTCAACACGAACGATTCTCTTGAACATGAGTGAAACAAAACACTAATTCATTATCTTAATTGATGAAGTTTACGAATTTGGTTAAAGCGATAAATTGTACCAGGGATACGTAATTGCCTTTAGATTTAAAACCAGATTGCAGTCTAAATTAATGAGGACATTCATAGTTTACTGTAATGTACGGTGATTAAAACAGATTTGAATTATCTACGTGGCAATCTGCTTTATGGACAAGCATATTACAGTCCTTATAACGATATGTAGATTAATGTGTTCCTACCATTAATAGTATTCTCAGAATCCCCTTTATCATCAATGAGAAAAATACTTCCTTTTACAACTTAAGACTTTGTCAGTAAATTTAATTTTTCATCATAATTTCAAGGATTGTTTCGTTTTGGGACTCATTTATAAGGAAAAATATACTATTTCATACACACAATAAGAGCTTTATTTCATCCAGTTTATTTAAACATGTTTTCGTATAAAATTATTGGTCTGACTGAATTTTTTAAAGCATAATTTCTTAGAAGTATATTTGGCATAGTGAGAGAAAATATAAATTGTTTTGAATTATTATCTAGTTAAAACATCATGTAATGCCTGTCTTAAGAAGAATTTTTGAAGAGCAAGATTACATTTTATTCAAGTAAAATCAGCATCTTTTCGTTTCACTACATCGGGGCCGTTCATAAATGACGTCACGCATTTTCCCCATTTATTTGACCCCCTCCCCCCTTTGTCACAATATGTCACACTTCAGCGGACCCCCTCCCCCCTTTCTCACGCGTCACGCTATGTTGCATAATGCATGATGCCACACTTCTTGTTACCCCCTCCCCTTCCTTGTCACACTTTGTCATAATTTCACGAACCCCCCCTCCCAACTCGCAGTGTGACATCATTTATGAATGATCCCATTCATTCATCTCAATAAAAATTTTAAATTCATTTAATTAAAAATTTCCCCGTGTTTTATGCGTCTACGTGTTTATGTGTAGATATATATATATATATATATATATATATATATATACACACAAGAAGAAAACAAATTGAAGTGTAAAAGTTTTGATATAAACTTCGAATGACAAATGACCGCCAAAAAAATTCCATTAACAACGTCACACTTTTTTGTTGCAAGTGGAGGAGCAACGCTACATTTTTGACAAGGTTGTCAGAAAACAAGAGCACGTCTTGAAAAATGTTGCAATATCTTTTCCGCTTCTTCTCTACTTCTTGTTTTAGAGATGTCTCTTTTTTATTCTTCTCTAATACATTTTTTATTAACTTTTCTCTCAAAGGTTTTTATAAGAGAAGTTTTATTGGAACCATATACAACAAATACAATTGTGTGTCATACATTTTCTGTAACTATTGGGTTATTTTGGAACAGCGAAACCATTTTGGAACTAGTATAGTTGGAATTTAAGCCTTCCCGTTACACATTGCACAACACTGTGTTAATCATCCATTTTAGTATTTGGCAGGAAGTATCAAATTAGTAATTATACTAAAAACTAGAAAAAAATGTAAGTTTCTATTGTTATCTATTGATTTTATAAAACTTTCTTGAAGAATATTAAAAAATAAATGCGAAGGCATTTGTTGTGTGAGTTACCTGGGTGAGAATAAGCGTTTAGTGCAAAATGCTTTTCAAAAAAAAAAAAAAAAATAATAAAAACTATTACGCGTGCAATATTGATTTTTAAATTTACATGTATAATAACAGAGTGAAAAGTACGCTTGTAGGATGGGTTTAAAATAACTCAAAAAAGCATATAAACTCCAGTGATAATTTTTATTTCTAGGGCACTTCGTATAAGATGAAAATGCTCCTAGGATTTTTTGTTTTTTAGTATTAATGACTGAAGGTCCTTAATGGGCCACACTGCCATCAGACGAAGTTTATTTCGTGCACTTTCTTCATTGATAGGAGGAAGTTGTCTTTTTGGAGGACTTGTAATGCTGGTTACCTTGCATTTGCGAATGGGATAGGGGAGCACTATAAAGACTGCCGCCCCACTACTCGTTCTCAGATAAAATACGAGTTAAATTATAGCACCTCCTTTCCATGTCATATGCGATTACCGTTAGACCAAAAGTCAAGTGTTCTAGAATTGTCATCTCTAAGGGATGATTTTCATTATAAGAAAGGTCCAAGCTCGAGCCCAGACTTTAACTATTTTTTTTTAATTTGCAATATCTAATTTATACCCACACTTTAGGAATGTAATGATAATTACAAGATTAATAATTACGACACTAGCACTTGGTACTCTTTAGCAGGTATTAACAAATCTCCCTGCATGAATTAAGGAGAGGAACCCAAAAAAGAAATTAAAAAATAAACAAAATAAATAAAGTTGATAAATGCTTCACCTCACATTTTTGGTTTGTTTGTTGGTTTAGTTTTATTGTTATTTTTTTAGTTGCATTTTCTTTAGATAAAATTATGGTCTTTTGAAATGTATAAAATAAAGTAAAAAGGGAAATATTTTTTTGTAATCATTTGTTTTAGTGAACTGAAATCTATACAAATGCTTGAAAAAACGTTTAACAAAAATGCTTGTGGAAAAAACTACGACAGGCCACTAAACTTTTTTTTTCCAAACAAGCAGGTGCCGCAAATACTGTTTAGAAATACAAAGACGGCAAAATATTTAGTCAATTGGCACTCATTTTCTCAATTTTCGGATATTAAATAGTGTTATAACATAATTAAATACAATAATTTATGAAAGTTCATTACATATACGTAAATTATGATTACGCTAAATAGAGTATAACATGTAAACGGTAAAATACTTTCTACTTTTTGAAAATAAGACGTAAAAGGATCGGAAATGGGATTTACAGAAACAGATTTTCGTTATTTAGCTTTTCTAAATTTATTTAGCGTGTTCTAAATTTACTTTTCCAAAGTATAATTTATTTTAGTTACGAAGGAATCCAATCTGAAAAAAGAATGCTGAAAGTAATTCGAACACTGGGAACAGTTTTCTCGAAATGCAATTTCGTCCGTGTTACTCAATTAAGCAATTGAATTACTTATCCCATTTCTTTTATACAAACTCACAATAAGAAATGAACCAGAGATAAGTTCTCTGAAGTAGGGAGAAGAAGTAAACAGAGAGAATTTTATGCCAAAACAAAAAAATAACACTGACAAAGTAAGTGCAAAGATAAAACAACATAAAAAAAAGCACAAATTAAGAATAAAAAGTACAGTAGAGCCTCGGTTATCCGAGGTAATGTGGACCGAGGGTACCTCGGGTAGTCAAAAACTCGGATAACACGGACTCTGTCGAAATTGAGAGGAAAATGTGGTCAAAGATGTGAAAAGAGGCATTTACTGTACATATTGTGAAATGATGATTATCTCACGTTCAAATCTGAAGACACTTTCTATCAATTGTCTCTCCTTTATCGAGTCTGTTGCTGGCTTATAATTTAGTCTACAAAGACACATCAATTCGTTTGCGTTTAGCACTCATCATGCAAAAACTCAGTTTATTACAAACGAAAATAAACTGTTCACTAGCCAAATGACGTCAGTCAGTTACAAAAAAAGTTCCCTCGCCAAAGTCGCTTTTTTCAAGGACTAATGTACATCGGCTAACCCGCAACTCAGTCAGTAGGGGCTACGATAACCGCGGCTCTACTGTATCGCAAATAGCTATTTCGAAGCTACAGTGGAGACTTTCATCAGTGCAGAAAAGAAGCGCTCAACACCAACAAGACACCAAGAAAGACAGCCGGTAGTTATATTGGTATATATTTATATATATTTATTGGGTATTAACACCGATAGTCTTTCTGGTATTGATCGTTTTTTTACTGCACTGATGAAGAGGTTCCATTGTAGCTTCGAAATAGCTATTTGCGATACTTTTTATTCTGAATGTGTGCTTTAATGCGTTTTTCTATCTTTGTACTTACATTTTAGCACAAAGCATTTTGATCATTTATCTTATAATGATAAAGTAGCTATTACATAGCTAGAATTACCTTAAAAATGGTCGACATTTTTTAACCATTTTTGATAAAACAAGTTTGCTTTCTGAATACCAATGGTCCCTTCCGTGATTTGTTTTAACACATCTTAATATTAAGATCTATAAATATATAGAATATTAACTGACATTGACAAGCGAAAAATGTGTACGGCAATTTTAGCTCAACCATATTATTTTCTTCAACTCGTTTCAAGATTTTGTTCTTAAAATATAGGTACAATTTCAGAATTTAAAAAATGGTTTGTAACTGACCCAATCAGAAATACATTGTTTATAATATGACTTCCTTTAGAATTAATTGAACGGCAACGTATGACATATGATTATTTTTCTGTTATCGCGCTAAAAAAAGTTATTAGTCTAGTATTAGAGACAAATTCAACTTTGCTGAACAGTTACGATTTTATGCAGATTTTAGCAGTTAGATAAGTTTTCAGTTTTTGTTTAGAATTGTCCGCCTATTCTTTAAAATGGTATGTTCGTTAACCCATAAAAAATATTGGTGCTTCTTGTTTATAGGAAATAACTCTAAGTATTGCTTATAAAAGTTTATAGCATAACTGGAATTATTTCACTTTAACTAGAATTTCAAATTGCATACATTTTTCGCCTCAAAATCATATCCTTCGCAAATATAAATATGAAAAGATCTCGGCATGAAATGTTAAGTAATATACTTATGACCCCAACAAGTAGTGCATTAAAATATATATTTTAAATTTTTACTCAGATGTGAAAGCAAGAAATTTTCATATTCTTATAAAAAATCTTATTTTATATCAATATGGAAATTTTAATCAATAAATTGAGTTTAAAAGATATTTGAAAAGCTGGGAAAAAAGGTCATCTACGTGACAGGTGACTTCGTTTATCAAGTTACATATGTGATGCTTTGATATTTGATTTCATTTGATGTTTCTTGATTTTATTATAACTCCATATATAAAAATAACGCTTTGCAAGCGTGAAGCTAACGTTAGGATAGCCTCAGAAGCATTTATCAGAAATTAGCGGTCTAGATCCGACAAATAATATTTTTTAAAGATAGAAAAATAATTGTTCCTTTTTATTTTTTCGTGGGAAAGGGAGGAACTCACACATGTGTATGACGTCACCATGTGATTTGAAATTGAAAGTCGTATCGGGCTTTTATTTTGACTTACAATTAGCGTCCCGAAGAGAAAAATATTCTTTTCGCGTAGAAAAACGTGTTCTATGTATCGCCCAAAAATGTGTATACAATATATTTTGCAGTTGCAGTTCACAAATTTTTTCCCTCCCTTTTTACGGAAAGTTTTTATCATTGTTATTTTTTGCTGTTAGTTTTATTTTTTCGAAGACTTACTTGTCATCTAGCACTACCTGCTACTTACTTCTGTACTTCTGTCTGCCACTTACTTGTTCCACAAACATACAATTTCTAACTGATCAAAAATTTTCAACATTCATTTGAAAGCTTAACAGATAGAAAAAAAATGTTTAAAATAAATTATTCATACGTTTATCAAAATGATAACACAAAGTTGAGAAAGTTAAAAAACATTATAAAACGTAGTATTTTAGGTCCCTCTCCCTCTTTTTATTGCTCAGAACGTTCTCTGATCATGTTTTACGATTGAAAATTTTGCATTTTGACTTCATGTGATAAAGTTTATTGCTTTCAGCTCCCTAAATTTTGTGATCCGTCCTAAATTAAGCGTAGATTTTAGATTAAAGAAAAAAAAAATCGAAAAGCTGTTCCTGTGTCGATAAGCAGAAATCGAAAATAGATGGGTGATAGAACTGATTTTCATAAAACCAGGGAAATTTTCTGACCTGGGAGAAATTTGTTCCACGTGGAAGTATTTTTATTCCTAATTTTATTTTATTGCGAGTGTTATCTTAACCTCAATTTTTTTTCCATTTATCTTCAAAAAAATCTTTCTTTGTAAAAAGAAAAAAAAAATAGTCGTGGGAAAAGATCATTTGATATTTGATTAAAATACGTTGTACACATTTTGCAAATTTTATTGTTTTTTTTTAAATAAATAATTCATGTGTTATGAAAAGTCGAGAGTCGTTTTTGAGTCTTCAGCACTAATATTTACTATACGGTTTCACTCCAACATCATTAACCAATGAGTATCGCTTTTTTCCTCAAAATGATTTTTCTGCAGTATTCTCCCCCCCCCCCCTAATTTCCTTATTCAAATGACAAATGGTTGTTATCTTGTCATAATACATCACGTAGCAATTTACCTAAACTATATTTATCACATTGTAGGGAACGACTATTTATAACATAACGTATGTAATCACATCGATGTAACTCGTAATTTCATTTTGAGGAAAAGTGTGAAAAAACTTGATTTCTCAGTTTTTTCTTCTACGACGAAACTTTCAAGTCAAACAAAAGCATCAGTTATACATTATGTATTCTACGCGTAGATTTCCTGCACAATATGAAAAAGCGGTGCATTTTGTTGCAGTCTTACAGTTGTGAAGTTTTTTTTCCAGGAGTTTCTTACCTTACTTTTCCTCCTATAGTTTTGGCAAACTACATTTTCAAAATTTCTTTTTGAGCAAACGCACTTAAAATAATGAATATGAACAACATCATTATTTTTTTTAAGTGACAGCGAGTTGTTTATATCGCGTTTATATAACGTAAATAATTTCTTCTTTCCCATGTTGTCTTTAACTTCAAACAGATATAATTTTCAATCCTCAATTTGTGTTTTCAAATGCACGACACAAAAGGACAGAAAAGTCTTGAGTGGAGAGCTTAGAAAACTAAGTGTTTGTACCAGGAAAACAAGAATAACATAAATTTAATTTTATTTCTGTTTAAACTACTGTGCATTACCTTAACAATGGCGGGACATGTAAGATTTATTTCTAAAGATCTGGTACCATTTCCTTAATGCTAGTACACTACTAGGGAAACTATAACTAACTTCCTTTCTACAACTCTCCAAGCAATTTCAGTAAACGATAGCATTTGCCCAAACAAAAAAGAAAATAAATGATATAAAGGATAAAATGTAGGACGCTTCTGTGGTGGAAAAAATAGCCTGGATCTCTTCCAGTAAATATATAGTGAAAGTAGAATTTCGTCTGTTGCCAGAAAATTCAATGAATAATTAATACCAGACGGAAAGTTCGAATAAATGATTTTGTTGGAAGAAATCCATTCGAATTGGTGTGAAAGAACTTATTTTTGAAAGTACAAAAGGTGTTAGAAATAATGCTTTTCCCTTTTAAACTATAATAAACATGTGCTGCCTTTTGTCATTAATTATCTCAAGCTTTTCTTATAGAGACATCTCCAAAATTCCGGAAAAGGTTTAGTATAAAAATATATCATTAGTGAAGTCGTAGAATATAGTTCGTAAGTGAGTTATCCTGTTTCTATACCTTATTAGTTTGTTTATTTATTTACTTTGTTCTTTTTTACTTTCGAACCGTTTTACACTAGAGCAGTTTTCATATACACCTTTTGTATGCCTTTCTTTTCTGCGATTTTAATGCCCACCGCAATTTTTTTAATGCATTGTAAACAATGTATTTTATAACTGTATTTTTAAAACTCAGAATTCTTTAGGGTTTTTTTCTCATAGTTTTTGCTACACTCACAAATATATGATTGTGTTCACTGAAACTTATAAATTTCACAAACCGAAATACTTTAATAAAAGGTTATTATTTTAAAATTGTTTTTGCAAATGGTTTTCTTCTCGATACCACTTCAAAACGTTTAGTTACAATTTGTAGAGCATTTCTTGTTTTTTATGACATTTTTTAAAAAAATAACTGGGCCCAGTTACTTTAACTAAATCTAAAATTTTTAATATGGTTTCTTTAATTCATATTATTATTTATTGACTTTTCTGTGTGCTTTAAACCAAGAATAAAGATTGAATTTGAAACAATCATCAAAAAATGAAACTTTAACTACAAATTTAGAAAATTCAGCAAAGCTTACGAAATATGTTTAAAACATATTTCATTCCGAGCGTTTATAAACATTTACTTCTTTTCAACGTAAATCTTACATATTATTTATCTAGCTTGTTTTTCTGTCGGCCCGTGGGATCTTCCTTATTTCTTTATCAATTTTCATGATTTACCATTCATTTTAAAGCTTATCGTGCTGGCTAATGACGAAAAGTAGACCCACGATATAAAAATGTACCGCTTCTCTTAAATTTGAGATTTAAAATCATCTAAGAAGAGGTCCGTTAATGGATGAGTCGATTTTTCCGATAGATATCGAATCGGATTCGATAAATATAAAATTTTCTTTAAAGGGGTTTTGTAAACGCGTATATTATTGGTATGTTTGAATATAATACTTCTGTAAAAAAAAATGTAACAGCTATTTGTGCCGATGTGGTCAATTACATATTTTCTTTTATACCAACAACCGTTTACTTTTTTCTATTCTTCTTCATAATGCGCGTAATCCCAAATTTTTAAATGGAACGCTACACAAAACGATTTGGTGCACAGTGAAAAATTCCGCTGGGTCGACAAGTATTACAAATTTAGATTCAGAAATATAATCAGATTTATTTACATGTTCTAAAAATGGAACCGATGAAAATAATAAAATTCAAAGGTTGAATTTGTGATAACGTTCTCGAAGAAAGTCAATTAATTTTGCTTAAATCAAATTAAAAACAATCAACAGGTTTATAATCAGAATTGTATTCAAAAAAATAGAAACAGAAAGTAAATAAATAAATGAAGAATTGGTCCTCAATATTACTGCTTGCATAAAAAAATAAATACTGCTGCTGCATAAAAAAATAAATGGCTAATCTTGAGATAAAACAATGTATCAATTACTCCATTAGCACTAGATAGAGTTTTTGTTCCTGTCTTTTTTAATTTTTATTTATTTATTTATTTCAAAATTAAAGTTAAATTTTTACACAATTGAATAACGGGTAAAAACATTCATAATTTGAATTTCACCAACATGACAAAATTTCTTAACTTTTGCATACTAAATTTTTTTATGTTAGCAAATTTTAGAATTTAACATGAAGGATTATATATAGAATAAAAATGCTTTGCTAATACAATATTTTTATAGAACTACTTTATTTTAAATTATATACCAATTTGTTGCATGTTGTGCATTTTCACAGCATTTATGCGTTCATAACACCAACCAAAAATATAATCCATTCGCGGTCTCTCCTCATCGAAAATAAAAAATCTTTTCCTCACGAAACGCTCGTTCCTCACGAAACAAAAAATCGTTTTCTCAGGAAAGAAAAAAAGGCGGCTCAAATTCGGAAATAAAACACATCTTTAAAACTTACTGAAACTTGAACAAAAAGCTAAAAATGTCTTCCTGCGATTAGACAAATATCCATGAAAACTATTTTGAAAAGTTTTACTGCAGAAATACCAAAACGTATGATTACAAGTATGGAAATCAAGTCACGATATCTGAAGTTAAAAATAATTTCAAAAGATTAAAATGCCAGCCCCACAGGGATCGATAAGCTTTCTAAAGAAATTTAACTGAAAAATCATTCAAATGGCAACAGAACTAAAAACCTTTTATGGCGTTGCTTCGTTTCTTTGAATTTTTACGACAGTTTGCTTATCGTAAAATGTATAAAGAATTCGGATTTATGCTGAGATTCTTGTTTTTCGTAGCAAAGGATTCTATCTGTATATCTATACATGTGTTTAATCACAAATGTTTGTGGAGAAAAAAAGACATATATGCAACCTTTGTAAGCTACTACATTGAAGAAAATTTTTATTTATTCTGTTTTATGCATTGTCATCAGCGGAAGTGAAATCGAAGACTGCTGAAATTAGAACGGTAGTATCAAAGACAGCGATGGTGGAAAAATTCAAAAAGCTTTGTTGCATTAGTTCTAGGTAAAACATAAAGTAGTTGAAACATTTTGATACTAAAAATAAATTCGTCTTTAACTTATTAACATTATTTAATTCTTAAGAAAAATTTCATCAGCTTAAATATAGAAAAATATTAAGTGAACCGAGAAGATATATTCACTGTAAAAAAAAATAGTGGTACGGTTTACTAAGAATTGGTGCATTTTTGCTGCCTACAAAGGATATTGCTTAATTTTAGTGCTAACTTGCGTATGTTGCACCAAAATACATTAAAATTAAGCACTTTCTTTGTAGTAAACAACACTCTGCACTGTTTTTGGTGCATTTTGTATTAATGTGTACTATTTTTTGGTGCATCGTGCAACTAAATTTTTTAGTGTTGAGTGAAGTGTTAGGTGATTAGTTATCTTTTTTATGGGCGCAAGTACAGAAAGAAAAATTTATTAGGACAAACGATTTAAATGTTCGCGACAAAGAACTGTTTTTTTAATGTGAAAAATGACGGATCACGAAATAAAAATTCACAAACGGTACTTACTTGGAAAAATTGTAATTTTCAAGGAAGCAAACTTTTTTCTTGAAAAATTGCTCTATATATTCAGGATTTGATTGAGAGAGGACTAGATATTGTAGTTAGTAAGTTTTTTATAATGTAAAAAGTTTAATTCATACTGTATTAAGCAGCATAAAAAGCGTACAAATGAAGGAAATCGTGAACTTATTCAATCGAAAGAGAGCCTGATTGAAAAAAAAAAAGAGTAATAATTTGTTATTTTCTGTAAGGTTTCAAAGGTTTCATACATATCGCAAATTATTTACTAAAAAAACATGGTATAAATGTGTAAATTTGCAAAAACATTTTGATTTGAAAGTATAATTTTGAAAGTAGTTTTATAAGAGGGGTTAATTTTTTTTTTTGCTAAATAGGCATAGTACAAATGTGAAAATTAATTCAGAAGTCTGATTTGCATGAAAAAACTTTTTCTGTATACAAAAGAATAATAATAGACGAGTAAATTATTCTTATTATATCTTAACTGCTTGATACAACTTTTTGACGTGAAATATTATGAAACTCAAATGAAAATAAACCAACCAAACGTCGACTAGCAACATTTGAACAAAAGAGGAGGTAAAACATAAAATTCATTCCCCGAGTCACATGAAATTCTAAAAAAGTTCATCGTTTATTATGAAATGCGGGATATTTTTATCCGTATAAACAAGCTCGTAATTTGGAAGAAAAGAAAAGAATGCTACCCATTTTTTGCAAATTACAGCTAAAAATCAATGCGCGGAGGAGACTCTATTAAATTTTGCGCACAGTTTTTTCTTTTCTTTTTTTAATACGTTCCACCACTTTTCTTTGGGTGAGAAACAGTCTCTGTTAACTTTCTGACATGGCTCACAAAAATCTGGTGCGAAAGCTGAAAAATGTATTAATATTGCTGTGTTAGCTTATTTTTTTAAATACAAAAACATTTTTTTTCTAACATACCGGGATGTTTTTCATCAACTCTGTTCATTCATCTTATTCTCTACTCCCCTCTCGCATTCTTATTTTTCTCGATAACAGTTTCTTTTTAAAACAAATTGTGTGCAGAACTTTCCTGTAAATGCAATTTTCTCCTAACAGTTCTGCTGCTATTTATTTTGCTCTTTTGGAAGAAGCGACTATAAATAAACATCGGATTTTTGTTGGAAACCTGGTTTCCAACTGAGGATGAAATTTTATTACTTTTGCACTGGGAGCGGAATGAAGCGTTTTAAATTTTAGAATTAACTGTTTTTGGGTAACAGTATTTTATGTTGTTAGTTACGTTTGTAGTCTTGGTATGTTTGATTAATATTGAAAAAATAACGTAACGAACCGTAAAGGCAGGAAATTAAACCTTGTACCTAAGGGGCCTTTTATAAATGATGTCACGCTTTTTTTCCATATATTTGACCCCCCTCCCCCCTTTGTCCCAATATGTCACACTTCAGTGAATCCCCTCTCCCTCTTCGTCACATGTCACGCTATGTTGCATAATGCAGGATGTCACACTTCTTGTTACCCCCTCCTCTCCCCTTGTCACACTTTGTCACAATTTCACGACACTCTCCCCCTCGAAGCGTGACATCCTTTATGGATGATCCCTAACTTATAATGATAATGCTGTTTTATTTTTAAATTTTATTCAATCTATCAGGATGCAATACATATCTTTTATCGATTGCTAATTAAACTCATTTTGTAGATTTGAAGTAAATATTTTGTGTACATGTTGCTTTAACTTTAGAAAGACGGAAAATTCCAGTGTACCTAGAAAGACTGAAAGGGCGCATTCAGTCAACTATTATTGAAATTACTGAACAGTAAATATCGAGAAAGGCTACACAGGCCAATTCTTTCTAGTGTCGAAGCTCTATGATTCACTTAATCCTTTCAGATCCTCTGTGTACAACTGCGTACATTAAAATTTACTGTGTCGTAGCAGAAATATAAGTATTATTCTGTTGTATTACAAAAATATAATTATTACTTATGCATATTACATAAACGCATTATGTAATGAAAAATCAGAGCATTATTTTGTAGATATCTGTGCGTTTCTTTATGTATATAATTATCAATTATTCTTAATAAAGTTAAAGGCAATTATACTTAAGGCTTTACTGCAAAGAAAATTGTTTCATTCATGGGGAAAAATCAGATTTTAAAAGTTAAATATTTAGCGAAGAATCTTTTTTTAAAATATACTCTACACAAAATATATAAATAAATAAATGTGAAGTGATTTTTATTTAATTTATATTTTATAGCTAATGTGTCGGATAACATATCCCTCCAGCAACAAATTGCCCAACTAAAAGAACGTTTACGCCATGCAAAGATGCTGAGCCAAGAAAGACTGCGTGATATTTCGTCTTTACGCCAAAGCTTCGATCACGTCCTTCAGTCCTCAGGTCTTCATCGCTTGACTCTAAGATCTCAACAGCAGCAAAACGCGGGAAGCATATACCTAGGAAGAGGAACACTGTGGCAACAAAAACGACATGCTATTCCATTTAGTACTGGAACTTTTCAGTTTAGAAGGGATCGTGGTGACATCGATGAAGGTTTGGACTTACAACTTCCTTCCCTTCATCACTATCTTCCACACCTGATGAATAATTTTAATGGCCTTCAACCGGCACTGAAAATTGCCGGGTCGAGAACAGGTGGTAAGTACTGGTATATCCTTAAGGGGACTTGGCACCTTTTGACATTTTTTTTTATTTAACAACTTTTACATATTTCATTTGTATATTATGAAGTGCTATTGTTCAACAAAATAATTTTCACGTGAAAAATCTAAATTCAACTAACAGAAAATTTTAAAATTTAATTTTTTAGAAATAATTTAACGATTTTAAATTACTTTCTTCTTCTTCATTTCTTGATTTTCTTTAACCAAATTTTTTAAAGTACTTATTATAGTATGATTTACAATTTTAGGGATGGGTTTTGCTATTAATTAATTAGTTTTTGAGAAAAAAGTTTTTAAAGTTACATCGATGGTAAAACACAGAAAAAAAGCTACTTTTGTTACATTTTCATTTTTTAATTTTTTTTTCAAATATATAGCAAAATCCATCCTTAATTTTACTAAGCACATCATATTGAACACATACAAAAAATTTTAAGTTGCTACATGAATATATGTAAAAGTTTTAGCATTTTAAGTACTACAATATTGCGAAAAATCACAAACCGAGAAAACGCAGTTTAAAAAATACCAAGTCCTACTAAAACATCAGAAATATTTGAATTCTCTTACTTCTTAAGTACATTTATATTGGTTGTATCGCTTCAAAACTTCGCTCATATGTACTAGGAGAGTCAAGCCACATTTTAAGCAAAAAATTGAAAAATCGGTCTTTTCATCCATTTTCTACATTTGAAAGGTGCCAAGTCCCCTTAATTGCTCTGACAGCAGTCATTCGAAGCTTGTTATTTGAAATGTGAATGAATGGCGGCAATTCAAGCAGCGTCATTGGTCACGTGGCAGCAATGAAAGCAATGTAAACAAAGAAAGTCGTAGCATGGCTTTACTTTAAGTTCGACAAATCTACTAAAAGCTAGGTCTAAATAAAGTTATTCTACATTACATAAAATTAACACTAAATACAACACTATAACTATTGTAATAATTATTAAATTTCTTGAATAATGATAAAATTAAATGTAAATACTGGGTTATAATCAGAAAAAGCTCTGAAAATAGTCTATTTAATTTTAAGAGAACTAATTTTGCGTAGTGTACTCCACGTAAAACTCAATTGAAAATCTTAGTAAACAAAGAGCGGATATAACGTGACACCGGTGATCGTTCATGATTCTAGCGGTAAATTGCCTCCATTTGTTGCAAAATTTATATGGAACACTTTTTTACTTTCATAATCTTTTAAGTTATACATGTTTTTTTTTCTTGCATTTAAGATGACACGTTAATGAAGATAAATTACTGGAAATATTTACTAAGAGTGGCATTTCTCATCTTGCTGTTACCAGATGAAATGAAGCCCTCAGATCGTATGCCAGTTTGTTATATAACAGCTTAGTAGACGTAGATAATTCTCGTGATTCATATTGAAATAATGATAAACAGTTAATTCTTCAACGGAATTTTTGAAAGCTTAAATTATTTTAAACTAATTATTTAATTCATTGTTATTATTTTCAATTTTATTACATTCTTTCAGCGAATTGTTTTTTCTAATACTTAAAGAATAATTTCAATTTTAAGTTTTATATTTAAATAATTTGTTCCTTTAAATTTCTCAATTTTTAGTAAAAGTAAAGTAAGGATAAAATGTCTATCCTATAACGATTTTTTTCCAAATATTTACCAATTTTATTTGAATTAATTTACTGTTGGTGTCGAAGAGTAAGAAAAAAGCGCAGCAACCACATTTTAAAAAAGTGAACGCAATTAAACTTTAGTCATAAAGTTAATAAAGAAAAGCTTTGATTCCTTCTTGTTTTCATTTTCAGTAACAATTGTAATGGGGATACCCACAGTTCGAAGACCGATTGACAGCTATCTATTACCCACTCTAGAAAATTTAATAGAGAATATGGACGAGAAAGAACGAGAGGATGCTCTTATTATTGTATGCATTGCTGAAGTAAGTTATAATAATTTTTTTTTACTTTGATGCCATGGTTAATTGAAAATCATATTAAATAATAAATTCTTCATAGCATTTTAAATACAAAAAAGTAATAAAATAAAATATAATAAATAATGAGGGTAAAGAAATATTAAACTTAAAGGGAAAATTACTAAGTTAAATATTTCTCAATGAGAAAATTACGAATCTGTGAAACATAACCTGTTATTATACGCACTCCATTTTCTTGAAAATTTATTTATAATATATATGTTACAACGAAAGACCGAAATTGGTGAATGTCAACATTCACCAAATAAGTCAGTGAAAGTCGAATTTTTGGATCCTTACAGATTAAGCCTCCTTACATATTAAGATATTTTCCGATATACTTACACATATCGGCTCTGGTGAAAGTGGAAACAAAAAGCCGATAAAAATATAGTTGCGACCGGCTCACGAACTCTAGTCTGACATAAGATTGAATAACGTTAAATCATAAAACATATTTTTTGTATTATTAGATTTATCCATTTAGAATGTATAATTAGTTTGACATCAAACAATGTTTTAATAATAAGTATGGTTTAGAAATACTAAGGGATCCGCTCCTGCTCGCTTCGCTCACCAACATCGTTCGTCAGTTAAATATCTTAGAAAATATAGCATATGAATGCCTCGAAATAAATGAGATACTGAAGTATAAAAGTACTCTGGAGTAAGTAAGACACTATCAGAAGGACAGCAATGTATAATCAATATTCAACATAAACAATCAAAAACAATATTCAATTTCAGCAGTGATTTTAACTGTTGAAACAACATTTTAAATATGTTCCACCCTTAAATTAATTGAAAATTTGGGGACTTACGTTTTATGTGCCACACTAAATTAACATTAAATCCACGCCTCGCCAAGCACAAACTTTATGATTTTTAATGTATCGAGAAGCGGTAACGACCTTTCGTTTATTCAACATTCTCCTTTAGTGCATGGTGAGCCGATATTAACTGGTGTAAGTTTGAAATAATGATATTTAGCAAATATTTTGGACATACGAGTTACACCAAACGACTAGGTGAACGTTGACATTCACAAGATTTCGAATTTTCATAGCAACATATGTATTATATTTTCATTTCGTTATTTAAGCATTTAAGTTCTTCGTTTAAAAATTCTAGTCTGGTCACACTTTTAAGTCCGGTTCAGCTTGATTTTTTTTCTTCGGCTAATCACTAAAAACTCAGGCAGGTGTAGCCACTCTTAACACTCCTAGGCTCTGTAGAGTTGAAATGAATTGGTTACTGCTATAGGTGAAAACTGGGAAATTTGGTTAGTAGCCAGTGGCCGACAGACTCAGTGTTGTTAGTGGCCATTTTCTAAAGTTAGAAGTTACTTTTTAAAATTGCGAACACGAATTGAAAACTAACTCTAAAGTTGTTTAGAAATTAACTAAATTATTGAAATAAACCAGTAATAGGCAGATTTGAATTAGCTCATGCTAAAATGCTTTCGAAATTTTAAAAGGATTTAGGTATACGAGGTCTGATTGGAAAATTTTAAGAATGGGCTTGTAATTTCACAATGGCGGTATTTACATGCTACTGTGATGCATCTCCTTCAAAATAGTCCCCTTCTGACTGAATACGCCGACTCCAACGGTGTTTCCGATTTTGGAAACATTGCTGGAATTTTTTTTCTCAAGTGTGTTAAGTACGCTCGCCGAATTCGCCTGCATGTCTTCAATCGAGTGAAATCGCTTCCCTTTCAGTGAAAATTTCAATTTAGGAAACATGTAGAAGAATTTTTGACCAAATTGAACATTCTCGTGCTTCCACAACCGTCCTATTACCCTGATATAGCCCCAGCGGACTCCTACCTGTTTATTAAACTGGAATTTTCACTGTCGAGTCAAATCGCGTCCCCTTCAGGAAAAGTTTCAATTTAGGAAACAGGGAAGCGATTTGACTCGATTGAAGACATCCAGGTGAATCCGGCGAGCGTCCTTCACACACTCGAGAAAAAAAAAATTAGAGCAATGTTTCCAAAAGCGGAAACACCGTTGGAGTCTGTGTGTTCAGTCAGAAGGAGACTATTTTGAAGGAGATGCATCACAGTAGCATGTAAATACCGCCATTGTGAAATTACAACCCCATTCTGAAAACTTTCCAATCACACGTGTGCATCCAATCGTGTACATGATGTTAAAGGATTGATACGTGAAATATGGCATGCAATATTGGCATGTTTCCAATGGGAAAAAAAGGTGATTTGCTCATAGCGGAAGAAAAACAAGAAGTTACGTCTAGAACTATACGAGCCTACTTTCCCGTATACACCAGCTTCAAATTTATAATCTAGCTATATATCTCTCTATGTCTTTCTCGTTTAGCTTTAGTTCTTAATTGTTTCAAATATACTTTTTTCAACGGATAATACATATTCATTCAATCATTCATTTATTCAGTCAGTCATGTATTTATTCACTCATTTATTCATTCATTCTCTCACTTATTCATTTAATCATTCATTAATTCAAAAATATTCTTGAAAATCCCGATCAAAAAATTTCATAGGAAAATAGGCTCGTTAGTTCTGGATGAAATTTCTATTTGTACATGTTTTACGTCATAAGAGCTTTCCGATAAAGTTTGTTCCAAGCAAATCGGTCCGTTAGATCAGGATTTATATAGGATTGAAATTTCCCCGTAGGCGGTATGTAATTTTTTTTTTTGAATTGTTCAAAAATGAGCAAAAATTGTTCATATCAATATTTCACGCCAAGAACTTCTACCACTGAGCGTTTTTCATTGGAACTTGGATCTTGTACCCAGAGTTTACATAATTTGCTTCATTTTCGCCCATAGGCGCTAATGTTAAAAATTTTTGAACTGTTCAAAGTTTAACAAAATATTGTTCAATTAAAAAATAAAATGTGGAAATGAGATGTCCTCGCCGAGATCTTTCGAATGCAAAAAGAATTTTTCGAATCGGAAAATTCGTTCAAAAGTTATTAGGGGGGGAGGACAGACCGACAGACAGACAGACAGACCGACAGATACACTCCCCCCCCCCCTCCCCCATCTCAAAACCCTACTTTCAAATTTTTTATTTTTCAATCTTTATTTAATTACTTCAATTATTTTTGACTTTTCTTGATTTCTAACGATATTTTCACGATACATTAAGCCTTCTTTCATGCTTTATTATTATTTTTTTCATTTTTCCAGGAAAGTAGGCTAAAAAACGATTAAAGTAGAATGTGCTAAGAAAGTGAACTTGCAGGAGTGGCAATTAACAATACATTTTTTAATATCCAAATGGCAATTGGCGACCGCCAGTTTTCACCTATAGTTACTGCCCATTCCATTGTTTTTACTTACATTTTTCATTTCGGCAAGGCATTTTTCACATTTTGTTGCCACACACACGCGTGCATAAGTACATACGTATTTAATACTTCATAAATGATCTGTTCCGCATGTAGCTTGTAACATTCCTTTTGTTTTTCTTTCTGCAGGTGGATAAAAATTATGTAAAGTTTCAGATTGAAGAAATCCAAAACAAGTAAGAGCCTTTTATTTTTAAATGATTTCTCAATACGCTTCACTGATAATTTTGTTACTAGATAATACGATGCTTCAAAAGTTAAAATATTTTTGAGCTGGAATACTTAATAGTGAATTGAAACTGATGGAAATTTAAAGTAGAAATATGTGTCAGCTAGTTTTAGAGGGTATTTTCATTTTCGTTGTACTCTTTAATTTGTATTGAAGATATGAATTTATATTAGAATACCGCATTTAGTGACATATTTTACAGTGGTGTAGTCGAAGTGGAACGTAGGGGGATGACGTCCCCCTACTTTTTGATTTTATCAGAAGAGTCCCCCATTTGTTTTAAATTTTAACATAAGCGTCCCTCCAGTTTTTGGAGTCCCCACTTTTTTTTCAGGACTATACCACTGCATATTTATTATTACGTAAGTTACAACTGTGCACAGCAAATTCATTTTTAAAGAAATTTACCTAAACACTAAAAGATTTTTTAATAAAGCATCACTTAGTACGATGAAGTTGAAGGTGAAACTGATTAAGCAAGCAATTTCAATGAGATTTAAAAAAATATATTTCCAGCAATTCATTAATTTCTTAAAATGGTATCTTTTAAGTGTTAAAAAGGGGAAAGGCATTTTAGCTGTTTTGCCTATTTAATTTAGCTAGCTTGAAAACTAAATTAGCTAATTTTTTATTAGTTGTTCTTGAATATCTAAACTACATCAGCACGACATTTTGCATACGCTATGTCTAAATATACGGGAATATTATTAACTTTTTTTAATGATTGAAATCCGCTTTTTTAATTGCACTAAGTCATAGTTCGAAGTATTTAAAGACTCCGAAATAAGATAAGTATAATATTAGTAGTAAAATGACACACAATCGTTCGCGTAAGTATTTGTATTATAATGGTTTCATATTAGAGCGAAATAGAACTATTTTACAATATTTTTTCTTTTTTTTGCGGCATGTATGCACGTAAAATGGGATTACAGATGCTTTGTAGTTTCTACTTGTCATTATAGATTTGTAAGCCACTTTTTATTTTGTCCTTAGTTTTTTACATCGTGTTAGGGATATGCTTTTTATTGCATACTTTTAGATTAAAGCTATCTATTTTACTTAAAGTTCTTACAAACTAGAAGCCGAACTAAATATTTTTTTTTTTTTTTTAAGGTTCCAAAAGCATTTAGATTCAGGTTTGTTGGAAGTTATTGCTCCTCCTGAAGGTTATTATCCCGACTTCAAAAATTTGCGCAATACCTTAGGGGACCCCGTGGAAAGAGTCAGGTAAGTTGATTTGCGCTTTGTACATTTTGGCATTTGACACTTGTTAGTTTATTGCATTTATTACTGATAGCATTAGCATGTAAAAAATGAAAGAAACAGTTTACTCTAAACGTGTTTAGGCTTTTACGTCCCTTCTATACAATACATTTATTTTTTTGCACCAAGAAGATTTTAAAAAATCTTTTATTTCGATAAATTCTACTTCTGAAAAAAGTATTTTTTTGTTCCTACTTATAACCTAAAATAAACACACAAAAGTATAGAGTAAATTATTATATTACTGAAGTTTATTCTGCTGAACAAGTTACTTTTTGCATAGTCACTGCTTGAACAAATTGAGGGATTAAAAAATATAATTAATTGGAAATTTAGGTTGACATCTTAAAACATTTTCCCGGGATATACTACGGCTCACAAAAACTTATGTAACTTGAAAAATATCAAAAAATTTAGCACATCTTTGGTATCATTTCACAGCTAAATAAATAAGGATTGTTTTAAGCAAAAAAAAAGAAAAGAAAAGATGTTTTACTTGATTTTGGTGGTTTCTACTGAGTAGATTTTCAGAATAACCGTCCCAAACATTTTTGTTCAGCATAGATGCAAAATATCCCCTTGCACATAAATTGAATAATATATCTTATCGAATTTATTCACTGAAGCTCTTAAACAAATTATGTTATACGTTTATTAAAAACACAAAATTATTTTTTTAGTCGACTTCAAACGTTTCTGTGTTGATTTTTATTATTAGTTTCATGTAAAAAAATTCGTTGAATAGATTTAATAATATTTAAAATTAATTTTCGCTCGTATGTTGTGTATACCATTATCATAACTGAAGTTCTTCTGCTTACTTTCAGATGGCGAACTAAGCAGAATTTAGATTATGCATATTTGATGATGTATGCTCAAGCAAAGGGCACTTTCTACGTCCAGGTAATGAGCAAGATTCCAATACATCTACTTTATCGCTATTTCATTGAAAGTATGTTACTAATATTAAACACCAATGAACTGAATTTTTATTTATTTATTTATATTTTTTTTTTTGACCGAAAAATTTAAAGTTTTCGAAATGTAAATACGTAAGATTGTTTTTTAAAAGCTTTTTACTACGCATTATTAATCTATAAGTGTTGACATCCATTAAAAAATATATTGACCATATGGTATATTATTGTTGGAATAACTAATATTGTTATTAAGTATGAAATCAGGAAATGGTATTTAAAATTAAGTATTGAACGTGATTATTTAGTGTGAAAAAATTTTGAATACTTTGGTAAATGAAACATATTCTCCAAGTCAAAGGTTATATCTATTTTACATTTATGTATCATATTCAATAAATAAATATAATAGAAAATAATTAAACTAAACATATTTTATTGGTATGCTTTTTAAAGAAAAATAAGTTACAAACCTATCAAATTATGTATATGAAGTTATTTTTGCGAAAACGATTTTTTGAGAAACCAAAATTAATTATTCTCTACGTAAACATTAAATGACAAAGTTAAGAGTAGATGAATATTTCGATTTAAAATTGTATTTTAAAGGATGCATATGGATTTCGATGCTACAGGAAATCTATTAAGGACTCTATGAAATTCATGTAGAACATATTTTTAAGTAAAATTTTGTGTTTATGTTCAGGAACTAGTTGAGCGGAATGGTCAATGGTCATCAGTGTCTGACACTGAACATTCCGTTTAGGATTCGTGAAGCAACGGTAGCTGACAGTGTAAAAAAATATTTTTTATTTATTACAGGATTATATCATGAACATGTCGAGTATCACGTCAACCAACGGTGTCTGAAACTGAAAGCGTAGCCTGACTGAAAATTTCGTATGAATACACGTGACACTCAACATATTAATGTATGTGAGTCACATGTTTGGAACAAAATAAATTAAAAATATATTACTTTACTTTATCCCTACATTTACACTACAAATCTAAACTAACTAAAGCAGATAAAAATAATTTAACTTTGTGCAAGTAAACAATAATAATAAAATTACACGTTAATTTAAAGCACAAATGAGCAATAAAATGCAGACATATGTTTCGGGATTGCTTGGAATCCCTTTTTCAATGCGACAAGGAGCTTCTAGATGCAAAACATCCAAATGAAGCAGACAGAACAACAAAAACAAAGCTTATATAGCCTAAGAATTATCTGTAAACCAATGAGAATAAAGGCAGCGTGAAGTGGAAGTAGAAGTAGCAGGAAGACACCAATAAGAGAGCAACAAACGAATCCAGTTGAAAGTACAGGAAGTAAAAAGGAATATCAATAAAAATAAAGCAAAAAAGACGACAGCATGCATAAAAATTGCAAAAATAATAAAATAAAATACAAAGAATAAAATTGAAATAAAAATAAGTACAGAAACCAAAACAAAATGCAAAACAAAGTACACATGTAAAGGAGGGGGAGGGGAGGAAGGAGAAAAATAGACACAAAAAAGGAAAACAACAAGAAAACCTAGAAAGAACAACAAATTAAAGAAATTTATGCCAGACCTGTGAAAAATAAGGAGTTGAGGAATAATCATTAACCAAATTAGAACTATTCCTGTTAATATGATAAGCTTCCCAAAAGTCAAGCTCTAAAGGGGAAGAACATTTTTGAATAATTTTACCAGAATTGAAATCAAAAGAGTGGTTGGAATTCCAACAATGTTGAGCAATGCTAGACTTATTTAACTCTTGCTTTCGTACATAACCTTTATGCTCATTTAAGCGAATTTTCAGAGCACGTTTTGTCTGCCCAATGTAAGAAAGGCCGCAACGGCAACTAATTTGGTAAATACCCCAAGTGTTAAGTTGATCGACAGGATCCTTAAGAGAAGAGAAGGAAAGTTTGTTACTAGGAGCAAAAACGACTTGAAATTGAAACCTTTTTAGGATTTTAGCAATACGGAAACTGACAGAATGAAAGAATGGTAACACAACCAAATTCTTTCCTGCTACTTCTACTTCCACTTCACGCTGCCTTTATTCTCATTGGTTTACAGATAATTCTTAGGCTATATAAGCTTTGTTTTTGTTGTTCTGTCTGCTTCATTTGGATGTTTTGCATCTAGAAGCTCCTTGTCGCATTGAAAAAGGGATTCCAAGCAATCCCGAAACATATGTCTGCATTTTATTGCTCATTTGTGCTTTAAATTAATGTGTAATTTTATTATTATTGTTAACTAAAGCAGATTTTATACGCATTTTGTTTATTCCCGTTTCGATTACATATCCATATATAATACGCAGCATTAAACTTTAGACGACAGGGTGGCGTAGTGGTAAGACGCAGGTCTCGTATGCCCAAGATCGCAGGTTCAAACCTGGCCCAAGTTGGTGGATTTTCAAAATGCAGAAAATCGTCTGCGTCCATGTTGTATGATTATGCGGCATGTTAAAGATCCCTTGAGTATCCGTTTGGTATGGATACTCTCGGCTAAATTAAATTCCTTGTGCAGATTGCATCAATGAGAGCTCAGGTGCCCCATCTAGGGGAAACTAAGCTTCAAAAAATTGAGGCAATGGTACCACACTCAATGTGGTGCCGCTTAAAGAGTTGGTACCAATCTCTAGGGACGCACTAGGTCTGCAATGGTTGATGACCAATGCCACAGCCCCATTAGAAAGAAAAAAAAAAACATTAAACTTTAAATTCATTCTTAAAAAAAAAATCTAGTGTGGTCGATCAATGAAAAAGCTGGATTTCTGGGTAATTCAACTGCAACTGCCTTTTTAAATAAAATTCGAGTTTAGAATAAATTGGAGAGAAATAGGAGAGTCGTCTAAATAAGTATTCATCCTGGCATTTAAGGAATATCGAATTTAAAGAGAGAATTTTTGTATATTCATTGCCCATTATGATTTCCCTATTCCTTAAATTGATTTCCATATTATTATGCATTATTCAGCTGGAAGATGATATCTTGACGAAGCCGCATTACTTGACTATCATGAAAAACTTTGCCTTCAAGAAGTTAAGGGAGAACAAAGAATGGATCATTCTGGATTTTTGCCAACTGGGTTTTATAGGTAAGCCTCTCCCCATCATATCTTCTCTCGCTCTTCCCGACTCTCTTTCCCTCTGTCTCTTCTTCCCGCAAAATCCCTCAGTGATGCTGAGCTGGAATTATCGATCAGGGGGAGTATAAAATGCTCTTTTCCGATGCTCTGCCTCAAATTATACCCATTTTAGATGGAAGAGAGGAAAGGGATTTTCCAGTACGATTGGTCTATTGTCCTCTTCACTTAGAGCCCGTTTGTTTGGGGTTTGATGTCCCAATACTGAATAATGTCAATTTAACAAGGATTGATTTTGGCTCTGCACTTTTGATTCGGGAATCGGGGACAATTTCTGAATTCGTGATAAGCCCGTCGCGAGCTCATGAAAGCTGTATTGTGTTTATGATAAAGGAAACATTTTCGAAACGAAAATAGTGGAGTTTTAAGATTTTGGACATTCGGATGTTATTTTAGCGTTCAGATTTGTTTTCAGAAAATAAAAGCCAAAGCAAATCTTAAGAAAAAAAAATAAATATGTAAAAATAAATAACTGAAATTAAAACAAAAGGATATAAATATATTAAGTTATTAATTTTTTTTCATTTCAGTTTCCCGTTCATTTTGATATCAGTTCTATTCTAAAGTATACATCCCGTCAAAATATCTACCATTTCAGCGGAAATCATACGGTTTATCTAACACACGTAACACCTGTACATTTCTAGAATAACTAATAATTTAACAAGATAATAAACAATTTTTTTACCTAATAAATCACTCATGTGCTTATGATTTCTTAAATATTTTTTTCTATTCACGTTTTCAATTATTACTATTTTAAATGAACTATAGTTGTCACGTGTAGGACATGAATGTGTCTCTCTCCATTAAATAGAGCAAAGTAAGTTTTTTGTTCAAGTAAAAGGTCATATGTAAATTGCCCAAATGAATGAAAACAATATTAGGGGAAAAAATCCTCATTTTGTAGTAAATTTATGTTATCATTAAAGCGTAAAAGTTTTTTTTTTGCATACAATAGACGTTTTTAAAATCAGTACGCTAGTAATTAAAAGTAAACATAGGGCTAGCACAATTTTAGGTTTACAAGTTGCAAGGGCAATTCTACTTTAAGGCATGTTCTTTTAACTCTCCGTATTTTTTAGACGAGTCTATTCTTTTCGCTTTTAAATACATTCACTTATTTTTCTGAAAAGTTTTTGGGGTTACGTATAGTCTTGAATGTATCATTTTTATATGATGTCAGTTGTGTACTTGAGAGCCACAGTATCCTAACTCCATTTTTCGAGTTTTTGCGAGGAAGTTGAAAAATAAATATTTCTAGTACCCTAAGACTAGACTTTTCTGTTCGAACCTTAGAAAAATATGTCGGATATGAGCTCTATAAATTCCGAACCTTCATGTAACTCATGGCTTTGTTGGTCTATTGAGTGTAAAATCGCAAAAACTCGAAAAATGGAACTAAGATACTATGGTTCTCAGGTACAGAGTTTCAAAGTAAGGCATGTATGAAAGCATAATTTTGCATTTTGTACCAGTTATTCGAGTTTTCTATTTGAGATTTCATCAGAGCCTCGATATTCAGGTAATGAAGAAGTTTGCTCTTAGAAAGATGCCAAATAAAATACACTGGAAGAAAATTAAATCCCAGTAGCTAGGAAAAAATAGTTTAGGGCTATAACATTTACAACTGTATGGGCAACACACTTTATTCAATGATATGTGAAACTCAAAAACTAAAGAAGGTATTTCAAATATCTGTTGGTGACACATTAGTAACAGTTTTTTTCGAGAAATAAAGCCAATATAGATCCCACCCCTATCTTTTTAGTTTTCTTGATTCATTCTTTGCCATAAAGTAGTCTAAAATAGACGTTTTTAAAGGTAAAAACACACTACATAGCTAAAAGTCCCGGAACGCTTTCAGTTTTAGACATTCCAAATTTCTTGAAAAATACATGACAAACTGTTTTGCAACTTTGATCATATATAAAGGCATGCTGCACATCACACTTTGCAGTAAAAATTTCATCATGTGTACATTTAGTTGACCATCAACAAATTGAAAGAAAAAAGCTATTTTCAATCATCCTGTATCGCAAAATGCTAGAATAGGGTTGAAAATTTCACAAAGAGTTTACTTCCTGTGTATAATAACCCATTTTGTAAAACTATCCTGCTTGTTCACAAAGTTATGAACATTTCTTTAAGAAAGGTTCATCTTCCCCGCGTGTTTCTGGCATGTGCTACGCATATTTTTGCACGAATTTTTACCAAACTTACAAAAAAGTTGAAGACATGCAAGATAATCATTATACTGAAATTAGAAGAAAAAAAAACTGAATAATAATTATAATAATAAAATTTAAAAAGTAACAATATTTAACTTTCATAACTTCATATCCAAGTATACAGGACAACTCATAAAAAACTTTCCACTGATCATTTTGTAAATTCAGAAATAAATCGTCAATTTAGTGAGTTGTATTTCAATTTTTCTTGGAATGTGATGATTCAGAAGCTTACTTGTTTCATACAAACGAAAAATGAAACTAAAATTTGGGGTTCTACAAGTTTTTTCTAGTTTTGAAGTTGATAGATGTGAAACACATATATATCATGCTATGAAATATTTGACATGATTTGAAAATATTTTATCTGAGCTTTGAAAGAATGCAATAATTTCTAAGAATCGTTTCAAAGATAGATTTATTTACCCACACGACTTATTCAAGATCGGAAATCCTTTTCAATTTCTGTCACAAAAAATAGAATAAACTAAACTATTTTAGGAAATGAAGCAAAAACTTAGCTTTTGTGATTCTTATCTACAAAGAAGTATGTCCATTAATGTTTTCCACCTCATATTCCCCCGGTTTCTGTTATTGATTCTCAATAAATTCTCAGAACCATGTCTTCATGGAATTCTGACGTAAATGTTACATTTATAAGATGGAAACGAATTTTGCTCCACCGAAAAAATGAAAATTCACATGAGTTTTAACATATCATAAAATATTTTAACTGTCTCTTTAAATGTCTTTCATAAATATGATAATTATTTGGAAAATTATTCCTGCTAATAATGATCATTTTATGCTTAAACACTCTTAATAAAACTCGAAGCTAAACTAAAATATGCTAGAATATGGGAGCAACTAAATACATGGCAACTCGAAAATCATTCAATTTTAGATTTTTTAGTGTAAAAGCCTTCATGGCATTTCTCCCACTACCCGCCTAAGAAAGGGCGTATTCTGACTATAACTGGTTCTATATGTCTGTGAAATGGGGTCTGCATCGACATGATTTAGTTACATAAACTTTAGTTTTTTTCCGTGATGAAAATCGCAAGTATAATTTTTGATGCGAAGATAATCCGAATTTCGGTGACGGAAAGGGTAGAATAGAAAAAAGAACGGCAACTTAGAACAGCTCATTTAGTATTTGCTCAACCCTTAAAATGCTGAGAAATACTAAATTCCTGGTAATTTCTCCTAAGCAGTTTTTTTTAAATTGAAAACTGACGTTGTGTTCCAGTAAGTAGTTTGAAACTTATTTTTTTTAATGGGAAGAAACTTTAACATTCGGTAAAACCCCCAGCTCCTTTTTAAATAAAAATTACGCCGTATTTATGTGATGAAAATGTGTGACGGTAAGTTTAACAAAAGTGATGATTTTTTCCCTTTTATGTATTTTTTACCCTGCAGGAATGAAGAAAAAAAACTAATGAGTGTCCAAGGAAAATAGTCGTGCTTTCTCATTAATTTCTTGCGTTAAATATTTGATTTTAAATTCAAAATTGCTTAGAAACACGTCGAAAATGAATGGTTTGTAAAGCGTTTTTGCGGGCCACGTCTGGTCACGACTAAAAGCCTACGTCACATTATTTACAATGATTAATTTACTTAAGCTGCGCCATTCGCTTTGAAATAAAATAAGCTAACAGCTATATATGTTTCTACGTTTTGCAGGTAAAATGTTTAAAGCTGTGGACCTCTCGAAATTAGTTACCTTCTTTGCAATTTTTCACAATGACAAACCAGTTGATTGGCTTCTAGATCATATGATACAGACGAAAGTTTGCCGTTTTGATAGAGATACGGTAAGTATATTTCATGCTGTTATCCTTCTGTAACAGTAATTTATTTATAATTTAATTACACTTTTATTTTTTTTTAAATTCACTATACGTAATCCGAATAAAGTGTAGAAAATAATTTTCACAGTCTACAAGACTCCAATAAAAAGAATTACGTAGCATACTTCTTTTTATTGAACTATTTTAGCATAAATAATTATTGAAACAAATATTTTCAACTATTTATACGTTCTAAACTTCGGATATCAATCTAAAGTATGCATACCGATAAGTTATTAATAAAATATCCGCTATAGTAATAAAAGATTAAATTGTCTTATCGATAAAATACTAAAATATCCTACACAAACTGATGACATTTAACAGGGAGAAAATTACAATGCATTTATTTAAATACTTTTCGTCAACGTTGTTCATGACCACGTGGGGATCTGAATTTAGTTGCTCAAAAAATAATATGGGAGCAACTAATGCTTGGCAATATTTTAAATTTATTTTCAGGCATAAATATCAATTTTCCTACGAAACACAACCCGTTTTTATGTAAATATACAGTTGATTTATGTCAGATCTGTAATAATTTCGTTTCTTTCAGAAGGATTGTCGGAAACAAAAAGATAACGTTTGGATACATTATCGACCATCCCTATTCCAGCATGTTGGAACGCATTCTTCTTTAAGAGGGAAAGTTCAAAAACTCACAGTAAGTTTTTTGTTTTTTTTAAAGTTAACTATTAATTTTTACTGCATTTGGATTTTTTTGCGTATTCACAGTAACAAATTTTTAAAGGAGAAAAATAGTCCCTTTTCTTGTTACAGTAAAATACAACGAAATGTTTATTGGGGTAATTTGGCAAAGACCAGCCTTGCTAGTCCTAGAGCCTGTTGCTGGTTGGCACTTTTGTCTTTGTATTTGAAATTTGCTGAAAATAATAAAAATATCAGAAGCATAAAATTTTGTGAAAATATTAGAAACATTTAGATCTACGTTTAATTTACGAGAATTTAAGATACTTTTCGCAAAAGTAAGATTATAAAGAAAACATTTTTTTGAAAGCACTTCAACCTATCATTCATTGCATTTTTAACAAATATACTGTCTTGTATTAAGTCATAGAAAATTAATGCGTACGTATCACGTATTCATCATGTCAAATAAATAGTTTGCGCTTAAAGTCTTTTAATAAGCATATTGCTGCTTATAAATTGAAAACATGAATTAGTTAGCCAAAGAAACACTTGCTACACAATGCAGCATGAAAACAAGCTTGCACAAACGGTAAACTGAAAACGTAGCTATTCGCGAACTTTTCCATAACGTAATATATATAGTTTCGTCATTAGGACAACAAATGCAAAGAATAAATTATCGGCGTTCTGATATCAGTCACATAATACAAAATTACTGTTTTAAGATGTATCTCAAAACAATATTTAAAATATCTTTATGGACTTTTAACTGTTACATTGTGATTACAGATAACTACGTGGGTTGTGTATGCAAAAAATATTTAAACAGAAATTATATTTGGTGACAATAGTCCGTTGAATTGCTTATTTGGGACTCAACAGGCACAGAAGTATTTGTCTCAAGAAATTGCTATGCAAGAGCGCTGCAGCACATTCTGCACATTAATTTATTTTTAAACTTATGCATAACAAATAAGGTAGAATAAAAGAAAAGAAACAAGAAGGAACAATAGGTAAAATAACATGTTTTTCTTTCTAATGAGGTAGCGTATAGTCACTAACCTTTGTAAACCAAGTGCATTCCCCGGAAACCAGCATACTCGTATATTCTTTCAAGTAGCACCACTATCGGCGGATGCCATTGCCACATAAGAATTCGGACTTCGAGTATCTTCACTGAAAGGTGAAGCACCTGGACTCTGTCGATGCGAAACTACAATAAGAGTTTAGCACTTTGTTACCGAGATAACAATAACTATCTGTCTTTCAGTAGCCAATTATAAAGTTTACATTCTAGAATAGGTATAATAAAGCTCAATGACGAAAAGAGTTTATTCTGCCATTTATCAATTAAAAAAAATCACAAAATGTTAAAAAGGCTGGAATACAAAAGCCTGAGAACGTTGTTTTTCTTTCACTTCGTTCGGGAAGTGATACATTAAGTTTAACCCCTTGACCAGGAATCACGAGTATCACTCGTTCTGCTTAAAACTAGCCAAAACGGACAATGACGAATAAAACTCGTTACGAAATTTGTAAGGCCATACGGCTTTAAAAATTAAAAAAAATCGGAAGCAGACGCAATGAAGAATCATTGTTTCAGGTTTGAGATTTGAGGGGGTACCAATCAAAACCACACATGTCCATTTTCAACAAAAATATAGTTAGCAGCAGATTCAAAAATTACAGGACGGTTCCTAATATTTGAAAGCTTTCTCTCAACAACATTAGTAAGACTAAATAAATCTATATAAATACATAAATATATTTTTCCATAAAAGGTTATTTAGAAACACGTTTTTCGTGAATTGCCAAAAATCGTTTAGAATGGACATGTGTGGTTTTGATTGGTACCTCTCCTCATTTATGCAATTATATTAGCAGCCAAACTTTTCTCATTTTAGAAATTTAGTTCTTTTTTTAACACCGCACGCTTTAGATTGATTTCCAGGTTAATGGAATAATGGTAGAAAATTCCTAAATTTTCATTAATTTATTTTCTGGAAACATTAATTTTATGGACAGCTTTTAAGTATAAAAAAACGTATTTGCAAAAACAGTGCTTCAAAATATCATACTTAGCTTATTTTTTTGTTTTTTTGTACAGGATAAACAATTTGGAAAATCATTAACAAGGTATCCGCATAAAAATCCTCCAGCAGCTTTAAGAACGACCTTGAAACCTTATGGCCAGCACACGTTGTCTAGAGCTTATCGAGGTGAAACGTACTTTTGGGCCTTAGCTCCAGTCAAAGGAGATAATATAACATTTCATTTTTCTCCGCCAGTGCTTATTGAAAGGTGAGTGAGAAAATTAAGGATTTTACAGCTAATAGTTCATCAAACTGAAAATAGGTACGATGAAATATATCAATGTTCAAAAATTATGAGTGGGATGCAATTATGTTTATCAGAATGTATGTTTTACTAAAAAAAAAAAAAAAAGGAAACTAGCAAGCTTCAACTAGAGTTGCGAACAGTTGCTCCCGTTTAACTGTTCATAACGGTTCATTATATCAAATTTACCAAGCTATGCTTCTTTTTTATTTTTGAGTTTAACAACAAAATTTTAGTTATTTGATTGTTATTCGTAGATATGCCTCTCCCGAAAGTTTAATTTTATATTTTCATTGCAATGGATTTGAAAAGCTTGGAAAAATAATTGCATGCGTTAACTTTTGAAACGTGATCTGTAGCAATATTAATACTATAGCAGCTTTAGCGTGGCAATATCATGGGGTGAAATACACTAATCACTTATGTTTATGTAAGCAATAATAAACAGAATCTGAGGCCCTCCACGTCCTGGAGACTCTACGATTGAAAAATACAAACGTGTCAATGCAAAATATGTCAAGATGATGCTTTTCAATTTCTCCAAGAACTCCGTGTTTTTTTAATTGTAGATTTAACCTTGAATATTAAAACAAAATAAGAAACTAAACTTTTGTAAGTTTTTTTATTATATTTATTTATTTATTTCTATTAATGCTTACGTCTTTTTATTACTTCCTTTGTGGTATTTTGCAAAGAACGTTTTGCTGTCTTTAAATAATACACAGTCCAAAAAATGCCATCTTTAGATGCTTTGCTAAAATATGGCAAATAAAGAAAAAGTTCTTTCTTTCCCGAAAACCAAAAAATAAATAAATAAAAAAATACGCCGTACAAATCGTAATCTCTTTTCTGCCATAGCTTATCATTTACGATAATAATAATAGTAAAAATATATTTTCTGTATGAAATATTTCTTTTCTTGCAGATACTTCTTTAAAAGTGGATGCTCAGATCATCCAGATGACATTTTAACGAATGCCTCAGTTCAAATCCGACCAGCAGTGCCTCCAAAAATTCCTGAACTAATACCATATCCATCCACTTCTGACAGATTTCTTGTCGTAGGAAGTTTCTCGGATCAGTCCGGTATTACAGAGGGATCTATTATTCCTACTGTAGGATTAGTCAGAACTCTTCGAATCCGATTTGAAGAAGACGGTGATCATTGGATCTCATTAAGTGAAGTAAGCTGGTTTACACAAGTGACTTTAACGTTCATTACATATGTCTACCATGGAACATTTACTTTCTAGAACATAATGTTGTTTTTTTTTTTTTTTAAAGAGGTATTTTTTAAAAATTCTTCTTTGAAACACTACAAATACGTAAAATGAAATAAAGAAGTAAATATGAACAAACTATTAATAAAAAATATAATCTAAAGTTAAATACAGTGCAAAAGAAAAATACCGCAAAGTAAGCTCCAATTTGTCAAATTATTGTTTGCTTATTAGATTACTGGAAAGCCCGGCGGTCATGCGAAATGAGCGCTGTTTTAGATATTATAAATACTAATGCAAACAAATGTTCACCTTCCCCCTGACCCGCTCGATTTGCGTTCAGTTGTAAACCGTTTCAAAAACAGATGATTGCTAATGCAAACAAATGTTCACCTTCCCCCTGACACGCTCAATTTGCATTCAGGTGAACATTCAGTTTAAAATACAATGTCGAAATAAAATCGGGAAAAATATTTAAATGTTCTTACATACCATGAAAATTTAATTAAAACAATGATAACTGCATGTATTGCAGAAGTTCGCCGTAAGTAGTTCTCTTCCATGAAAAACGTTTTCATTATAGAAGCAATTGTGTAGATGACAGCACGATGCAGTTTTCTCGGGATAAGAAATTCGTAATAAGTTATCGGCGACAAACAGACACTTCAGCGGCTTATATATAAGATTAGTCATTTTTTACCAATTCAAAGCAAGATAAGAGGAATATGTTAACGCAAAGCAAAAATTTAGCTTTTTAATTTTTTATTATCGCCTATGTCGGTGGTCGCCAAACTTTTCAAGTCGCTGAGAAACCGTACTGTTTTCAAATTCTACTCCAAACTGCTCTCATTCCTTCCTTCACACCCCAAAAAATATTTAAATAGAGGGCAAAAATAGCCAGAAACTATTCAATTCTTAGTTTTTTTTGTTGAAAATGGCATGCCAAAAAGCACGATTAGAAAGGAGACTGTACTGGAAGGGTTATCACTTTTTTTCCATACACTTTATATTTATGCCAAAAAAATATTATTTTGTTAATTTCTTAGCCACGCGCTATTTTTAGCCAGTGCGAACCCATATTTAGCCAGTGCGAACCCATATTTAGCCAGTGAGAACCCACATTTAGCCAAAGCGAACATTGGCTAAATATGGGAAAACAGTCATTCATTAATAATAAAATTACACGTTAATATAAAGCACAAATGAGCAATAAAATGCAGACATATGTTTCGGATGTTTTGCATCTAGAAGCTCCCTGTCGCAATGAAAAAGGGATTCCAAGCAATCCCGAAACATATGTCTGCATTTTATTGCTCATTTGTGCTTTATATTAACGTGTAATTTTGTTATTATTGTTTACTTGCACAAAGTTAAATTATTTTTATCAGTCATTCATTAATATTGAGCTGATTAACCGAGCAGCGCGACTGTTATCTACCGCAAATTTCCCCACTCTAAATAGCTCGCGAAAGACAGCTCACGAACAACTGTCTCATACAAAGGAAGGATCACTGAAAAAAAACGATCCTAGCCACAAGTTCCACAATTCTGAGCATTACGCTTTTAAAGTTTATAACTGAATTTTAATCCGTTTTCTCGTCGGAAGCGTCATGACTGGGTGGGTCGTCAGCACATTTCTTGCCTAAATGACACCGGATATGCATTCTGTCCATAATAAGCTACCTGCATGCACTGGAAACTCAATGCCACAAATCTCTAAATTTTCAGGTTACGTTTTTAGCCTACTTTCCCGTAAAAGTAAAAAAAAATAATAATAAAGCATGAAAGAAGGCTTAATGTATCGTGAAAATATCGTTAAAAATCAAGAAAAGTCAAAAATAAGTGAAGTAATTAAATAAAGATTGAAAAATAAAAAATTTGAAAGTAGGGTATTGAGATGGGGAAAAAGTGTGTCTGTCGGTCTGTCTGTCTGTCGGTCTGTCTGTCGGTCTGTCGGTCTGTCCCCCCCTAATAACTTTTGAACGAATTGTCCGATTGGAAAAATTCTTTTTGCACTCGAAAGATCTCGGCGAGGACATCTCATTTCTATATTTCACTTTTTGATTTGAACAATTTTTTGTTCAATTTTGAACAGTTCAAAAAATTTTAACATTAGCGCCTATGGACAAAATTGAAGCAAATTCTGTAAACTCTGGGCACAAGAGCCAAGTTCCTATTGAAAGCTTATTGAAAGGAGTTCTCGGCGTGAAATATTGATTTGAACAGTTTTTGTTCATTTTTGAACAGTTCAAAAAATTAACACAGAGCTTACGGGGAAATTTCAACCCTATATAAATCCTGATCTAACGGACCGATTTGCTTGGAACAAACTTTATCGGAAAGCTCTTATAACGTAGAACATGTAGAAATAGAAAGTTTATCCAGAACGTACGAGCCTATTTTGCTATGAAATTTTTTGATCGGGATTTTCAAGGACATTTCTCAGTGACTCAATGAGTGAAATAATGAATGAATGAATAAATGAAAGAGTGAAAGAATAAATCAATGAATAAATGAATGAGGAAAAGAATGAATGAATAAATTATTGAATAAATGAAAATATAAATAAATGAGTGAATAAATACATGAATGCGTAAATGAATGAATAAACACTTGAATGAGGTAACGAATGAATGAATAAATGCATGGCTGAATAAATGAAAGAATGAATGAGTGAGTGAATGAATATGTATTATCCGTTGAAAAAGGTATATTTTCAATAATTAGAACTAAAGATAAATAAGAAAGAGAGAGAAAGAGATAGCTAGATTATAAATTTGAATTTGGTGTATACGGGAAAGTAGGCTCGTATAGTTCTAGACGGAACTTCTTGTTAAAGTTTCAGCTTCTGTACTTGATCATTTTTGCTCGTCAGGTCAAAAGCGTCACTAATGAGTGGATCGTCTGCATATTTCTTGCATGATAATTAAATATGCGCTCTGTATATAAGCTACCTGTAAGCATTCAAAACTAAATTTGTCAAAAAATTGGACTTGGATCGTTTTTTTCTATTACCTTTCAAATGTGTATGTTAAATCCCGCTGGATCAATGCTGGAAATGCTGGAAAGCAGAAAACCAGGTTTAAAAACTTGATTATGAGCTTGAAGTTCAGATTAAACGGAAACATCATGAAGAAAATCAATTTCGCGTATCTGTTGTACTTAAAGAATGGAGTGCCTACAAAAAGACGGATAAATAACGATTTCCTCAGCTTAAGTTAATTTCTTCAGCTTAGAAAGCACATTTTTCATTTCATCCCACTAAAAGTGCCCACAATTAAATAGTCCTAATTCGCATCAAAAGGAAAACGATTATTTATAAAAGATAGACCAATTATTAATAGAACAATTTAAGAATAAAAATTACAGTTTCTTTTTTAGATAAGAGGCAAAATTTGTTGAATTTGAAAGAACAAATTGAATGAGGCCTACATTTTGGTAAACGGATTTTTTTTCTACATCATACATTTATCTTAAGGTTTCAATTTCAAAAAAGAAACATTCTCAAGATTACCCCCTTTTCTAGAAAGCTGAAAATTATTCCTGAAGACGATATCTCAGATTTGAAAAATATTCATTACATCCCTGAAAAATCCGCGGCGGGAAACCTTTTAAATGGTACTTTTATTTTCTCTCATATTTTGGCAAGTTGCCATGTGTGACAGACGATATCTAATATTCCTGGCTTTAATAATCGTACATCTTCTGTCACGTTAGCGCTCAAAAACTGGAAATGTGATGCTCTGTACGAAAAAAAGAATTCAAGTGGCTTTTTAAAGTCATAAATGATTTATCTCGCAGCATTATCATGTAGCTCTTTGAAGATTCCCATCTAATTTGTAACTATGATGCTGCAGCAGAATAACGTCAAGTACTGATATTTATTTTAAGAGCCATTTTCGAAAATTACACGATTTTATAAAGTGAAAAAAAACTTAACTTTCTTTTTTAGTTTTCGTAAATATTTGTATCACATTTATGTTTGGTAAAAAGGCATATATACCGGTTTTATGGCGACAAATGTTATGAGATTTCTTGTTTTAAAACGAGACGAATATTTGCGTTTCTTTTTTTTTTTGCGAATATGCGTTTTTATTAATAAATATTTAAAGGAATATGCGTTATTATTTTCATCGAGATGCATTGTTAATATTTTGATCGAGAAATAGAAACTAACAGATTTGCATTGTTGATCAAGACTAATACAGTGGAAAAAAAAGTTACTTAAAGCTTAAAGCATCAAAAAGTGCAATAAGGAATTTTTTAGCTACTTATCACATTCTAAGATTTCTTTAACGCTAAAAACCCCTTTTCTGGTGGTTAAAATTTGCATACATTGGAGTAGTTTTTAAATGATTATTTCGCATTGATTTCATATTAACTATATATAACGCGTATCAGTATTTAAAATCGGAAACACTTGAATTTGTTCGTTATATTTGTACGACATGCTGAAGGTTCCAAACTAATACAAACCAACTCAAAACATAATGTGGTTTGTCATAAAGTATAAAAATCTTAAGCTGACGAAAATCTTCTAAGAATAAATTATTTAGCGGACGGTAAAGAACACAAAAACGAGTTTCGAATGTACAATACTTGGAAGGGCAATTATATTTTATTTAATCAGATAAATGTGTGTACATTTAGTCATTTAAACGTTTCTCAATGTTTTAAATGTAACAAAAATAGTGCAGTTAACAATAATAAAACTTAAAAAAAATAAATAAATAAAAGCATCCCTTTAAACAATGAAAGAAGAAAGAGAAAAAAAGGTTATTATATGCGATTTCGAGCGTGTTACCATTAATCTGCTTCATTAAAATTTCCCTACATTTTTTTCAATGGATTACGCTTGACGTTTATGTGCTACACTTTTATGATTAAGCAAATGTACTGGATTAACTTGTAAATGTATGTACCATTATTTATATATATATGTATATATGCAGGGCCGGCCCGACGGAATTCGGCGCCCTTGGACTTTGGAAAATAGTCGCTCTAGCCCTCTTTCATCATACGAACTAAAATACTATAAATTCAATTGTGTATGATTTTATTGCGTTTTCAATTATTTTAAAAACTGAAACAAATAACTTAATTTTTTCTTTCAAGTGGGATGCTGTTGGGTTCTGGCAATTGCAGACCTAGTGCGTTTCACAGGGATTGGTACCATCTAACGATCTCTATCAGGCACCTCGGAGGGTGTAGTACCAACGCCACAAGTGAATTTTGACGCTAAGTTCTTCCACTTGGAAGATGAAGTACCGGGAGTCGCTATCATTGGGTCTGTCTATGTTAAGACACCTGGGATTGTTGAATTAATTGTGTGAATAATTGTGTGAAACAGGGATTATTGTTTCTTTTTTTTTTTTTTTTGCTCTGACGCTGAGGCGCCCCCAAGATGCTGGCGCCCTTGTACTTTGCACATTTAGCACATTGATAGGGCCGGCCCTGCATATATGAAATCCTTACGTAAAATGCTGAAAAATATTAATATGAGAAGAAAAATCTGATTTTAGATAACATTCGTACTTTTTTTTTGTCCCTTCAAATTACGCTATGTCCGTTTATGATGGTACGAAGGATTTATAGGCAGTCAAATTACAATGCAGAGTACTTTTCTCCACCAGACCCCTACCTGTTAGCCGAGGCCTTAGGATTGCTTACGCACGGGGAGAGGTAGTGGGGTCCACGGATTTTACATGCACGTATCCCCAAGTTTACATGGGGGTCTTCAGTGGGTATCGAACGCGCGACCTTCCAGGTGGAAGTCCGACGTGCTAACCACTAGGCTACCACGGCCCACACAATGCAGAGTACTGCAAATGACACGTTTATGAAAGTAATACAAAGTACAGTCTGCAGTGTACGGGTGCAAAAGCCCATATTTAAGTGCTTCGTGGGCCTAATTGAAAATCAAAGTTCCCGAAAATTCTGCTGTGACAGTTGTTACCCACCTGTAACAATAAATTCTCAATCGCGTCTTCTTCGCATGTGGCGCACTCCACCTTTCACATAGGTGTATTTTCATCTGAATACAATTAGCAAACCCTTTGATCATAATAACTAAATAATATCTAATATATATATATATATATATTATATATACACTAGCGGTAAAAGCACGGAGTTTGCCCGTGGTGAATTTTAAAAACGTGATTTGTCCGTAAACCCAATGTCAGAATTTATTTTATGTTGAAATTTAAAATGAACTTTTAACAGTATCTTACAAAAATTTTTAAATATGTTTTCAAAGTTAATATTTTTAGAATTGCCATAGCCTAAGGATTTAAATGGTACCTTAGTTTTTCAACTTGGTCAATATGCGACTATTTTAGTGCAGTTTTGGGGCAATTTTAATTACTATATTCTGAAAATAAAGGTTTGAAGCTTATATTTTTAGAATTAGTATACAGTGAGGTATACTAATTCTAAAAATATAAGCTTGTAAGCAATTATTACTCTGAGTAATTATTATTCATTTTTTTATATATAAAAAATACTACTTTTTGAAAGTAGTATTTTTTATTTTAAAAAAATGAAGCGGATGCGAGAATAGATAGAAAAACGGAAATCGCAAATATTTTCCCATATCTTTGCTTGCAAGTCGCGGACGGGACCAGTCCGCCAGTGCATTGGGGGGAAACTGCAATGTAGGCGTAGCAAAAATCATTGGAAAATTTAAAAAATAATAACAAAGGAACTACTTGTCTTATTTTTTTTTCTCTAGCGGGTCTATAAATCTGCCTCTTGAATCACTGTGTCTATTGATGAAAACCACAATAAAATCCGTTGCGTACTTTTAAAGATCTAAGCTTACAGAGGCGGGAAGCGACTTTGTTTTACAATCTTTTAAGATATTTTTAATGTTCAGTAGCTTCCTGCATTGTAAAAAATTGTTTTCATGAACTTGTTCTATACCGTACTTGTCAGGCGTGTTAAAGAAACCTAGTATATGATCTACCTCTTCGATTACTAGCGCCCCACAAAGACAAATGAAGAAAATAAATGCAAAATTCAACTAACGCTGATTTAATATTTTGATTTCGATAGATATGTAGACTAGGGATGCACCGATGATCGGACTTAATTTTTTTGATACGCAAACACGCTTTCGGAACTAAAACGCACGCGTTTCCATGTACACTTTTCGGTTCAAACTTTTGGAAAACTTATCGTTAGCTGATTTTATGTATATATCTGTGTGCATCTGAACAGAGGCGTAGCTAGGTGGGGGCAAGGAGGGACAGCTGTCCCCGGGCGCAGCGGCAAGAGGCGCCAAATGAATGTTAGTTTATTTTATTTTTAAATGCGAAAAGAAAATTATTTGAACTGAAGAGGTATGAATATGTTCGACAAAAACGTGAGAGCACCGCAAACCATATCGGGAATGACCAATGTAGAACAGGAGTGCGTGGGAAATCAGACAAATAATTTTACGAAGCCAATGTCCCATTTTTCCCTTAGAAGTGAATGGTCGAGGAATAAAAATGAAAGTTAAAAGGGCTGCTTTTTAGAGCTATTTATCATTTAGGAAGCATAAAAGTTTTTTTTTAATTCCCTTCAGGGGCTCCCCTAATCCTCCAAGGGCACAGGGGGGCGCAAAATCTTCAGTTGTCCCCAGGCGCTGAAAACCCTAGCTACGCCTCTGCATCTGAAAGCAACAGCATTCAAAAGTGATTTTTGTTTCTTATCATGGAGTTTCAATGTCGTACATTGAGCTAAGTAGGATTCAGATACTGGACATTCTAAATATATAGAGACACACTCACCATTCATGTAATATATGCTTACGTTTTGTTATTTTCAGATTGTAATAGAAGCTGCCCCTCTACAAGCTTTGATGGCGTCTGTTTATAATATTAGCTATATTTTTGGAATGAACTCCTCGAGCATCCCTTGAAACTGCTTAAGGAAGTCTAATAAAATATGCAGACGAGAAAATTTAAAGTGTTTTGGAAAAGGCTGAAGAAGATACACTATTAAGTTTGAATGTAAGTTGCAAATTGTAAAATATTGCTACACGATTTGCAGAACTGGAGTTCTCTTAATACACGCATAATTTCCCATTTATTTATAATAATTATTTCGGTATACGTGTTTCTAGTATTATAAAATTCGCCACGCAACCAATTTAATTCTCTTTTATTCTCAAGCTAGGTAGCTAGGGGCTTGAAATAAACATTAAACGTTGTAAAGATAAAGCTGGAGTGACATCGAAAAAAATCACTTGGAAAATCTGTTTTTCATCGTACATTTAGACGGTCAGAATGTCACTACTATATACTAATGAACAATTTTGCGCGTATATCACGATTTTTATTTAAAGTATGTGGTTATACGAAAGGTAAAATAAATAAATTAATGACCCGAAATTATGTAAAAAGGGACATATATTGCTTTTTTAAAAATATTGTTTATTGGCTATCAGAGATGTCCCTCTTTATGGGGACGTGAGAAATGGAAAGTTGGTGTTTTTATTTTATTTCAACATAAATGTTGTGCACAGCCAACTCGCTTTCTCAGCTAGAAATAAACAAATAAAAGCAAAAGAAAAAAAAAATAAAATAAAATAAATAAAACCGAGAGAGAGAGAGAGAGAGGGAGGAGTGTTTTCTAAATAAATAAAAATAAATATTGTACCATTAGTAGAAACAAGTAATCGTGCTTTTCAAAGTAATTGGATACAGGAATACTCGAAAGTTATGTGTTAGTTGGGACCGAGAAAGGACGAAATACGAATTCGCGGAAGCCAAGGTACCCTGTGTAACACTCCGCCTTGAGGACTAGTCCTCGTTAATTTTGACCATTGAATGAGTATATATTATGCATTGATAAAATAAAGTGAAAAAAAAAAAGAACACTTAGGATTGAACCATACATTTACGTCATTACTCGTTAAATGTATAATTTAGCAGTATTTGTGCATCTAAGCAAAATAAAGCATTCAAAACATTGGCGCAATGAATCATGCCTTGGCTTCTTAGAAATAAGAAACCAGGTAAGCTCGCTTAGTTCGGAATAGCGTAAGTCGGGATATTACTTGAACCATACAAAATAAAATTTCATGTATGACCAGGAAATACTTTAGCTTTATGCCGCCCAGACGCAAATCCCTAAAGTCTGTTTCCCTTTGAACGTCAACTAATTTAGTGTGCTTGGAAAATCTTTTGCTTGCATGGGATAGATGAAAATAAATATAATTCAATTAAAAGAAGAAAAAGCTATCATTATATAAGTTTTAAAAATACTAATGTTATGCCTTCAAGGGTAGTAAAAACTTTGCAAAAAAAGTAACATTTCCTACTCCTTAATTTTTGTCTCCCTTAGCATATGCCAACTTAGAAATTTCGCTCTCGTATGTGCTTTTTATGACGGAGAAAAAAATCTCAAAGTACTCAATCAATAACTATCCCGTTAACTGTTTTTATGTTTGCTTATCCTAAAATGTATGTGTTTGTGTGCATGTGAAATGCGTGCTGCTTATTATAAAATACATATTATCGAACTTGTGTGTATAAAATAATGAGTAAAATTATTTCCAGGTTACGAAATGATATAAGTATTTTTCATAGATGTATCAGCGAGAAGAAAAACTACAAATGAAGGTAATATTTTTCGTATATTTAATCAAATATACTTGTTGCTCAAGATAGAAGCAATAAGTAAAATTTATGCATTGCATGTTTTTTTTTTTTAAATTTTGTTTCCGTTTATGTCTTTTAGAAAATTTGTAAAACGAAGTGTATTGCACATACTACTAAGAAAATCGTTCCAGTTTTAAAAGGTTAGTATGAAAGAAAAGAATGAATATTTACATTAAATTAAGAAATTAAGAAAAGTTGTAAAATATAGTTCAGTATATCCTGCTTTGCTTTTGTAATGTTATGATAGGCTGTAGCAACTGTGTTCTGTGTTGTCAGAAATCAGCTTATTTCCAATTTTTGTAAAGGTACTGTTAATGTTTTATGTTATGTTAATGTACTGTTAATTGTTACTGTTTCGTTTTTCAAAAATACAAACATACAAACATGACCCTACTTTAAAGAAATTTTCAACTTAAAAAGATTTGATAAGTGATTTGCGTAAATTCGAACTTGAATTAAAACTAATAAATAGCATAAATAAAAGATTTAAGAATGATGAACCACAAATGTTAGTTAAATATTTGGATTTTTAAAAATATCTTATTATTTTTGTACAATTTACAATGCTAATGGGCATCATGACTATTTTATTGGAGATGTAAATTAGGGGTCTTTCTGTACAACATAAAAAATGAAATTATGATGAACATGAGCTAAAACGAAAAATAAAAAAATAAAGATAAATTAGTAAATAAAAATAATGATAATAATATTACAATTAAAAAAGAATACTTCGCTTGTATTAATTACACCATTTTTAAAATGAGATAATCAAATTACACAGCACTTCAGCATTTTAAAACTCTATTTGAATGTAACGATATTTAATAACGTACGTATCCTTTTAAATATAGATAGCAAAATTATGTCTTTTTTTTCTTTAAAAGTATATTACTCGTTAAAAATTACGTTTTTAATGCAGTAAATATCTGAAGCTGCCATCCGACGTTGCAAAAACGACCATGCAGGGTTTATATATAAAAGTATTTGAGATGACTAGAATTAAACGCTATATTAGACGGAGTTAAGAAGGGGTATTACCAGCTGGCCGTTAAAACTAAAACGTTTAGTGTTTTTTCTTTTCCTTTTTCAAAACTTACGTTTTAAAGCTTAGAGTGCCACTCAATAGGTAAGAGCCAGTAGCCGGCAGACTTAAGGTAGTTCAGTAAAGCGGATATCACACGACAGGAATTTTTAAGCAAACGTTACTTCCACCTCGTTCTATCGGCAAACTCGCGAGCAAATTTTCGATCCGGAGTTTCCTACAGGTTTGCCACCGGTTTCTCGGACGGTTGCTCATAACGAGCTACCATTTTCTAATCTGTATCCTCGTGTTGGGCATTTGATTAGTTTTATATTTGATATTTCGTTCAAAAAAGTAGGTTTCTGCATTCAGGGGCACTCCCATGCAAGGTCACTGCAGGTCACTGACCTTCCAAAAACTGTTTTGTTTCCGCAAATTCTGACAGACCATGGTAAATTTGACCATTTGGTATAACAATAGTTTTTCATTTTTGACTGACAGCTATATAGTTGTCAATAGCAGTTGCAAGACATCAAATTTTATTTTATGTGTATGATGATCACTTATTTTCAATAGGATCATGTTTAATTAAGTTTGATTTTCGCGATTCGGTGAAATACGAAGTTTCAGTCGGGAAATTGAAAATCACCCTCCCGTCCCAAAAATATAAGTTCGAGGCGGCTGGGCATGCTTAAATATTTCAGAAAATTGTGATCACAAATTGTTGTTATATTATAATGCAATACATACACATGAAATCTGAAAAAGTTTTGTTAAAACGTTATACATGTTTTGAGAATTTTAGTATCAAATTATATAATTATATGCTATGAGTTGATTCATCACAAGATCTTTAATTTTAATGGAAATGTATTAAAGCAAAGGCGTTCCTATCATAAGTCACCCGGGCAGGGCGATAAGTTTTGGTGTCCCTTCCCCCCCAAAAAAAGAAGACGAAAAAGAAAGGAACGTTGTTGTGTTGTATAAACTTGTATTTTATATTATTTTCAGAGGTGCATAAAAAAACACTTTAGGAATTTCCTTTTATTTATTTCTGATAACTTTCACTAAACTACATTTATTCACAGTTATGAATGATACCTTAAAATAGCAGCCTTAAAATTGTATAGTTCAAGTTCATGTATTTTTCTAAAACTCTATATCTCATTTTGGGTGTCACCCGGGGTGGCCCGACCCCTCCGCCGTCCCTCGTAGTGACCCTATTGATTATGGAATATAATTTGGTAAAATATTATTATTTGGTATTCTGTGTCTCCTCTAATATCAATCTAATTAATAGTTTTTTTATTATTGTGACTCTAACTGTTTATTTAAAGTTGTATAAAACTGTTGTGTACATAAGCAAGAGCGCCACGGACGGAAATTTTTATGAGGTGTGCACAATTTACTGAATATGAAACTTCTAAATTCTAACGAATCATAAAATAGGACTGCAGTTTAAATTTAATTAAAATAAAATAAGAGGAATTAGTTAAAAAATCATCAAAAAGGGAAAATAACATATGATGCCTAGACTATTATAGCTGAACGCTCTACTGAATGGTTGTTCATGATATATAAATGAAGAGAAAACAAAAAAGAAAAAAAAAAACGGTAGTCATACTGTCTCTAAATTTATCACCTGAAACGCACTTGCATTTTGGTTGCGATTTCATAATAAGAAGGTCTTTGCAATGTCCTGCACTAGTAAAGTAGCGACTTTACATCCTACAAATGTATTTTCGGCATGATTTTGCAAATTTAAACCAAAAAAATCTAATTTCGAAATCTCACTCTCGTTTTAACATTTATCCTTCGATCGCCACTCTTCAATGACTTCACCGCCATGTTTACTGGAAATTTGATTTGACGTCATGAAATCCCAGCTCCATAATTGGTCCTTTCTTGATTTGCCTTAACTTAAACGTTCTAGAAGCAATTTTTTTTCTTGCCGAGATAACGAATTGCTTCTAATTCGAGCAACCGTGAATTGATATAGCACACGAGCATTTTGAGGAAAATATGGGGGAAATTGGTATAAAAAGCAGTTTCCGATTGAGTTGACGATTCCTATTACGGTTGCGTTTGCCTGTAATTCCTGTCGTGTGATAACCGCTTAAGACTTTACATTTACTTTAACACGTTCACGCCGGGGCAAATATCTACGTTTTTCCGCGTCAGGCGGGACTGTCTTGCATCCTTACGCTTCGTGAAGGCCTTCTACTTTTTATATATAATGTTGAGAAAAAATAAAATAAACTTATTCTTTAACGACTTCTTTTCTGAAAACAAGTGACTCACCTGTGATGCACGCCGCCCCACGGCCCACGGGATAGTTAAGCGTGACCCACGTGTGGGTCACGCCGCCCCACGGAACAGTCAAGCGTGACCAACCGGTGGGTCACGCCGATCCACAGAACAGTCAAGTGTGACCCACCGGTGGGTCACACCGACGTGAACGTGTTAATTCATTCACTTAAATGCAGTCCCGTATGTCATAGCTGCATCGGCAAAAAAATGTGTCTGAATAACGTAAACAGGCTTTATGACGAAGAGATACACAATTTTTATGTTTCTGAAATTGATTAGTACATGTGTTTCATTTTTATATTGCTAAAATATCCCTTTTTTATTTTGAAAATCCCTGTACTCTACAGACAACTAATGCTGACATCACACCAAGAGTGACATCCATTAAATATATCGTTGCAGCCTTTGTTTCCACAGATATTGTTACTGTTGAACACAAATAAGAGGATTTTCTTGTTGTGTTGTTAGAAAGGGCAATCAACAGATATTAGTCTCCTTGATGATCTTTATTCCAAATGTTGGAAAAAATGATAATTACTCCCTCTGAACAATATGCATTACGAAGACGTGTAATTACTTTATGTATATAACGTACCCTTTACACGTACGTTCTTAATCGCACTCCAGACGGCGAGCAATTTAAATGCGCGTTCAAACAGTATGCGTGTAAATGCAATTTTGAAACGCACTCGAGAATGCGGTTAGGAATGAGTTTGAGATGCAAGTTCATGACCATGCACCAAAAAATGTTGCATTTTCATACCCGTTGTTAACCGCGCATCAATGCGGGATAATTGGAAGATACTGCAGGCTGTTGCTTTTGCAATAAAATACCTTTAATTTCAAAATCTGAAATCCTAAAGGGAAGAAATCCTAAAGGGATGTGTGGGGATAATTATGTGTATATCACTGCAATTCATTTCTTAATGATTTTTTTTTAATGTATTACATTTTGTTGTGTTTAGAATGTTAGCTTGGAACGTAAAACGCATTTTCTCTGAAATCCCATATGACACTCTGTTGGGGGCTCCAATGAATGATCGCATCTGAACTCGTTCTAGCGCGCAGTTAAGAATGTTGTGTATTATTGTGACGTACCGTATTTATGCGAATCTAATGCGCCATAGAATCTAATACGCATCCACATTTAAAAGCTTTAAATAATAAAAAAAATGTTTGTCGGCGAATAAATTTGGTTGACGTCATCGGCGAACTGCTGACCAGTTTTGCACTCGAATCTAATGCGCCATCGAATCTAATGCGCACCCCAATTTTGAATACTACATTCGGCCAAAAACGATGCGCATTAGATTCGCATAAATACGGAATTCTTGAACGTCACGGTTTTACTCGCCTTCTTGAGCGTGGTTGAATGCGCTGCGTTCAGCAGCGTGTTTAAGAACCTACGTGTAAAGGGCCCCTTAAGCTTCATGCGCAGAAAGTATGAATATTACGTTGCTTCAAAGATTTCCACACAATTTCAAATATTAGGCCTGTGATAAATCAGCACAGCTCCTGATAATTCCTGAAAATACTATTGCCGATTGTTTTTTCCCTCAAAACATTGCATTAATACTTTTTGTAACTAACAAATAATTATATTTTTCAAATCAATAATAGTATCTGTATGAAAAATGTCCTTCTTACTTAATTTTACAGATTCGTAACATGTCTTGAAGTTCGATGGTGCTTAAACTACATCGTTCCAAGCATTCCTTTTCAGAAACAAAAGGTTATGCTGATTGTATGTACGTCATAAAATGGGAAAGAATTTTTCCAAGAGAAATAAATGACAGCATCTTTCAAAGTAAATAACAAAATATTCATGTCATATAAAGATGATTTATTTAAAATTCATAAAATATACAAAGAAAATTTATGTAGTAGTTATAATAGAAATAAAAATCAAAAGTACTCGATATTCATTATTTTCTTTTTGTGTCTTTATTACGGTTATACTGTTTTTAGGTCAGTTTTATGTTATTGTTTTAAATTCCCCTTTTAGAAGATCGCAATCTATCATTTGTGCCGTCTTTAAGAAATAATCTTTTCTACAAATTTGCAAGTGCATTCTGTTACATTTAACCATATAAAGTTTTTCTTTTAAATTTAGATTTATAACTAATGCTAAAATTGTTCCTTTTGTAATATTAAAAGATATTTTAGTGTTTCAGTTCTAATAAAGCAACTTCTTGCAATTACCACAAGTCAATATTTGTTGCGAAAACAAATTTTCTGATAAATTTGTTAAACTACTAAATACAAATACAAAAGTGCCGACCAGCAACGGGCACAGGGCCCAGCTAGGCTGGTGCTAGTAAATTTAACATTCCTCAATGAACATCAAGAGCTTTCTTAAAAGTTTTTACCCCACTGCAATTAAGAGTTGCTTCCGGTAAAGTGCTCCAACTGCCTACAACCTATTGATGTAGTAATTTTTCCTAATTTCAAGATTAGCCTTATATTTGAAAAGCTTAAAGCCCTGACCTTTGGTTCTACCTTCCGCACATAACTGTAGCCCATCAACTGTTCCCATTTTAATGATTTGAAACAACTAAATCATGTCCCCTCTAACTCTCCTTTGCTCTAGACTATGCATCTACTGCATTTTTGTTCTTCCGTTCTTTCTTTCTTTTTTTTTTTTTAAATTAGGGTTAAGATCTAAAGAATTATATTTATGTCGACATTCATTTTTATCTTGTCAGTAAAATTTTCCGTGTGATGAAACTCTGCAACAAATAAAAATTAACTTCAAGGTGTCATAAACCTAGCATACAAGCTCCTTTATGAGTTGAATTACATTTTTATCTTAACTACAAGTTCATGCTGATGAAAAGAGATAACATTGAAAATACGTTTTTAAGACACACAAAAGTTACAACTTTTCTAATCAGCGCACACTAACATTTTTTATGTATATATGATGCGCATTTTTATTTATCTACTCTCTTATATTAAGAGACTAGATAAATAACTTATTATCTACTTCTTAAATTTGTTATTAGCAGTCGTATTTTTATATTTATATAACTCGAGAGCATTAAACAAAAGTTATGGATCATTAGAAAACAATTTTATAACAGTTCGAGTTAGACCGCATTTCTAGAGCAATTAGACAAGTGTTAAAAGAAGCTTATATTTTTGCATTAAGTTTACAAATACAGAATCATTTGAACATTTCCAAATAACTTAAAACCCCCTTAGTCGCACAACCACTAACCAAATCAGTTAAAGATTCTTTTCTTTTATTCATGCACTGTTTAAAGCATTTTTTTGTCTTTTGCATCAATGATTTATCCAGTGTTTGAACATAACAAACAATAAAGCTCATCACAATTGAATATTCTATTTCAATCCTCTAAAACACTTTCACAGCCATAAGTAATCTGTGACCTACGAAACCACGATTTAATTGTATATTCTGTAATTTCTGCTTTTATATCGGCCGCACACTAAAAACGCTGGGACGAATTTTAACAAAGGAGGGTTTTTTCTCAGCTTTACATAGGTTTCGATTGCCACCTTAAACAGTATGCCTTGGTTCTTAACAGCATTTATAGCTTCACCCATATTTTCTTCAGTATACTGGAGCTTTGGTTTTTTTCACTATTTCATTTAGATTCCATTTTTATCCTTCTTTCCCGTAAAAGTAGAAAAAAGAAGAATGAAAGAATGGTTAATGGTATCGTAAAAATATTGTTAAAAATAAGAAAAGGTCAAAAATAAGTAATTAATCGAATATTTAAAAATAAGAAATTTGAAAGTTGGGTTTTGAGATGGGGAGAAAATGTGCATATGACTATCTCCCCCCCCCCTACCCTAATAACTTTTAAAAGAATTTTCCGATTCGAAAGATTGTTTTTACATTCGAAAGTTCTCGGCAAGGACACCTCGTTTTTATATTTTACTTTTTTCTTTGAACACTTTTTTGTTTAATTTTAAACAGTTCGCAGAATCTTTACATTAACACCTATGGGCGAAAATTAAGCAAATAATGTAAACTGAAGGGATAAGATTCATGTTCCTTTCAACAAGCTTGTAGGAAGAAACTTTCCACGGGAAACATTTTTACATAGGAACAATTATTGTTCAATTTTGAAGAGTTAAAAGAAATAACAGCACCTACGTTGAAATTTCAATCATATAACAGACGGATTGTCTTGGAACAAACTTTATAGGAAAGATATTTTGACGTAGAACATGTAGAGATACGAAGTTCATCCAGAACTATAGAAGTCTATTTTCCCACGGAACTTGTTCATCTGATTTTTTATGGATAATTCTGAATGTATGAATGAATAAATGAATGAGTGAATGAATGTTTAGAAGCCGTTGAAAAGGCATATTTGAAGTAATTAAGAGCTAACGGTAAATTAGACAGAGAGAAGTATAGATTGTTAGATTATCAGTACACAGGAATGCAGGCTTGTATAGTTCTAGACCAGGGGTCGGCAACCTTTTGAGTTGGAAGAGTCAAAAATTACAATTTACAAAATTTCTAAGTTTCTAAAGAGCCGCAAAATTTCTGCTTGCCAACAATAAATAGCACTTGCATAAATAAAGTTTTTTCATAAAAAAAAAACGAATCTATTTATTTATAAGAAAAAATATCTATCTACTCATATATTATAAGTAGTGTTTTTCACAACAAATTAGATAATATGTATATAGCATTATTAGATAACTACATATTATTTAAGTAAAAAATTAAAACAATTAAACATTTACTTTCAAAACTATAACTTGTACTTCAATACCAAACAATTGAAAAAACAAATTCAACGGGAGCGATAGTTTTGCATGGTTATTTAAGTAAAAACGAATTCAGAACAATTTTTGAATGTCTTTTTCTTATAAAATAAATAATATTTGCGTTTGGAACTAAAGAACCGCAGCTTCACATCCAAAGAGCCGCATGTGGCTCGCGAGCCGCAGGCTGCCGACCCCTGTTCTAGACGGAACTTCCTATTAAATCTAACGAAACAATTATAAGGTAATTGTCAAAATGTATGAAATATTTCGTAAGAATTAAGTATTAAAATCTGTGTTTAAAAAAGCAAAACTGCATCGGAGGAAAAAAACTTCATGCGTCAGTATTTAGCAAAGGTGTTCCAGTAATTCACATCTTTCTTTTAACGGGTTGTCAGCCACTGGAAAATCTTTAAAAATACAGATGGAGGACAAAATAATACGAACACCTGTGAAATAATGGAAAATCTTTATTAATAGGGTGTCGGACCACCCTTTGACTGAAGTACAGATTTAATGCGACATGGGATAGATGCATAAAGGTCATGGACAATATTTAAAATAATATTCAACCATTCCTCTTGCAGAGCGCTCTCGAATACCGAAAGTCCGGATGGAGGTGGAAATCGGGAACGAAGTTTGGACTCCAAATAAGCCCATAAATGTTCAATAATATTCAAGTCAGGAGACTGAGGGGGCCAGGTGAGGTGTTCAACTTCATCGTCATGCTCTTCGAACCATTCTTGGACGCACCTAGCAGCGTGGATAGTGGCGTTGTCGTCTTGAAAAAGCGGCAGCTCTCCAGGGAATACAGTCTGGACAAAAGGATGGACATGATCTCCTAGAATGCTTAGATAGTGACTGGGTTTGGTCCTTAAACGCAGAATAACAAGGGGCCCAAGACCGCGCCAAGATATAGAACCCCATACCATAATGGAGCCACCCCCAAGCTTCACAGTCGGCAAGAGGCAATCAGGATGAAACGCTTCGCTAGGCATTCTCCAGACATAAACACATCCGGTCGTCTGAAATAGGGTGAATGACGATTCATCTGACCATATTACCTGTTGTCATTGCTGTGGGGACCAGCCTTTGTGATCTCTGCACCATTGGCGTCGTTTGAATGCATTAGTTGCTCTCACCAAGTGTTTACAAATTGCCACTCTGCCATAAATGTTCGCAGCATGAAGCTCCCTTTTGACAGTTTTTGTTGAAACGGGATACTGGAGATATCTGTTCATTTCGGATAACGATTGCTTGTGCTTTCGGGCTACTATGAGCTTCAAGACCCGTCTATCCCTATCAGCAAGCTTTGACTTTCGGCCACTGTTGTGCTTTGAAGACGTCGTCTTACACTCTTTCGTGTATACTGTCATAACAGCTGATACTGTACTCCTTGCAAACCCCAAAAGGTGTGCTGTTTCCGTAACTGATGCTCCACTTAAACGCGCTCCAACAATCATTCCTCTTTGGAACTCTGACAGGTCTGACATTTTAACTTGTCACACACAGTTCGTTAGACGCATGCAACACAGGTGACTGATGTTGAGAGACTGATACCTTCCCCTTCACTCTCACTAGGTGGCAGACTTCTGTTTCAGGTTGCGCGGCTGTATTAGAGGTGTGAAATACGTCATACTTTTTCACAGGTGTTCGTATTATTTTGTACCCCATCTGTATATACAGGGTGGTTAAAATTAAACTTCCCCTATTCAGGACATCCTACAGCTAAAACCGTTCAACGGATTGACACCAAAATTGGTATGTGGACTACACATGAGATGCTCTCAAGGAATCATGAAAAAAAAAAAGTTCTAAAAATGGCCGCTAGGGGCGCTGCTTAACCCTATAACAGGGTTTTAAGGTAGGAAATGACCAGTAAGGAATACCAATGATAACATCAACATTTATTGTACACTTTTTCGACCATATCTATCATATTTCCATTTAAAATGAAAGTACATAGAATGCTATAACAGTTCATCTGCGTAGAGAAAAAAAAGTTTAGGTCATCATGAAATAAATATTTTTCTCCTTTCATAAATACGGTTATTATTAATTTTTTGCCGTAATGGTCACTTTCTACGTTAAAACCCTGTTATAAGGCTAAACAGCGCCCCTAGCGGCAATTTTTGGAACTATTTTTTTTTTTTCATGGTTCCTTGAGAGCATCTCGTATATAGTTCACATACCAATTTTGGTGTCAATCCGTTGAACGGTTTTAGCTGTACGATGCCCTGAATAAGGGAAGTTTAATTATAACCACACGGTACACATAAATTTAATTTACAAGCAAAATAACTTCCAATTTCATATATTTTAATTTAATAATAAAGAATGACAATCAATCCACCAGTGATTGACACTCTATACTAATCTATTGTGCATAGTCTACTAAATGATCCAGTAAGTCACAAAGCTTATTAATACACAAAAATATGAATTAATACTAAAATTTGCATTTTAGTAATTAAATACGTACATCTAATATATTTAAAATTTTAAGTATTTACACATTTAAGCCTTTAGACATTACTGCTGAAATTAATTAAGAAGGAACAAGATTTAAGCATTGACTTACCTTAAGCTTCTAAGCAACCTGAACACAAATAATGGCTGCGTTCTTCACTTCACACGTTTCATTTAATATGCTAGAAATACCATTTGGTGAACAATGTAGTAATAAAAAATTAAGTAATTTCTTGAAGTAAATATTAACATTGGTTCATTGTTATTCTTATTTAATATTTGCTTTGGGGAAAGCAATCACTGTAGCATGTGAATCACTGGTGCCCTCATCTCACATTCCTTTTGATTCATAACAAATTTATTCGGACGTAATATCCTGAAAATATTACCTTCACATTTTACATGAATATAGAATTACTATGTATGCATTCTATTTTATTCACACGTATCAATATTCATGACCCAATACTATGTTGCATTACCTCTTTGAAGGCAATAATAGTAACGTGCGTGGAAATAACTAATTATTCTGATGCAGTATTTTTTTAAATCAACAAATAAAACAAGGTGGGCAGAAGAAACTTAACAATTATAGTTTACGCATAGTTATAAAGTTTTTTTCCTTGGATGTAAAATATTAGAAATAGCTGTAATACAAAACTAAAATAAAAGAATAAAATGATAGACATTTAGATAAGACACTCATTTAGAACACTAAAAAGTTAAAGTTTTCACTAAAAAGTTAATTTCCCTTATTTGGGTTAATTTCCTTTAAATTTAGAAGTGTTCTTCCTTTACTCTAAACGCGTGTTACACTCACACACACCGGTACACATTTTTCACTGGAAATGTATGCCTTATTTATGTTGATTTCATTCAAGAACAGTTTGCGGAAAGTTAAATATTTGCAGACTAAGCCTATACATTAAACATATTTTCATAGTAAAACTTTTATTTCATATGTGTACATGAAAAGATAAAATAGGACTTCTTTCCGTACACTTTAACGCTCTAAAATATCATTTTTACTCAAAAGAAGTTCTGCTCCTTGCTGAGCTCACGACAAGAGCTAACAATTCTTTAGAATTCTTTTTTGAGAAAATAGTTCAATTTGCGGAGCAAGAATACGTTGAAAGTGGTTGTTCTTGTCTCGTTTCGTTTCTTCGTATGTCACGTTTTTTGTTATATGTCACTTGTTCTTCTACGTCAGGTACTTTTTATTGTTCTTTTGATCCTCTTGCCTCTATAAATGTCTCGCAGATTCTCCTACATTCTTTTCTACTGGATTTGTGGCTTTGTTTCTCACTGCACTGGAGAAACAAAACTACAAAAGCAGCTTGAGACGCGCTTTAGAAGCACATAAAGTACATTTTCAAAACACTGCAAGTTTTATGTTTTCCCCCCAAAGACTTTAGGCACTATTTTATCATATTGTACTATAGGAGATACAACAATGAGATGAATATCAACAAACTTTTACATATTACATTTTACACAATTCGCAATAACTATAACACTTGGAAACCATTTTTGTTAAGGTTCAGATGACCTAAAATATGGGAAAAACATCGACTTTTACATTGTGTTTTCTAAAACTTCAAACTATTTTCAGCATCCTAGAAAAATGTCTGTTCTAGTTGTGCAATTTGGAAAACTATGAGCGATTTTAAGTAAAGCTTAGTGACAAAATAGCTACTGCTAGCCCAGGTTTTGCATCCCCGCAAAGACTTTAGGCACTATTTTATCATATTGTACTATAGGAAATACAAAAATGAGATGAATATCAACAAACTTTTCCGTATTACATTTTACACAATTCGCAATAACAATAACACTTGGAAACCCTTTTTGTTAAGATTTAGATGACCTAAAATATGGGCAAAACATCGACTTTTACATTGTGTTTTCTGAAACATCAAACTATTTTCAGCATCCTAGAAAAATGTCATTGTTCTAGTTGTATAATTTGGAAAACTATGAGAGATTTTAAGTAAAGCTTAGTGACAAAATAGCTACTGCTAGTCTAGTTTTTGCATTAAATAAATACTCATTAGGTTTTTTTTTTTTTTTTTTAATATTTCAAAAAGTTACTGTTTGATTGTGTTTTTTGAAGTTTCGTACTGTTGGTATTTTTTAATTTTGGTAATTACTACACGTTTTATTGATTATGGCTTAATATGTATTTAATTTTGAATTTTGGAATGTTTACAAAGAAAAAAATAACCTCTGACGTGCCTTTTAAAGTAATAACACAAAAGTTTAAAAATTTTTCTTTTTAGTTCAATCAACACATGTTCAGTAAACCTTCGAATTGCAAAAGCATTTTACAAAATATTGAAACGTTTAAAGCATGCTATAAAAAATGTATGAAGTTTTTTTTTTTCTTTTTTTGATTTTTAACATAATTGAGCAGAATATTTTCTGATGCATGTGTAACTAATAGAACGTACATATTTGTTGAGATGATAAGATACTATTGTGATCTTTTAGCACTGACAGATTTAAAATATGTCCGAAAAATGCCTTAAGATTTAATTAAAAATAGTTTTTGAATTTAATGCATTCATTTAAAAACATTTGCCTAGTAAAAACGTTACACACTTGAAAAATGTTTTGTAAAATATAATATTAATGCATAAATAATATGCATTAATATTACACAGTAGCAAAAATGACAATTTTATTTTTACTTCTAGCAACTACAAAGTAAAAAAAAAGATTGCTTTTTCTCTCTATGCTTGTTTCATAATATTTTTTCTTGAAATAAAAACGAGGGGTTAAATTCTCTCGAAAAGATGAAAGAAGTAAGAATTTAAGAATAGAATAAATAGAATAAATATGAATGTGCTTTTAATCAGGAACGAATATCTAAAAGAAAATATTTTTTTTCTTCCTTAAATTGCTTTGTTTCTGCGTTTTTCTTCTCCTAATCAATGTTGGATGAAAAAGTTTCCTTTTTTGCGCAAAAGAAAGGAAGGTTTGACCTCGTTTTGTAAAAAATAAATACACAAATAACAAGTTTTATAAAAAAGTAATATTTTTGGTTCACGTAGAAAATGTTGCATAATAAAATGAAAAACAAATTGTTAAAGATGCCCGAAACACCAACACCCCAGTGTTCTATGGAATAGGTCCCCATCGATTTTCTTTCTCTAATCACTCAACATTTACTCCAGAAAAAGTGCTTCTTTGTTTATATGATTCTGGAAAAATGTTTTATCAAAAACATTTCCTTGTGTTTCACTTTTCATATGAAGCATACTAATCCCAATCAGTATTTTTGTCATCCATGCTAATAAATTTGTATTACAATATCCATAAACAAGAAATGAATAATGACCAAAAGGAAAAAAAAACATGAAGAAAAGAAGTTCTTATCATTCCCTGAGCATAGGAAGGGGAAGCATTTTATGTACATATACACATACATAAACTCTAATACTGTTTTTCCAGAAACGACAAAAACAAATTTAGAAAAAAAAAAGGATCTTGCCTAAAACGGCATGCCATTAAAAAATCTAAACTGATGGCAGTTGTTAAAAAGATTTGTACCGTTGAAATTCGAGGAACAGGTAATGTAAAAGTTGTAGAGTTGTTCCGAATTCCTCTTTTATTGGTATCATTTGTCAAACAATTTAAACATAGAATAGCATTGTTACTTCCTTTTACTATGCGTTTCAATTTTATTGACGCTACTTTCCGTAGTTTTAGTTGTTTATGTTTAGATAAAAATTCAACTTCTTTTTATGAGACTTTAGGAATACTAGGCGTTTTGTTAAACATCTTCTCTATTTAAAAAAAAAATGTTTGTTTTGATAATAAAACTTACTTAAAGACTTTAGGTACTGGATTGAAATGTAACAAACGGTTCATTATCTGTTCTTATTTTTTGGAATTTTAGTTTTACAATTTTTCTCTCAATCAGATCTAATTTTCTAATTAGGATTAAGACGAATTGCGTATTTTTTAAAAGCAATAATATATCTCATATAAACAAAGGAAAAATAATCACTGTTTTTATACTTGTGAACATTTTTGCAACGTTTGTAATAGGAATGCATCGATTAATCGGTAATTGGCCAATTTGCCGATTATTTACAGTCAGCCAATTTTTTCCGATTATTTATAAGCGGCAAATTATTGACGATTAATCAGAGATAAATTGCTTTTTTTTTAAACTAAAATTACTTTTAATGTACCAAAAACAAGACAGCCGTGCTGAATGAAATTATTAGCAATAGCAGAGGTGCTTCGTACGGGGATGGTGCACCTCCCCCCAAAAGAGTTTATTAAAACATATATAGAAGTTAGAACAAAGCAAACAGAAATTTACAAACGCACTGTTTGAATGTTTAAATTCATTTTGCAGCATGTAACCCCCCCCCCCCTTTCCTAAAAAGTTCAATGATCCCCCAAACTTTTGTGACAATACTCCAATTTTAAATAAAAAATCCCTGTTTATAGATAAATTTCAACATATATTTTATAACTTACTTTTAAAATTGCTACTTTTTCATTAGCAAAATTGATGTTATTATTAAATATTTTTTGATCATTTAAAATTTATCCGTACACGCTTTTAATTTCTTTCACATGAATTGTTATTTTTTCTAATTTCATGTTTCTATTTTAGATAAAAATGCATAATATATTGCAATATTTCTCGTGCAACAAGCTTAAACATAGTGCTTTAGCACTATTTTAACAGATTTGCTGAATAATAAAAAATTCTGGATGTGTCTACTGTCAACTGGATAGTATCTAATAGTTCGAATTTTATGGTTTAGTCATAAGAATATGATTTTATGACCATAAATAACAAAATTGGCTAACAGATTGAATAAAATCTTAAAACATTACTTTTTAAAATATAAAAATTGGGAAAATAAACCATTACTCACAAACAGTAATTGTCAGCTAATTGTGTAAAGTTGAAAATTGCAAAGAAAAGAATGGTAGTATTAAAAATTAGTATAATTACAATAAATCGGCAGCCGATTAATCGATAACCAGCCAGTTTACTTATCGATACATCTCTGGTTTGCAAGTTTGTTATTATTTTTTTGCTGATAAGTAAAAAAATCCACTTTGAATATTGATAGTTAGATTTCTTGGGAGATTTTATATGATACATCTAATAACAAAGAAAATATTTTGCAGCATACAATTTTCTAAAAGGGTTTCTGCATTATTTAAAAGATGCAAAATGATTTACCGAATTGCAAATTGCTCTTAACCCATTAAACGCCGCTATATGAACCACATTAAAAATCTATAATATATTTATGTTTTTAATGTATGTTATGTATCTCTATTATCATGCAGTTGAAATTTTAAAAAACACTGTAACCGTTCAAAAGTTATAGCCTGTTCCCGTAACGGGAGCTTTTGCGTCTTTGAGGGGAAAATGCTTCTCTGTTTCGGAAACGCGTACTTTTTCTTTTCTACCCTGTTTTAGAGGAATTGCGTTCAATGACACGGATAAATGTTATATATCGTGTACTAGTGGGAAGAAATTATGGAAATGCACCTAAGAAATTGTCGAAAGAAATTATTTACTCGCAATAGATAGCAGATTTGATGCTTTTCCTTGTTTGAGGATTGGCTTTTGTAAGTTTTCGTTTTGAGCTGTAAGATTTGAAATTTTCACTCGATTTATCACTATTTTTGCTGCAGTAATTTTTCTCAGGGTTAATTTTCCTTTTTTTCTCTGATTGAAGAGGAAAGATTCCTTTTCTTTTATGACCTTTTATATTAGAAATATCAGATTCTCCATGTGTTTCTTCTGGAACATCCATATCAGGAATAGTATCATTTTCCGTGTCATATTTTAAATTAGTTTTGATTTCTTACTCTCATTACTGCATTCTGTTCTTACTGGTGAAATTTTCTTCCTTTTATTGGAATTTAAGGGACGTTTTTTCTTCTTTTCAATTTTTTTAAACTGTTTCTTCTACAGCTCCACATACGTCTCGAGGAGAATCAGTGCTAAGAGTAATTTCGTTTTCAGCGACACTTTCTTCATCTGTATCAAGACTAGGGTCAGGGGGTAAACATACAAATTCCGCCTTCTTCTGAATATTCATCCGAATCAAGAGTTTGACTGTTGTTTGATATCCGACTGTTAAGCTTAAAAACTTAACAGTCATTTTTCATTTAGCATGAGTCCGATCCCAAAATATCAACTTTTTCGAGCAGAATGAGCTAGCAGTGAAACGAAAATGTTCAACTTTTTAGCATAGACTATTAGTAAGGTTGCAAGTTTGTCTCGCCACGAATCCCCGCGATGTTTTTCGTGATTCTTAAAGCTTTTTTCTAAAACCCGCGAATATTTCTTTTTCTTTTTATTAGTTATTTTTTTGAAAAATAACTTAGTTTTCGGAATTTCAGAAAGCAAAGATAAACTCTGTGAGTACTTAACTTATAAAAAGGATTTAAAGTTATGCCAAGAAAAAAAATCAAATTTTTTTTTTTTTTGGAAACAGTAACAATAAACATAGACTTCGCCAAACAACCTCAAAAATTTTAAAATCATTTTGAATACTTATCCTAGTCAATACAAATATTTAAATGTTTTTAACGAAGTTAATTATTCCTCCATTTTTAGCAATATCCCACTGTTTGAGGATGGAGAACGACTTTCATTGCAGATATGCTATATTGTATTACATTTGTTTTGCGAACATTTCACGAAATTTGCTGCTAATTTCGGGCTATTTTTCCAGCGACAAACTTGCAACCCCTAACTATTAGTAAAGCAGAAAATACAAAACATTGTTCTACGAATTCTCCTAAAATTCAAGAAAAGGCACCTGTTTTGTGACGTAGTAAAACCCCCTTGTGCAGCAGCATTAATTCGCAGACAAAAGAACGAAAAACGGCTACCCAGTGACTGCCAAAGCTCCCATAGCGGGAACAACAAGTTTCAGCGTGTCTAGCATAGCTTTCAATGGACATATTCATTTCCGGTTTTGTGTCTGCTATTGCTTAAAATGTTGGCTAGAAATATAAACTGCGCTCAAAAAGATTTAACAACTGATTTATTTTCTTTCTTTTAAGTTTTTAATACTTCGTGAAAAAAGCAAAATTCCACTTTTTGAAAATATTCAAAAAAAAAAAATAGAAAAATGAGAAATATTATTCTGATTTTTCTTAAATAATGTACCCAATACTATAAATCTTTCCATGAAAAATATTTTTCATAAATAACTTCAAAACATTCTGAGAAGAAAAATTTAAATTAGATGTTCCCGCAACGGGAGCTTTGGCGGTTAATGGGTTAAAATCAAATGAATAAAAAACAAACATAATATATCAATTTGTGTTTTTAAAGTGACTTGAGAAAAGGCAATCGAGTTCCTCGATGTAAGCCTATACGGAAATTTCATGTGGTACATTTAATAATACAAGAAAAATATTTTGCTTTATAAAATTTTTGAATGAGCTGCGATGTTATTATTTAAAAGCTGTTTGAGGGCTCTAATGTGTTTCTTATTTATTAAAAAACTAAATTGTTGGGTTTAGAAATCAAAATGCATACTTGAACCCTCAGAAACGTTTTAATGTGATGAGACCTAATATTGCCCCAAAATGATCTCATTACAGGTTTAAACTTTTTCAAAAGGTCCTTCTAATTTTTCCTATGCCGCGATGAACGTAACGCTTATGCCTTCCTTCAACAACCCTCAAGCATGAAAGGATGTAGTTTAAAGAAACACTGTACACACATACATAAGTAGCGAAGAACTTTTGAAGATGTACCTAAACAAGTAAACCCTCACCAAGTTGGAGCACTTTTTATCACTTTATGTACTAGACTTTATTTCTGGAAAATAGTTTACTCTCTGACTCCTTAGGGCATCATTGAGAACTCTTCCAAAAGCCCAAGTGAAAATTTCTTTCCGGAAATGCACTTCAATTCCGGGAACAAAAGGCGTTAAGATAGTTGCTGTTTTCTACTTCCCTCTTTCTTTTTATTACATTTCTTCTTATATCAGACATATTTCTTCGCCTCAAACACTTGTTCTTCATCCATTCTTATTTCCGTAATGTGTTTCCGTACTAACTTGCGTATTTTCTCTTTTGACTGAATTAGAAGAGGCACAAATTCAAACCTTGCAAGCACTTTTTCGAGTAAAAAATGAAACAAACCCTCTTATTATTTTTATAGGTCCAAAGATTTATCAGCGGCCTACAAATTTTCCTAAAATGTGTTGTGATCATATTAATGTTACAACTTTGGAATTAATTTTAAATAGAAAGACGAACAAAAAAGCTTCTTTCACAAATGCATTGTAAAACGACTTTGATCTATAAATAACAAACTGTATTCTGCATTACTTTTTTTTTTTCATTTTTTAAGAAAACTAACCATTTTTGCTTGGCTTTAGAAAATGCGGACATACCTTTCAATTTAATTATTCACAGAATAATGCTTCTCAACATATTTGACGCTGTAGACCATGTTTATTAGGATGGAGTTTATTCTCATATTGTGGCCCACATAAAGAATTGCAAGGAAAAGTGCAAATGCCTAGTTACCTAATACAAATTAACTAAATTATAACTACATAAGAGTTAAATAAAAAGTCTAAACAGTACAGACAGTCGGGTAGCCCGGGGCTAGTTGGCCTCCATTTTATTGATTTCTAGAAAAATTTTAAACAAGCGTTTAAGGAATATTTTAAAGCTAACACTGGTAGTGAACCTCCAGGAAAAGTTTTCATTGAAAGGTATTTTATTAATAATTTATTATAATTATACAACATTTTCATTGTGGCTTGCAATTGTTACAATGGTACGGAAGTCTCGCGAGTTTTAATTGAAAAAAAAACTTCTAAAATAAATGACTAACAAATTGCTTAACGACTTGAACTTTCTGAACGTTGCTATTACAGTAAACCATAAAAAATACTAAATACACTGTTTAATTATTTTTCTATCCTACTAGTTACTGCAAAACCATAATTATAATTTTAATTAATTAACTATTATTTTAAGATTTTACGTCGAAAGACAGTAGAGGAGAAATGACAATATATAATGAAGTATGGAAACCGACACCTTATAAATTTTGAACGAAAATGAGTTCAATAGTTCCATTTTCATATTTTCTGACACATTTTACGTTACAGTGACATACTTATTTTATAATATCACGATATCTTGTTTTTGTGAAGTTCTGATTACTATCTAACTAACTCGTTTATAATTTGTAGAAGATTTCTCAGAGACAAATCAGGGACTTTATTTATGCATAAAATAAAAACTTTATTTGCGTTAAATATATTTTTTGGAACTTTATAAGAAAGAAAAATAATCCTTGACAAAACTGTCAAGCAATTATCTCTCCGCAGAAAAATGTCGAAACCAAATAAAATTTCTTTGAAATCTTTTCGTACTTTATACTTCTTATTTTCTTCAGAATATTTTATCTTTTCTTTAAAATAAGATTTTTTCTTTCTTAATATCTTTCCTATTTTTATTCCGTCATTGGATTCAGAGAGCGAAGAAAAAGTAACTGACACTATTTTTAAAGCCAAGAAGATCTTTCGCTGGTTTTGTAACTTTAATCAGTTTTGTGGGAAATCTTTTTTCAAGTGTAAATGTTTGATTTTAGGAACCGTCAGGATTATAGTTTCTAGATAAATATTTACCTGACAGATAAACTTGATTTCCCCCCTTCAAAATGGGCGAAAAAAAGTTTTATTTTTGAAATAAATAAGAAAATTACTTAACTCAAACACTTTAAATTTTTTAACGAATAAAAATACAAAAAGCATTTTTCAAAAGTTTTTTTTTCTTTCAAATTATTGTTAGTTTTTTTGTATTTTTCATTTCGACATGTACAATTAATTTTTTTTTGTACGATGAATAAATCAAAAGTTTAGCATATATGCAATATTTTTTAAATTGTGTGCTTTAATAACACTGTGCAACAAATTTGAAATTTTTTTTGTCCTTTAGATGAAACAATGTGATTTCATATAAACAAAAGGTGCGTACCGTTTTTGCTGGGGACCCACTTCTCATATTTATACAATTTTGTTATAGAAGAACGTAACTGCGGCTTACTTATTGAAAACACAAACGCTAAGATGATTTTTTTTTTTGGCCGTTTCATCATGTGGGCATCTGTTGGTGTGCCCTGATAACAGATTAGCAATATTCAATTGGTATACTTCCATTCCATCGACTTTGGAGTAAAACACATAACACATAAATCAAACACATAAATGTCCTGATGAAACCTTCCCCCATGCTCATCATTAATTGCGCCAAGGTTTTGAGAAAAGAAGTCCATATGGGAGTAAAAAAAGTGTAGTTTTAACGACATATGCCCACCTATAATACAAAAAGACTTTATCATGTCACCAAGATCTTCGTATTTTTGAGTTTTTTCTCATTTCCAAGGAGACGTTAGCACACTGATTGAAAGGATACACTGTTAAAAATTTCCGTAAGAAAATAGTAAAATAACCATTTATTTGATTGTTATTTTACCATATTTAATTACAACAGTTGAATAACCATTAAAAAGATGGTACTCAAACCGCTGATTGCGAAAAAAATCGTTTATTCTCTGTTTCTACTATAGAACGTTCAAAAACCGTAGTTTTCAAGCGCTCAATAAGAATCGGGTGTCCATCTTGGTTGCGAAACCTTGCCGGTCGTACGTTGTTGTTAAAATATGAATAAAGAATTATTAGCTCAAATCTGCATGTGTATATAAAAAAAGCAGAAAAAAAGCGGCTTAAGCAGTATTTACTAAATAGAAAGACATACACACGCAAATAGAAAATTGGAGACATCAGTTGAGCGTTGATCATCTGTTTGAGAATAAGCGAACCCATAATTTGAGCTGCTAAGGCTTGTTTGTATGTTAATTTTTGCAGCAAATAAAATGATTTTCGTCAATATACAGTAAATTTAGACCTAGATGGCTTTGGATCGAATCCAAAACTGAAATCTCAATTTTATTGCAGTTGTCCTGTTGAAAGGAAAAATTTATTGATAAATAAACGACCGCTTTGAGTGGTGCAGATAGGCGAATGGCTAGAGAGCAAGGTTGGTATACCAGAACACCTGGGTTCGATTCCCGCAAGCTTCGTTTACGGTTTCTACACCTCGAAATGGTCAAATATTGTTTTGAAACCATTCTTAAATAGATATAAAACCGTAAACTTTTGTATTTACGGCTTTTTAACCAAGCTGTTTGGAAATGGTTAGGTCCCGTAAAGATAGAGAAATGTTAAAAACCGCAAATTTAACGGTGAATTAGATGGACAGACTGCTGCCGGTCATTTAACCGTTATTTCATGATGAAATTTCTAACAGTGCAGCGAGGCTGATCGTTCGTCTTCTGACTGTTTGTGTTCATACTCTTCATAATGAAAGGACTTCCTTGAGTTGTAGGCCAATAAAAACATTTTCTTTTACTTTTGCCTTACTTAAATCTTTCAATTTGTTCCAAGAAAGGCCCTCCTTCTATGTCCGGAGCTTTCATAACTATTTGGATTAACCACGTTTAATGTGCAATTGTGGGAAAAAAAGGCATATGGTAGATTTACAAGTGGCTCATTTGATATGCTTTTGCCACTCACAGTTTTGAAATTTCCTTTGTGTTTGCAGAATATGCTATAGGAATAAATAGCAAAAAAAAAAAAAAAAGTCATAAATAGAGGAGCACTGATAAACAAGTGCCACTCTGCTGAATTGTGCATTCGCATCACAGCAGCATATTATTTCTTCTTTCTCCGCAAAATAGCCTACAAAATGCCTTCGTCGTGTTGTAAATGACTCGAAACTTCGAGAAAGTAGATAAAGCTTTTGTTGCCAAAAAGGTCGCTAAAGTAACCCAATATATTAAAAAGGTCTCTAAAATGACAACAAGAAATGTCAATTTATCACTGTCAATAAGAAAGATATAATTTATAATAAATTAAGTCGATAAATTACGAAAATATGCACATTTATCCAGAAAATAAGTTAAAAGCTAAAATGTGGGATTTTGAGAAAATGGTACGTGATAGACAAAAAATAATGGCAGATTCGTAATTTTCAGGCAAAAATATATAAGAAACAGACATTTTCATCTAAAGGACTTTTTCGTGTTGCACAGTGTAATACTGATTTTTATCAATTGTTGTTTCTGCATGCAATGGCAAACGCTTCTAGCCGATTCATGTGCGATCTGCTGAAATCTTCTCCAAAGTTTTTATTCGATTACTAGCTCTTCTCCCGACTTCGTTCGCGTGGATTTTTTGATGTGTATGTGTGAGAACTGACGGCTTAATCAAAAGATTAATGAGGGCGAATATTATACATTTTTGTAGGTCATCCTAAACAAAATTAAACGGCGAAAAGGCGACGATGGCTTAAACATGGGAACATTATGTCGCTATACCAACTTTTTCTTTTAAGTGTACAATGAAACACCACCTTGTGGGCGCTGATTTTTAATATTTTGTCTATTCTTATCTGTAAAACACATCATTAGGACGCAACTATACACTACGATCTGCTTCAAAGAATGATGAAAAATAACAAATTACACAAATTATAACAAATCTAAGAACAATATACTTAAACCTATATGCACACACCAAACTAACCTAACTACAATTTAATTACAAAAGTGAACAACTATTCTTAAAACAATTTATGTATAATATATATATGAACTAAAACAAAACAGCAAACGAACAAAGAAAATCATGTCCGTATTCATCGTCTGAGATTGATGTTTTTAAAGAGAAAAGTGAAGGTGAACAAATAGGCCCTCAACTGAAATAAATTGAGAAAAAATTGCTTGGAAAGTCATTCTATGCAGGAAAATCTTAAAAGCACGATTAATGAAACTCAATATTCACTGCAGAGCGCCATCTAATGGGCAAAACGTGAGAACAAAACACTTACTGATTAACCACACAACACCCGTATATTTTATTGGGATAAAAAGTAGCCTTTGTGCTCTTCCAAGCATAGATTATGCTTGGAAGAGCACAAAGGCTACTATCTAAGGCTATCAAAGGCACTAAAGGCTAATCTATATGTGCCATATTTCATTCAGATCCGTTCTGGCGTGATTGAGTCATAAACATACATCTTAACTTGAATATTCCATAAATACTGGACATTGTAGATGTAAGGAGTAGTATGAAAGTATGACGAATGCATAGTTCTAAAAATAAGGCTTCGAATCGAAACATCGAAAGTAGGAGAAAAAATAACCATTTTCCCAAATTGTTTTCTCTGATAACACTATAACTCACTAAGAGATACTAAATTAAAAGTTAGAATATCGGTTGACAAACACAGAAGAAAATGGTACTTAACTGTTTTGACTTTGTCTACATAGATAATAAAAATAAAAAAATGAAATTAATGAAAGACATTCAGATGTTGAACAAAACTTTCGAAAACAAAAACTCATTAGTAGAATAAGAAAAAACATGTGTGTAAACATTTTTTACACATGGTCTTTGATGAGTGGAAATACACATTAAAACTGCATAAGAAACTTTTGTATTCTAGCCATTTTAAAAGAATTGTGTTGCTGAAACTCACATTAGTCCCCCCCCCCCGAAAGTGTAACATCTATCAAAATAGCACTTAACTTAGACATAAAACGAAACTATTTCTAAGTAACGATGAAAATATTTATGAATCGCTTGTATTGGTCATACTTAATACAGAGCGAGCATTGTTCGATATTTCTGTTAAAAATATTTTCGTTATTAAACAGGATTCACAATTGTACGCTGATTTATGTCTGTGTAAATTTAGAACGATAATTTAAGAAGTCTAACTTGTTAATGATTATTCAGTACTAGCTGATATGCCCGGCGTTGCGCGGGACAATATTGCATCATTCGCAGGCCAAGTTGCACATGTCGAAAATTTTGTTGTAAATACATAAGGAATAATTTTCTTAAATCCAAGTAGAAGATAGGCAACAGTCCTTAAAAATCCCATTTAAACAGAAAAAATCCTTAAAAAATCACAATTGCCCCAAAAACAAGTCTCAAAAAATTTCTTTTAGACCAAAAATTAACATAAAAATCCATGAAAATTCACATTAAAATGCAAACAACAGTTCATAAAAGTTACCGTTAGAGATAGGGCAATAGTAACTAAAAGGGCATATATATATATCAGGATAATTGTTCCAGAATGATATCAAGAGTCCGTAAAAATCACAATTACAATATAGACAACTCCACATCTAAAAATTCCCATCATAATAAAAGCTGTATTCTCTATAGAAATGCTAATCAGATGACGAACAATGGTCCCTGAATATCTCTGTTAGAATAAAGACGTCAGCGATTTAAAATACCCATTAGACTACGGACTTTTAAGAGCTGCTGTTCCTAAAATTACCCACAGTCTATCTTAATATCCCCATCAGAACAAGGACAGCCGTTCCTAAAAATCCCTCTTGCAAAATTGTCAAAACATTTCAATAAAATAGCACTTTTATAATAGTCACCAAAACACGAAAGAAAATCATTTCCAAAGGCATGCATGCGCATTTAAGTTAGAACATGTTCAGTACTGAGCACATACTGTGAGAAATGTAAGTTCATAGAAGGGGATTAAATTATGTCCACATGGCGCCACATTGGTGGTACAAAAAATAAATAAATCACTTCAGTAAAATATGGAATATACCAAAACCAGTACGTAGAAGAGTTAAAATAAAGTAGTAGATCGCCAAATTGCACTAGAGTAATGGAAGCAAAACGCAAATGCGCCAAGATCCTGCAGTGTAAACCGCGTATTGAAGTAGGGGAAAGTGGGGCTGAAAGGGACAGGGGCTGAAAGGGACATCATATATTTCTTAAAACCTGATATAAATAAAAGTTTTCATTTATTGCTAACAGAGAGAGCCAGATGTTTATAGTTGGTGGACCAAGCCAATTTGTCAACATAGCAATTATTTTTATCTGCAAATACTGAAGTTAATTTTCATCATCAAAAAGTAAGTTATTCTTCCATTTATATTTTGTTTTAGAACCAAAGTGTACTTAGTTATAGAAATAATATTTGTGTGTTAATTAAAAGTGCATTAAATACCTAAAAATCTGTGATAAGAAATTTCCACATGACAGAAAGTTAGACTTAGCAGCCATGTGGTGTATGTAATATATGAATCTGGGGCTGAAAGGGACACTATCATTGGGGCTGAAAGGGACATGTCCCTTTCAACCCCAGAAAAATTATGCTTATGTTTAAAATTTTAAGCAATTGTTACAACATTTAAAATATATATTTTTTTTATAAAAATATGTTACAGGAATAAGATTATAATGTAAAAATTATATTATTAAAACACATATTTCCATATTAATATATATAAAATAATGTGAATTTTTCATTTATTTATTTTTAAATTTAAGCTTCCCTACATTGCCTATTGCCCTATGTTATTATTACTGAAAATAATTGCTGCAGTATGTAATATATTTTATGCAATAATAGCATAGAGCAGTAATATGTTGTAGGTTAGCTGAAATTTAAAAATATATACATTAAGAAGATATTAAATTTTTAACTTAAAAAAATATTAATCTCAAATGTATTAATCTCAAATTTTGACAGATACACCTGGGAAAAAAGGAGTGGAACAAGAACGTTTAGCAAAAGTTGCTAGTAAAGGCAAAATTAAATGTGCTTCTTACAATATTCAGAAAGACCGTCCGAAACGAATAAAACGGAAGCATCTCACAATCTCATCTAGTGACAGTAATGATGACAGCTTTCAAGCATTGGATTCAACAAGTGATTATGATGAATCAATCGATTCTGATGAATTTATTGTGAACAAAACAAATATCCAGACAGATGACTTTATATTAGTGAAATTTTTAGGAAAATCCTGTGTGCATCATTACGTAGGAAAGGTTATTGAAATTCATGACACAGATGAACTGAAAGTAATTTTCCTTAGGAAAAGTCATACATGTTGGAAATTCAGTTTTCCTGACAATGAAGACACAAGCATCGTAGATATGAATGATGTTGTTTCAAAGTGGCCGCCGCCTTTGAAAATGGATGGCACAGCAAGGATGAATGCATAATTTCAATTTCCAATCGATTTCAGTTCATTTAATGCTAAATAATTTTCATATTCGTTCATTAGAAATTAGAAAGTTGCTAATTAAATAATTTGCATATTTGTTCTTTTATATGACACTAGCGGTACCCGCACGGCTATGCCCGTGTTAAAAAATGAAAAGACCAGTCGGCTTTTCCTTTGTGTATATAGTGATAACTTTTTAGGTGTAAATTATGTTATTTTATTAAAATGTATAGCATTCCACATAATTAAAAATTAGCTGCACACGACAATCAGCCAGTGATCCTACACATTTAACCCTTTTTTTTTTTACAAAACACACACAATAAAAAAGGAAAAAGGAAAGAAAGAAACGAAACAAAACAAAAAAGAAAATATTTGAAAGAAAACGCATTTTGTTTGTTTAGTTCAAGTACCCACATAAAAAGGACGATTATAATAAATTAGAATAGTTTTAATGAATAAATTTTTAGTATAATTAATTTTTATCTATTATTTATTAACATTAAAACCGGGTCCAGACGCTACGTTTTGTACAACCTTTTGTCTGCGCAGTCTTAAGACTGAATGAAAACGTTGCAGTTTTTTATGCCTCTACATGGTGCAGGGATATCTGTATATTTCACTCAGTTTTGTCATGATCGTCATGAAGGAGGTACTACTCTGGTCAATTTTGGCATGGTGTCATGTTTAAAAAGAAAGACTGCAACGTCTAAGAAGTACCCGGCTTTCAAAATGGTCAAATGATTACATAAAATAAATAGTTTTTTGTTGCCTGTTCTGGAGGTTCGACAACTGCAGTCTCTTTATTTTCATCCATGGTATTCCTAGACTGCCTTGGTGTCTTCTGATCATTTAGGAAATGTAACAAATCAAAATACCAGAGAGATGGCTTGTAGATTTCGTCTCCAGCCCCAGATCGAATCGATTTATTAACTTTTGCCAATTCTTTACGGTAAACACTTCTCAAAGAGTGAATTATTTACAACTGTTTCTCTGTTTGCGGTTGCATCAATTTTCCACTAAACTCTCATAAGTCACTCCCTGTCACTATACTCCTTGGATTTGACACGCCAAATGTATGGGAAACTTTCGCATAATGCAATAAATTCTGTGAGAAACTCCCGAGAACATTGCCGAGAGTCGGCCATTGTAGCCTGACGAATTGAAACTGAGAAACAAAATGAATCGGAAAAAGGTGCTACCGTCTACATGTGCCGATTTGTCTGCACAGTTCAGACATCTATCCTTTCTAGCTCAGTTATCGCTGCAACTGTACAGTCTTCGCACCGGACTCAAAACTGCGCACTTTTCCAATCTACACGGAATTTTTTATCCGCAACGTGTTGAACTGCGCAGACAAAAGGTTGTGCAAAACGTAGCTTCTGGACCCGGCTTAAAACAGAAAGACGAAATTTTGTAGCTTGCAGAAACAAACAGCAGCAAACAAAGATTTGAAAGCGGAATGAACCTTTCATCCAAGCTCAAATAGGAAAATAACATATGTGCTAATTCACTGGAGAAAAAAAAAAGTAAATAAATGAAAGTATAAGCAGTAATAATAAGCTGGAATAACAAAAATCGCTATAAAGGATAACATTTCTTTTAAAAACCCCTGTGCAATATGGGAAATGGTCCCGTAAAATACATGTCAAAATAAGGAAATCAAAACAAAGCTATCAATCGCCTGTGCGACGCAGGAAATAAATTATAATTCGTTTATAAAAAATAATAATCAAATTCCAAAACAAAAAAAATAAATTAAAAATCGGCTGCTCCTCAAAATGCTAAAAGCCGCAAGCACTAAATTTTAATTTGTTAAAAGGAAAAAGGATCAATAGTCAGTCGGCATGGTAACAATTAAAATTAAAGTTAATTACCGTGAAAAAACAATTTCGAACTACAGAGAGAAATGCTTATAACTTCTTTTCTAGTTAATTTAGAGGCTTCGAATTTTTGCACGCAGAGCGAAACTCTTTTCGGGGTAGTTTTTCACGCGCTTTTCAACGGTATCAAGCTCGAAACGATGCGATAATTCCTTCCCATAGAAAATGATTATTTTAGGAAACTTTCGGCTATAAATTGGAATAAAAGAAGAACAAATTCGAATTTCAGAAAAAACTCTCCGAGGTGCACACCCCCATGTTCCAAACTAATTTCGTGCCAAATTTCATGAAAATCCGCTGGACTGTCTGGGCCCTACGCCGGACACAGACAGACACAAACACACACACACATACTTGCTGCTTTATTATTAGTAGAGATTGAATATGCTGTTGTTTAGGAAAATATTTTCACGTAAATAAAATTGTGCTGCAACATTAGGTATTGTTATTTGTTGTGTCACTTTCATCCCCATCATATGTCCCTTTCAACCCCGATGATGGGGCAGAAAGGGACAGCGGATTACCCTACCGTAATTCATTGTACTGAACAAATTATTGGCGTTACGTCTTTGTTACTATATTCTTATAATAGACAATGAAATGCTTTATAAACTGTTTTAGAAACAATAATTTCAATTGTGAAAGTTTTATTGAAAATAAAAGAAAACCAGAATTTGTCCATTCCAGCCACAGCCTCCCCTAAATGAGAAGAACGTTACTTTTAAGGATTTTTAGAGTGGATTGGAAAAGTTACGAAGCGTAAAATAAAAATTTGAGAACAATTAACTGCACGGTGGAAAAAGTTATCACCTCATGGCGAAATTCTAAATTTCATCAAAAATCAGCGAGCCTTCCAACCTAGTAAAAGCATTCGAATTAAGCCAAAAATTTCATTCGTTTTACGTTAATCGAAATGATCTATATGGCGACAGAAAGTACTCTTTGTTTTGGCGAAAATACTCAAATTGAGCGAATAAATTCAGAGGTTATTTGAGCCTCGTTTTAAAATTCAAAAACTACTTACAACGAATATTGCGCTGGTTCTATTTGTTCAACGAATTTCAGAAAGACATCATCTTATGCAGTTATGCAGAAAAATTACAGTTGTGCATCTTATGCAATTACAAAACCTACGAAACGTAAAATAATAAATTAAAAACAATTAGTAACTACACGAAAAAAACGTTTTCACTTCTTGGCGAGAAAAGTATATGTTTGTGATTTATTCCAAAAAGAATTTTCATTTGTTTTACTTTAGCAGAAATCATTCATTTGGCGACAAAAGTAATATTTATTTTGTCAAAAACACGCAAATTGAGCAGATAAATTCAGCAGGTAAGCCTCGTTTTAAAATTCGAAAACTATTTTAAATGAATATTGTGCATGTTCTGTTTGTTTTATACACTTCAGAAAGAGATCACATTGCTCAGCTTTTACGGGCATTAATATGCTGCAAAAATCGAGAACGTGTGACATTTCTTCGATGAAATATTCCTAAAATTAACAGTTTTGCTTAAACTGGAATAAAAGAAGAGCAAATTCGAATTTTCGGAAAAACTTCCGAGGTGCTCGAGGACCTGACCCAAGGTACATGTAACCAAAATTTCGTACTTCTAGACCGTTCCATCTCGGTAGGAGGCGAGCGATACACACACACATACACAAACTCTGTTTCATTTATATAGATACGGTGTACTTACGAGGGAAGACTGGTAAGATTGTGCTTAAAAATTGAAGGGGTTTCAAACACTTGTATAGCTTTCTTGGTAATTCGGCTGCGTAACCTTGGCAATTTTCCTGTAACTAATTTCTCGAAATTAATTCTTAACGAGCACATATTACCACTAAATTATCTTTTCTAGTTGTGATATAAATTTCATTAATAGTTATTTATTTTATGCATCACTTGTCATAGGTCTAGTTCCTTACTTCCTATCTAAAGGAATTAAGATAAATGTTAGTAATGGGAGAAAAAGTATCTTAATAATGAAGAAAAAGAAAACGAGGAACACATTTGTAACGTAATAATAAATGCATATTTATTTATTTTTTTATTAAGCTTTCATAAGTTTCCTTAATCGGGTTAGAAACTACTCTAATAAAGTACGTTTGTTTAGACTATATATTTAAAAGAATATATTCTAATACTACACACACATTACTAAAGTGGCTTACTTCACTTTATCCGCCATATCATTCTTGATAATTGTTGCATTATATGAATAAAAAAATTTACACCCATTTGTACCCAAAACATCTTTTTGTAAATTTGTAAAGTAGGAAATTTCACGATCCATTTTTTACGCTACACTATTCTGCATTTTGATTTCTATTGAGCATTTCTTACATGGCAAAAAAAGAGAAAGTGAATAGAACAATTTATTTTGTAATTTTCATATTGCGTACTTATTACAGAAACCCATTCCATAAATTGGGGCCAGTATATCAGTGCAGCTGCTGGTAAAGTACAAAGTTTGCGTCTTAGAAAATCATGTTCCGAATGTTATTGCCTTTATTATGATAGTATGGCATTTTCTAATATTTCTGCCGTCAAACAAAAAAAAAAAAGTATCAAAATCTCTTCTGCACAATGATTAGGATTTCTTTTTTCGTCATACACCTTAGTTTGACATCGAACTAATGTTTCAGAAATAGCAGGCGTAAAACCTATACGTATTTTTGCTTAAAAGGCATGTAAAGTTATGGCCAGGCGGGATAATGAAAAAAGAAAAAACACCCAATGAAGTAAAAAAATGTTCAGAAAGGAAATTTTCATAAATGATGCCAGGCGAAAAGCATTCAGCAAATGCATGCCAGGCAAAAAAATAAGCATTCTTGTCACTAACTTCACTTAAATGTGTTGCGTAATTTATTGCAGAAAATATTTCCCACTCTTAACAGCTCAGCCATTTTACCCTCACCAATTTACATTAGCTTCTTTCGTAACTTACATAAGCTAAATCATGATACATGTAATCTTGATGCATATAACCTTCATAATATGAAAAACAGCAACATAATATACATATACGTGGGTGTGTTTTGCTTACAATCATTTTTATAGCAATACAGTACTTAAAAAAAAGCTTAAATTGCTGTTATTGGAAGACTATACGAAGTGCGTATTAATTTCACGAATAATGAGATCACTGTAACGTTCATTTAATTGACATCAATCTTACAGCTTATGACATTCACAGCAATTGCTGAGCACATGTGATACAGAAGGCATTTGTGTCAGAATTTCCCACCGTGCAAATATCGAATCAGATCCGAAATCCCTATGTATTGGTGATTCAATTTGGAGCTATTTGTGTTAAAGCATTTCTACAGAGCACGCATGTCCTATGATATACATAAACTAGAATCATTAGTGTCCTTGTGTGATATTACATGCGGTTATTACAATTTATGCATGAAAAACAATGATTATAAGTGAATTTTACTTAAAATGATCTTCTTGAAAAACATTATGTATACATATATATTTTTATATCTGTGCGTAAAGTCAATTATTTGAAATAAAAATACATATATTATTTTTACAAAAAATAATCAGCTTTTGTTTAATCGCGTCAGATTTCCAGTTTTAGCACCACTTACAAAGTGTTCTAAAAGAATTTTAACATAAGAAGATGGGTATCTCTGGCAGATGATTCTTCCTCATTAGCCTCTAGATTTTCTCTCCCTTTCTCTTGATGTTTCCATTTTTCCACTTCCCATTGTGGTTAGTAAATCTGAATTGTTGCTATGATCTATAGGGTACTTTATGGGTCACAGGAATTGCATTTAAGAGAAAGGCACAGAGATTTTACCCACGTTGACAAATTTTATCCATCTATTAAAATACTATCCATTTTATAATCTAAATTTGCTCTGAATGCACAATTCTTTCACTCATCAGTATAAATTGTACAACTTCACGATTGGCTGAATTTTGAGCATTGATTTTGACTTAATTTATGACGTCATTAAACGGCTTCGTTGAAATTATTGTATCACTGTTTCACTGCCCTTTTTGATGACGGCCGTTCGTTCAATTTTCGATTAAAACTCTCACCTGGAATTTGACTCAAGGTTCTTTTTGGGCCTGATGTGGTTAATAATCCCCATATTTGCTGAAACCAATTTTTTTTTAAATGTGTATTTTTAAATCAGCAATCCATTTTCATTATCTGTTTTTATTTACGGAGCATAAAGTTTATCTCTACTACATTTTCATTTTTAGTTTCATGTAGTCAAAGGCCAGGTGTTTCCCTTCCAGTAAAGAAACTAGGCGTCAAAACTCATGTAGCAAAGGCATATGGATTTTGGTGCTACTTGAAAGAATGGATGCCAGTTTATTTAAAATGCACCAGGTCTGAAAAGGTCTGAACGAATACGCAGCCCCGTTAGGGGGAAAAATATATTTTCATATTTTAGACTGAGGGGAGCAAAGTACTGCTGAAGGTCAAATATATCCTTGCCAGGATAGAAAGATAAGTCGACATTTACTTTCTAAATCAGCGTTTCTTAACCTTTCAGTATTCGCGACCCAATTTTCTATCATAATTTTCATCGCGCCCCTCCCCCTTACCATAAATGTATACAACAATAATGTATATGAGTACTGATTCTGTTTTTGAATTATTTTTAACTAACTGCCGAAACAAGAGTAAGAACGAGTAATTTGGTAAAAAAAATAATTTAGTAAATATCACTATTTGAATTTTGGGCAGGAGTAGAGGATGATTTTTCTGCACTAAAAACAAGGGCATTTCGCATTCTATTACCATTTTCAACGTCCTCAACAACTTTTTTGAAACTGGATTTTCTGATGTGGCTTCTTTGAAGACAAACTATAGATCTCGGCTAAATTTAGAAACAACTGAGGGTGGTTATTTCTAATATTAATCCTTCCTTCGAAAAACTTTGCTTTCAGAGACAGGCTCAAGGAAGTTACTAATAATTAATAAATTTGTTTTTAGTTTAGTATGTTTTGATTAAGAAAGCTTTAATTTAGTAATTTGTTTTACTTTAATAAGTTAATAAATATGTCGAAATGTATTTTGTTTTCTATGTGTATGTGTGCTTTCTTTTCCGTCAGTTAATCATTTTTTTAAGTAATGTTTTCTCTTGGATATTCTCGCGCCCCCCCCCCCTTTTCGAGTGCTAGCGCCCCACTAGGGGGGCGCGCTGCACAGGTTGAGAATTGCTGTCCTAAATAATTAATTTTGGGCTTGTAATTTTAATGTAGGAAGTCCATTCTAAAATGGTTAACCTTCAAAAAATGTAAAATTAATGCACATTAAAAACATTATTAACTGATGCTAGTCACCAAAAATAGTAATGATAAATTCTTTCACATAATTAAATACTGGGAGCTAAGTTACCATTTAAGGATCCATCTACGTGCCACGAATTTGAAATATGGTCATCTTAGTATGTCTTCGTCAATTGAGTTGGAAATTAGTGCATTTTTTCGTAACGTCCGAAAGTGAAGATTCTTGCAACTTATTGTGTAGTTTACATTACGTTTCTAAAAAAAGTAAACATTATTTCTTTAGTAATACTGCACGAAATATTGCTGAAAGTTTTAAATATTTACATAATAAAATAGTCTTCAATTATGATTCAAGGACAAAATTGAAAAAAAAAAAAAGTGCAAGAAAACGCGATTTTTGACGACAACTAAGTTTTTACGTTTAACAGGCTTATACTATGTCATTATATGCTACTTTATGTACAATAAATTAAACAACACCCTATATAACTTAAATTAAGTATCTCTATATAAAATAAGTTAAGTAACACTGCATAAGCAATAAATTAAATTAACACTATATGCGTATAATAAGTTTAAAACCAGCTACATGCAATACATTAGGTAACAATATTTGTATAACTAATGGATTGATAAAAATATTTTTTTTTTTTTTTTCAAAAATGCAGCGAGGCATCTGAATCTACATCGTGCATAGCCCGTGGGCATCTGGCCATTTTGTAAAGGGGAGATGCTAATTTATGGTATTTCTATTGAAACAGAGATTACGAGTATCTGGTTTTACCATTCTATATTTCAATAAACTTTTTTTTGCTTTTAAAGAACGATTTTTTCGCATCAAAATAATTACTTGTGCTCACGTTTCAAATTAAAAAGAAGCGAATTTTCCTGTCAATCAAAAACAAAATGCTCAAATATCTTCGATTCTTTTGCAACAAAAACATTACATTTCATACAGTACAGCATTCACTTAATAAGTACACAATCCACATAATGTGTGCTGTCTCATTTAATTTTCTGCCAAAAATACTCAAGCTGAGCCATCTGTCCTCTTGGCGCCTTTTTCCTCAAATTACCCTAATTTCGAAACAAATTATTGCCATTTTCTGTTGTAACTTGAACTAAAAATATTGTTTTTTTAGTTTTTAAAATTTTTATTTTTCACACGAAAGGAAAATGTTTAATTGATTTTTTTACACCGCTAACTCCGAGAACCTTCATCATATCATGTACGTAAATCTCTTGTGTCTATTTTCCTTGTTTTAAACCTTATTTATTCATCATTTTAAAATTAATTCTTTTGTAAACAATAGTTTAAGCTCTTAAATAAATAAAAAAAAAAAATCTTAGAAAAACAGTACTACTCATTAAACTTTTTTTATTTCACCATGTCAATCGTTTGAAGTAAATGGAAAAAGAGTTTGAGGAAAAAATATTTTCTCAATGCCTCACACGTTTCCAAAACTCGTACTTTTCCCTCAATCTCATCCCAGTTTTATTCTCTGAATTAAAGAGGAAGCTTCTACTTTCCCCAAGTCAATTGAGAATTCGGAGTTGAGCGTTAAAGATAAGTGCAGACGGTTTGGTCACACAACATGTTTAAACGTGGTCTATTTGTGCTGAGTTGTTTTTTGGCCAGCTTAATCATTTCCCAATTCGGAAAGTTAGTGGCTTAGGTGTTTCATCGATAAGAAGGAAGTTATTTGTTTTGATCCTTTCGAGACATCAATATCTAGTATGATTACTAAGAGTCTAATTTAGAAAAATTGAGTACTACTGACAATTATCGTAATACCACATGAAATTGTATGTTCTTATTTGAAGATAATTTTATTTATGCCATTACTTCTTTACATATTTTACGTGGAGAAATAATACAAGTAACTAGAATGCAATATTGTCGTATCGACTTTGTGCGATAGCCATTTTACTTAATTGTTATTCCTCTCTTCCCTGCAAATGCTCTCTGTCCTTGAATATTCTGCTTGTCTCTCTTTCGCAAACTGCTTTTTTTTCATCTCCTGCTGACCTGAGTGAATCATCACGCCGAAATCAGCATAACGAAAGCGCTTTCCACCTTCGGGGTCATTCGGATGCCTCCGTGGGTGGCTATGCCCCATGTTTTTGCTGTTCGGGTGACATCGACTATCTTCGGAGGCCAATTGGTCTTCAAGTGACGTAGCTAAGAATAGCTACGGGGCCAACTTCCTAGGAAAGGGGGTTTTTTTAAGTGCTCGGGAGAGAATTCACTTATGCACGTGGAACTGGTGGAAGGAGGCAGCAGGGATGGCAGGTAGCAGCGCGGGGTAAGAGTGGACTAAACACATGAGTATATTTTTTCCGTAATTTTAGTTTTTTTTTGCTAAATGGCTTCCTTTAATGTATATAATGATTTTAGACAGTAATAGTATTGGTCGGACGCGGTGAAGATGAACCATGGAATTGTTCTTTTATTTATAGTAATCATGGGACATATTTACTTTTTAAGCGAGCCATTGTCTCCCATTTACTCATTTATATAATCTGAGTCCTCTTTGTATGTGATTGAATGAATTTGTTGATGCATTTGATTTTAGCCACAAAATAAATTTGATAAATTATTAACTTGTAGAATTATTACTCTTGATCATTTCTGAATGTTGTTCATTTTCAAAATACGATCACTACCCACAAAAACGTGGTGGTGGACCTGGGTTGCTTATTTAATGGTTGAATCAATATTTGGTTACGTTACTAGAAATTCTTAAAAACTCACCACCACATTAATATTTTTTTTACACATAAGGAATCATTCATAAATGATGTCACGCTTCGAGGGGAGAGAGGGTCCGGGAAATTGTGACAAAGTGTGACAAGAAGAAGGAAGGGATAACAAGATGTGTGACATCATGCATCATGCAACATATCGTGGCATGTGACAAAGGGGTGGAGGGGGGTCTGCTGTAGTTTGACATATTGTGACAAAGGGGGGAGGGGATCACATATATGGCAAAAAAGCGTGACATCACTTATGAACGGGCCTTACGTAGGATAATACTACAATAATCAGTAATAATTCTGTGATAGTATATTTTGTAAATTAGTTTTTACGTTTAGTCTATTTGTAACATGAAATTATTTTTGTTTTGTTCAAAAACTTTTATACAAAATCTGAAATGTTTTATTATTTTTCATAATTTTTCTAATATTTTTTCTCAATAAAAATAAAATATTAGTTTGCTGTGTTTGTGCCAAATTTATTATGGTTCACTTCATTTAAATACAAAATGGAACTTGAGACATTTAAAATTAGAAAAGCAGTACGCATTTTGCATTTTTATATAAACTTTCATGTTTTGTACTATTCAATGAACTCAAAGGAAATATAACTTTGCTTTTAAATACCTTAATATGAATCAAATAGAGACTGAAAAAAAAAAAACAAAACAGTAAGTGTTCTCAGATTCATCTTATGCCATATTTTTATCAGTAATTCCTTATACTCTGGTAAAAAGAAATGTCCAATGCTTGAATGGATGGTAGTATATGGACGCGTATGTAGGCGTGTTAATTAGATTGTATAAATACATTGACATGCGTTGAAAAGTGGGGAGCAAAAGTTTTTGCCACATTTAGTGTGAATTCTTCCTTGAATCATTTTTAGTTGCACTTAATGATAAAAAAAAATGGCTTTCACTTATAGCAATATAAGAACAGCATTTGGAAACGTAATAGCGTCACGTAGTAAAAGAAGTAGATTAATAAATAAAAAGAAACCGGGGAGTTGATAAATACATCATTTAGAGAAAACTGAGAGAGAAGAAAGTTCAAAAAAGAACTTTTTTTGAAGGTATTGAATGGCTGGACGTGACTATTGTATGGAATTCCAAATAGAAGGAAGAGATTTCATCTTTGAATTTCAGTCAATGCTCGAATTGCTTTTTTATATCTATGTTACGTTTCGGAGCCAGTATTTTCACAATCCAAATCGCAAACTTCGATCTTGAGTTTGAAAAAAGAAAGGTTTTTGAAAATGTAGAGATCATACCGAAGTAAACAATGAAATCTACTTCAAATTTGCTTATTTAGCCTGAACTACTGTGTGCTTTAGAAATTTATCCAGTAAAATACAATGGTGCCCGAAAAACAAGATCTGAAAAATACTATTATCGATTTACACAGCATATGTATTTTTTTTGCACTGAAATTTAAGGGTATTTTATACATAGTTACAAGGAAGAAAAAAAAGAAACATACATACTTTTTTTATATGTTTTAATAATATGTTTGGGATCATTTGATAATATTAACCAAATTGTATACAGTACAAGAAAGACATTAAATAAATTTGGGTAAAAAATTTATTAATTTGATTGCAAATTAATTTACGTTTTCTCAATAAGAGAAATTTTAGTTTTCTCTATTAGAGAAAAAAAAAACCATTAACACATTATAGGGTTTTGCCCCGCTCTTGCTTCTGAGCAGGTTGTGGTTACTTGGTATTTGAACTCGAATTTTTCTGCTGTAATTTCCAAGTAATGCTCGCATCCTCAAAAGACTCTGGATGAATGAAACCAATCGCAGTGGCTTTCTCAGCATATTCCTGGCACTCTGACTGTTTTTAATAGATGTTTGGACGGACAGAGGTACACATATTTTTATTTTAAAGACTAGATGGCTCCAACCTCCCTGCTCGTTGCACTCGCTCGAAGGTCGCGCGTTCGATACCCACTGAAGACCAACATGTATACTTGGGGATATGTGCATGTAAAATCCGTAGACCCCACTACCTCTCCCCGTGCGTAAGCAATCCTAAGGCCTCGGTTAACAGGTAGTGGTCTGGTGGAGAAAAGTCAGGTTGAGCCCGAAGGGCAACGCCTTCGGCAGTTTCTTATTATTCGGCTGCTTTTATTTTACTGGTGGTATACTACTTAGTAAGTAATATATTCGCCCGGTAGAATTCTCGAATGCTTAAACTAATTGCAATTGTTTTGCTAACATATTCCTAACACTTTTCTCCACCAGACCCCTACCTGTTAGCCGAGGCCTTAGGATTGCTTGCGCACGGGGCGAGGTAGTGGGTTCCACGGATTTCACATGCACGTATCCCCAAGTGTACAGGGTGGGTCTTCAGCGGGTATCGAACGCGCGACCTTCCAGGTGGAAGTCCGACGCTCTGACCACTAGGCTACAACGGCCTATATTCCTAACACTGGTATATGCCTTGGCTCCTGACATTCTGACTGCTTGGAGATGTCCGGGAGGATGGACAGAGAAACGCGGACAGAGTTTGATTATGTTAATATTATTTTTTAATAAGAGCTTTTTTGAAAATAAATTCACACTTTTGTCTTGAGCGATTAGACAAATGATCTTTCAATGCGAAAATTTTTCATCAACTACCTTTCTCGTATTCTTATGTATGGCAAGTTTATACAAATAATTTTTCTAATATGCAACTTTCAAAGTTTAACAAAGTATTGGTAATTCTTAAATTAAAAATAATTTTTCTTTTTTTCTAACTGAACAAGTTTTTTTTTTTTTTGAAGAAAATATTTTTTTTTTGTTATTAGGTATTTTTTAACATAAATGACAGGCTACTCTGGTATTTCAAACATTCAGCTACATGGCGAAGAATAAAATTGATGGTCCAAAGTAATTTCAATTTGAATGCATATAGGCATTTCATTTTAGCAGAACACTATGAATTCACATATTTTTTTTCTATAATAGTGTAGCAATGCAAAAAAAAAAGAATTCTTTTAAGCACAAAATTTAATAATTTTCAGTACGTAGGATAGTAAGGGGATTCAGTTACGTGAAATTACGTAAGTAGGAGTCAGTTACGTAGCAGATATATTTTTACCATTAGCATTTGAACATTGAGAAGTAGACATGCGAGTGTTTTCTTCACAAACTCTTGCTTACTTTTAACCTAATATGGAGAGTTATGTTCATGCTGAAAAATTAACTTGCAGATAAAATAAACTCAATTTCAATGGAGGCAATTCACCGTTAGAGGGACTCATGAACGATCACCGTTGTCACGTGATATCCGCTCTTTGTTTACTAAGATATTCAATTGAGTTCTACGTGGAGTACACTACGCAAAATTAGTTATCTTAAAATTAATTAGACTATTTTCAGAGCTTTTTCTGATTATAATCTAGTATTTACATTTAAATTAATCATTATTCGATAAATTTATTAATTATTACAATAGTTATAGTGTTGTATTTAGTGTTAATTTTATGTAATGTAGAAGAACGTTATTTAATCCTTGTTTTTATTAGAATTTGTCGAACTCGAAGTAAAACGATGCTACGACTTCCTTTGTTTACAGTGCTTTAATCGCTGCCACGTGACCAATGACGCTGCTTGAATTGGCTCCATTGCAATTTTAACTTTGCAATTTAAAAAGAACAAGAAAAATTTGAAAAAAAATCTTATTGTATAACACGGAACATTGCAGAAAAAAAAATAAAAATATGCAATTTCACTTAATGAGCTGTATTAGAAGTTAGGTTGGTATGTGGTTTAAATTCAAATATTAGTTTATGAAATTTACAAAAACGATACATGAAAATTTCGCAATGTATGCCTTTCGTTAACCACTACCAGAAGTATTTCGAAATGATTTGTGAATTGAAAGAACCTTATTAAAATAAAACATATAAGAGATGATGCTTCCTGTGAGGCATCTGCATTTCATTACGATACTGTAGACCAGTGGTCGGCAACCCGTCGATCGCGAGCCCATTTTTGGTCGATCGCGACAGCATTTTGGACAGTTTGTAGTTTAAAAAAATAAATAAAATAACTTTTGAATTGGATGGCGAATTTATTTTCCCTTTAGAAAATGTTTATTAGTTTGTCAGACCATTCACCGGACTTAAGAAAACTTCCAATAATATGGAATACCAGTCAAAACTTGTTCTGACAAGAATTAACTCACGATTTGAAGACAGGCGCAATCCCGACAGGCCATATTACTAGTGTATATTACCCCCCCCCCCCCCTCCCAGTCCTTCAAGTCGATCTTGGTGTTCGCCGAACTTGGAAAGTAGAACTTCAGTCAATTTAAGTTGCCGACCGCTGCTGTAGATGATTTTTACATTTATTATGCAGCAGTGTTAAATAATACACTATATAAGTGACGATTTGTACTTAATTACAATTTTTTTCGTTTCATTTATATTCCATGCGTTACTTCCATGTTTTAAAATACATGCCCATAAGTTACATATTGTTTTAATTGAGAAAGTAAAACATGGGAATTATAAAGTACTTGCACTTCTTCTGTGAAAAGGGGGGAGGGCAGTAGGCCGTTATAGAAAAATGTAGCATTAATATGATCACTATTTTTCAAACTTTACTACTACATATTTACAATGTACATATCACGAAGCATGGGATAACAAACCCAAATACGTGTTTAAAGCTTGTCTGCATTTTCAAATACCCCGCATAAATTCTTTAAGCAAATATGCGGTGCAGGAGCAAACTTTTTTTTGCACGTATGCTATATTCTGCTCTTGTGAAATATACCATTCAAAATGCAAAGCTTACCGTTGCCTTCAAACAGTGCCAGCAATTTTTCGAAAAATCTTGCGATGGCTTATCTGCATTCCGAACTGTTTGAATTCCGAAGGTTTTTGGAATAAAAATTTTATTCTATCTCTTTGAATTTACTAAGTTCAAAGAAAGGAAATGCAAAAATGCATAAACATGAGAGAGATGTAAAAACTTCAGATCTACAGAGAAAACAGTTTTCCGTACATGTATAGAAACAATAATGGAGAGTTCTGATCAATATCATTTCAATTTAGTTTAATACAAACAGAAATTGTGTCTGTATACAGTTGGAGATTTAAATATGTCTTTGTTTATCTCCCAATAAAATCCGATTCACTGAAAAATACAATGTACATATATGATTTCTTCTTCCATTTGTCCATTCGCCATTTTCACAATATATAAAGGTGATACGCAAGCACAAGGCATATTTCTGTATTCAAAAATACTCCCTGCGTTGCGCAGAAGAGAGAAGACACATTTTTTTTCTGTCTGTGTTGCCTTTGGTGGGAAAGCACCCTAAATGTGCTCAATTAAAATCATGCAGAAAACATCTAGTTTGAAGAACTCGTGATCTTCGACACGACTTGATTAATAATGTTTTTTTCTGAAGCAACTTTCGTCGTATTTAACGAAATGGCTTAGTGAAAAGGTGCTCCGAGTAAATCTTTGGTCAAATAGGCAAACCTTGTGTAGTAACTTTTTTAAGTCATGTGATCGCACGAGAAAAGAATCGTTATCTTCAGACAAGACTTGATTAAAAATGTTTTTTTTTGAAGCAACTTTCGTCGTATTTGACGAAATGGCTTCGTGAAAAGTGCTCCAAGTAAACTTTTGTGTAGTATCTTTTTAGCCTACTTTCCCGTAAAAGTAAAAAAAAATAATAATAAAGCATGAAAGAAGGCTTAATGTATCGTGAAAATATCGTTAAAAATCAAGAAAAGTCAAAAATAAGTGAAGTAATTAAATAAAGATTGAAAAATAAAAAATTTGAAAGTAGGGTATTGAGATGGGGAAAAATTGTGTCTGTCGGTCTGTCCCCCCCTAATAACTTTTGAACGAATTGTCCGATTGGAAAAATTCTTTTTGCATTCGAAAGATCTCAGCGAGGACATACCATTTCTATATTTTACTTTTTGGTTTGAACAATTTTTCGTTCAATTTTGAACAGTTCAAAAAAATTTAACATTAGCGCCTATGGGCGAAAATGAAGCAAATTCTGTAAACTCTGGGTAAAAGATGCAAGTCCCAATGAACAAGCTCACTGGAAGAAGTTCTTGGCGTGAAATATTGATTTGAACTATTTTTGTTCAGTTTTGAACAGTTCAAAAAATTAACACAGAGCTTACGGGGAAATTTCAACCCTATATAAATCCTGATCTAACGGACCGATTTGCTTGGAACAAACTTTATCGGAAAGCTCTTATAACGTAGAACATGTAGAAATAGAAAGTTTATCCAGAACTTACGAGCCTATTTTGCTATGAAATTTTTTGATCGGGATTTTCAAGGATATTTCTCAGTGACTCAATGAGTGAAATAATGAATGAATGAATGGGTGAAAGAATAAAGCAATGAATAAATGAATGAGGAAAAGAATGAATGAATAAATTATTGAATAAATGAAAATATAAATAAATGAGTGAATAAATACATGAATGCGTAAATGAATGAATAAACACTTGAATGAGGTAACGAATGAATGAATAAATGCATGGCTGAATAAATGAAAGAATGAATGAGTGAGTGAATGAATATGTATTATCCGTTGAAAAAGGTATATTTTCAATAATTAGAACTAAAGATAAATAAGAAAGAGAGAGAAAGAGATAGCTAGATTATAAATTTGAATTTGGTGTATACGGGAAAGTAGGCTCGTATAGTTCTAGACGGAACTTCTTGTTTAAGTCATGTGATCGCGCGAGGAAAGAATCGTTATAAATGACATTTTCTTGACGATTGAAGAGGCGTCAAAAGTGAGAGCTCTATTTCTGAGAGTGTACGTAAAGAAATCACAGCATGAAAGTAAGCATAAATAAAATTTGTAAAACAGTTTTGATCTTTAGAAAACAAATATTGATAAGCATCACTGAACGATGAATGTTAGTAAAACTAAATAGTTGGTTATTTTTAATTTGATAACAAAAAAAAAAAAAAAAAGAAAACGTGAAAATCACATTGCACTAAAAGCCTGAAAATTCAATTATGAACATTGATTTCAAGGACATTTACCAATTTCTAACCAGAGAAGAAAATTTTTTAACCATTCTCACTAGACAGTTTCAATCAAAAATACACAGCTCACTACGTAAAACATTGCTGGAAGCGATCTGCAGTAAATTATTTTATTTCCGTTTGCAAAAGCGTTAAGATTTAAGCTTACATTTAATAATTATATGGAATTCAGGTCTGATTTAGACAGTTGTGTGACTCCTATTACAAGTACCTATAGCATTCTGCTCCTGAAATCGACAGTTAGTAAGTTAGTATATACCCTAACTACGATTTGTACTACTCATGAAATGGAGGAAATTGTCTAACTGACATTGTCTTGATTCGCCAAATGGAATTTGCATCTCCCCCTTCATTCATGAATGATATATGTTATTTCAATGGAAGCACATATATTGACACTTTTCCATAAAATTCGTGCGTCCTCTAATGTATTTATACAATTTTAAAAATTCAATCAACATCTTTTATTGAATTCTTTATTGTTTACTTATTTGATATCTTTTTTGATGCACATATCAAAATTTAGCTGTTTGCTTTTGCAAGAGTTATGGGAAAAATAACCTCTTGCATAAATGATTAAAGACCAACATGGTGTTAACCACACTGGAAATAATTTCGGTTTTTCATAATTTGCAGCAGTTTTTTTTTTCTTATCGTCATTTAGCTTTTCAGCTAATTTTCTCGCGTAAAAGAAAAAAAAAAAGCATGGAAGAAAGCTTAATAAATCTTGAAAATATTGTTAAAAATAAAGAGAAGTTAAAAAAAAGTGAAGTAATTAAATAATGATTGAAAATTTAAAAAGAATTAAAGTAGGGTTTTGAGATGGGGAAAATGCGTGTCTGTCGGTCTATCGCCCCCCCTCCCCCCTTATAAGTTTTGAGTGAATTGTTCGATTCCGAAGTTTTTTTTGCATTCGAAAGATCTCGACGAGGACATCTCATTTCAATATTTTACTTTTTGGTTTAACAATTTTAAACAGTTCAAAACATTTTAACATTAGCGCCTATGGGCAAAAATGAAGCAAATTATGTAAAATCTTAGCACAACATCCAAATTCCAGTGAGCAAGCTTACTGGAAGAAGCTTTCCGCCTGAAATATTTATTTGAACAATTGTTGCGCAGTTTTGAACAGTTAAAAAAAATAATAACATTAGCTCCTACGGGGAAATTTCAATCCCATGTAAATCCTGATCTGACCGACGGATTTGCTTGCAACAAACTTTATCTACGATGTGGAGGATGTACAGATACGAAGTTCAACAAGAACGGAGCGAGCCTATTTTGCTATGAAATTTTTTGATCGGGATTTTCAAGGCTATTTTTCAATGAACGAATGAAAAAATGAATGAGTGAATGAATGAATAAATGATAAAATAAATAAATGGGTGAATGAATGAAAAAATAAATGAATGAATAAATACATGAGTGAATAAATGCATGAATGAATAAATGCATGAATGAATAAATGCATGACTGAATAAATGAAATAATGAATGAGTGAGTGAATGAATGAATGTATTATTCGTTGAAAAAGGTATATTTTAAGTAAGTAAGATCTAAAGCTAAATGAGAAAGAGAGAGAGAAAGAGATAGCTAGATTATAAATTTGAAGTTGGTGTATACAGGAAAGTAGGCGCGTATAGTCCTAGACGTATCTTCTTGTGCACATTAAAATAAAAGTCTTCTATCGAAAGATAATGAGGATAGAAGTTACGGGACTAAACATACATTTCAAAATCCAAAGCACTGAAAATTCTATTTATTTAGAATACAAAAAAATACATATCAAACAATGGGGGGGGGGGGGGGGCTATTAAGTTCAGTTCACCATATTCGACATTCAGGTCAATCTACATATTTTGTTTTTATTTTTAAAATATGTTTAATCAAAGTGCAAAGAAATCTTTACAAGTTGCGTAGCATAAAAACTAGTGTGATTTTAAGTAACATCAGTAGTTTTGCCACAAACCTTTTTCTGGTTATTAGATACGTCTGCGTATGTTCAGAAGTTAAGCTCGTTTAAAGTCAATCATGTGTATGAAAAAACATCCAGAAAAAGTTATCTAACAATTCGGGTCATTGATTGTGGTTCACAATAATCATCGTGTTAGAAAACATTCTCTAAAATGTGGAAATATTGCCTTGTTCAATAATATTATATTCACACTTTTAAAAATTGTACGAAGTTGAATCTCATCACGTGATGTCGAAAAACATTCCTGAAATTTAATAATTCTACTGCTAAATTGTAGTTTCTTTACTTGCCATATTTGTACGGCTAAGAAAATCCTCATATGTAAATGCTAATTGTCCAAACCAGGAAAAAGTTTACATTTGCTTAGAAAACAAAAAGAATCATAAACACTAAATTTTTATGTCTGGTTCTTGAAAGCTTTTTAGTATTTTGTAAAAAAAATAACCAAACCAACATCATTACAATTCTAATTTTAATTAATGAAATAATAACACGTGCAAAATAAACTACTAAGTTAAAATAAAGTAAAAATATCTTATTAACTGTGTAAGTTACTTACATGATGGTAAAAGTTTCCTAATAATACATACTTTTTTTAAGTGGATAAATCAGATATAAGAAAAAAGAAGAAACTTAGTTAAAGAATAAAGGAATGAAGTATAGTTTTCCCATATGGTTAACTTGCAAAGAGGAGTAGGCAAACTTTATATTGATGTTTCCTCCATCCAAACAAATACTGGTATAACATTATAGCATAAAAAATATCCTGGAGAAGTTATTTCAGTTTTTTTTAGTAAATAGATAAACCAAAATACCGTAATAATAGGGTAGTCAACGTACAAAGGGTTTCTCATAATACTCCCACATAAATTTGGCGTGCATAAGTGGTCAATATAGACAGGTGGTCAACTTTACAAGTTTTACTGTATATATATATTAAAGTATAGTTGCTTTACTTTGCAAGTGTAACGTGTTCTTGAGGCATGACATTTATACAATGTCGCATGTGCAGAGCAATATGAGATCCAAGCGACACAGTTAACAGTCTTTAGAAATGTTGATAGTTTCTCTAGTGATGCACACCAGTCCCTATTAACAGTTTAAGATAAGCTGAGTCGTGAGATATATTCATATAGCAGTGAGTATTCTCATTAAGCGACTTAAAGATAAGTTCAAATTAAAGCACTGTATATATTTGAAAACGGGTGAAACGCAATTTAAAATCGGGTGCAGGATATTACCGCCAACACACTTCCAGATAGATTATGGTATTAGAAACCCCCGTTGCCCTTCTTCGCTTACATCTCATGGAAAATAAGCAGGTGGAGTAAACGAAACTTTAAAGAAAACCTGTTTCCACAGTTGTTCTTGGAAAATTAGCAGTAGTGGGAACAGCTTCGGCGTTTTCAAAATGTGCGAAAGACATACTATTAGAAACAGTAAAGGCCTTCTACTCATATGTTCGTAAAAGGGAATTAAAAGACTCGAGTTTCAGACTGGTTGGTGAACGATGGAAGACAGTAAAATCAGTCTGACATATTCAGAACATGCATATGTCAGACTGACTTTACCTTCTTCAATTCATTGTCATAGTTCCAAAGCGATCCTGCTTTTTAGCCTACTTTCCCGTAAAAGTTAAAAAAACGTAATAAAATAAATTATGAAAGAACGCTTAAAGTATCGTAAAAATACCGTTAAAAATAACGAAATGTCAAGAATAAAGTAATTAAATAAAGATTCAAAAGAAAAAGAGACTAGGAAAATGTAGGTTTACTATCAATCTGTCACTCCCCCAACCCCCCATACCTTTTGAATCATACCTCTCAAAGTAGGAGCTGCTGATGTCTTTACGATAGAGTTTAAAAAAGGGAGGGGAATACTGGTTCACCAGAAGAAAAATGCGAGAAGGATGAAGTTAAGGAAATAATTTTCGCAGAACTATGGATCTTCATCTTCAAAATAAATAATTAATTAAATAACAATAATAGTCGGCGTTCCTTGCAAGATTAATGAACTTTCTTGGTCAGGATATTCAGTTATATTATCTGAAACAAGTTTCTAATAATGTACTTATTTAGCCGGGAAAACATCCTAAAGCTAAGAATCGAAAGGTTGTAATGTAAAGAAAATTACAAACCCAAATATTGCAAAAAAAGGCTGGAGGTGGAATTAATGCGATGTGTGTTATAGTACATTTAGTTGTCTTCCTCTGTGATAAAATTTCCATAAAATAACAATTCCCTGTAAATCAATACTATGCATGTATGCACATACCGAAAGAATTTTACCCTCAGCAGAAGTGTCACACCCGAAACGCAAGTTTAAACGTTTAAATAAAAAAAGAAAGAATAGAACATCTTAAATTTTCTTTTAGGATTTTTGCGCATACATTTGTATTTACTAACAAAAAATAAATTTGTACACTCATTAATACAAATAGCAGACATTTGGATACTTATATGGCTAATTGAAAGTGTGTGTCTTGTTTATGTCACGCCAGCCACATTTATTTCTCTAGAAAAGTTGGTACTACGTATCAAGATATAAGAACTTACTTTACATTGAAATATATAGAAATAAAAAAATAGCATTAAAAAAATCTTCAATTATAGTGAATTATAGTGCGAATATATAAGTACGTATGTCACACAAGCAACAATCGGTTGAGGGAAATAGGAACAGATGACCTCAAGGAAAATAAAGCGGGGCTTACGTGAACACGAAACTTAATTAATGAACCAAAAATGTTTCTATAAAAACATATTGAAAATTAACAAGTAAAATAGCATTGTTACTTTTTTGTCTTCAACGCAAATGGACACATGTCTTCACAGATTGGGCACAAGTGATGTGTTTCTTGTAGTTTTTTAAGTGTGTTTCTTGGAGTTTTTTAAGTTTGATCCAAACACAAAATGCTTTGTTAAACTTTTTTTTTTTTTCCTTTTCTTTCTTATTTATCAATTTTTAAGGTATGCCTTTTAATTATTATGTACCTTAATTCAAATTTTCAACAACATGATATGATTAAACTAACGAAACTTGCCTTTTACATCATTACCTTTGGGGGGGGGGGGGGAAGCAGACGAGTTAAAGAGATACACTCCGAAAATATACTTTATAAAGACAATTCCTCACTATCACAAAGTATAAGGGGAAAAAACATTCCTTCCCTATGCTACAATTTTTCCTGTAGCCTATCTTTTTTCCTTTATTCTTTTCTCAAAGTCTGTTTAAAAAAAAAAAAAACTCTTAAAATTCAACGCATTGCACATGTTCTTAGTCACGTAGTAAATTTAATAATACTACAATTTGAAGTGCATTAAATATATCTGAAACCATTGTTTTTTTTCTTTTTGTTTTTTGCTTTCCTTTTCTAAAATTTAAAGCAATTGTGAGTAATAATGTGCTATAATTGTTTAAGTTTTAATTTAGTTTCACTTTTTATTTCAAAACAATTTATAAATTCTCATGTGTGTATCTATCTAAGGTTGATAAGGAGAAAGTAGTGAAGATTTCATCGGTGTGTCTCTCACGTTTTCGAACCTCTCTTCCCTTTTTTCCAATCTCAACGACAGTTTATTTCCCGAATGAAAGAACTTCTTTTTCCTAGGTCTACTGTGCATTTAGAGTTGAAATCTACAGATAAGTGCAGATGATTTAGACGCATGACACGTTTAGACGTGATCTGTTTAATTTAACTTGAGCAAGGAAGCCCCTAATCATTGTCATAGTTCCAAAGGGATCCTGCTTTTTAGCCTACTTTTCCTTAAGAATTAAAAAAAACAAAGTAATAAAATAAAGTATGAAAAAACGCTTAAAGTATCATACAAATACCGATAAAAATAAAGAAACGTCAAAAATAAAGTAATTAAATAAAGACTAAAAAAAGAAATAAATAGATTTGTCTGTCGGACTGTCACTCCCCCACCCTCCGTACCTTTCGAATAAATCGTCCATTTTTCCGTATCGGAAAGATCTCGGTCAGGACAGCTCATTTGTTTATGTTATTTTTCTATTTAAACAATTTTTGTTCAATTTTGAACACTTCAAAAAATTGTACATTAGTGGCATTGGGGTGTATCCCACATTGTGAGCTTGGACATGCATTCGAATCGTTGGTTAACCGCTGTAACAAATGTATTGGACGGAGCTTATTTTGAATAAAAATACTTTAAAATATGTAAATACTAGTTTTTATTTTATTTTATAAACCTCGTCTTACAAATCCTTTGACACACTGTGTATAGTATTTTAACCATTTTTTTTTTTTTTTTACTGAGACCCGTTCATATCCTCCTATGCCCCAGGGCTCCCAAAACATGAGAAAAGCTTTTAAATTGATTAACTTATACACATGTGGAAATGCGTTAGAATTTTTAATTATTTTTAAACGTTTCTAAACATTAAATATTTTTGAGACGAATCACTCTTTCCCTCCGAAACCAATTAAATAATTTTTGCCAAGCCTCGTTTAGTTTATAATTTATTTAAAATTTGCGTAAAAATATTTTTTAGAGAATATTTAAGTACCTTGGAGCACCTTTAAAAATTAATGAAAATTGAACTAAATTGACCTGTTCAATAGTATGTTTAAAGTACAAATTTGTAGCCCCGGCCGATTCTTTTATCCACATTATGACTTCGCTCTTTTATTTTCGTGTGGTAATAGTGTTTTATGTATAGAGAAGAACAATAGTAAATCAGTGTTTACAAGTACCTACTAAATGACCTGAAAATTCACATTTTCATGAAGTTCACGATTTCGACATCGTTGTTCGGTTCTAGATGTTACGCTCCATTAAGAAGCTGAGCTTCCTTGCTTTCTAAATTCAGTTGAAAAATCAACATTGAATGTCACCCGCATGTTGGTGCAATTTAGATACGAGACACGTACAAAAAACTTTTACGTGATCCACGAAAGTTTGAACGTGTCTTCCAAGAAGAATTTTAAGACTAACTAAACGGAATAAGTTGCTGTGCGGTATGTACAATGATTAGTTTGGACATAAGATATGTGTCAACGAATAGGAAACATTAATTAGCAAACTGTTAATTAAGCAAAAAGTAAGTTTAAGTTTTCTTTTTCTCGGTCTTAGAAGATCATGCGCATTTTTAGAAAAAACAATTCCGAATTTACTGAGTTTAATTTTCAAACTTCTCAAGTAGAAGTTTAATTCATCTAAAAACAATGACCAACAAAACAGTTAACCATAGGATTTTTTACTTATAAATGAAATTTTCAGGAAATTTTATTTCTAAATATTTTTAATCTCTATAGGGGTAATACATGAAATTGAATAAATACTACAGACGTTACTTCAAAGCTCAATTATTTTTCTTCTCTTTTTTCATGTATTTTGTTTCTTTATTTTTAATAAATGTTTCATTAAGAGTAAATAGAAGAACTATAGGGAACATATTGCACACATTTTCGAGCTATTGACGTGTTCTTTTACATTATGGAATACGTATATACATTTATATACATTCGATGTTCCAACAATGAAGAACAATGATGTAACTGTAATGTTTTGACCAATTGAGCTTTAATTTTTAATGGTATCAATTTCGTTTCCTGGCTTCTAGAGCATAATTATGTCGTTGACGAAGTATCAGATGTTTGCTCCCCTCTACTCAGAAGAACAAGCCACAAGAGCCGGATATATAATTTATTCCAAGTATTTTAATATAAAAGTGAAGAATACGTGCTATGCATGTACGTTTGTTATGATTTTAAGCCACTTAATTAATTTTCACTATTAACACATTAAAGGTATCGTAGTACGACGATTTATCTCGACTGTAGTTTAAAGGCGGGAGTCGTAGTACTACGATTTATCTCGACTGTAGCTTAAAGGCGGGAGTCGTAGTAATACGATTTATCTCGACTGTAGCTTAAAGGCGGGAACCGTAGTAATACGATTTTTCTCGACTGTAGCTCAAGGTCGTATCCAGAGGGGGGCGCTCCCTCCCCCAAAATTACCGTAAATTTTTGCAATATAGCATATATTACATATATTCCTCCTTGAAACTTTCCTCAACACTAGTGTCTCAAAGCCCCCCCCCCCCCGAAAAAAATTTCTGGCTACGGCCTTGCTGTAGCGTAAAGGTGGGAGTCGTAGTACTACGATTTATCTCGACTGTAGCTTAAAGGCGGGAGTCCTAGTAATACGATTTATCTCGACTGTAGCTTAAAGGCGGAAGCCGTATTAGTACGGTTTGCAACCACAACGCGCAATCCATGCGCCACTTTACATTTGCATTCTTCACTTTCTTTACATTTGTATTTTCACACTAGATTCTTCTCATAAATATGTACTTTAAAACATTTTTTGTAATTAGTGTTTAGTTCTTTTTAAATATTTCTTGTAGTTTTAAGAGTTTAAATAAACTTTTTTTAGTCTAAATTTTTTTATGATTACACAAAATATCGCCCGCTCTAGGACGAAAAACGAGGTGGGCCGGTCGCCGCGTTACCTAGCATACTTTCGTCAAGATCCCCCGCCTTTTATGCGTTAATATTTCATTTAAAAAAAAAAAATCTTGTGGGTCTCCTATAAACTGCAGTTTTAGCAGTTTTTCTTCTAGAATAACGATATAACGTCGCATTGTTAATTTGTTTATGAAGATTTTAGATATATTTTATTTATAGAATTTTTGATGAAAACAAAGCAAAATCTCATAAATATATAAATAACTTTTTCATTAGCGTATTTATTACTTTTAACTTCGTACAAACTAAGTAATTTACTTAATTTAAAAGAACCAACGGGTACTATTCTGAATTTTTTTTTTCTAATGGGCCGAGTAGTATTGGTTCGTAACCATTGCAGACCTAGTGCGTTTCCAGAGATTGGTACCAACTCTTTCAGCAGCACCACAATGAGTGTGGTACCATTGCCGCAATTTTTGACGCACAGTTTCTCCCTAGAATTCTGAATATACATCGATATATTTATAATCCATCAAATACACGCACCTTTATTCACACTGAAAGACTATTTAAAAAAGTAAAATACAACATATATTACGAACAAAAGTTTTGAGTAATTTTTGCCTTTTTTTTTTTTTTTTTTTTTTTTACGCTTATTTCTTAAGAGAAGAATACTGACGCATTCTTTTGCGTTGTTGCTAAGAAATAATACTATGCGAACTTTTTAAAAATGCACTGAATAAACCAAAATAGGATTTCCTGAAAAAATATAAATGAATTTGCGAAGAGATTCCATGAAATCATTATTTTCCTACTTCACCATTTTCAACGCCTCAATTCTTTTCGATATTTGGGAAAGTTTTACGTTTACTTGTTTAGACAGAAAATTTCCCTATATGCTTAATTTACTGTGTTTTATAAACGTCTTGAAATATCTTATTTTCAATTGTGCGCCTGTCTATAAAATCGAATTGCTGTCACTGTAAAGGCGTGGAAAACTTGGACAAAAATTGCATCAAACTGAACATCGGGAAAAAGAATATTTTAAATTAAGAGGAAGAAAGCAAATTCAACGGTTTTAAACTGAATCATTGCTAAATTGCTGAAGAAATATATTTTTTTATCGTTTGGGATGTCTGAATTTTAAATTTTTATTGTTCACAAACTTTTATGCTAATTTTTTTTTTTTTTATGCTAATGGTTTTAGAAAAAAATTTACTGTTATTTTAACTGTATGTTAGTGATAATATACCATATATTATAATAAAATAATTCTAATTGGTATTATTAAAAAACAATATTAAAAAGCTTCGTAATTTATAACAAGGTTTATTAATAAATCATTCATATTTTTTATTATTATATTTCGTTTTTATTCATATATTGTATTTATTGCTTAAAATTAATCATTACAAAATCAATTCGGTACATTTTTTTTCCACGAAGAACAAGAAATTACAACTGATATGAAATTATATTATTTCATTACGAAGATATAAGCTTGACAATACAAGATTGGACTTAAGAGGTTTCTGAGCAGTGTTAAGTAAATAGGAAAAAATATGAAAAAAAATCAGATCAAAATTATAAATAATTCATAATTTTCGATTAATTACTCAAAAGGGATATCCACTTGCCTTAAGCTTGAACTTAATATTAAAAAATCTGAAAATAGTATTGGAAGAGCAGCTGAATTAAACTTTTGTTACCCTGCATTTTCTGGGTTGTTATCTGCATGCAAAAAGCATTAGACAAAAGTTATAGAGGCACTTTACTTTGAAGAAAAATTTATAATTTTTATTGAAAGTGTATTTTAAAGAAGAAAATTACGAAGCTGCGAGATATGGTTAATTACGTCATCTAGGATAATTTAGTTTTACTATCACGTTATAACTTTTAAAAAACATACTACAGACCAATTGTTGCTAATTGTAGGTCATTTATTTTGAAAATTTTTTTTATTATCTTTACAAATTAGTAGTAAACGTTTCCTTCAATGTGGTTTTCCATTTGAGTTCCTACTTTTTTATGAGTCATAAATGAATACTGAGTAGATTGTTATTTATGTTCATAATGGTTATATTTCAGGGAAAACAATGTATATATAGTCTTTTTATGTTTCAAAGTGAATTTTCTAGTGTGTAAGTGAGAGATTGCTTCGGGATCATTCATAAATGATATCACGCTTCGAGGGTGGAGAAGGGTTCGTGGAATTGTGACAAAGTGTGACAAGGGGAGAGGGTAACAAGAAATGTGACATCCCTGCTTATGCAACATAGCGTGACGCATGACTACTGGGGTCCGTGGAAGTGTGGCATTTTGTTTCAAAGTGGGGAGGGGGGTCAAATATGTGGGAAAAAACCGGGAAATCCTTTATGAGCGGTCCCTTGGTCATTTTTTATGGCTATTCTGTTTGGATAATAGTATTACACGCAAAGGTGAAGGCATATAAAAATAAATGAATAAATAAATGGACGAAAAGCATTTACACATCTAGTAGTGTCGAGACAATAACTTAAGAACTTCCCGTCTTCTGAATATTTTGTAGAAATTACCTGTTTCTGAAGCATGTATTTACAGTTAAATTTACTTGATCGTGAGGACTTGTTAGGCTTACTTAATAATAGCATTGACTGAGGACCATCCAGCTGTCAATAATAAAATATTTTTTTCTTAATACTAAAGGATTTGTGAGAAAATGTTTAAATTCAATGGCACATTTGTTGCTAGTGAGACAAAATGAATTCGTCCAGTATGTAAGGTAACTCATTGCAGTTTATCAACATGTGACAGAACTCAAAGATTTTTTAAAAAGTATTCGCTGCTTTTTTTTTTCTTTTGAACTACAAATAAACATTCTAAACATGTAAAACAATGCTGACATCGCAATAAAAGCATTATCTAAGTTAAACGATCTGAGTTATCTCACATTTTGAAGCTCACAAAGTTTTAGGCGATTAAAATAGTTCCATGTAACACCGAAACATGCAAGAAAAATTCTACCTTAAAATGTTTGTTCATGATGCTCACAATGATTTGCATTGATAAAACAATTACTTGTAACCCCAAAACAAGTGTAAGCATTTTCTTCGCAATTATTGGTCATCATGACGCAGTTCTCTCAAATTCAATTTAACAATGATTAATTGATTATTAACACTATTCTTTCAAGTAATTGCATTTCGCAAATTACGAGGTTGAATTTGGGTAGTTTTGTGAAACATTACAAATGCATTCACTGAAGTATTATTCATAAATAATAAGTTTTAATCTTAGTACTATTTATGAAAAAAAATGGCAAAATAGGAAAAAATAAACTAAATAAATTTCCCCCAGTAACTAGTTTTCCCAAAAGAACATCAAACGTAGAGCTTCTAAATGATTCCCGTTTCTATTCTTAGCAGCTTTCTGAGAGAAGCGAGGAAATCCTGTTTTGAGGCCTTCCACCATTACAAGTTTTATCGAAACCATTTGTCAAGAGCGTTAAACAAAGAAGAGAATGCAATAACGAAACTTTCAACTTACTTTTAAGTGATACGCTTGTTTTTCACCGACAAAACTCTTTCCGTAATTTTCCAAAAAACGTTCTCAGTTTTATATCAAATACATTGTTCTAATATTTCCAAAAACAAAGTTTAATCCAAATCATTAAATTAATATTTGATGATCCTCAATAAATTCATTTAGAATTTTAGTGCAATGCTTTAAGAAGTCAGTTGATTAAATTACCAATACTGTCCTGTAAGTGTTAGAATGCTTTTTAAATGGTATTTTTAAAACAGTATTAGGCAAATAGAATATATTTTTTTCTGGGTGGTTGCAGGAGACGCGGTTAGAAATACATTAGTTCATTAGGAACACCACTGAATGTTACATTAATAAATATATATTAAAAAGGTCTTGACGTTAAATATTTATGACTTTCATAATTTAAGCTTGCAACACTAATTTTTACTTTAAGCTTCGGTTTAGAATAATTTCTTAAGAATGAGAAAAAAATTCGAAAATCGAAAGTATTTCTCGAAAATCGAAAGTTTGATGAGTTCTCTCCTTAAAATCTTGTGTACAAGCAAAGGTATATTTTTCATTATTGGACTAAAATTTATAAATTTACTAATTTCTAAAATCCTTGCCTAATTATAAAAATTAAGACTAAAAGAAAAACGCAACTGTCACTTTAACGTACGCTTTTTTTATAGCTTGCTTTATTTAGAAGTCTAGGAAAGTAAAACTAAAAATAGTCTTTCTCCCCAATCAAATGTAAATACATTTTTGAAACAAGATTTGGAAACATTGAGATTAATTCATACACTTGAATAATTTAAAGCAGTATACTACTGTATTAAATTCGTTTCATTTTCTTCGCATTTCCTCAATATCTACACCATGACATGCTGATACCCCTTTCTGATGACACACATTTCTAGAGTCGTCGCAAAATAGAGACAAAAATCGAATAATGCGAAAAATTTAAAATCTATCATATCAAAATGATTTTCTCATATTTCATTCATTTCTTCCTAAAAATAAATTAAAAATATGAGCATTATATGAAGAAAACATGAACACTGATTTTTTTTAAATTTCACTAATTTTATTATTATTTTTTCACTGGGGTTGCAAACATCATAAAAATGGATATTTACATGTGACGAAACACCAAAGCTGAGAAACATACTATCCGGTTTTTTGACACGCCGAGCTCAAAAATTCGCCATCGCTGGTCTACTGTTTTAATTATAAGGAAATATTGTTTTGTGTCTAATTTTGAGCTCTTCTGTCTGTATAGAGGACCTGAAAATTTCCTTTTTCCTATTTATAAGTTTTATTCAATGTTTTAAATGATAGTTTAAAGGACGAGGAGGAAGAAAAGCTTAAAGTTAAGGAATATGAATGTCTACTAGAGGGAGAGCCCCGCAGGTTACTTCAGCTTTTAATTATCGACGAGACTGATTATGAGGTCCCGCAGTGGACCAGTCGGTAGAAGCTCGGTTCCCGCAGACCACCGAAAGTGAAGCAACATTGAGTGAGGTCAGTGTTGGGGTGGTGTTTGTGAGGGTGACAACCTCTCACGGCTGGTTGCTGCGATCCGTGCAGGCTAAAGGGAGTTGGTGCACGTTAAATTAAAGAGGCTATAGGGAAAGAGATGACATTGGGCCAGTTTTTACTCGAGGCGGTAAAGGAATTGCCATTCGAGCATGGGGGAGTCGTTCTTCCGGGGGTCCCTGCCATTAAGCTAATTATCCCCTCTAGTAACAAAAGGTTACTGGACAGGAGCCAGGACTCAGCGTTTAAAGTTTAATCGCCTTTTTAGACCTTTTTTTTTTACTTGATTATTTTTGTTCTTACATGCTCGCAAACTATGCGTGCTATAAAAATTATTTCTACCCTATAAAATGTATATTGGTAGTGAAAAATGAAATAACGTTTCTTCTTTGCACTAAATATATAGATGTAATATCTAGTTAATGGGGACTATAAATATAGCTGTCTATCTAAGTTTTTTGATTTTATATACTTACAATTATTTTTTTTAATGCACATTTTTTTCCCTATATGTATGTATGTATGTATACATATATATATATATATATCAGTGGCGTAGGAAGGGGATGGTTCGGGAGCTTCATGTACAATTTTAAAGATTTTTCGAGCCCTGAAACAAATAAAATATACATATATTTGGAATTGGAGTTTTTGGGTTATTGTGCAATATGAGGTACATTATATTATTCGTTTCACTATCAAGTTTAAAGATTTTATGTTTCTCAGAATCTTAGGACAAAATACACCATGAATAAGAAACATATTTTGAAATGAATTTTGTAAGTACAGATCCTTAAAAAGTATACTTTTAAAGCAAATTTTACGAATTATAAAAAAATATTTCGATCTCAGCATGCACTTGATGGATATAACATTTAAAAACTACAAGTAGTTTTAAACATCGTAATATGTATTGAGTTTGTATTTCAGTACTATGAAAGACCTATTATATCCAGCATTATGTATAAAAGTTAATTTCTTTATTACTACCTCTATTGTTTTTTTATTATTATTATTATTTAGTTATTTATTTATACATTATTTTTTCGGGTGACTAAAGATCTTCGTTTTAAAAACATGATTTCCAATAAAATGCAAGGAAAAATTCAAAATAATAAATATAATTTTTAAAATGTATAAGATACGTTAAGAATGTTTCAAGATTTTTCGTAAAGATTGAATGTAAGTTCAAGGCTATATTTGTATTATATTGTTTACATTATTTTTAGAATTTTACTGAATTAACTGCAGAATTTTACTGCAGTTTTTTGCTTTTATTATTTGTATCCAAGGGGCCGTTCATAAATGACGTCACGCTTTTTTCCCATATATTTGACCCCCCTCCCCCCTTTGTCACAATGTCTCACTTCAGCGGACCTCCTCCCCCCCCCTTTGTCACGCGTCACGCTATGTTGCATAATGCATGATGTCACACTTCTTGTTACCCCCTCCCTTTGTCACACTTTGTCACAATTTCCCGAACCCCCTCCCCCCCTCGAAGCGTGACATCATTTATGAATGATCCCCAAGTTCATATTTCAATCTTTTGAAAATAGAGAAGGCTGGGACATTCGTGATCGTGGTATACATTAAGGTATTGATATGCTGATAAATATAATGACAAGTATCCAATCAACAAATTCACATTATTAACAATAAGTTCCGTCTAGAACTATACGAGCCTACTTTCCCGTATACACCAGCTTCAAATTTATAATCTAGCTATCTCTCTCTCTTTCTCGTTTAGCTTTAGTTCTTAATTGCTTCAAATATGCCTTTTTCAACGGGTAATACAGATTCGTTCAATCATTCATTTATTCAGTCATTCATGTATTTATTCACTCATTTATTCATTCATTCTTTTGCTTATTCATTTAATCTTTCATTAATTCAAAAATATTCTTGAAAATCCCGATCAAAAAATTTCATAAGAGAAATAGGCTCGTTAGTTCTGGATGAACTTTTTATCTGTACTTGTTCTACGTCATAAGAGCTTTCCGATAAAGTTTGTTCCAAGCAAATCGGCCCGTTAGATCAGGATTTATATAGGAATGAAATTTCCCCGTAGGCACTATGTTAATTTTTTTTTTTTTGAACTGTTCAAAAATGAACAAAAATTGTTCAAATCAATATTTCACGCCAAGAACTTCTTCCAGTGAGCTTTTTCATTGGAACTTGGATCTTGTACCCAGAGTTTACATAATTTGCTTCATTTTCACCCATAGGCGCTAATGTTAAAATTTTTTGAACTGTTCAAAATTGAACAAAAAATTGTTCAAATCAAAAACTAAAATATGGAAATTAGATGTTTCCCCACCGAGATCTTTCGAATGAAAAAAGAATTTTTCGAATCGGACAAGTCGTTCAAATGTTATTAGGGGGGGGGGGCAGACGACAGACAGACCGACAGACAAACTTTTTCCCCATCTCAAAACCCTACTTTCAAATTTTTTATTTTTCAATCTTTATTTAATTACTTAATTTATTTTTGACTTTTCTTGATTTCTAACGATATTTTCACGATACATTAAGCCTTCTTTCATGCTTTATTATTATTTTTTTTTACTTTTACGGGAAAGTAGGCTAAAAAAGCTGGGTAACGATGAGATTGAGCATAAGGAAAGTCACAGTGATGCTGGTTTTTTTATTCAGTGACTTTCAGTTGATTTTGATTCAGTAATACACTGACTAAACTAATGATGTGAAGTCATTATCTCTGAATTAATTTGCAATATTAAACATGACGTTAATCCACCTATCCAAAAGTTTCCTAGTGTTTATATAGTTACTGTACATCAAAATCAGATGTACTTTGTTGAATAATTGATATTTATTCATATCCAGCAAAAATATATTAATTTAATAAGATGGGATTGCTAAAAAACTGTCTAAGACAACAGGACGGATACACATTCATTTAACATAATTTTCTGTTATGAGTGAAAATTCCAATGAGAAATTCCTTTTGTATTGACATATTTTATAAATACAAGTAGATTTGGAACGGTTAAATAAAGCTTAATTAATAAGTAACTCTTTTAATAATAGTCTATATAATATCACACATTTACACGAACATAATGCTTCACTAAACTGGATGAGAACGATTGTGATAGATATGCATATCATGTCTGTAGTATTTTTTTAATTATGAATTCTTTAAACTGCGAATAGTGTTGAATGAAAAATTGTTTAATAATAACGGTTTCTGTTAATTCAGCACAGTTCGCATGTTAATTTAAAAAAGAAAAGAACCTCAAAAATCATTCCTCAGAATGTTTGGACATTCTCTCCGATAAATTATCTACAGCGCCAACTACTTCCGTCAAAGAACTTCTCTTTTTCTCCCATCTAAAGTTTGGAAGAAGATGGGAGATTCCAAACAGTAAAACATCAATTAAGACAACTAATATGCGTTTTTGACACATAAAAATAGTATGAAATTGAAGCCTATGTTTTTCTCCTTTGGAAGATGTCACTAAAATTTTGCTGAAAAACTTTGCTTCCGTGAAATACGCGTTTTTGTAAACCCCTCTCGTTTCTCCTGCGTTAAGTCTACGAGAAGTTCCCCAACAAGCCCTGAGGTGGTTAAAAATCGGCATTTCTTTATCCCTGCATATGTCGCGTCTCTCCTTATAGCGTCTCTACGTTAAATAGGTCGCGGCTTCAATGTCCTCCAAGTGAAACGATGCCTCTGGGGGTGCCAATCCCAGGTGACGGTCTCTCATCTGGGAGCTGGTTCAAAAAATTAATAGACCTTTCAAAGGGGTGGAAATCGGACTCCTGCTTACCCCCCCCCCCCCCGTTAGGCTCAGGAGCAGCGTACTCATTCTTCCTCGCCACGCGCGAGGATAAAACAACAACAACTGATTATGGGAACGATATTTGAAATTGACTAAAAAAATAAAAATATATAAAGCACTTAAGATGGTTTTAACATTATTTACGGCCTTTTGTTTTTGTATGTTTTGCAGTTTTCGATTTCATCTCGTTTGAAATCATCTCCCACGCTATTTGTTTTTTTTTTTTTTTTTTTAAATATGAGCTGTTTTACTTCAAAATCCTTCTATACCGTACAAAATGGAGTGAAATATGCACTTCATTAAGTCTTTCACAGTATAATTGAGTGCAAAATGAAATGAATTCTGAAAAGTTAGAGGGTCCACTTTACGGTTCTAAAAGGTGTCACTTAATGTTCAGATTTTCCTGGCCGCATAAATAACTTCCACTAATTTACACACACAAAAAAACATTTTTTTCTGACCATTTTTTTATTAAAGAGCCACATAACTAGATAGATTTTGCTTTTTTAGATATTTTCAGAGTAATTTTATCATAAACCAAAAGGAAATTTTTAAGTAAAAACAAATCGTAGGTCTACTTTCAGCGCATTTCCTATACATTTTGCTCGTCAAGCGAAAGTAATCACTAATTATCCTATACAATGTTTTCTATTATCAGTTCCTGTGCAGTTCAGTTAGTTCGTGCGGTTTAAATGAACAGCATTTCTCAGCAAAGGTAGTGGGTTTAACGCCTGCATCTACACACCTCAATGCCTACACACATCATCAAAGAAAGGAAATATTTTTTTTTTTTCATTTTTCACACAAAAAATGAAAAATCAGGGGAAAAATAGAACATCAGGAAATATAAGAAAGACAACTTCAATAAATTGAAAACAATGGCTCATTACCGGTTTCTTAATAACTAGAAAATAGTTTGAAAAAAATATTTTTTTTAATTAATAAAAGAAACTTAAAATATTAACTACTTTTCCAAATTATCTAAAATATCTCCAACTAATGCAACCCGGGTTGTCAATATAGTTTGGCTTAGTTGAATTATGATCCTTCCTCAACAGTCTTGCAGAAGAGCATTAATACGAGATTCATCAGTGACAGAAATAAATTATTTTAGAACAGTCCCTAGTCTAGCTCTTGATGAAAATTCCAGGTTGTAATGAGTTTCGCATACTTATGTGTTTCAGTATTAATTACGAGGAAGTTTAATTGGTTCCTCCATCAAACCCGTTTTCACATCATTGCATTTGTGTTGGAGACTGTTCATTTATTCTTCCTGTGATGGCAGCTGTATGGTGTTATTGTTTGCTGTTAAAGCTACACTAGACTGAAAATGCTCTTCGATTTCTGGAATTAATTTGGATGTCAGGATTCATTTGTCTGTTCGCTTTTGGGTTATTTTATGAAGCAGAGTTTTCCATGAGGCTATAGTAGGCATTCAGATAGATTTTTTAATTTTCTATAGTAATAAATGTCAACAGGAATTATTTTTCTTTATTTATTTATGTGATTTTACATGGTATTTCAAGTTAATAAGTACTTTTTAATGGTACGCAAATGATTTCTCATGCTCTTTATAGCATGTTCCGTTTGAGTCGAATATAAATATTATGGCCATGATAGAATGTTTTCCAAATGAAAACGACACTAAATTTATTGATTCGCAAGTATTAATCTTATAATAAGTCCTGGAGAGAGCTTCAGAATATTAATTAAATTAAAAAAAAACGAAAATAAATATTAAAATAGTACAGGTTATTTTCTGATCTGAATTAAACATCATACGTACCCCTGTTTGTAAGTGAAGACCGATTTTCAACATTTATTCAGTAAGTAATTGGACTTTTAACATCAGATGATTAAACCGTTGTATATCCTGGGCAAAATATTTACAACACATATTTTTATGACTTTAATAAACTGCTAATGTCGTTCCAAAATTAGAGAGTAAAATTGCGTCTTCTTCGCTGTCAATAGGGTCCTGGTATGAAAAAATCGACAACTTGACATGCCAGGTTTTGTTGTTACATGATATTTGTACGACGCAATATCCAACAATGTGTCATGTAAATCTTATTTTCTTTTCGTTTATATGTACCTATATTAATAGGCAAGATTAATTTCTAATGAAAATGTGAAGCTTCAGTGTTAATTTAACCACTGTAAAATGAGACATTTAAAATTCTGGGTGCTTGAAATATGTTTTTATTTTAACATATTTACTAATTAATTTTTTCTTCACTCAAATAATTCTATATTGTACGCCCTTTACGTATTTATGTGGACAAGAGAGATATTTTTCTTTCCGGATTGTAATTTGGGACTGTTTCACCAATGTGCGGATTGTATCACTTATAAGAGGGATTCATTGTTCCTGTTGAGGGCTTGAAGAAGATTGACGCGTATTCAAGATTAAACCAACGTATTCTAAATAATACAACGTTTGTTCGACAAGATCTTGCCGCCTGCCACATGTCCAAAAAAAGTGAAGGTTCTTGTGAATGCACATGGTATTTAAGTTATAGACTGGCCACCTAGCGTGAACCCTATCGGTAACAGTAGTCAAGGATGGGCTTAAAAAATGTGACTGAACTGCAACAGAAAATCATATATCATGTATCACTGTTGGTTCAGCGAAATTATTAAAAGTATTCGTAAAAAGTAACTGTATCAATACCTAGTAAACTTGAGTTGCTGATAGAAACAAAATGAGTGAAATGACTAAGTCTTAAATATATTTTCTGCACAGATTTTAGCAATAGCTTAACACGCAGATACATGTTGAATAACATTTTTCTCTGTTCACATTAATGTGCACAAGGGTGTGCATATTTATTTATTTTTTTTTTTTTCATAAAAAAAAAAAAAAAAAATACGACTAAATACGTAATCTATAAATTATCTGAATCCTGGAATGTAAAACGTACGAATAATAAATATAATTTAAATGAATCCGTTACATAATGTAGGGTTTTATTCCCTAAGGTAAAATAACTTTATTGTTTTCCATTTCTAATAACGCAATCCCGAGGTATAGCAAAGAATCTTCTATTAGGAGACAACCGCAAGAAAATCTAATTTCTACAAATTGATGCTAGTTTGGTTTGTTTTCCCTCTGGGAAATTAGGCCACATCCAATATATTTTGTCTTGTTAAGAATAACGACATTTTTCTTTCCCAATTACAGGAAAGATTTCTAAAATTTCTGGTTCGACGACAATTTCTTACATAAATTGGAGATTGGAAACCGCATAATTTGAAATGAAGCAATCGCGACAAGTTCTGTGTCGAATATCTTTTAACCACATATTGCCCTCAGGGAGTTTTAATGTAGAAAATATATTTCTAAAGTTCGTTATTAGTTACATTTGTGTATGAAAAAGAGGCAACTATATTGCTATAAAATCAAAGTATTTTATTTTTATATTATTTCTTTTAAAACCAAAGTGCATTGTTTGCTTCTGGTTTCAATTGGTAGGTAAATTAACTTAGATTAAATAAGTTTATGACGAGACGTTTTTGGGGGAAAAATATGAATTTCATCAGAGTATGAATATATTTTAAAAATGTCATGAACAATCTAAACCAGGGGTTCCCAAGATTTTTGGCATTGCTTCCCCTTTGAACACTGATGTGAGGTCGTGCCCCTCCCCCCCCCCTTTTTTTGCAGTGTGCAAAGTAAATGTACTGAGTATGACGTGAAGACAAATCATCTCATACAATATAGACATATCCCGGGATAAGAGAGGAAATGGTGCAAAAATTTTCCATTGTGAACACTACTGAGACGTGACAAGCATTTACATCTAGTAATAATAAGAAAAGGAGGAATAGTTTTCTCCAGCAGAAGCCCATGGTAAAAATACATATTTTCTAAACAAAGAGAAATACATTAAAAAATAAGAATGTAATGATGAGCAGTTTCATAAAAAGAATAACTTTGAGCATATAAACACAAACTACAAGCACACACACACGCATATATATTTAATTTACATGAATTTAAAGCAATGTTAAAGAAAAAAAAGAACTACATAGAAGCAAAGAAGCTCTAAAACAAAAAAAGGTAGAAAAATGGAGACCAACAGACATTTCCGAGCTAAAGCAGATAACAAAGAAGAATAACAATTATAAGTGAAAAAGTCACACTAAAAAGAAAAATAGTAACTATAAAAAACGAGAGAGAAGGAAAAGAAAATCTAATTTGTGGAACATTTTCCATGTCTGAAAAATGGATCAATTCTGAAAGTAAAATTTGAATTTTCAAATTTTAGTTTAACATATATGTACACAAGGGTCGACAAAATAAAACAACAATTTAAAGAAATGATTATTGTGCTACATAATCACCTTTGTTATTCAAAAATTTTAAATTTTTCCAAGTGGGGGGGGGGGGGAGCTGGATTGAGAGCAGTCATGTTCACAGGTGGTTATAAAAGTCGATGCATATTAAGGATTTTAAGGGAATCGATAAAGTGAAGACAACTGAAATTTAGGGAAAAAAAAGCTCTTCAGAATGTTTATCCGACGTATTTTTTCATTGCTCTACAGTCTAAATAAGATGCAATTCCCTTCTGTTTGGTTTGACCAAACAGAACCACTGTTTGGCCACCACTGTTCACAGTGGGTTTTAACAATGACAGCTTGTGTCTACAACTCCTAACTCAAAGAGTTTTTCCGAACTATTAAATTGCGATTAGAGTTAATGAAGGTATTAACTGTACATATACCATAATGGAGTTAGCTTGACACATTGTATTTTTAAATCATCGTTACATAATTCATAAGTCTAAATGCCTAGATTACCAATTCTATTTTACATCCAGAAGATTGAAAATGCGTTAGAGAAACAAAATTTAAACAATAGCATACACAAAAAATAAATACACGGTGAATGTCAAATTAAAAAATAATAAATAAATAAACAGATTATATCAAACGGAAAACAGTTTTTATTCATTGCTTTTTTTCCTCTCTTGCATCAATTAGACAGATTTACGAAACTCACTAGTTTGCCCATGTTTTTGTAACAACAATACAGTTCACTGCTTAAAAAAAGAAAAGAAAAGAACAAAAGAAATGGGAGTGAAAAAAGAAAACAGCGACTTGAATCTTGGCACTGACTCATCCTTATACAAGTTCAATTCAATTACTTGACTTTTTAAAATCATAGTAGTTTGAAATTATGGGCCTGATTAATTTTATTTCAATTAAATAAAAACGCACTTTGAAGTACTTAATTTAGGTGATTAAACTCGTCAAACAAAGAGACAGTGAATTTAATTAGGAATTATCTACGAAAAACTTTTTTATCATAGAAGTTTCTTTGGTTAATAATGCGTAGATTGAACTTTTTTCGGATACGTTTTTCTTTATATAAAACGCTTAATCCAAATAACTGAAAAAATATTTAAATGCAAAAAACAAGTGGCAGATTTTCTTTAAATCTACTAATGTAACTAAAACCAATGCAAAACGCTGAAAACACAGCATCTTTATAGTTCAAATATACTGATCAAAATTGGCAATGTGTTTTATAATGAAATATACAGGATAGTACTATAAAAACAATATGCAAGTGTTTGCGGTAAATTTGCTCTATTTAGACGTAGGAAGACGTTGTTCTGATGGATGCATGTCAATTAAACTTGCTTATAAGAACGTAATATGAACTTTGGAAAAATCTGTAGCAAGAAAAACATAGTATTAATTTTCATTATAGGTAAGAACAGTGGCGAATCCAGATTGTTTTATTTGTTGGTTTCTTTTTTCTGCCAGGGATGTTGTTAGAAACAGTTTAGCAATGGTTATTTTTAAAATGACTTCTTTTAACTATCGGCTTTCGGGGGGGGGGGGGGGCGGATGCTTCAGACACATTCCCTTGTAGCTTTTTATTTTCCTCTATAACATATAGATATTATATACTTTTTCTGGAAGGCAAAAACCTAAAAATTAAAATTTAAAAAATCGAAGTAAAATTAGAGGATAATGTTCAGATCAAATAGTTTTGTTTTTTGTTTTATACAAAATATTTTTTTTTACCTTCCCTAATATGTAGGTTAAGTTACTTAATGAAATAATAAACTACTCTGATTTATTCGCCTTTATTATCTTACTGTAATGAAACATTGTTTTATCTTGACACTATATGAGAATATTAAACAAAGGAAAGCTATACTAAAAATTAAAAAAAAAGATTGCGGATTTTCTTGGATATAAATATTCTTTAGACAGATGCAATCTTAGTTATCTGACACAATGTCTAGCAACCAGGAGAGCTACTTGACATTAACATGGCCTTATTAAGATACCGATCGTCCGTTAAGCTTTTTTTAAAGAAGAGTATCTTGATTTCATAAAGAAGCATTTGTTTAAATGAACATAATTCGTCTTGGGTGTTACGCTTGCGCTTCCGGTTTTTTTTTTTTTTTAAATATATATATATTTTTTTTTTGGTAAAAAAAATTGCAGAAGTTTTGAATTGGATTTTAAATGACTTTAGCATTTAAACTGTTATTGTTCCATTACTTATAGTTTTGTTTATGATGGTACGTTACTGTCGTGTTTTTGTTGTAACCTATTTAACTTTGCTACTCAAACAGATGTGCTTATTATTCTTGACTAGCATGTCCTTGTGATTTATTATTTCATCCCTATTCAGTGGAACGATAAGAGAAAACGACTAAGAGCTTGCAAAATATGTGCATTTAACAGGTAAGAAAAATGTTATTTTGATTTCGAATGGTGTAATGGTCTTAGTTGTAATGTTTAACGCCATTGATACTTGTATTTTCGGCGGTAAGTGTTATAAATCAAAAGTAATGTGATAAGCGTTCCATTGCTTGTAAATATACATACTGAAAGAACTTTAAGCGAAATGGAGTATATGGTCAGACATTCATAACACCGAGGACCTGGTAGCGAACTTTGTCATCAAAATGCAATTGTATTTAAATTCTATCTGCAACACGGAGCTGAAAACTTAAAGAGCTAAGTGTTATAAAACTTTTGTGAGATATGTGCTAACGTTTTCTGAATTTGTGGATTACTGTAAGGGAACACTTTCATTATTCTGATTTTGCCTAGGAATTATGCAGTAATGAGATAAAAATTTCTTTGTTATGGTAAGAAATCATTTAAAAATATTAACGCATTTTTTATTAACGCACGAAAGTAGCAAAGCAGAATTTATTTAAGTGATAACTACATTTGGTATTTGGTTAACCATTTTTGATGAGAGGAAATATTCAATATGATACTTAACACGTTGAGTGCCACGTCAGTCACCGGTGACTGACACCGACCTTTCCGTTCAGGCCGCGTCAGTCACCAGTGACTGACAAGAAGTTACTGACATTATCATACCCGAAGTGGAGTTCAATGTAATCTTATCTCTAGAGGGCCAAACTATAAACAAAACAGACACAAACAAACATTCCCTTTCGAACAGAAATACCTTCCACTATGCTGAAAAACAATGGCCCTAATACGTTTTAAAATTTCCGTAGAGTAAATTCTAATTTGTCAGTATTACGCTTCGCATTGCTGTATAACGATACCTGCGCGCGAGCGGCCTGACGGGGAAGTCGCTATAAATCCGCGTGGCACTCAACGTGTTAATTTCTTTAGGCGGATAAAAATTTCTTTAGGCGGAGTTTATCAATTTAATAGAAAATTTGATGTGTGCGGCAAATACCTACACATATAAACCATCACAAACACACTCAAGAAAATGTTTTTTTGTACCGCGAAAGGGGCTTTCCTTTCTATACAGAAAAAGAAATTCCGCCCAGCATTTAATAGCCGAGATGTGAAAGTAGGTTGCTTGAAAAGGGCAGAGCGATTGGTTCATAATATGACAGATGTATTCTGGAAAATAACCTCAAAAAGAGACACAAAATTTGCCCCATTTTACGATAATAATTAAGGGAATACAAAACTCGAAGACTTTGTGCAGTAAAAGCATGAAAAACGGAAAGAAAATTGTTCCACATGAGTGGGCTCTAGAAGCTTTACTCGTAATTTTAATCAGAAGGATAATTATATAACTTACATGTTTAGCGTCAGTAAAATTCTCATTCTTATAACTGCCTATTATTTCAAAAAATATTATCTGTCACATTATCTCAGTTTTAATGCAATACTATTCTATTACTCCTTTATTCCATGCTTTCTCTTCCAATCCGATGTAAAATAACTTAAATGTTCACGCACAAGTTAATGTGTAAATATTTGAAAATGAGTGAATTTCAGCTATACTAAATATAATTAACTGTAATTTCTTATTAAATGGATAGTTTAAAAGCTGCATTAAATTTTGCATTTTGTCAAAATTACTTTTGACACATCCGTCTTCTCGATTCTAATTGACATATTTCGATTGAAAGCTGTTATTTTCAAAATCAGGTACATATAAATATATTAACACCCCGTTTGCGCAAAATCCTTTGAAGTTGAATTTGCGAAAATGCAGTTTTGAGCAGAATCTAATTCAGTTCATGTCGCGAGAAATATATATACATTTTTAAAAGCTTCTGAAAAGAGATCTTGGCGCATGCCTCAATAAATCTTTGAAATATGTTTCTATTAGTAAAAGCTTTTAACGTTTCTCGAAGGTTTTCACCTGTGAGAAACGTAGCGGCTGTGTTTCTAATATCTTTCCATTAAACTTAATTTGCTGTAATTTGAAAAGCTAACATTTTGTGTTTAACTTATGTGATTCTTGTGAAAGGCACTATGAATCCATCATGTTAAAAGCTTTCCTTTTAAATAATAAATAATGTCAGAGCTTTTGAAACTTTGTTTTAGTCGGAAGTGAGAAATGTTGAACAAGAAGATTTGATTCGAATTTTGCTTACATTTTGTTGAAAATTAAGCCGAGCTAATACAATTAATTCTTAATACCGAGTATAATACTCATTAGTAAATATACTTCAGTACAGAGCAACAACTACCTATCCATTACCTATTGATAAGTAAATAATGTATTATTTAAAATTATAATTTTATCTTTTTCAAAATACAATTTTTCATCAACTAAATTTCCTCATAAATGTACAAACTACGTACAAAACCAAAAAAAAAAAAAAAAAACATCACCCATAGAAACGGTACATGGAAAAATAATCATAAATTCAACAAATTGAAAATATTTCTGTATCATTTCTTTACCAAAATCATTGCACCCAGAAAAAGAAAATGAAGTAAAGCTAAACTTTCTGCATGTTGTCGATGGAAACATGAAACATCTCTCAAAACGAAAATCCTTTTTTTAACGGTATAAAAATCCATAACACTCAAAAAACTGACGCGTATACAGATAATTTGTAGGTAAAGTAAATGCGCTATTATATAAAAAAAAGATTTTAGGAAATGGTTTCACTTTTTTTCGGTAGTCGTTGTCACGAATAAAAAATAAATAATTAATTATAATGAAAAATAAATTAATAAAGATAATGGTATACTGAAAAATGTCATTTTATATGTCATAACTACACTTGTGGTGTGATTTTGAAAACATAACTGCTATTGAGTGATGACTTGGCAATATAGAAAAAACAGTGGAAGAGTTCTGTGCTTCTCCAAACAACTTTGGTGGCTTCACCATTGTTTGAAAATGGCACGGTGAAGAAAGTTGTTTAACCCCTAAACGCGTTTGCCCGTGTCTGACACGGGCGAAAGATACCGGCAAATTTGCACATAACCGTCTCTCACGAGGGCGATCTTGTATATCGCGTTATTTTACTTCTAATGCCCGCCTGAGGTCTGTTTACACTTTGTTCGTATAACAAACTTTTATATTACTTTTACCCTATCCCCCCACTCTCTAGTCACACCCTGCAACTGAAATTGCAAAAAAAAAAAAAAAACATATACTATACCTATATATTCATTTTATATAAAAAAAAATCGATCATTTTTTTCAAGGTTTTGCGAAAAAAACTCGTGCTTCAAGGGTTTCACAAAATTTAGTGATCTTACATTTTACTTTCCAGCATATCTACAAAGACAAATAAACCGTTTTAATCATTTTATTTGTCATGTGGAATTTTTCTAAAAATATTTTATATGAATTTTACCTTCCTTGTTATTTTTCAAATGCAAGTTAGGAGTTTACAATTGTACTGTGGGGTAATAATAAACATTTAAGTCTAAGTGCACGATTTCTGCGGTATTTCTCATTAAATGATCTCGGTGGACTCAAAAATAATTCAGTAGGACACATATGGCCCGTGAGAATCAAATGGAGGACCATTGCTCCCAGAACTTCTTGCACTTCTAAGCAGTCTGAGTATGCTACGGTTTTCTGTTTTCATCATCTTCACAGGAAAACAAATCCCCATTTTCATTCACCCCCAAGTCTGTAGGGTAAATGTAAACACCGTGTTCATTCACTAACAGATAGTTATAAAGTTAGAGTTTTTGTTCACATTTAATCACAAGGACTATATATAGTACGGATTACAATGCTAGCAATTTTATCTTTTAATTCGTTCAAGAGATAAGGAAGGACGTAAGAAAAGGAAAGTAGTTGAAGCATTGACATTGTGTTTTTAATCACCCCAACTGAACCCTACTGAGACATATCTCATTATGATTGCATTATTATAAATTTACTCGCTGTTTTTCGGCCACAATTAATAAGACTCGAGACTAGAGCTTTTTTTTTTTTTTTTTTTTGTGAACTCAGTGCATGTATGGAGTGAAAAAAATCTTGGATGACTTATAATTTAATAACTGGGCATCAAACAATTCAAATATACAAATATTAAATTCTTTTGTAACGTCACTGAGGCAAGAGTTTACCTTGGGAGAATTCAGTTTTCGCTACAATGCTGTTAGTGCAAGTATCGCATCCAAAGAAATTATTCCCGAGTACCATAGCTATATCAGTATTGCATATTTTGCTTACAGGTGAGAAACTTATTGCTTATAACATGCTAACTAAAGGTTAAATCTTTAAATAAATTGTTGGAATATCTTTTTAAAACAATGTAATTTCACATTTCGTATTCATATTAAAACCGATGTGCAATACGTTGACCTGAGAATAAATGTAAACCTTGACGTTATGGTATGTATCTTTCTTCGCTAATAATTCGAGGAAAGGCAAGGGACGTTTATACAGAAATTGTCAAAATGTTTTTAAAACTGGATAACCTGCCGAAAATTTTCATCACAGTGCGAAGTGTGTAGTTGTCATCAGATGGTAATTGTTCAAAGAACATATGACAGAGAAAGAAATCTGGAGACAAGAGAGATAGAAGAAGGGAAGTATTAAAATTACTTTGCAGAATTTAACATCGGATCTCGTCAAAGAATCTTTAAAAGCTTTTTGGAACATGGCATGTGAAATTGAATTGAGAGGAGTAAAACCAAGCTACAAATACATATATTTTCTGATCCTGTGATTTCTCACAATATGATTTAAACCAGTGGTCGGCAACCCGTCGATCGCGATCGACCGGTCGATCGCCAGCCCATTTTCGGTCGATCGCGATAGCCTTTTCGCCTCTTCACATTGTGTGAGAAAAAAAAAAAAGAAAATTTGAATTAGAAGACGAACCTAAATAAATATTTTTTATTTTTTTAAGAAACTGTTTGGTAATTTTTGAGGCCATTGGCCAGACCGAAAAAAAAATGCCATTTATCCAAAACGTCAGTCGTCACATTAACTATGCTCTCGGTGAGTGTTAACTGAACTTTGTAACGGTATTTAACACGTGTTTTTTATTTAAAAAAACAAAACAAAACAAAAACTAACAGAATTTTATCAAATTTAAGGAAATAATAAATTAGTACTTGAACTATTGTTTTATTGTTTTGATGCGAGTTAATGGTGCTAACATACATTATTTTACAAATGGTAAAACGCATCAACACTTGTTCTGTCAAAAATAAACCTACAATTTTAAGGCAGGGGCAGTCCCAACATGTCCTATTAATAGCGTATACCCAAACCCCCCCTCGTCATCCGAGTCGATCTGAGTGTTCGCCGAACTTGAAAAGTAGATCTTCAGTTAATTCGGGTTGCCGACCGCTGATTTAAACATTTCAATGTAAACAGTGTCATAATGGCATTGTGCATACCAAAATGAAAAGTTATTGGTGTGGTTGGTGCATCAGTTAGCAGTTTTAATGCAATTTAAGATGTCATTGACAGGCGAACAGAAAAATTGTATAAATTGTAAGCGGCTCTTTTTAAAATTATAAACTGAATCTTCAACTTTTATAATGACCATTTTAAGAAAAATGGCTTAAATACTTATAATTTGTTCTCCCGAAAGTAGTTATGATACTGCCTATATATTAATAAAAGTAGTACGTTTAGTGAAGTAAAATTAATAAACTATATGGTTAATCATAAAATAAATTAATCTCAGAGATGGTCAAGAGGGGAATCAGACTACAATGTAAAATTTAAAAAAAGCGAATTTCGAAAATATTTTGCTATTGAATGACACATTAAAAAGAAAGGAGAAATAGCTGAACTCATTTTCTCTTGATCCACAACTCCTATCCTCCGAAAAAAGAGACATTATTAGTAATTTAGCCCATTTTCCACCAAAAAATTTTCTTTTGTGCTATAAATAGCCAATACAGAGGGAAAAGAAAAATATTCTAGTAGTTTCCACCAAAGTAACATTTTTTCAGTGGAGTCTGATGTACATTACCTCAGTTTTACATTTTAGTTCCGTTATTGCTCTATCTGAAGCAAGGCCTTGGAGATAAAAACATTGAGAAAACCCGCTTGGCTACTTTTGAGGCATTGTATGATGGTGGTAAAAGGAAAACGATAAATGTAACGCCTTTTCAAACTACATCACTTTAAAGAAAAGTCTACAATTTTCTCTCTTATACTTTTGAAGATTTAATCTTTATCACTTTTCATTTATCGTGCACACAACAGCGTGCAATTTTCCGTTGATTAAAACAGAAACTACAATATGACATTTTATTATTAATTGATATTAAAAATAAGTTAAGGGATTTAGGGACACTTGATGTAGGTTTTGAAGTTATGCACACCAGAATGAAAATTATAATCCTTACTAAATTCGCAGAAAATATACAGGCAGAAAAAAAAAGCTAATCTTAAAAAGCACACCTTTCTCCTAAATTTAAGCTTACAATTGTTGTAACAATACTCCGATAAAAATAATCTTTTTTATTAAATCCATATTAATAATGCACTAGCAGGAAAAATTACGTGATATTGAAGAAAAATAAAATAAGTATTGCATAAGCGCATATGCATGAAAAGATACTGCTGCCCTTATCTAACGTCACTGAAACTAATTTCCTTACAAGGTTCAAAAATAGCAACGTTGAGCGATAGCTAAGAAGCCTGACCCTAATAATATCATTGTGAAAGAACAAAATACCGCAAGGCATTTTACCAAACATGATTTAGAGTAAGAAAACTTGCTCTTTGCCCTGGCGTATTATTTTCCAGACGACGTATAAGAGAAATAAAATAATTTTTCCGGTTAATAACAAGATGCGACTCGTTGATGCGACGTCTGTTTGGAAGGTAGCGGATGCATTTTAGCTATTAAATGAAATAAGCCCATTCGCCGAAATAAAGGTGCTTAGTAATAGTTTTCAGAAAATAAAGATTTTTGAACAATAATTCTTTGTAATGTAAGAAAGTGCTGGGCTTTCTTACTGTTACTTCAATGGTAATCAATAAAAATATGTAATATATATACTGGTAAGCCCGGCGGTCATACGAAATGACCGCTGTTCCAGCATTCATCGTCAAAACACTAGTTTTAACGAAACTAGAAAAAAATAGCGGTGCCACTTTATAATATATAACAAGCTCAGATGATAAATAAATTTAAACAAAGAAAGAAGGATTAAATTAAATTCGCGTTTACATTAATTTTTAACAGAGATTGCAAATCTAGTGATGCCTCACGCAAAATGCTAGAGAAATGTTTTAATTATTAGTATATTTGACATGTGTTACAACAATGGCAGCTGCATTACAGTTACATTGTTCATTGAAAAATTAAAAGTTAATTAAAAGAACTAATTGAGTCGCAACTTTCATTTTTGCAGCAATGAGTTTCTCGTGTCGTAAACATTAACCGTGCCGAATGTGGTCTCGATCGGTAAAACGGAGTGGGATTCTATAGCGTACAGACAGACAGACAGAATAAGCAGCTTATGGAAAAGATAATAATGATGGCGCTGCGCAGGAACCAATAAAATCGTAACGGCTAATACCATCAGCCAATCATAAGATACATCACATCTGCGGTGCACGCGTTTAAAACTTGAATAATGGCGTATCTGGACAACTGACACGATTGTTATGCTTTTCTTTTATTTGATTGCTTAGAAACTAATTTCACAGTTAAATATCCAGAGTAGCAACACTTTTCAATGTATCGCTGCTTCAATACTTGAGAATCTTGACAAACGTTTTCTCATAGATTCTAATTTTAAATTTTTCTTCGCCAATGAAAACGTTACATTTCTTTGGGCATTAAAGCGATTACTTTCTTGCTAAATATGAAAGATTATTTACACAAATCTTAAAATACGCAATAAAGGGTTAAGTGCTGACATTCTTCCAGTCGTCGTCAAGAGTCATCATAACAAATAAAACGTGTAAAAATATACGCATATTACTGTTCAAAATTAGTTTTTTTCCCCTCAGGATCCGATTTGCTTTACTTTCAATTGCCGAGCGAGCATGTTATTTGGTAACTTTAAAATTTCAATTTGGGTATTAACATCGACATTCGGAATCTTGCCAAGCTTTGGACACTGTGAAATCTGTATACATTTTGTTACAAGACATATAATTTTGATTTAAAGAGTTGTGCGCAATATAGAGTTATTTTTTCTAAAGAACCGATTCTTTTCTTAAAGCTACTTTAAAATAGTTTAGTTTGTAGTGAGCGAGAGAAGCAAGGTCGAACTCGCAAAGCGTTCCGAAGGAGCTGCGTAAGCAGTTCTGGGGCTTTGGGCGAGCGGAAGCGAGCAGAGGGCTGGAGCCCCCTAATAAATATATAAAATGATAACACAAATAAGAAAAGACGACCCGTGCAGAATTCCGCTCTGCGCACCAAATGGTTTTGTATGGCATTCCATTCTACCCAATAAAAACAGAAGATTTACTTGTTTTTTTTTTACTTGATAACAAATGGTGCCAGCATACACAACATCAATTAGGCATCTATTAAAGGACCTCTTCTTAGACGATTTTAAATCTCAAATTCAAGAGTAGCGGTACATGTTTAGAACATGGGTCTATTTTTCGTCATTAGTCGACACGATAAGCTTTAAAATGAGGGGTAAATCATGGAATTTCATAAAGGAATAAAGAATATATCGCGGATCGATAGAAAAACAAGCTAGAGATATAGATAAAATGCTCCTGCTAGCAGCTTTAAACTAGGAACTTTTGCAAACTCCGGGTCATTGTTAATTGTAATGGAGCTATGATTTCAAAATATTTTATCCATCATAATTTTGCGCCGACTGCAAAAAGTATGTTAAAAGTCGTACCGGTGTTGTTAAGATATATTTTACTTTTTAACTAAGTTTTAAAGTTGAAGACGATTCTATTTTGCCTTCCAAAAATGATTTAATGTTGTTCTTTTTTGTGTAAACACATTTTTATGAATACTACATTTAAAAAATATATTAAAGGTATAGAAAACAGACCGAGAATTATTTTTTTCAGAGAAACCTTCACTTAAACTCCTATTATAATTTTTTTTCAATAATACTGTTTAAAACGTACATCGACTGACTTTCGAAAATGACTAGCTTACATAAAAGAGCATTTTTAGCATAAAGAGACGTAAAATAGTATTCTTATCATCTGAGATTAAGATATTCAATTTATAATTGGAAAATTTGTAGGATGATTAGAGATAATTTCGGCGATTGTCAGTGTCGCAGCCAGGTTCACGACATAAGGGCTCGTGATACGCAAAGTGGCATAGACAATAAAGCACAAATTTTCTGGAAAACTAGACTAATTTATTCACACGCATATAGATATTAACTTAGGCCCATGAGATTATTACTATTAAAAAGGAAAAGGAAATGTGCAGGGAACGAACCATGTCCGGATCCAAAGGGCAGCACTTGTTGTGGTATTTTAGTCCATATGTGTGGGTGGGCGATCCTTCCTCGTCCGGAAGCGAATGGTGATCATCATGGTCCTGCTTGTAGAAGAAGCCTGACGCGCCTATTTTATAGACGGCAGATGTTGTCAATCAAAAATGGTACAGAAGGGCCCATCTCTGCCTTGGAAGATGAAGTGGTTTCAGGGAAAAACTGATCTCCTCTGTCAAGATCTGATGAAAATTCTCCTCCGTCAAAATCTGATGCTGTTCTTATGTAACTCTCATGTTCTCTGATGATGTTTTTTGCCGAGATTTTGGTTTTAATTAACCAAAAGCCCCTTGCTGATTTGATGGGAGGTCTTGACCAATTCAGGCTCAATTGGCCTCCCATCTTTTCTTAGATTTCTCCCAACCAGGGCGCTTCCCGTCGACCGTTGGCTGGCGAGTTTATCAGTGGGGCGGTACGAAGATCCACGCAATCAGAGCGTTTTGCTTCTGGTGCTCTCACGGTGTTTTTGCCTCCGCAGCCATCTTGTGTTATAAACTTTATATTTATCTTATCCCTCCAATATGCCTTTGTTGAGATAGTCTCTTCAGCTATTGTTGGTCCAGACGGACTGGTCGCCGCTGGTCGTAAAAATGCCTATCACATTGTAACCCCCCATCTTTCTGTTACGGCAGTCAGATATCTATGTGTTAGAGTTATGCAAATGATTGTATTAAGCTTAAAACCTGTGACTCCACTGAATATAATTACTGTAATTGAAACGGTTTGAAATGTTTCCTGACGTATACATGTATCTGACTCCTCGCCATCCATATATTTGCAACAGTTCAGAAGCTCTATTTGTTCCCGTACACTTTGATATAAAGGATAATCTTCTTTCACCATTGAACTAAATACTAATTATGTAATTAATTATTATAATAACTAATCAATTTTCTTTTTAGCGCTTAGAGTAACATAGTACTGCAAGTTGCATTCTTGCAAAATATTTTTAAATAATTTTTCTAAAGTAATACGGAATGCAAAACACATGCATAACAAAACTTTTATTCAATAGCACTAAAATGTTTTTTTAGTTTTTAAAACGTGCAAATATAAGCCCGTGAAACAAAATAGAATGCTGCTACACAAATTATTATGGCAGGATTTCCTTTTCCAATAATCATAAACCGAAACTAGCACTGTGGTTTGAAAGCAGTAAACGTAGCTGTTGCATTTTACAATTTTAGTAACTAACAGTAGAAAAACGTAACTTAAAAGGCGGGGCTGGGAATAAATCCAAACGACAACGCTCGTCTGACATTTTCCACATAAAAAGATATTATTAAAAATCATATGACCCACACGTTTCTTGCATAACTCCATTCTCTTGGCAATATAAATATTGTAAATAAGCCCGGAAAATATAATGTTTGATATGGACACAGCCCGTGAAAGCCTAAATTACTATATAAAAAATATTGTATTTAACAACAAAAACGAGTAAGAAAACTGAATTCATTAAATCGTATTTTACTGCGTCTAACAATTTCCTTGATGAAAGGAAACTCAGTTGAAAGGAGGAAAAAGATGGTAAATACAAAGAACAATATGTACATAACATTTTATAGGTTAAAAAAAATATATTATGGGTAGAAAAATATGAAACATGCTTTTCTTGTATAGCTTCATTTATTTGGACTGAACACTGGCATGGAAGAATTACTTGTTGTATTTTAGAAAAAAGATTCTCTCTGAAAAAAAATGATCTCTTTACAAAATTATCATTCCTTACAGCTTGTTCAAAGGTAATTATTTCAAACCATTTACTTCATTTTGAAAACATCATTCGTCATGTTTTATTTGAGTTGTTTATCACAAAAATTTTCAGCTTTCATCAACAATAATCAAATTATGTATCATTTAATCAGCATAACCAGAAGAGCTTTCTACGGTACAATCAGCTTCCTTGACATGTTACTCAAATATTTGGCAAGTTGTACTGGCAACAAAAATTCGTTAAAATATATCACATGATTAATTAGAGCAAAATTTATCTAGAAACTTAAATTCGAGGCTTTTGTATCTTAAAACGAACGCCCGGACAATGAGCATAAGGGTAAAGTTCTTTGGCCTTAAGATTATATAAAAATAACTTCAGCATTTTTCCAGCTCATACAAGTTCAAAATGTTACAACTGATTTTCGTCTTATCTGACTTCTGCATAAAAATGTGTCTTTGCTCATCATAATGAACTTTCATTTTTATTCCAACTAGCTAAGTTTCGAGATTTTCAGACAAAATCTAAAACGGATAAATAGTAATTGAAGTAAATTAGCCCTAGATGCTTAAATCTCATGATATTTTTGTCTAAGATTCAAATAAAACTCAAGAATTAAAGCAAAATAATAAAAGGATGCACACAACTAGCACTAATTTCATCTCGATGTTTTTATTTAATCAGTTTCTTGCCTTGATTTGATATAACCACATCAATAAATCTTTCCTAGTAGCTAGATAATTAACTATAAAGCCTGGTAGCGTATTATCTTACTATGTCTATAAAAATACTAACAGGACTGCATAAATAACAAATGTTTTAGTTTCACCAGATGTATTCAAAGGAATCCTATACTGCAGGAAAGATCCGTGTTTACCTCCGTATATTGTCTTCACGAGACATTCGGAAGGCTGAGCCACTCACGATGAGAATCATTAGACTATGCTTTGCTATTGGATTATATATTGATTTTCTGAATCAAGACGTTGTCCGATGCTTCCGAGATCTGTTTCAAACTAAGCTTATTAAATTATCTGAGGGGACAGGAGGATGCATTTCATGTATCCAGTGTCACGTACAGAACTGGATCTCCCTGAGGAATTACATGCGTTAAATTTATTTCAAAATCCCAAGCTGCTTTCAATTATTTTAACTTTATAAAACAGATCATGGTAAAAGATAGTCATTTTAAGAGAGTAGAACACATTTGTTATTTCCCCAAATGTTTTAACAATTCAGACTGAACATTTTGAAAACGCTTCTTGACTAAAAATCCCACTTTTGAGAGTCTTTCAAGATAATATTCATGAAAATGAATAAATAAATAAGTAATAAGTAAAGAAATGTGCAAAAATTAACGAATTTTTAAATGAAAAAATGTATGTCGCCGTTAAAAACTATGTATTTCTATAAAACTCCGTAAAAACTACCAATTAAAAACAGAAATTTTAAATCTAATATTTTCAAGAATTTAAAATTACAATTTTGAACTATTGAATTTCAAATATATTTCTTTTTTATTTAGTTTAGTGTGTCTTCAAAACGAATGCAGCAAGGGAATTCGGTTTGGAACGCATTCAAGATTTGTGTTGAGTTTAAACGTGTGTATATATATGGGCCCGTCGCAATTCCGCTGCAGCGTAGGACAACTCCGCCGAAAATTTTATCCCCCTCGTCCCCAGATGGGACAGTTCCGCCGCATTTTTTCCCACCGTTTTCACAGGACGGGACAAATCCGCAAAAGGAGTTGAGATAGTTAAATGTTTGGTTAAAAGTTTGAATTGGTTTTGACAACATTTTGCCATTTTCCTACTTCCTGTTGGTAAATTGTAAAAACTACCTCATTCTGGGTTTTTTGACTGAATTTTCGCGTGTTTATACTGTTCTGTATTTTTCGCCTTGGATAATTCTGTAGAATTGTGTAACAATGGTTTTATGTGTATTTGCTTTGAAAGTACATAAGCACTTGTACACATTTTATTGAAATGTCATTTTCAGAGCAATGATATACACCACTAATGATGTTCACCGTTGCATTTGCCCCTGTTAAAAACATAACTTTATAATACAAAAATTTCAAAAAAAATAAATAATGTATGAATAAAATGTTTGTAAGCTTATTTTGAAACCTATTTTCCATTGAACTTGAAATGGACCAGTTGCATCGTCCGATGGACAATATATCTTCATAATTACTGATCTGGGAAATGACATTTTTTACAGGATTTTGAGGAATCAATGTATCTGTGTTGTCGATTTCTTTCTGCGAAAATAGCTGAAACTGGTTTTGTTTATTTAGGTTTTTGACTTTAATGCATCGTCACCAACATAAGATGTGACGCCAAAAACTGAAATTTAAAGAAAGTCAGTCTTTCCTACTTATGGAAATGGCGTGGCGGAATTGTCCTATGCAAAGGGAAAAATGAGTAAAAGTAGCGCGTAGTTGTTCCATTTAAGGGAAGAACGAAATAAAACTTTCGAGTGAATTCTCTTATTCCTTTAGATAGAACCTAGTAGACTCTCGATAATTTCGAAACTCATGGCACCATGAAAAAAAACTGGAATCACCGAAAGTTCGGTTTCATAAATAGTTCAAGATTAGGAGAGAGAAGAAGAAAAAAATCGAATTAGAGAGTTCACAAGCAGTTTTAATAATATATATACGATCAAGGAGAATTTCATCTCCGACCGGTATGCTTTGGCCACGACATTCAGTAAACTACTTGAATAAACATGCTTCTAGTTCTAAGAAATGTGTGTTCATTTTCGCATTAGTGGAAATGTGGTTTTCACTCCTGCCGAACTTTTGCAAGGATAGCATGGTAGTTCTGAGTTGTTTATACTGTAGATAGCGATATTTCAAAGGTTTTGGTTACGTAAGATTTTCTATATCCATTTTACACCGCTTCGATCAATTATTTCTTTTCAGAAATTCACAAGGATTCGTATATTTTTTTCTTTTTTTTTTAACACGCATTGCGCTGAGAAACGAACTTGTAACGAACACGCGCCAAATGAACTCATAACCAAGGCGACGATAAGACGAGATATTGCGCTGAGAAACGAACTTGTAACGAACACGCGCCAAATGAACTCATAACCAAGGCGACGATAAGACGAGAGATTGCGCTGAGAAACGAACTTGTAACGAACGCGCGCCAAATGAACTCATAACCAAGGCGACGATAAGACGAGAGATAAAAATATGCGTGCCATTTAACAATATTTTTTCTCCTGGATATTTCCTTGGCAAAAGAAAGGCTGAAATACTCATTTATGCACGTTGGGGCGTAAATGTGGACTTAATAGCTAAAAACAACTTCGAATTATAGCGTGTTCGCAGGTAGCATACAGTCATTTTTACTCCGAAATACCAAATATATACCAGCTAATTCGAATGGTCAAGAAATTCGGATTATCGGCATGCGAATTAACGAGAATCGCCTGTATATTCATATATATGTATATTACGGATTTAAAATATTCAACATCCTTATTATATACCTGAAAAACCTATTTGGGTGATGCAATAATTTTTATTCATAAGTTTGGAAACTACTTTTTTTGCAAGACTTTTAGTGGGCAAGTTACTAACGCTTCCATTAGTTACGTAAAATTTTACTTTAGATGGAAAATATTTACCAGAAAAGTGCTTATTTAAAACATTGTTAAAATATACATTGATAAATACGCATCTTCTAGGTAAAATATTATTAATAACAAAGTTGAAAGAACAGAAAAAGTTCCTCGTTTTTAAATAAATGAAAATATTCATGATGTTTCATTTAAGTATTTAATTCAAGAATATATTTTTCTGGTTTTCTTTCGATGAGAAAAATGTTGGAAACTTTCACCACGTATATGACAATAATTTAGCAGTTCTGCAAAAATGTGAGGTGATAATAGTTTAACTACGGAAATACAGGTTATTATCCAAGTAGTTAGCATAAGTATAACTATTCGCTCTCGCTCAAAAACTACTTTCCGTAAGAAATTTTCAACTATTTTAAGACAACTGCGTAACGACATTGTCCAAGGCGGAAATAATGCGGAAAAAGCTTAATAGTATCACTTAACGGTTCAGTTTCATATAATTGCCACACATGCAGTAATTAGATCGTACGACTGAACATAATTACAAATCATGTCAAGCACAAATGTTTACAAAAGCCGTAGGGACCTAAATGACCTTAATAATAGTTCGCGAAAGGCACATCTGAGTTTCTACTGCTACTTAAAACATACGAATTAAATTGTTTCCAATACATGTACGACTTATTTTTGTTTTCCTTTTCCCTTAAAAAATAATAATTTTAAAATATTTCTTATTTTTTTACAATGCATAGCAAGGTACAATTTAACCCATTGTAAGGAGGTGGTAAGTATCCTTCCCACCAAATTCGCAAAATTCATTAAATTCATGTTTAAGAAAAATAGATAAAACAAAACCTTTTTTTCTTTAAAGAAATGATATCAAAAAAGATTAAAAAGCATTTCGTGCATTTAAAAAATACATTATTTGGTAATATCAGTTAAATTGTAAGTAACAGTCACTGGTGTTCTTAAATTAGTTTTTCCTCAGTACAGAAAACTTGCGAGCAGACCAGTAAAAAGGTTTAGTGAAAGTGAAGATAACGAAAATCAGAGGGAATGACATGGAATGATTCAAGGTAGGAACAACAATTGGAGAAATGGCGCGACAGTATCCAGAGGGAATACCAGTGAGACGTGACATACATTCACTAAAAGGCATACTATTTGGCAAAAGAAGATCATTTTTCAAAGGAATAAACGCAGCCCCTAATAAACTAAGCGGAGTATTAAAGTTTAAAATATTTTTTTGTACTTAAATAAGCTATTTTATTCCTTATGGCAACATTTTTCCACAATATCCAAGTTTATAGAAATAATAAAAAATGATTCATTAGATGTTCCAAATTAAAAATATATCTTCAAAAATAATGAGAAAAATCTGAATTATTGCGTCAACTTCAACATTTGCGCTTAAAATGATTTTTAATATTCTTTTAATGTGTGAGGTAATAAATGGCAATGCTTTGATCACAGCAATGAATCATAATAGAGAACTGACGAAGTAATAGGATAGGATTCGATGATCTAATTCTGAACTCACTCATACACTTTGTAGGTAAGGAGGCTTCCGATGGGACAGGGGTTAAACTGTCCCATTTGTTAAAATAGTTCGTTTAGATTCGTTAAAATAGACGAATTTTGAAAATTCGTCCCCAGAAGAAATAAACTCGCTCAAGATCAGTTATTTTATACCTAGAGCCTCATAGTGTAGTGTTTGGTCAATAACATCATCAAAGCTTTGTACATAAACAAAATTATTTATGCGTACTGTAATATAACCAAAAAAGTGGGGCAGTAAACATTATTGTCATAGTACAAGTAATGTCAGCAGTAAATACAAATCAGCATTGTAGTAGTATATGCAGAACCGGTTACACAACGTAGGAAATTTTATGCCTCTATCTAGTTTCGAACTTTATACTTTAAAATGTCAACTAAGCTACTTTAATACCGGGTAAATAGAGAAATTAGTTTAATCACTCATATTTATAGGAAGTTGAAAATCCCCGTGAACTATCATGTGACGCACACAAAAACAAAAAATGAAACGAAAGGGAAATCAAATTGTTTTTTATGATTCCCAATCTAAAAATTCAAAATCCAGATATGTGCTTGTTAATGACATTAAATTGAGTTTCATTGATTTTCATGAATTAAAATTGCAAAATTCGCACGACGTTTTAGAACAAAGCAAAACATCATACTGAGTTATAATATTTCGTTTATGAAAATCGTTCGGATTAAAATTTTGACGCATAAATCATTTTAAAACGATATAAAATCTTCAAAATTTTATTTTCAGTAAAATGCACTTTACTTATATTACGTACTTGTGCATGTTTTCATTTTATTTAAAAATAAAACACTACACAATATTTACCGCAACATAAAATATTATCTTATTAACTACGAAACGTTTTTAGATTTTTTCATTTATATTAATATCTGATACCGTCCCTGTAATTATTGTTTTAACTACAAAATGGCAGTTACCCATTAAACTACTTTACGTTTCATAGTTTTAAATGTACAATTAATATGAGTGATTGCATTTTGTAATAATGTAAGCACACTTATATGAAATCAGCAATTAATAAGTGCAGTAATGTGAGTGCATGAATATGAAATCTGTACTGCTTACCTTACATTTTCCTATTTTCTATCTTGACATTTGGACCTCCGAATACGTCCAACAGCTCTTCTTAATTATATTATTTTAAATTTCTTGGACTCCGACCGGCACAAATCCCAAAGTTTTTGAAGAAATCATATAGATACTACAAGTCTCCATTCTACGAAACAGCATTATTTCACTGAATCGCACGTTTCATGTGCCCAAAATCAAACACATAACTGTATAGTAATAATTTAACTTTGTGCAAGTTAACTGTGTATCCCGACAGGCAAGTCAAGTTTGCGTCAGCAATTAAATCTCGAATTGCGCGTTTAAAACCGAGTTTTAGAAAAGTACGTTCCTAGCCGCGTAAGTATGTGCCCCGGTTTTTAGATAGTTTGGTGCTTTACTGGAGCACATCAGATTTAAAACAGCAGATTCTTCCGCTTATTGTATTCTTACTTCGTTTTCCACTTGCCTCACAGAAAAATATTTCAACTTACCTAAGAAGTACATTGCGCATGTGCGAGATTTCACTTACTCATTCATTTCGTTCACAGAACCAAATTGGAGTAGTTTTGATAGTACAACGCAAGGCTGAACTTGATCGTAACCAGTTAAACAATAAACTGCATCAAGTGGGGCCTCAGTGGCTGAGCGGTCAAATCGACTGGCTCCGGTGCCTCCCTGCGCGGAGAGAAAGAGGCGTGGGTTCGATTCCCACCTTGCCCTGGGTGTATTTCCTTCTTTGTATATTAAAATATGTTGTGCTGTCTTGCTCTATTTGTCATATTGGACGAGAGTTTGAGGCATATCCTTGAGAATAGCAAATAAACTCGAATATTTATGTGACCTGAAATGGTCGTAAAAAAACAAACTGCATCAAGTTCAGCCTTAGTACAACGCATATCGTCATCTTGTATCATTTTTATTTAATAGAAATGTGTTGAGGACACGATTTTGCTTAATACTTAACATAATATCTGAATACAGATGTCAGCATGTTGCCGAAGTGCGTGAAAAAGATACGCGTTCCTTTTGCAGTTAAAACTATAAGTTAGACCGGAACAAAATATTACGTCCATTTCAAAAAACGTGAACTTGTGTTTATCTTCTAACAAGATATCAACCAATAAAGAACAAAAACCGTTTTTAGCGTGATATTTTTATAGTGTGATACTTTTAAGTCTATAATAACAAGTTAGCAAATCGGAGACTAAAGTGAGAGTTTTACTTGGTGGTGTTATAAAATTTTGATGATCAATGTCTATGACGTGAGTCTGAAGATTGACCACGATTCCTGTTGGAATTATTATCAGTCGCAAATTCGGTTCCTCCAGAAGAGATGCTACGATGTTGCTGCTAATTTAAGTTTCACTCAAAAGCGCAAGGACATAAAGTATGTCAAGCGTTTGTTAAAGTATGTATGGCGTTTGTGACATTACACCAAATTGAACTTTGAAAAAGTTTATAAACAATTTCATCATATTGAGAGCTGAGTGTCTAGTAGACGTGTCCCGTTTTAAGGATAATTACGTTTTCTACAAACCAGGTAAGCATTTTTTTTGACATAAATCTTAAGAAGCATTTTCTTAATTGCTGTTTTACTTCGGAATGAAGAATGAGCCTGTTTCTTCACTGTTACATGCTTTCTTGCTTGTTAATATTGTTGTCATTTCTACTTTTTTTTTTGGAATTACTATAGCAAATTTGAATTGCGTTTTAGCAGTTTAAATCCTTTTAGATTAGTTTTTTTCTAGGAGGGGGTTTCTTTCAACGAGCTTTTTGTGTGGTTTATTCTACAATACTAGGGAGAATTGCACTTCCGTCCTAAACTGCTTATTTGAATTTTCAACCTTAGGATACCAGTTTGAATGTGCAGTTGATACATCCCAATAGATATTAGGAAGATTATCTTACAATATTTGTAATAATTATATTAAATGGCAAGAGGTTTTATAACATGTGACTGTAGATTAACCATTATAAGGTATTGTTTCGAAAATACCTATTACGGTTCGTATTTACAATCAAATTGTACCTTTACTTGTTTTTGCCTGAATATTTTACCTTGCAGAAATTTAAGAGTTCGAGCAAATGCTATATCTTGTGGCTGAAATGCACTTCTATACTTATCCGCATCTTGTATTTTGAAATAGGTTTCAGTTATTTTTAAACACGTAAATAATCCAGAATGTAATTTTAAGCAACCAGTTTATATAAAATTTCAAAACTGGGGATAGGAAGGGGGTCATTCTTAACTTTAACGAACCATAGGAAGAAACGTGGAACAAACATCGCTGTTTTCCGACCGAGTGCATGTTTCATATTTAACTCGAATATTAGTTGGGAATAAGTTCAATGAAAATGTATTTTTATTACATGAAAGATGGTGATGATTGACATGATTATGGAAGATATTTCTAGATTTCAGTGTTCATTACCCAGTTTTTAACAATGCTTTTTGAACGTAAGGCATAGGCTTTAAATATTGAAATTACCTTTAATCATTTTTCTACTGATGGTACTTAAGTACGATTCTCTATAAATTCCATCCATAAATCATTTTTACCAATATTATGATGGCACTTTGCAGAAGCACTCTTTAAATTCCCCTTTTTAGGATACTTATCAGCAAGGGTTCAATAAAGAGTATTTTAGCAAAGAAAGGAAGTTAGTTTTGAAACCGATGCGGTGCTTTGAACTGCCATTTTTTTCAGATTGTTCCTTTTTTTAGAGTTTCGTTGTTGAAAAGCAGTAAAATTCAAGAATTAACTCGCTGATTATTTTTAATGTGTTAGAACTAAACTATTTGACGAAATATTTTGATTAAAAAGTGTATGTAATTAATTTCACAGTTAAAATACTCTGTGGCGCTTATTAACTATAAAGAAATAAATTCTTATAGGCTGAGAATTTTATGTATGTAAATCAATTAATTTTCAGTGTAAATACCCAGACAAACTATTTGTGTAAAAAAAAATTACTGCAGATCATAATGCAGTAGATAAAGGGTTAAACGCCTTACGAGGCGTGTATTGAATATGCATGTAGAAGTATTCTGATATGGGAAAAGGTTCCCTGAAATAACTAATGAAACTAACATTTTCCAATCTAAAAATGTATTTATGCATAACATGTCAATAGTAATTCTATAATCAACTACAATGAAAAATGAAACACCGTAACTATACTGCTCATAGTAGAAAGGTAAGGATACGCACAAGAGGAATAATTAAGCACTACCATACGAAATACTTTGCTCTGAAAGAGCACAGTATTTTAACTTTTCTGTGTATTTTATACTAGATGCGCCGGCGTTACACGGACTATTTCGTACATTATATCATTCCCTGCAGGATAAAAGAAAAGTTATCGGGCGCATATCTAACATTTAACAATAAACAAGTAAGGAAAAATGTTAAAAAATCCCATTAGAAGGGGGGCAGTAATCCTCAAACATTAGCATTAGAATACTGTTATAATGCATATTTTTGTTTTAAAAAATGTTTTTGATATCCTAATGGATGTTTTTAGAGGCTGTTAACAGTGTTCCAAAAAATATTTTAGGAGGCGCAGTCCTTGGCCGGAGGGAACTGTTGACAATATTTAAGATCTATTGCCTATAGACTGAGGAATTTTGTATAATAAGAATATATAATGAGGATTTTTGCGAAATTTTACTGTTTAAAGCTTCAAATATAATGGTGCTTTAATCAGAGAAATATTAATTAAAAAAAAAGAAATAAAAGAAATAAAAGCACCATTTAAAAGAAAAATAAATCTGTATATTTAAGCTAACAAATGTTAAGCCCTTAACCAGTACGTCCGCATAAAATATAGCTTGCATAAAATATAGCTTGAACAGAAAAAATAATTAAATGCAGTCCAAATGGCGAAAATTAGAGTAAAAGTCGTGTTTAACTGTAATAGTTTAACAGCACAAAGGCTACCGAAATGGATATTAAGCATTTTTGGTATAATAAAAATAACGCAATGAATTTCCTCCATTTGAATATAATATGATATACATACATAATATGATAAAGCTAAAGAAGGAAACCGCTACGAAAAGCACCTAGCGCAAATGCACCATGTGCAGTAACCACTATTCTGTAAATCACGTAATGAGTTAAATCGGAAGAAGTTTTTTAATAAACCTTTTGGCTCAGTTTCGAAAACATAAAAAAAAAAAAAAAAAAAAAAAAAAAAAAAACCATTAAAAGCGGGGAAAAAGGTTTGATCTCTTGGCGAGAAAATTATATGTTTGCAGTTTAATCCAAAGAGAATTTTCATTAGTTTTACGCTAGAATAATATATCTTTTTGGCGACAAGATGACCATGTATTTCGGCTACAAGATGGCCATGTATATTCGTGCTACTTTCGTATGCACAAAAAGTAGATAAATTCACAGGTGAGTCTCCTTTTAAAATCCGAAAGCTGCTTAAAACGAATATTATGTGATTTTTAAAAAATGATTTTTCGATGCATTTTTTAAAGAGTTCAGAATTTTACGAACTTTAATGTGCTGTAAAAATTGAAAAGATGTGACGTTTCTTAGATGAGATAATCCCAAAACTATAAGTAATTTTGGTTAAATTGGAATTAAAGAAGAACAAATTAGAATTTGCGGAGAAGCAAGGGGCTTCAAGACCCGATGCAAGGTACCTGCAACCAAACTATTGTCTTTCTGGGGATTTTCATCTCGTCAAGAGGCGACCGACAGACACACAGTCTAATTTATTTATATAGATTGTTTTTTTTTCCCCATCTCTAAATACAGATCTGCTCTGAATGATCTTATTTCAAATTGTAAACTGTTGCAATGAGAGCTGAGATATTCTTATTTGCTTTCTTAAAGTAGTTGTCATGGTGATAATGAGTACTTTCCAAACTACTCCAAACTAGATGAAAAAACATACATTGGTTTGAAAGAAAATACACGAAATTCGAGGATATTTTCAAACCTAGGAAAAAAAGATAGATGCGTAAGCACATTTTTCTACGCTTTCCAAGAAAAAAAAATGTTATTAGTGATTTGATACTTTTCTGAGAGAAAATGTACTTTTTTAAGATGATAGTCGTTCAGAGAAGGAAAAAAAAAGTTTTATAGTGGTCGTCAAGGTGGTATTTTCGCGAGGCTCATATACGTTACCACAGTTTTACAGTTTAGTTCCGTTATTGCTTTATCTGAAACTGCCACTTAGGAAAAATAAATGTACGGAAAAAAATAGCTACTTTTAAATTGTCGCATAGCTGCTGTAAAGAGAAAAAGATAAAAAACAAAAATATATACATCAAATAACCTTACTTTTTCCAAGAAACCTTCCAGTTTCTTCACTAAATTTTGTAGGCTAATACGTTGTTTTAAATAGTTATTCTTTCGAAAACCGCGATATTTTTGCTCATAAAATATTTCAAGAATAGTCTGAAACCAATATTGAATAGAATATACATTTGTTGATATATAAATTTTTCAAATATTCACATTTATTATGTATTTTAAAGAATATCGGGATCTTTTAACATTAAATATTTAACGGCGCTGTAGAATCTATACTTTTGGATTCATAAGAACATTTACAAAATAAAGGAATGCTTCGTAACCAAACAAACATACGATCTGAAATGCATCTGAAGAAAGGATTCCCAAACTGTAAAAAAAATAATTCAACCTTTCACCAAAAAAATTGGAAAAAATGGTGACATTTAGCTTCAACCAACATTTTCAACTAAAGTTGAACCATTATAATGGTATAGTTTCATCATAAATGGGAATATAGGAACCATTAATAATGGTTGAACTTTAATAGTAAATGTTGGTTGCAGCTATATTTCACCATTTTTTTCCTTTTTTGGCGAAAGGTTGAGTTAGAATTTTTTACGGTGTACGAAACCAGACAGACTTATTTTCATGAAAACCTTGATTCAAACTTACACCACGACCGAGTAAATATAAATATAGCTTTTAAGAATAAATTAATCTCCGTACATCATGTATCACACAGCTAGATTTAAGAGTTGTGTGCACTGTAACAGAAAAAAAATCATGATAAACTTCAACTATATTTGTCTGCATCCAAGTACTGACGTTTTATCCTTATCTCTTTTAATGCTCAAAGATTTTGAGCACTGTATTGAGGGGAAAGAGTTGATATAAATTGTTGAAAATGTGTCATAATAATTTGTAGTCAAGGATCGTTCTTTCGAAAATATCAACTCAAGAAGTATTATAAGAAAAAAGTCGCTTTAAACATACAGACGGAAAGAATTTAGTCGTGAAAAATAATAAAGAGCTAAAAGCGAACATAAAAAACATTTCATAATATGTTGCCCTTATCAACCGCTGCACGAACTAAACCCTTTATGAGCCCTAAAAATAGCAGAGCTGAGAAATTGCTGAGGTTCCTGACCCTAATAATCTCATACCTAAAGAATAAAATACCAAAAGGAAAGCTTGTATTAGATAAGAGAGCCTAGTCTTGCCCCTAAGATTTTTTTTCGAGAAGACGTAGCTAACAAAACAAAGAAAAATATTTTTTTCTTATCATAAAGCCTGTAAAACACTTTAATGCATGATTTTTCATTTTACTTATAAAAGAATTGATGTGATTTTGATTATTGCATAAGTAGAAAGGTAAATAATAATAAACCTAAATTGCTGCCAAATTTGAAGAATTTTCAGCTTTGCCGAATAACTAAATTTTGAAAAAGCGACATAAAAAGCAATTATAAGCTTTGCTAAAATCATACACTACTCTTGGATATATATATATATATATATATATATATCATATTCTATAAACAATATACGTACAGAAATGCTTGGCTAACTTCGGTTTCATCCAGTAATTATTCAGTCATAGTGCGGCTTTTGTTAATATGGTGTATTGGTTGAGATAGGTAATACCTTTGACGGGCGCATTATTTAACTTTTTCAGTAAAAGTTAATTTAAGTATTTTTTGACTTTTGCTATGGCAGGTTATTTTCTCAACAAAAAACTTCGAGGTTTTTAAACCGAATTCATACACGCAGATTTAACTTCTTATCAGTTAACGATTTCATTAATAGTACGTTCATAGAAATTACTGTAAAAGTACATAATAATAATCTTAAATATTGTTATTTACAACGTTTTAATTTAATAATATTAAGGATCACTAAAAGCTATAAACTTTTCTGTACTTATACTTTTCGTTTTTTAGCCTACAAATCACATTGACGAAAAACAAATAAAAAACTTCCGTTCATTCGTAATCAGTTACAAATAAAGTAGTATTAAATTACTAAACGTAACAATTGCAATTCGGAGCTAAAATTATATTTTCCTCATTCAATTTGTATGTAATTCGCCATTACTGTGCAAAATGTATTTTAAACTTACCGCTCTTACTATTTATACTTTTGGTGTGTTTCGATTATTAGTTAAATGGCTAGGAACAGTATAATTTCTACATTAAATGAAAATTGGTAGAAAAAAGGAATTAAAAATGAGTGTAAAAATTTATTATCATTATTATATTTTTTAATAAATATATATTATTATTATTGGTATTTTCTAATAACTTGAAAAAGCCAAAAAGACTTGTTAAAAAACGGGAAAGCTTCGCCTGTTTTTAAAACTTAGCAACTAAAAGATCTAAAATTGCAAGACTGCCTACTTTATTGCTCGTAATAGTACTATATAGTACGTATGTTTGCGTACTATACTACTAGGTATACATTGATGTTTAATTTAAAAAAAGAAAATCTTCATCCAAACCAAAGCCTGGAAATTTATCCCCGTTGAAACCCATCTTCCATACTTGAATCCCTTGAATACATAAAAAGGATCTTCGTCATCACAAAAATACCTTGCATCACGAAAAAATTTCAAAATTAAACGTATTTAATGAGGTATTTTAATCGCTTAGTTGTGTGACAAAAGGTTGTTCATACAGATTTGTTAATTAAAATGTTTACCGCTAAAATTTAGTTGATTGTCCTTAAGCGCAGTTATGCCCTTCTGTTTAGCCAGCTACTACAGAATTGAGGTAATTTATTCCACCGCTGAAAATAGCGTCTTCATAATTAATTAACTATGGAATTGGACCACGTTACATCATACCAATCATCCGATAATACAAGTTAGTATATTTTTAAACACGGTATCAAAATACAAGCAAGTTGAATTTTTCATACAACTGTTCAATCAAGTATTTTTAAATTCAAGGGTTTCTATTCTACAACACTACTTTCTTTAGTATATATATATAATATATATATATAATTTAAACAGAATTAAAATTAGTGGGTATGTAAAAAACAACAATTTAATTTTAAACGCTGAACGTGGCAAATCACAAATAACGAACATTAAAAAATGAAAAAGAGCCTGCCTCTATCATCAGTGGGAGGGTGCAGGAAGCATATATAACAAAATATTGGCATTGCAGGTTTCTGAGAAATCCCAGCATAGCATGTGAGGAGTTTTTATTTATAACAAATAAAAAGAAGGCTGGGAGTTACAAGCAAAAATAGTAAATAATCAAAATTTAACAAGTTATAAATCAGTTTTAACAAGATTTAAAAAAGAACAAAATTTTTTATTAAAAGAAGCTTCGAATTTACGTGATATTGTCTTTGAGACAAAATTTAATAGAAAAACTACATGATATAGCCGAAATTTCCCCTCCCAGACCTGCAAAGCAATACGGTTAAAATATAGCTTCTAATTCTACTCACCTCCCAGGGCAGGACCAGAAAAGGAAGACACTTCTTCCTTCTGTCTTCCTTTTCTTGTCCTCTGGTTTTTGTATTACATTTTGGTTCAAAGACAATATCACGTAAATTCGAAGCTTCTTTTAATAAAAAATTTTGTTCTTTTTTAAATCTTGTTAAAACTGATTTATAACTTGTTAAATTTTGATTATTTACTATTTTTGCTTGTAACTCCCAGCCTTCTTTTTATTTGTTATAAATAAAAACTCCTCACATGCTATGCTGGGATTTCTCAGAAACCTGCAATGCCAATATTTTGTTATTTATGCTGCCTGCTCCCCCCCACTGATGAAGAGGCAATCTCTTTTCAACTTTTTAATGTTCGTATTTGTGATTTGCCACGTTCAGCGTTTAAAGTTTAATTGTTGTTTTTTACATACCCACTAATTTTAATTCTGTTTAAATTATATATATATACTAGCGGTACCCGCACGGCTATGCCCGTGATAAAAAATGAAAAGACCAGTTGATTTGCCATTGTGTATATAGTGATAACTTTTTTAGGTGTAAGTTATGCTATTTTATTAAAACGTATAGCATTCCACATAATTGAAAATTAGCTGCCCACGGCAATCATCCAGAGATCCTACACATTTAAGCATTTATTTTTTACAAAACACGTACTACAAAAAAGGAAAAAAGAAAGAAAGCAACGAAACAAAACAAAAAAGAAAATATTTGAAAGAAAACGCATTTTGTTTGTTTAGTTCAAGTACCCACACAAAAAGGACGATTATAATACATTATAATATTTTTAATTAATAAATTTTTAGTATAATTAATTTTTATCTATTATTTATTGACATTAAAGCCGGGTGCAGACGCTACGTTTTGTACAACCTTTTGTCTACGCAGTCTTAATACTGAATGAAAACGTTGCAGTTTTTTATGCCCCTACATGGTGCAGAGATATCTGTATATTTCACTCAGTTTTGTGCGATATCGTCATGAAGGATGTACTACTCTGGTCAATTTTGGCATGGTGTCAAGTTAAAAAAAAAAAGACTGGAACATCTCAGAAGTACCCGGAGTTTAAAGTGGTCAAATGATTACATAAAATATATATTTTTTGTTGCCTGTTCTGGTGGTTCGACAACTGCAATCTCCTTATTTTCATCGATGGTATTCCAAGACTGCCTTGGTGTCTCCTGATCCCCCAGAATGTCTCCTGATCCCAGGAAATGTAACAAATAAAATTCCAGAGAGATGGCTTGTAGATTTCGTCTCCAGCCCCAGATCGAATCGAATTATTAACTTTTGCCAATTCTTTACAGTAAACACTTCTCAAAGAATTAATTATTTACAACTGTTTCTCTGTTTGCGGTTGCATCAATTTCTTTGAACTTTCCACTAAACTCTCATAAGCGTACCCCTTTTTATCCCTGTCACTATACTCCTTGGATTTGACCCGCCAAATGCATGGGAAACTTTCGCATAATGCAATAAATTTTGTGAGAAACTCCTGAGAACATTGCCGAAAGTCGGCCATTGTCACCTGACGAATTGAAACTGAGAAACAAAATGAATCGGAAAAGGGTGTTACCGTCTACATCTGCCGATTTGTCTGCACAGTTTAAAGACATCTATGCTTTCTAGCTCAGTTATCGCTGCAACTGTACAGTCTTCGCACCGGACTCAAAACTGCGCACTTTTCTAATCTATACGCAACGTTTTATCTGCAGCGTGTTGAACTGCGGAGACAAAAAGTTGTGCAAAACGTAGCGTCTGGACCCGGCTCAAATCAAAGACGAAATTTTGCAGCTTGCAGAAACAAACAGCAGCAAGCAAAGCTTTGAAAACGGAATGAACCTTTCATCCCAGCTCAAATAGGAAAATACCAAATGTGCTAATTCACAGGCGAAAAAAAAAAATAAAATAAATGAAAGTATAAATAGTAATAAGCTGGAATAAAAAAAATCGCTATAAAGAATAACATTTCTTTTAAAAAACCCTGTGCAGTATGGAAAATGGTCCCGTAAAATACATGTCAAAATAAGGAAATCAAAATAAAACTATCAACCGCCTGTGAGCCGCAGGAAATAAATTTCAATTTGCTTTAAAAAAATAATAATCAAAATCTAAAAATAGAAATAAATAAATTAAAAATCGGCTGCTCCTCAAAATGCTAAAAACCGCTAGCAATAAATTTTAATTCGTTGAAAGAAAAAAGGATTAATAGTCAGTCGGGGGGGGGGGGCATGGTAACAATTAAAATTAAAGTTAATTAGCGTGAAAAAATAATTTCGAACTGCAGAGAAAAATGCTTATAACTTCTTTTCTAGGTAATTTAGAGGCTTCGAATTTTCGCACGCAGAGCGAAATTTTCCCGGGGTAGTTTTTTACGCGCTTTTCAACGGTATGAAGCTCGAAGCGATGCGATAATTCTTTCCCATAGAAAATGATTTTTTTATGAAACTTTCGGCTCTAAATTGGAATAAAAGAAGAAGAAATTCGAATTTCAGAAAAAACTCTCCGAGGTGCACACCCCCATATTCCAAACTAATTTCGTGCCATGAAAATCCGTTGGACGGTCTGGGCCCTACGCCGGACACAGACAGACAGACAGACACACACACACACACACATACTTACTGCTTTATTATTAGTAGAGATATTTTCGTTTCATGAATATATTTCACAACTATTTAAGTGTGCTGCCTCGTGCGCCTTTTTACAGATCGATTCACTTTGTTACCTTATGATTGTATATATATATATATATATATATATATATATATTCTTATATTAAATTATAAGAAAATAAATGAAATAAATATGCCGTAATCTTCATCAGGGACATTCAACATCACATCCTATTTAAGAGTCGTGTCTGGTTGGGAGCAGAAATTATTCCAAAGGATTATAACGTAAGAAATGCCATTGAAAATAAGTTATAACATCTCCCTAAGACTCCTGAATAATTTTAAATTTATAATAACATTAATTACTTTGAAATGTTACGTTTCTAGTTAACCCCTTGCCATACTTTAACCAGTCTGAATCGTGATGAAGATTTTAACACAAACATGAATGTTACGAGTCAGACTCGTGAAGGGATAATCGGGCCAAACATGAATATAACGAGTCAGACTCGTTAAGGGATAATCAGGGGATAATCGGACGACTACCGATTACGCCCGAGTTTGGTCGAGCTAAATGGTACGGCAAGGGGTTAATACCCTAAATGTATAGCAACACAAGAAAACAAAACTCCAACAATAGTAAGGGAGTTAATAATAAGGGGTCCTTTGGTGTGGGAACGAGAAAGAAAGCTCGTGTCAAAAATGCCGGGTACTTCAGAAAAGTTTTTAAAAAATTGCAACAACGGCTGAAATGACAATTTCAATTTAAATAAGTGTAATTGCAACAGTGAATAGATTTTCCAGAATTGAAAAACGTAAGAACAAGAATTTTAAAATTATTCTAAAGAACTTTTGTCCTAAAATTATTTAAACGTATATAAATAACGCATATAAATAATAGCAATATTAAAAAGCAGAAAAAATAATTGAAAGCCGAACTTTCTTCAGCTAAATTCGCCTACGCATTTAACACTTTAAATTGGCGCTGTATTTTAGTACCGAAAATACGAAACACAAGCAAAATTATAAACTTATTTAGAAAAATAAACAGAAATTAATTGATTCTTTAAAAATACCATCAGAAATTACTTAGTCATGAAATGTGCAAATATTCCTTTAACTTCTCCTTTAATTTTCAAGAATTATTTTCATATGCATCATCTGACTAATTATAGCATTTTCAGGAGCATTTGTAGACACACATGAATTCCATTTAGTTAATAAATCAGGATTTAAAAAAAGGTAACTTTTGCCGTAGATGTACTTAATAACATTATTACTTAAGTGATTTTTTTAAATCATGGAAGTCGCAGTTTTTTTAAGGAAAGTCTTTTGTACTTTCTAAAATGAAACAGAACCTTCACTTATGTTTACTTTCAACCTACGCACATGCTCGTGCATGTGTGTGTAAATAAACCCTTAAAAATTATGCTACTATTTGAATAAGTGCATTCCATGGTGCATAATGTTTTCATGAATGAAGTATACCTCTATCTATAGGCCTCGCATTAAATTTATATATTTAACAGTAAGTATAGATGCCATTATTAATTGGAAGATGTGCATCAGAAAGAAAGTCAATTGTGTTCTGTAATTTCACCAAACGAAGCGTGTGAGCAACACCTGAGTTCTCAGAGTGGATTAGAGATAATTTGTGGGATTGCCAGAGATTCAACGAATAGAGCAGTGCAAGCCTATGTAATGAGCTTGAGTAAACACCTGCGACTGTACTGGGTAGTAACCTTAATTGCGCAGTTATTTTACTCTAAAGAAAAGTAATAATTTGGTGTTCTAAAGTTATTTTCGATGTTTATACACCAATAGCTTGTGACATTTTTTTGTATTGTTTTAGGAAGGTTCTCTCTAATCCTCCTATATTACGTGATCTAATTTGTCTTTTTTTTTTTGGAAACCCTAAAACATCCATATTATTGTTTAAACACTTGTTTTAACCGATAACAAAAATGATACGTGAAATATTATGGAAAACAAGGATTGGGTGGTTAAATTATAATGATGATAATAACAATGGTAAAACTCGAAGTTTTCATAGAAAAAAGTAGGTTCATTGAGTTGACGAACTTCTTGTTAAAATGGTGGAGGAAAGTTTTGCTGTCTGTTAAAGGAGGAAAAAAAATTGCGGCAAAGAATAAATAAATGAAGAAATAAGGAACAAAATTCAAAACGCAATCATCTCTTAGCTGTATTTGCTTATTATACTGAGGTTTCTTAGCGATATTTATAGCGTAAAGAAAACTTAAAATGCATTTTTTAAAAGTATTAATGCTCACTTTTTTTTTTTTTTGAGTATCTGGGGGGAAGGTGGCATGTTAATAGTATTTTGCCATAATGGGACTCGACATATAGTTGGTTATTCCTATTCTTCAATGAATGCTTTTTTTTTTTTTTTTTGACGATGTGTTGTAATAAATATTCTCCTCAGATTCAAATAACCGTATGGTTAAGTATAGTAATCGTCGAGAAAACAATTGAGGTGACTAGTGAACTGCTATTTGTTCATCAGAAGTATCGAAATAACGCTTCATCAAACGCAAAAGTCCACATTGCGTTTATCTTCCTGCACTTTCAAAGTCGTTGTTCCTTTCCCAACCGACATTCATTCTCATATATTTTATGTGCAGATCGTATCACTCCTTTTTCTCTTTGTCTTGCTTTTCATTCTGATAAAACTTTTTTTTTTTCTATGAATATTTTATAACGCACAACTTACTTCATAGTAGTAAGTACATCATACAAGTGCACTTTTCTCTTCAAGGTTGGATTAGGTTTCCTTCGAGAGATTAACGAAGATGAGTAAGTTCATGAGGATTATTGCTGGAAAAATTCTTAAAATACTCTTGAAGACGAGATCGATTTCTCGTTTTTTTTTTCTTACCGAGCTGGCATAACATATATCTTTCTCCACACACACACAAAGGGATATTCCAATTAAAAATTATCATATTCCTTACAAAATTTTGTTGATTGCTGGCGATACGCTATTTTTGGTGGTACTATTTTGTAGCTAAAATATGCTTCATCTCACAGAAACAGACTACTCTCCATAAATTAAACCCATAGTACGATTTTTATTTAACGAAAGCGTAAGAATAAAAGTCGCTGTCAATATTCTTTTCAATTATTGCAGAACATATATAATGTCAAATAGTTGGGGAAAAGTCAAATTTAGAATCGCGGGTTGAAATTAATATAACAAAACCTAAGGTTAATTTTAATAAGACAATCGCTAAATATAATTTACTCAATGCGTACTATACACGCGTATTTTTCTGCATAATGTGTGGAAAAGCATGTAATGTGCGCATTTAACAATGGGAGGTCCCATAAAATATCATGTACCCCATGGAAACAGAGCTGGTGGGTAAGTCAGCCCCATATGTCGTCTGAAAATATTGCTACATAAAAATGAATTATTTATGAATGAAGTCTATCGAAAAGTATTCGTCTCTAAATACTTAATATATTGTTGATAGTTTCACTACGATGCATATTATTTGAAAATACTGCTAAAAATTAGTTGTACTGATAAGGAAAGTATCTAAGACCGTAAAAAGCTTTTATGTCATTAGCGTATAATATAATTTGAGTTAAAGGAAAATGTGCAATGTTCTTTTCCCGATAGCTCGTTACTTTTTATTACTGAGCTATATATCATTTAGGTGATTCTAATCCATTCACCAACATTCCCTCTTAAATAGTTTAGTTGGTAATGCAACCAAAAGAAACAAAATCTTCAAGAAAAGGTGAATCCATTTTCTAACTTGAATTTCTCATGTACTGCATGCGAATGTTTAACGGTTTTTAGTGTTGTGAGAACTAATTCTTGCTCTATTTTCGCGAAAAGGTTCAGGTTTTTCTTTTGAACATGGACATGGGGGTATTCTGAATATTTATTTAATTAATCGAAAATAAGATAGGTAAAATTCCTTTGTATCACAAATCAAAAGAATAAATACTCCGTAAACTAAGTACACATTTTGCAAAAGATTGCATACATATACATGCTCGAGATTTCAAGAAATTACTTCTTCAATGCTTCTAGATATTAAAGGTTCATCGGAAGTCTAATGCAACCTAAAATAAGCACTTTTTATTTCAAAGAATACATGCTTTTCTCGTGGTTGAAAAATATATTTTTCAATGCAAAACATATCTGACTGAACGGATATTTTTCATTTAGAATTTCACTTGTTTTGCAATGTAAAAGTATGTTCCTTGTCTTCTCAAAACACATGTCTTTTGCAAAATGTGTGCTTATTTTTCATTGCATTCAACTTTTTCAATGATAAATATTTTCTTCTAATAATGACACATATTAAAAAGGGGGATAGGGAAATTGTTCAGCACCAATAGTGTATTGATTGTAGGTTTCACCAGTCTGTCGTAAGCTATTTTTTAATTTACTTATTTATTTATTTTTTATTATATATTTATTCATTTATCTAATTTAATTATTTAATTTATTTGCTGTGTTTAAATAATTTTTAGCAAGATGTTTTCTTTATTTTCCTTTTTTTTCGGAAGTAAAAAAATGAGAAGTAAAAATAAAAAAAGAAAACAAACTTTTGTCATGGTTGCTTAGGTATCACGGTAATACCTACGCAAATCAGTCTGTAATTGAAAAACAAATAACTTTCTTAAAATTTAGAGGGATAATATAAGATGTCTTACATTAGGAAAATATACTGAAGTGACTCATGTAGAATTTTCAATAATGCACCTAATAAAATAAACGATTGGTTTGCTCTTTACCGGTATCTATTACATAATTTAAAAATTTAAAAATACTTTAAACACTCTAGATTCGAAAGCAATTCTGGAATTGTGATGTAATTATTCCATCGTGCATTTAAGCATTTTAGAAGACAATTTACTCGGCTAACTTGTGTGATTTTCAAAGCAATAATCACGGTGATACTTAACTCTAGCTCTTGTAAATGATTTCGTTCAAAATACGAATTTAAAGAGAGACTTACTCATTTCGTGGAAACCAGACATAATTATATTCCATTTCAAATAAGCTACATTGCGCTGAGGATCCGAAAATTTTCAAGCCATGATTTCTAAATAATTTTCCCCTGTTATTCAAATCATCATTCATTCTCATAAAGTGCGCTTCATTTATTTTTTGACTGGTAAGACGTGCGAAAACAGATGGATTTTCGGATGAGAAATAAAAAACTCACGCATTTTAAAGGAATATATTTTTATTCTAAATCTACGTTTGATACATTTTACTCTTTTATGTGAAGAGTAGTGCATAAACGGGAACGTGTAATATCAGATCATGCGCTTTGTTATGATTAACAAAAATAGTGAAATTATTCTATCGAAATTTTGTCTAATTTCACTCGGATATTTTTCGCACATTCACTGCATAAATGTTGTGTGTTTTTCAAAAAAACAGGGTAGATAAGCACTCACTAAATATATACTTCATTTGTAGGGTATTCATTGTAGGGAGGGTAGATAAGATAATCATAACTATCATTTTTGTCTTTTCTTGCTTGGGAGGGGAAGTGGAAGATAATGTTTCACCAATAATTTTGCTCTTTCAGATTTAGCCTAACCTCCTGCCAGCTGCCTCCATCATTAACTTAATTTGAATTTTATCCAGATACATCCATAGAATCGTCTGTAGTTGTTCCAGATAAGTCGAAAATATTAAACTAAACTAAAACTAAACTCAGTGGCGCGACATCACATTGGGGGCCATGGCCCATCCCAGTTTTCAAGACCGAGGGGTGCAGAAGCAGATGCTTCGGTCAACTAGTCGGCCTGACGCAAAACCCCCAGTGTTTAGTTCCCAAGCATGCTTGGTCCTCATTTTATCGACCCCAATAAAGGGATGAAAGGCTTCGATTCAATGCCGAACCTGAGAATCGAACCCCGGATCTGTGGGATGATAGCACGGAAGGTTACCACCGCAGTCAAAAATATTAGGATTTTTTGCTTACGTGGAGGCACTTGCTTTGATGACATTTTGCTATGGTATATTCATATTACAAAAATCATTCATATTCATATAAAAAAGTGCGCTTTTTCCTGCACAAAAATTTCTGGTGTTTTGTTGAGACGATTTTTGGCGTTCTTTTGTAGTTCCGTAACACTTTTCTCCACCATACCCCTACCTGTTAGCCGAGGCCTTAGGATTGCTTACGCACGGGGAGAGGTAGTGGGGACTACGGATTTTACATGCACATATCCCCAAGTATAGATGGTGGTCTTCAGTGGGTATCGAACGCGCGACCTTCCAGGTGGAAGTTCGACGTGCTAACCACTAGGCTACCACGGCCCTCGGTAGTGGACACTTTTCTCCACCAGACTCCTATATGTTAGCCGAGGCCTTAGGATTGCTTACGCACGGGGAGAGGTAGTGGGGACTACGGATTTTACATGCACAAATGCCCAAGTATACATGGTGTTCTTCAGTGGGTATCGAACGCGCGACCTTCCAGGTGGAAGTCCGACGTGCTAACCACTAGGCTACCACGGCCCTAGTTCCGTAACACTAAAGTTAAAACAATTCATTTTTTTGACATCATATGTATGTATTATTATTTTACGTGGCTATCTAAAAAATATATAGGCAGTATACTATATTTAGCATATGAAGTACTTTAACTCATTTACGTCTCAAAAGTTCATCACGATTGCTCATTTATCTCATTTTCATAAGCCTAAGCAGAGTAATACACCAAAAAATATATAAATCTTCTTGTGCGTTTCAGTGTGTTTCAGTATTTTTTAATACCATTTCCCTCTAGTTGATTGACGTTTTTTATCGTGGCATTAAAAGCGACTGTCTGCGATTTGCTGACTACGTAACTATAGCAAGAAAGGTAACCGACCCGGTAGTGGACACAGTTAAGAAAATTTTTTGTACTCTTTTACGTGGGAAAATTTTTCAAGGGACTTACATCAATATTTGCATATTTAGCTTATCCGCCAACTATTTCTCTAAAAATTAATTACCTATAAAATGTCATTTGATGGAAAAAGTAGGATTTTTATGTTAAATTTACTAAACGCTTAATTTGTATCAATCGTGGACATTTATAAGACACTGATTTGCATCAGTAGTGGACAGAAATTAATATCATCTATTTTATGCTGTTAACTTGGAGAAATAAATTTGAAAATGACTAAGGGACCATTCATAAATGATATAACGCTTTTTCCCATATATTTTCCCCAAATCCCTAACCTACTTATTGAACGGCTTGAGCAGCAAAGAGCAGCAAATATGACCGTTGTGGAGGCAGCTATTAAATATTATGACAAACGCAACATGTATCTCCGTCTCCGTGGTGTGAGCGAACCATCATTTGAAAAAAGAAAAGAAAAAAAAACAGTGATGTAACTGTTGTATGTGCCACCTATTGGTAAAGTCAATGTCGACTACATACGTACAAACACAAAATAAATCCTGATAGTCGTTAACGTTGCATATTTTCTGCACTAAACATTCAAAGGTCTTGGTCGCTTCACAGAGTAATTCATTAGATTTATGCTTTACTTTTGGTTAAAATATTGAGTTTCGAAGTCAAGACGTTATACGTTTCCGAGATCTGCTTCAAACTAAGCTTATTAAATTATCTGAGGATACAGAAGGGATGCTTTTTATGCATTCAGTGTCACGTTCAGAACAGAATTTCCCTGAGGAATTACACTCGGTGAATTTATTTTGAAATTTCATTGTGTTCCGATTGCTTTGGTGATTTAATTATTTTAATTTAATAAGTTAAGAAAGAACGAATATATGCTATATTTGAGAATAAAGGAAACACTTTCGAATTTAAAAGATTTTTTTTTTTTGTAAATATACTCCATTGGTTTGGGAATGACATTGGTTTTGAAAATGCCTTTTTTTAAGTGATATGTTCTTCAAAGTAAAAACATGTCGCATTTAAAAAGGGGAAACAAAAAAAAAATTAATTAACAAAACAACAACAGTTGTATTAAAAAAAATAAGTTGCCATTAATATACGAACTACAAAAAAAAGAAAAAGAAGGCAAAACAAATAAAAAAAAGAAACAAAACAAATTTATTGGATTATGATTTTTTTCTTTTCAAACATTTGTGGAATGACTTTCACATAAGTTTTGTATTCAGATTTAGCCGTGTTTTTCTTAAAAACGTTTTATTTACTGAACTTTTACACGGTTTTGCATAGCCAGACCAAATGATTGTTGAAAAGCAAGAATATTTCTACAATTTTACAGGATTTTTTTACACTCTATTAATCGTTTGTTTCAGCAATATAAATGTACCTATATTTTAATAATGATTTTTATCGATTGTTTTCTTTTATAAAATGGTTATTATTCTTATATCGGACCTAAGTGAATTGTTAAAAGCTTCTAAAACTATTTTGTTACAATTTACCTTATTTAGTAAAATTTAGTGAACAGTTATGTACATAATGCGAGTTTAGAAGAATGGTGTTTAGCCCTCAAATAAGACACAACTTTACATTTTTTCGTGCTTTTGTTTGCTGGTGAAGAAAAAATTATAGCGTATGTGAAGATGAAGAAAATCAGTACCAATGATATAGACATCTATTGAGACTGGGAACGACAATTGGAGAAATGGCGTGACAATCTCCGAAGGGAATTCGAGAGAGACGTGACAGGCATTCTCGGAGAAGAGCAATATCATAAAAAGGCGAATATAGTTTTCAGTGGCATAGGGCATGGTGAAAAATAATGCACTTGGTGAGACGAAAATAATGATAAAAACTGACAAAAAAATATTTTTATGTTTCAATTATGATTCTAATTTTATTATCAAACCCTCTCAGTATGTTGAATTGCATTAAAATATAAAAAATGTACATTTGATTATTTCAAAGTACAGAACATGTTTTTATCTTTACTAATCACAAAGCGGAAAGTATGTGTGTATATATATGTGTGTGTGTGTCTATGACTTTCGTAGGACCAAGACCGTTCAGCCGAAATTAATGAAATTTAGCACGGAATTAGTTTGGAACATAAGAATGTTCAACTCCAGTTTTTTCTCAAATTTGATTTTTTTCTTTTTTTTTATTCCAATTTCTTCTCAATCGTACTTTGTGTGTGTACTTTAACGAAAAAAAATTAAAAAATAAAGCGTGTTTTTTTATGTGTGTGTTGTTTTGTCTCAAAAAAAATAAAGTTGCATAACTATATAAGAGCGCCAGTTAATTCCCGTGGGTGGCTATTTTTTAAGTCTGTGGAATGCTATGCATCTTATTAAAATAATATTTATTTAAAAACATTTCGGTGTGTATATAATGGAGAGCCAATTGGTCTTTTAAATTTTTAACACGGGCATGGCACGGGTACCGCTAGTATATCTAAGATAATATATTAAAACTTCTGACTTTTTATTGGATTATTAAAAAAAGTAGTCGAATGGGTTATTAAAAACTATATTTTTGTTGAATGATCTTGAGAGCCGAGTATGAAACATTTCACATCTCCAGTGAAGAAGTGCAATCGCACAAAACCGACTGCTTTTTGAGAATAAAGATATTTGAAAACTTAACAAAAATTGTAAAATTGACTTTTCTTTTCTTTTTAGTTCTGATTGAGAATTAATTATGACTGTTATTATTGTTTTTAAAGACATAAATATGCGTGCGATGATTATGGAATTAAGTCCTCATTCAGTTTCAGCAACTTTACTTTCGAAAGAGTAAATTAGACGAACTATCTATTTCAAAGAAGTAAATTAGACGAATTATATATTTCGAATAAGTAAATTAGACGAATTATCTATTTCAAATAAGTAAATTAGACGAATTATCTATTTCAAATAAGTAAATTAGACGAATTATCTATTTTAAATAAGTCGAATTATTTCTTGCAAATACATTAATTATTCCAATCAGTAGAACTTAAAAGTAAAAACATGCCTATAGAGCACGAAGAACTCATTTAATTATGAACTACATGCCGGTTTAACTTTTTTTTCTTATTTGAATTATAGCCATGTTAGTTACACTGTGGGTGCTATTGAATAAACCTTGCATTGTTAAAAAATAAAATGTTCTGCTCTATATATAACTGCCAAAATATGAAGACAATAAAATTTTAACAAACTTAACAAAAGATCTTACTTAGACAATTAACTATTCCATAATCCGCTAGAAGGCAATCTCGTTTCATTTAAAATGAAAAAAAAAAAAAAAATACGCTGATTTGAAACTCAACATTACACGATTATTATTCTTTTAAATAATAATCTCCGGTAAAATCAAATAAAAGAGCCTTAAATAAAAGTGAGACACATAATTTTACTATATTATAAGTCACCTCCTTAAAAATTTGAAACATGTTATTTTAACGAAGACACTTCAATTGCGATTCAAAATTGCATTCATCCTAACTAAAAACTAATTGACTTAAAATTGAATCAGCGTGTATGAAAGTTGTAGTCATTGAAAGAAAATGGATATTTCTTTTGCATTGTACTATTTTAATGATCACATGCCGTTCTTATGTATCTATTTGGGAATTTTGTTTCAGATGTACTTAGTTTATTATTATTACAATATTTTCTTCAAAATTCCAAAGGCAAAATTCGTAAATCACCTCGACTTGAGGCAACTTATTTTAAAATGCAAAGATGAAGATTTATTTATGGATATTCGAATAAGTATAAATAACATAATTGCAAACATAGAATTTTGACTGCAATTTTTAAACATAATTACATTTGAATATTTTATTATATATTTTATATTTGACGAGCAGGAAGGAAACAACTAAAAATATATTTGCATAAAAGATCGTATAGTTGTTTTAGTAACGGACACCCTTTATTATCTCAGTATCAATCACCATTGTTTCTCCTCTAATATATATATACATATTGCAAAACTTTGTTTTTCCATCTTGCGTGATTTTGAAATGTTAATTCGACTTCATAAATATAATTTCGCTGAGTATTAAGAATCGGGTTGTTGAATCAGTAAGATTTTACGTAACAACGAATTGCTGCGCAAATCCCATATTTTAATAAATTTTTAAAATGTACATCTCTCTTTCTTTTTCTTTATTTATTTATGTATGTATGTCTGTAAATTAATTGTAGTTGAAAATTATTTTTTGTTAGTGATGTAAATAATATGAACTCAGCAAAGATATCTGCACATTTTATAACAAGTAGATTTTTGTGGCAATAAATAAGTAAAATAAAACTGCAGTTTCCTTATAATAAGAACCCAACCGCTGCAGAATGTTCAACATTGTGGTAGACATGGCAAACCCACGGAACGCGTGCCACTAGGCGGTACGCCACAGGTACATACTAAATTACTAATTCACTTACATTTACTAAGGCCAAAACAAACAAACAAAAATCATCTCTAAGACTTTCGGCCATCAAAGATGTCTTCAGCAATGAGTACGAGAATGGCACTATTACGAAAGGCCTAAGTTTCCATAGGTAATTAGTTCCCTAACCCCCACAATATCCCGCAGGAGTGAGTTCAAATAATGCTATCAAAAGAAAAATAGAAAAAAAAAAGGTTTAAATTTAGTTCTACATTTGATGTAAGGTGACAACTAAACAGAAACAAGAGTGACAAAATGAAATTGTTAGTTTTAAATCAAATAAGTATTTTAAAGATAGTAATACAGTAACCCCAGGGGCGGACTGGGAAGAAAATTCAGGGCTGGCTCTGAGAATTTGCATCACCTGAATTGAGAAATTCTCAGGGCCGTATTTTGTAGATTGTAGGGATTAAAAATGTTGACAGTAAATATGTATTGAAGATATGTACAGTAAAACCCCGTTATATCGCGCCTCAGTATATCGCGGAATCGGATATACCGCGGTGTCTATTATGTCCCCCGACGTTTAAACCACCCTCTATAATTGCTATTTATAGGTGATTCCTTATTTACCGTCGTAAATAACTCCAGCCCGAGCACACAAATATTCTAGCCAAAAGAGCACTCATCCCCCCCACAAAACATACTAACAGATAAAGCCCTATTGTAATAGACGTGATGTGCTTTTTGTACAGCAATTACAGTGAAACAAATGGCAACAAAGAAGAAAAACATTATGTTATAGGGGAAAGAAAAGTTACGAGTAATTGATAAAGTTCAAAATGATGCAACAAAAGCGAGTATTATTTCATCATGAATATGGTTCCGCGTTATAACATAACCGCGGTATAGTGAAACTATACCGCGGTTATGTTATAATGCGGGTGCCAAGCATGTCTCCCGATGCCCGCGTTTTAACGGGGTTTTACTGTATTTGAATAATATTAAATGAACACAAGACTGGTTTATTTTTTTATTCATCATAGAAGGACAATAATGCGTAATATGTTAATAAGCTGTTAATAGCTGCCGTTGCGAAGTGTGGCAATAGCCTCGCCGCCTTAGTCTTCCCCGCCGGAACTACACAAATTTAAAAAAAAAAAAAAAAAAATTTTGATCTCAACGTTTTCACCCCAGGCGGCCGCCTAGTTTTTCTATATGGACGAGCCGTCCCTGAGAATTTCTCATGCCGGCCCTGAGAGCTTGTCCATATAGACAACTTAGGCGGAAGCCAAAAGCGCAAAACCGCTGTATTTTATTTATTTTCAAAAGGAAAAAAAATGAAATATAATTAGTTTTGCTGTCCCCAAAATTTTTCACCTCAGGCAGCCGTTTAGGTTGTCTATACGGACCAGCCGGCCTTGAAAAATTCTCCCCCCCCCCCTTGCCCACATGTGATCCAACAGCCAGGACCTTTACATTTTGCCCCATTGCACTCTCTGAAGCCCGGATTTCGTCAAAGTTTTGGTGCCCGTTTTTATTAACATTGTAAAAGCTGTATACTTTACATTTAAAAAACATACATATTTTGCGACCGGCCCACCGGTCCACATAGCCAGTCCATCGCTGAGTAACCCCTCGTTGTATCGCGCCTCGTTATTTCGCTCATTCGTATATATCGCTCATTTACTATGTGTCTCCGAAAATTTGAAGTTTAGTTCTCGAAAGTAAATATTTGGTAGAGACATATTTTTTGAATTTATATTGCAAGGGCTGTGTATCAAAATAACAATTGGTAAGTTTAGTTATATTTGTTACTTTTATTAAGGAAGTAGCCATTATGTAAGATCAAACTAAATGTTGTATGTTGACACTCAATTTACTTGTACTTTTTGAGTTATTTCAAACGGCCTCGGTTATTTCGCACATTCGGATATATCGCGCTTTTTTGCTGTCCCCGACAAGCACGATATAACGAGTGGCTACGGTATAATGAACCACAGTTTAACTGACACACTAATCGAAAAAGGTTCGCCATTCCTGCTCTATTAGAATGATTACTATACCGTTTACATAACAAACTAGTAGTAGACGTACTAGTATAATTCCCAATGCGCAGTTTCAACTTTCTTAATTTCTCATTCAGTTGAGGTAGTTACCACTTTGATTCAGGTTAATATTATTCAGAAATTTAAAAAAAATATTTCCAACGAAATCCTTGCATTTATACCGGCGTAAAAATGAGTAAAGTCTAAAGAAGGAAGCGAGTATTTTTCCCTATTGTAACCTTGTGATGTATACACAAGTCACGTTTTCTCATTTTGTTCTCCTTTTGTTATCGCAGCATTCTTCTTCGATTGTTGTGTCGTCAGTCTAAATATTTTTGCTTATCAGCATTGCATTTTCTTTTGACAGGATTCAATGCAAATCATAAATACATGGTGTGAGAAAACGTGCGATAAAATTCAAACCGTTTTTGTTACGTTTTTCCTTAGGTCTTTTACAAAATCCGAAGAATAAATGTATTATTTATAAAGGGAGGGGGATGACTAATTTTGAGGTAATGCGCATTTTATACATACTGAACTGCTTGTTTAATTTGATGCAAATAAAATAATGAACATATATATATTATGCTAAAACCAATACATTTATTTAAAATTAAAGTGAAAAATTGACGAAATACTTTTCCCCTTAGGGTTTTTATTCTTTTTATTTTTTTAAACTGTATAACGAAATATATAAAGCACACAAATGCATGAAATGTAAAATATTACATCTTAGTATAGCTGCACAGTACGCATAATGTCAGAGGCACCATGAAAATTACGTATGCTGCGTCAGGAGTACAAGGAATCGCTTCTTCAAGGCCAGCAAAAGGAGCCATTAATAAGAACTAATTTCTAATCTACTGGGTGTCATGTAATTCTAAAATCATACTTACATGAAAAACGTAAGAACATTCCTAACTGTTGGCCTTAGAAATAATAATATCAGGAGTTTATTACTATGTTGGGTAAAATACTAATAGTTTTGACATTTACTTTTTATTTTATTTTCTTACTTTCTTTCTTCTTAAATCCAAATCTGTCGCTGCAGGATGGTTATTTGTGAGAAATAGTATTTATATACGCTTTGTTTTTGGGAGCAGATATTTTTATTCTGAATAATTGAGTAAGCTAAAGCAATTTATTCTTTTCCATCTGAAAGAAGTCTACATAATGAAATTGCCTTCCGTGTCAATGGCTCTCAGCTAATAACATTATGTATTTACAAATACAATAAAACTTGAATAGCACTGACTTAGGTTTAAATGAAATGACAACGCATCGTGAAAGAATGTGAAGTCTAAAACCATGTCTAAAACGCATCAGACTTCCAAATATGTTTTCCTAGACTTCTAAATATGTTTTTCAAAAAGCTAAAAAGTTTTTTTTTCCGACGTTTTCCTTCGAGTAAAGCCAAAGAAAAAATAAAAATAAATATGCTGAAAAGCAAAAATTGCATATTTTACACATCCTATGTCCTAGTCGGGGAGAAAATGCCCTAAATAATTTTTCTTACTTTTGGCAAGTTAAAACATGTTTTTAAGGCTGGAAGAACTTGCTGCTAGTTATTTCCCTGAGGAGATATTGTGGATATTTATGTGGTAAAAGGAAAAACATATAAAATTCTATCTGATGTAATAGTAACGTTTCATAAATAAAGAATAAATCTGTTGGTGTTGTGGAATAACTAATATGATATTGGGGAGGATCAGGTAGTATCAGTGACCCTTGTTTCTCCTTTTTTATCTGTCTATCTATATATATGTATAAGAACTTAATTGTTGCTGAATTACATTTCATAGAACCGTAGAAAGTTGTTTTCTGGAAGCATGAGTTTTGGGAGATGAGGTTAAAACTCGTGCTTCGCCCCCCTCTTTTTGTCGTCCATACATTTTCATCAATTTTCTTTGTGGCGGTTTGTATCGGCCATAAAATAAATCAATTAAAATTAATTAAGCATAAGAAAAAAAATTTTTGATTTCACAAACCCTCTTTTAATTATTAGTGTTAGTCCTTTCTGAGAAACTTATAAAAGTGCACATTACAGATGTAATTTGAGTCAATATATGGTAAAAACGTGTAAACCTAAGAAATTTTGAAAAATCATCTCATTTTAAACTTAAAAAGGCATTTACCGACAATTGTTCTGTTTTTAGCCTACTTTCCCGTAAAAGTAAAAAAAAAAAAATAATAAAGCATGAAAGAAGGCTTAATGGTATCGAGAAAATATCGTTAGAAATCAAGAAAAGTCAAAAATAAGTTAAGTAATTAAATAAAGATTTAAAAATAAAAATTTGAAAGTAGGGTTTTGAGATGGGGAAAAAGTGTGTCGGTCTGTCTGTCTGTCGGTCTGTCCCCCCCCCCTAATAACTTTTGAACGAATTGTCCGATCCGAAAAATTCTTTTTGCATTCGAAAGATCTCGGCGAGGACAACTCATTTCCATATTTTACTTTTTGGTTTGAAAAATTTTTTGTTCAATTTTGAACAGTTCAAAAAATTTTAACATTAGCGCTTATAGGCGAAAATGAAGCAAATTATGTAAACTCTGGGTACAAGATCCAAGTTCCAATGAACAAGCTTACTGGAGGAAGCTCTTGGCGTGAAATATTGGTTTGAACAATTTTTGTTCATTTTTGAACAGTTAAAAAAAATTAACATACCGCCTACGGGGAAATTTCAATCCTATATAATTCCTGATCTAACGGCCCGATTTGCTTGGAACAAACTTTATCGGAAAGCTCTTATGACGGAGAACATGTACAAATGGAAAGTTCATCCAGAACTAACGAGCCTATTTTACTGTGAAACTTTTTGTTCGGGATTTTCAAGAATATTTTTGAATTAATGAATGATTAAATGAATAAGCAAAAGAATGAATGAATAAATGAGTGAATAAATACATGAATGACTTAACAAATGAATGATTGAATGAATATGTATTAACCGTTGAAAAAGGTATATTTGAAGCAATTAAGAAGAAGCTAAACGAGAAAAACAGAGAGAGAGGTAGCTAGATTATAAATTTGAATTAAGTGTATACGGGAAAGTAGGCTCGTATAGTTCTAGACGGAACTTCTTGTTTGACCATTAATATCATTCATAATAGTAGAAAGGTACCACCCTCGATTTGCTATAGCTCGCCAACCCCTAGAAATGCGAGAAAAATCATTTTCAGCGTGTATTCTCAAAATATTTCAATTTATTTTCCACCAGTTTTCCGTTCGAAGTGCAGTATTTTCCCCCTTAAAATGGCTCCTTTACCGTTTTCATTTATTAATATATTATGATTTTAAGCCTTTCTTCCTATCATTTTCTTTTTCTCTTTTTTCTGTCTGAAACACTGGAGACGAGTTGAAAATTTAACTCTTCTTAAGCGATGTTTCCTTGATACTAATTTAGTATTTGAACTGCTAAGGCGAGATGATACATCCCCTAGAACGTTTTTGGCATGCCTTTGCTTTAGAAGAATCCTTAGCAAAAGAAGTTCCAGTATCGTTTTCACAAATTCTCAAAATCTCTCCACTTGCATGTCTGTTACTGGTTTTGAAGGACCGGCTGGGCTCAGAATCGTGCTAGATGTCCCTGCATTTGTCACCTCCAGTTATGGATGATTTAACAATGTTTTGAAACTGATATGCCCCAGAAAGAGAAGGGGATGCTAGGGTTCTATGGGCAATTCCTGCACAGTTAAAACCTGACTAAGTCAGCTCCTTTTACATTCTCTTGAAAAGAAAATATTTTACAATCCAGCTATGTATTTAAGACTGATCTTCATGTATTGTGGCATCCATAATTAACACACAACATTAACTTCAGTTGAGTACTTTTCATCTAGATGCTCACTATTTTGCGGTGAAAAAGAGGTTTCTTGTAAGCTTGAAACATGTGTACAAAATTTTAGCACATTTCGTGCTTAATTTTACGCTGATTTTTCTTTTTCTTAGTATGTAGTTGGCTGTGCATTAATCCACTCTGGAAACATTTTAAATCATATAAAGAAACATCCAACACTTAAACATATTCTCAGTTGACCACCAAAATAACTTCCTAACAAAGTATTCATTGTACACCCTCACACGAGGGAATTCAAGAAGTGAGCAAGCAAACTGGCCTCTGAATACGTTGTAGTCAACAGGGTTGTCGTAGTTCTATATCTTTTTGCACATTTGAACATCCTTTTTTGGTCTGCGAATGCATTTTTAGTGCTCTAAAGTGAAATAAAATAGTTTTGTGCTAACGAAAAATATTCGATCTAAAATAGAAGTTATCACAGAAAAGGAGAACCATTGCAAATAGTTTTTAGTTGACTGCTACAGCTTTCTAATACAGAACTATTTAGTATTTATTTTCAGAAATTAACGGCTCTTTTATTTGAAAGAAACAAAAATGTACTAAAATATTTTGGTATATATATATATATATATATATACATTCACATTCATTCGTTCTTCCGAAGTTAATGATTTTCTGCGCAAATGCGACAGCTGATACCATGGCGCTAATATTTAAATTGTTATATATTTTTCCCCAAATTATTCCATTCTCCCTGGTAATACTAAAAAATTGCAAAAAGGAAAATGCCGAACTATTTTTAACAACATCCTACAATTAAGCCACTTAATGTCTTTGAAAATCCTAACATAGAACATTCTTGTTTTCCCAGATTTTGCAAATGCTGCAGAAATCTATGCTTTAATTAAATAAAAGCGTACCTTAGCGCACTAATTTCACGAAACGAGATATTAACAGTTTAATGGCTCATAAAATTATATTAACCGAAGCAGGAATTGGAAACGATTTTGTAATTAGGGATTCTAAACGTTCCGTGCCAGATAATTTAAAGTCAAGAAGAAAACAAGTTGACTTCAAATCTCTATTTTAAATTCACTAGAGCGTGAAATGAGCTTGGGAAGTATGTTCAAGAAGTTCTCAAATTTTCTAATTCATACAGGTCACGCAAGTTGTACATGAGTTGCATAAAAGTTTTGAAATGTATGTTTCATTCTTAGAACAACACCTTTAAATTGTTTAAATTCATTACAGAAGCATTTTTGATTAAACTTCCTGCTCAGCAAATACATTTGAGATAAATAATTTAATCTTTTTATATTTTTGTAGTAATGCTAGATATAATATTTTCCAGTCTATAAAAAAACACAAATTTCACTTTTTAGTATTAAACCGATAAATACGCATTTCGTATAGAAAAGTGCACATTTCTTACTTAAAAAATCATACATATACATTGTACAGTACAGCCTTGAAAGTCCTAAATTAATGCACTGGTTTTGTGGAATATGAAAAAGGAACTGTTTTATGTAAAAGCTCAATCAATAAACCATGGTCCTCTGAATGAAAGTATTACTTACTGATGGGGGGGAAAAATCTTCCAATGAATCAACAATTGGGTGACAAGGGCGGGTTAATTGAATGCTATAGAAAACATAAAGTGTAAAGAAATTTTTCGACGTAAATTTCGTCGCTGTTTTAACCGGTCTGAAACCAGTATCCTTTAAAAAATGTACTTTACTTTCCCGTTCAAGAGCACTGATTTTGTAAAAAAATACTACTCTAAACTATGTCACAAGTTTTTTAATTATTTCTTTTGATACTTTAAATTAATAACAATTATTTTGAAACTAAAAAAAAAGAACAATCGGAAAAAATAAACTAATGATAACCATAAATGAATAAAAGTTTGATGCATTTCCATATTTCCAGTAACAATTGAAGTTTCAGGTAACCTCTATTTACAGAAACAAAATAACTGTTAGTTAGAGTTTAGAAGATCCTAGAGCTATAAAAGCTACAAGTATTGTTAGCTTGAAAAAGTCAAATAGCCTTATATTAAATGTAAAAATAAAAGTTAAGAATACAAATAGAGTATGAGAAGCATCCTAATGAGGATGAGAAAAACAAGTACCGGTAAATTGTACAAGAGCAAGGCATTTTTATCCTCATTATTTCAGGGGAACAATGCTTTTATTTCTACTTCTTTTCCATGTCAAAATCGTGTATGAAATTTTTGTTACAAATAATATTTCCTTAAACATGAATTGTTTATAATGATTTATTAACTTTCTAAGCGGGAACTGAAAAATGCCCAGAAAGTTCAAAATATGCAATTTTTCGTTTTTTTATTGCTATGTATAATGCTAAACATTTTTGATATCAGCTGTCTGGATGTGTGCTGGTTGTTGCAGCGTGATGTAGTTGTTGCTGCTGTAGTTTTTAAGTTCGTGAATTCGGAACAGACTTCTTAGATATTATATAATATATTGCAAATATGATGTATACAGGATGGTTAAAAATAGATGGGGAAAAACGTTAACAGATGGACATGTGATAGTACACACCATTGTAAACAAGTTTGCATGCTTATTAGTGTAACTGCATACGCATATTTTGAAACGGGTATTCCCCAAATGCTGAAATGACATTCATGTTGTTATTTTATTCGGAGAAAAGCAACACAGTAAATATAAACGTAGACACTGGAGAAGAAGAAGTAACCGTGAGTAAATGGGCGACACAAGGAATAAAAGCCGCTATCGCTTGCGCTATTTACGTGCTATAAGGGTTAAACTAAACATACTACAGAATTAAACACTGCAACTGGGCGAAGTCGATGGCACACATCAGAGGATCAGGTCAGGCTCATGTGTCCGATCTGAAAAAAAATTTTCTGTGTTATGAGATTAAAGAGGAGCTAAAATATATGTCACAGGCCTGGCGTTGGTGCTTTTTATTTGATACGACGCTGGTGTGTGTAAGGTTCCTTTTTCTTCACAAAATTACATTTGCCTGAGCAGTTTTTTCTTTTTTGCCAACTCCTGAATTACATCAGGAATGTCGCTTTAACGTTCGCGGAGATGATGGCAATTATTTATTCTGGTGTGTACTGTAATCTGTTAAATTGTTCTCAATCTTTTTTTAATCATCCTGTATTTTTATAAATCCCCTGTATTTGCGCATATGCATAAGTCAAGGCAATTAAAGAAAATCTGTGTGTTCTGAAAATGATAAAGGTTTGATTACGTAAAGCAAAAATAATAATCATAATTATGTATTACTTTCCTATGTGTATTTACTATATTGTGTTACTAATATAAGGAAACGGATATTGGCATAGAGACTAATAATTATTTTTAGAGTTGCGCACCATTATGTAATAGAAATAATTAAAAAAATAGTGGCAAGGGGAAAATTTAGTGACAGTATGCTTCGCGTTCTATTTCTCATTAATTTATTTTACCTGAGTTTAATACCTAAGGAACTGTAATGCCTAAGACGTTTAAATGTGTTGTGGATATTTTCTTGAAACGATTTTCAGCTACATTTTGTCTTTCGCAATTGGATATATTGTCATTCTTAATTTAATTACAGTAATTGTGTCTATCATAAGACTGATACTCCTTTATTTCATTTCATACGAGTGGATCTCACATTGTAAACTTATATTATTGAAATGAAACCACCTGTATTACTTTTTTTTTTTTGGAAGGACAATTGTAAAAAGCCCCTCGTAGTAGCGATAAGTGGAAAATATGAAACAAAAAAAAAAAGGAAAAAAGCTGGAATCCTTCTCCTTTTGATTTCTTAAGAGGAGGAATAAATTCAAATTGATTAACTAAATGAATAAACATGTCAATTGAAATCAATAAAAACAGAAGAAAAAAATTGAATTAAATTTTTAATATTTTGGCATTAATAAACACAGACACATAACGTTTCAAGGAAAAGAAGAACGTAAATAAAGCACACATGGTCAAATCAATAATGCAGTATGATTGTAAAGAAAAGACAACGTAAATAAAGCACACATTGTCAAATTAATAATGTGATATGAGGGCAAGGAGAAAACAACATAAATAAAGCACACATTGTCAAATCAATAATGCAATATGAGTGAAGGATAAAACAACATAAATAAAGCACAAATCGCCAAACAAATAATGCATATGAGTACAAGGAAAAAACAATGTAAATAAAGCACACATTTTCAAATCAATGATACATTAAATTGTGCTTTATTTACGTTGTTTTTTCCTTGTACTCAAATTTTAGCACAAAGCATTGTCGTAACAGAAAGATGGGGGTTACAATGTAATAGGCATTTTTACGACCAGCGGCGACAGTCCGTCTGGACCAACAATAGCTGAAGAGATTTTCTCAACAAAGGCCCATTGGAGGGATAAGATAAATATAAATTTTATAACTCAAGATGGCGGAGGAGGCAACAACACCGTGAGAACACCAGAAGCAAAACGCTCTGATTGCGTGGATCTTCGTACCGCCCCACAGATAAACTCGCCAGCCAACGGCCGACGGGAAGCGCCCTGGTTGGGAGAAATCTAAGAAAAGATGGGAGGCCAAAAGAGCCTGAATTGGTCAAGACCGCCCATCAAATCAGCAAGGGGCTTTTGGTGAATTAAAACCAAAAACATCATCAGAAAACGTCGTCAGAGAACACGAGAGTTACATAAGAACTACATCAGAGCATCATCAGATCTGGACAGAGGTGATCAGTTTTTCCCTGAAACCACTTCATCTTCCAAGGCAGAGATGGGCCCCTTCTGTACAATTTTTGATTGACAACATCTGCCGTCTATAAAATAGGCGCGGCAGACCTCTTCTGCAAGCAGGACTATGATGATCACCATTCGCTTCCGGACGAGGAAGGATCGCCCACCGACACATATGGACTAAAATTCACAACAAGTGCTGCCGTTGGATCCGGACATGGTTCGTTCCCTGCACATTTCATTTTCCTTTTTAATAGTAGTCTCATGGGCCTAAGTTAATATCTATATAAGTGAATAAATTAATCTAGTTAACCAAAAGAATTTGTGTTTTATTGTCTATGCCACTTTGCGTATCACGCGCCCTGATGTCGTGAACCTGGCCGCGACAAGCATTTTTGATCATTTTTTACATAAAGTTCCACTTTTTTATATGGAAACAAAATGCTAAACTTCCAACTTCTTTAGTACATGCACTTTATTTTTCTCATAAATTTTAAATTTATATTTTGCAAAGAAATATTATTTTTGAGTTTTCGAAAAAAAAAGTAATTTATATAACTAGTTAGCAATTTGGAGAACTTTTCGGTACTTTACTATTCAGTAAACTATTAAAAAACGGAAACGCAACATGGGAAAAAATAAACAGAGAAAATATATGTTCTGCCAGTTTCATCTTCTCATGCATGGATGCTTGAAATTTATTTCTTCGATATGGATTGTTAGACTTTATGAACTGTAGTGGAAACCTCGTAAAATAGCCTTGAGGGAAACCAATGTAGCGAAGCTTTTCTTAATTTCTTTCCTTCTTCAAAAATCAATTGCGCAAAACTTTCCTCTTGCATAAATTTTCATAAGAACCCAGCTATAGGCAAAGTAACTGTATTTGTTAAGGGAAAAATCGAAGAGCAGGTTATTTGTTAGCAAAAAACTTCGTTAATTGTTAGTAAATTTTTAGTGAAAAATGACATGGATCAATTTTAAATTATAAAAAAGTTTAATATGTTTATTTTGAAAGGATATTTTAAAATATTATAATGTAGTAAAGTGTATTGCACAAATTTTACTGCAATGATCCCATGTAAAACAAGCAGTTCATAAATTACATAAAATAGTTTTACATTGTGCTTTAATGAAATAAGAGTAATCGCACGGTAAAAGCTAGTTTTGAAGACTATTTTATATTACAAAAATATATGAGAGAATAAATGTAAACAAAGGGATGTAAGTGACAAAAGTTGAAATTTTTCGATGACTAGTGCAGTTTATAAGATCAACACCATTGTATTTTTTTTTTTTTTTTTTTGACAAAAGGTGTTAGTCGTGGCCCAGATTAAGAAAAAACTTCATTAAAGCTCCTGTATGAAGTTTGCATTCGTTTTTTACTCAAAATCCTTCTTTCACCACATTTAGCTCTTCGCTTGTAAGTTATGTATGAATTTTCAATTTGCTAGCAGGCTGACGACGTTTTTAAAACGTGCATTTTGTAGCTCTTAATAATAATTAGTACTAAGGAATGAAGGTGCAACATGTCAAAGCATGGATCAGTTATGTTCCTGATGTACCCTACATTCTTTTTTGTTTTAAAGAATATACACGAGTAAAAGAATCATATTGCTAATAAATATTTTCGATTTAGGTATATGCCTTCTTTAATGTCTGATGAAACAAAATTAAAAAAAAATGTTTTTGGTAAATAACAGGTGATTTCTCTCTTGGTGAGAAAAACATTCACAATAAAAAAAAACCTTTACCAGAATTCGCAAATTGAAGAAAAACGCTCACACTTGAGTGCTCTCGTCCAAACTAAACCCCTCGTAGCAAACGCCCCTATACAGTCACAGAAAGAGTTAATGATTGCGAAACACATCAGAACAGCAAGAGGAAGGTTAAAAAGAGAAGCGTAACAGAGCAGCACCTTCCCCTATGAAGTTAGAGTACCAGATATACTTTTTCCTTCTTGGGGTGAGTATTTTGCTCACGGAGCGAGTTCTGAAGGATTAAAGTGTCCTTAATACGTTTATTAATGGATATGTTTATCGTACTTTAAACGTGTATTTTTCTGCTATTTATATTCTTAATACGTTTAGACCGTATAAAAGTTGGCAATGCATGGTCTTTATTTTAGCATTTTTTTATATTATCGCAAGCTAAACGGGACGAAACATATTTGAACTTATATGTTATACGCTCCTAAACGACATAATACATATTAATTCAACTAGAATGAGTTATCGCGTGAGAATATTATTTGTGTCTCGTAAGTCTATGAGAATCTTTGTACAAAACGTTGAAAAACTAAAACTCAACTTTACGCTGTAAAACAAAAGCACTATTGAAAAAAATAGCTCTTTTTTACCGACACAAATCTGTTAAATAACTGATGATGAAAAAATGTATATGAATTATTAAATATAAGAAATATTAACTAGCATTGCGAATTAGAGACATTTTGCTAAATATTTTGAATTACATCTGACTTTACCAGTTAAATATTTCTAGTAATTTACCGACCATTTCAATGAGTCCGTACACTATATTCTATGAATGAGAAAATGATAAAAAAGTATTGTACTGATACATTTAAAGTGACTGAAAAAATTACTCTAAGTTTTTTAACAAGTGTAATATACTTTTATTTTGAAGTGGGACTAGTTGTAGACATTTTGTTCCGTTCTTAATCTCTATTTTGTGCCTTCTATATTCTAAATGTACATTTTAACAGAGAATTGACCAAGCTGTTTTTTTCCATCATGATGTATATGAATAACAGGGTATTATAATTTTCAAACTGGTTGGCTGACACAAACAGCTTTCTATTTATCATGTCTGCTAAGCGATGGAAGAACAGCAATTCTCAAGCGCAATGTTCCTCAAAATGGGAACGATAAGAGAAAACACGTTACTACTTTGCAGATAAGGGAGAGCAACTTGTCAACATGATGGCTATTTCAAGCTACTTTGTTCCCGACTTATAACCACAGTTCCAACTGCTGTTATATTTTTCTGAAGAAATAAATAGGGGTTCTGTACAAGAAGGAAATAAACAGAAATATATTGTGGAGAATGGTACAGAGAGCATTTTTGAGTTGTTTAAAAGATTTATCGTGGATGTAATCAGCGCTCCATAAAAGAAGCTATGGTGAGGTCCTTTGCTTTGTTTCTATATGTATATTATTAGAAGAAACACGTACGACTTGAAACGCGGTTACTTTTCAACTGTATTTTTATGTAAGTTCATTCCCTTTAAACGAGATACTATAAATTTGTTGAGAAACATTCTTGTTTCTGTTTTAATTTTTAAGATGATTTTGTAATATTATTTAAAATTGTACGATACATTACCCATTAACTCCGTTATTTATTGTTTAACTGACATTACAATTTTACCTCCGTTTTATTTTGATGCATATTTATACATTACGGAGGCTTCGATACACACACTAGGACTAAACTTTCATGATTCAAAAAAAAAAGAAAAAGAAAAAGAAAAAAGAGAACTTTAAACCAAAAAGGAATTTTACTAAGGAAGATATTTTTATTCAAAACATTTGTGTTGTTCATGTAGTAATCAGCATATTTTTCACGAAAATTGCCTCAGGGTAGTGCACGATTACGATAGAACAGCACGCTATCATGTTTTTTTATTGTAGTTCCAACACAAACTCGTACGCATTAGAAAAAAAAAAGATTTAAAACTACTTAAAACGGCTGAAAGGCATTTAAAAATAAATTCAGTATTTCATGAAATGATAACTTCTCCGTTAGATGGACGTAAGGAGGAATTAACAAACAGGGCACAGTCTGCTAAATGTGCACCTGATCATCTACGGAGGGGAAAAAGCTATTAAAGATATCTTTTTTTTCAACAAAAAAGTACATAAATAAAATAATACAAGAAAAAAAACAAGTAAAAATGAAACTGAGAGGAAAAAGAATCTAAATAATTCAAATATAACTAAAGATAACGAATTGTTCCATGAAAAAGAGAAATATACTAAGGGACAAAAAATATACAAGAAAGGCAAAATACGCTTGTTTTTGCTGCTGTCTAGGCTGCAATAAATTTATACTTTTTTATGAAAAGAAAAGTAGGACATTAATGGATAAAATTAATATATTCATCACAAAGTACCCGCTACAAATTGTAAGCTGATATTTGAAATATTTTTTAAAGTTTGTGTTTTTTTTAATGAGAAGCAATAATTTCTACTGTTTCTAATAAACAAACTAATAATTAGATAGCATTTTTCAAGTTTAAATTTTTCTCTATCAAGTGTTCTCAAACTCTTTTGTAGGCATTTTAACACATTTATTCTTCACAAATCTTCTGAACTAATTTTCATAAAGCTTTTCATTATAAGGTAATTATGCTTTGCCATTTCGTTATTATATTATGGAACAACCTACTCAGATTATTGAAATTGAACTATAGTTTCGAAGCTTCAAAAGATTTAAACGCATAAACTATTTTTAAAGTCAAACCTAAGTTGAAAACGTGTCCACCAATGGAGTAAGAGTTAAATCATCATTACAATTCCTCCTCAACTCTACGGCTTGAAGGTTATCTAAACATCGAAATGTTTAATGAATATTAACGTCGTGCTTGTGTCTGATATGGACCAATAAAATGTCAAAGTACCACTGAGTTCCCTAGTGGTTAACGAATTTCGCATAATATGGCATATCTGAAAGCGTGGTTATGGGTAAGTCAAACATTAAAGACGAACCAAATGTTTGATGCCCGCATACTTAGTAGTTTCAATAGAAATGTACAATTTCACTAGAAAGATAACGTTATTTATATCCCAAAAGATAACTGATAAGTACTTTGAAAATATGACTTAAATGGGCATTTCAACTTACCATATAATTTTAAGTTAATAATCATGTATAATAATCATTATATCTCTTTAAAAAATCATTAAACATTATGCACGAAACTTGTCTATGCTTCGTAACATGTATGTTCCCTAAACACATGTATAATCAGGGGAAAATCAGTACAAGAAATTCTGAAAATTAAATATTTCTTCTGCTTAGTATGAAACTGATGTCAATAGTAAAAATTCAGAATATCGCAATATGCGTATACATATTATAAATATTTAAATACATGTGCAACTTTTCTTTAGAATCTACGTAAATTATTCAATTCTTTTTTCAATGTCTGTTTCCAAACTGACGATTGTACTGATACACACATTTTAAAAATTTTATTTCTGAATATTCTCTTTCATTGGATGTTTTCAATTTTCTCTCTTGTATCTTTTCGGAATAGACGAATAAATATAAACACCAACAAAAGGATAAAAACCATGCGTGTTTACCTCTCCTGTGTTGCTAAAAATGTACTATGTATGCAAGAGAAGAGTAATTAAGTAGATTTATGGACCAATGTCCGCGGCAGGCCGACCACTTGACCGAAATATCTGCTTCTGCATTCCAGGGCTTTTGGTCTCGAAAACTGGGATGGTTGCAGTAGGCCATGGCACCCAATGGGTTGTCGCGCCACTGAGTTTAGTTTATGGACCAATCGGGATAGCAAGCAAATTGAGAATCATACTCAACGATTAGCAGGATTTACTCATATAATAGAAATACATGGTGTCTTGCATCTATTGGGACAAACTTTAAAGATAGGGTATGGCTCGTCGAAAGGAATAAAAATTGCCCATGAATCGTACCCATGAACATGAAATGGCACGTGTCATGAGAAAATGGGAGGAGACGCAGAACAAATGAAGACCGTGAGAATTATCGGAGATATTAATTACTCAATCCATTGTTTTTTCCCCTTTCTAATGGGTCTGCGCATGGTCTTTGAACGCGAGATCTTTGGCATAAGATGCTATTATCAAACCACTACGCCACCGTTCTACGGTCAATCCATTGTACCTGGGGTAGGCCTCGTCGAAAGGAATAAAAATTGCACATGAATCGCACCCCATGTCCATGAAATATCAATATGTCATGTGAAAATGGGATGAGATGCAGAACAAATTAAGACTGAGAATTACCGGAGATATTAATTGGCTCATAAATATTACATTACAAAATCCATTGTTTTTTTTTCTTTCTAATGGGTCTGCGTATAGTCTTTGAACCCGCGAACTTGGGCATAACAGGCTATTATCAAACCACTACCATCGTTCTACGGTCACTCCATTCTTGGTGGTGTGGTATTTGTACGCATATATTTGTACTACAATTAAAGAATTCTAACCTTAACCTTGTAATTTTTATATTTTTGAATCTAAGTAACCATGACGCATCTTGACACTCTAACTGCTTATCCCGCGATTTTCACGTGCAACGTAAAAAATGTAGCAGAAAATTGCTCATCCCACGCTTTTCACGGGCATTTTACGTGTACTTAAAATATTAACCGCTGTTTCATCGTTTAAACTTCAGGAATGCAATTTCTGAAGTATTTAGACTTTAATTAAGGATTTATTCGAGAGACTGCTTTAGTTGCATATAGTTTGAGAACTTTATGTTAAAATTGATGCTTTATAACTTCTTACGTTCAAAAAAAATTTTAAAAAAAAATGTTGCAAAAATATATTAATGATTTAAAAAACAAAACATATATAGATTTTAAATACGTAATTAAAAAGTATGCATATTTTGAAGCGAATTCACTAAAAAATGAGCACTCAGAGGATTAATACAAAGTATAAAATTTATTAAAAAAAAGTTTATTTAAAAGTGAAGTATTTGTGTATGTTGCCAATGTGACATTAATCTGACAATATGCACAAATTAATATTTTTAATGACATATTTAAAAACTTTATATTTTTATTAAGATACACGAGGTTCATTACATTCTAAAATATTAAAATTAAAAACTAAATTTTAAAGTTCTTTAATTTTAGTGCTATATTAAAATACGTAAAAATGTGTGTTCCAACGTGCAGGCGCTTGCCTTTTCGGCATTCGCCCTTTTCAAAGCCACGGGAATTGCTGGCCATTTGTCAAGGGTCACCTGACAGGTGACCAGCATTTATGCATATATATACGTAAAAATGTCACAACCGCAAAAATGGGTTTAGCAACATATGCTGTTTGACATGATGTAGTTTCAAAATTTTGCAGCCATTAAATGAGATGCAACCGTAATAGCAACGGAACAACTTTTCATTGACACTTTTGAAAACACATTGATTTTCTTGGATGCCCGCAGCAGTGCAAATGATTCGTACAGCCAAATCTATTTCAGAGCCACATGATAATTTTGACGTTTAGATTTTTCACCTGAAAGGGTGAGCACACGGACTCTGTTTTTGCGAAAGTGCACTTGGAATTTAATTTAGCCGAGGGGAGTATCGAAACCACATGTCTACTCCAGGGATCTTTTACATAATCAGACGACATGGGCGCAGGCAATTTTCTGAATCTTGAAAATCCACTGACACTGCCCGGCTTGATTCTATGAACTGAGGTATACGAGTCCCACGACTTACCAATGCTAAACTGTTAAGTAGTTACAAAGGAAAAGAAAAATAAAACCCTTCTCATTACTAGCAGAAAACGGGTTTCATGAAATTTATACGAAACACGATTTGGTTGCATACAAGTTACTGTACTGTGCGGCCCGAAGTTGTTTAACCGAGGTAGACTGTACATGTAACTGGAACATGTGAATGCAGTTTGATTTGCTCATTTGGGATAAACAAGGTTGTAACTGTTCAGCTTAAATTTATAACTTAATAAATTAGCCAAAAAAAAAAGATTACATTTATTGTACTTTACATGTGCATATAAAACTAAAAGTGAGTAAAATTAAGATAGTCATTTACGGTAGACTAATAGTTTCCTAACTACATGGACATTAAAAGTAAAAAAGCTGCTGTGATTTTTCAAAACTTTTACCGAACTACCGAACTATAAATGATTATGCATAAAGTATTTGCTATTTAAGAAAATAATTATTAGCATAATATACATAGCATATCTAATGGGGGTGAACGAACAGTCTCTAAATACACGTAGCAGTATCGAAGGCCTCTTACTAAACTTGATGCGAACTTAGATCTCCCTAATTGCTACGACGAATACATAACTAGACCATAATATCCAAGCATTCCACTTTAGGATACACTTCAGAGAAAATTAGGAAGCACGCATCAAGTTTTAACGATCATACCCAAAACCATCAATAACTAAAACCAGGATATCTTTTTACAGCATGAGATTGATACATTCTGTGTAAGTCAACATTATTGTTTATAAGTTTATTATAAAAACTTAAACTTTTAGTAGCACAAAAGTTTCTTTTATATACATTCATTTTTATCTACTCTTTTGCGCATATGTTTAGGCTAAACAGAACGCGATCGTGAGGTTTCGTGTTTTTTTCTTGTCGCTTTTAACAAGTTTGATGGCATGTGCAGAAGGTTTTAACTTAAAAAAGTCATTTTCTCTTTCTTTTCTGCTGAGCGTCCTATTGGTAGTTTACATTTCCTTTCTGTACTTCCATTGACTGATATCTGCGCATTGAAACATAATTATGCTGCATTAAAATATTGTTTACAACATTTTTGGGTTTTCTTCTCGTCGCGTTCAGCAACAAGCGCGATGGCACGTGCTGAAAATTTTAACTTAAAAAGGGGGCTCCCACCGTAAACGTGAATCTTTGTTAGAATCTCTTGGAAATCGTTACAGATATTTCCCGTTTTTATTATTATTATTACTTTTATAAAGCAACTACATGCTAATACTTTTTTCGAAGAATTTGATTCATTTTTACTTTTTTCTTGAAGTATACTCATGCATATATGAAATTCAACAAGCTTAGCAACAATGGGATTCACAATTTAAATGCTAAAAGGGGAAAATTATGGAAGCTCAGAGTTTTTACAGAGGTGTTAGTCCTTAAATTTACCGCTAAGAGGGACGTTATATTTGCATACTGAGCCTTTTTGTGCATTCAAATGTAATTAAATAATAAATTAGTAAATAAATTAAATAAAAACAGAAGTTTTCAAACGAACGGCATAGTGTAAAACTTGTGTTCAAGCAACTAATTTTTGTGTAAATTTATCTGTAAAATATGTTTCACTAGTTCGCTATAGAACAACCCCCTGACTTTTTTTGAAATGTTCCATTCATTTTATGCATTTTGTCAAGAGTAATAGCTACTTTCGGCTGTGTAATTATAAGAAGACAAAACACTATAAAACATACATTTTCCAAATTGCGTCTAAAATAATAGGATCCCAAAAGAAATTCTTTAATGAGTAAGAAAGAGAAAAATTTTTGCCAAGAAAATTGTTTAAGAACAAAATATTTTTAGCCTCATTATTCTCTTGAAACAAAGCATTCTTAGAAGATCTCAGCAAAGTTGTATTAAAGTTTACAACAAAAGAGTTTTCTTGAAAAGATCCTTTCTGGGTTTTTCCCCCTCAATACTTTTAATAACTAAAAGTATAGCTCAAAGAAAACTTTAAAATAAGAGTAATTTTAGAGTGTAGAATTTATTTTGCCCAATTTTGAACAAGTTCGATGTATATTGAACAAATTTTACCTTCCATAGTTTATTGTCATTGCATGGAGTTTGAATAAAACTTATTTATTGATTTCAATAAATGGAGCGTTAGTTCATTATAGTTAAAATAATTGAAAATATTATTTTTAATATTGCTGTCTATGGCAAAAATAACTATTTAACTTTTTAAACTAGGAAGCCATATCATAATATTATGATATTTTATCTTGTCATTTTCTACACTACTAAATGTTCGTAAATTAATGTGAAAACGTGTAATTTGTACTTTGAGAAAAATGTATTTGCAGTTTTTAATTAGGTTTTAAGTTTAAACATATCGACTGTAGCATATGTTTGGAAATAAATACTAAGAAAAATACTGAAAAATGACTCGAATCAATCGTATTCACATATAGTAACCATATCTATATCAGCAGCACGTTTGTGTCATATTGCAAGAAAATCTAAAGTGGTGAAATTTATTATAGTCTCTGTAATTAAAATAGGAGCATCAAGGTCACGTTTCCTGCCTCGTTATCATGGCAACTGCGAAAAAGATAACAGCGCCAGACTTTTTTTCCCCTGCAGTTAAGGCAACTGCATTTCTACACATCCGATTCGAAATATTAGAATAATTTGTAAAGAGTAATAAGAAAGAAATTATTTTCTTGTTGTTTATTTTTGATACTAAGTAAATGCAATTAAATTTCTCATAAACTATATCTGGATGTTTAGGTAATATTTTAACATTTACAAAACATAAAATACAATAAATTAGGTATACAATAGCTTTCTGAAACACATCAAAATATTAGAATACGGTTTAGATTGGTTCAAAATATTAGAATACTTTATCTGACGCAATCTATTTTTGCCATTGAGAAATAAATCTGATCTGAATCCGTCTATTATTATTATAACTAAAACCACAAACTTACGTATGTTCTCCAAACCAATGTGGGAAAAAGTTTATACCACGGAAATCTTTTGCAACCAGAAGGGAAAAAGGTAGAGTTGTGTGACCTTGACACGCCGATTTTAATTACAGACTATAGATTTGGGGTATTTGTTCATTTATCGCGGAATGATCTCCTGTAATATTGCAAAAAAATTAATGAGGGAATAAATACACTGTAAAAAATTCTAATTCTACCACTCAGCAAAAAAAAAAAAAAAAAAAAAAGTTACTTTTAGCTGAAACCAACATTTGGCCCTAAATGTGAATCATTATAATGATTCTTATTTACTTATTCAGGGTGAAATTTGGTAAAATTGCACAAATATCCTCTTGCGATCCTCGGTATCCATTCGGATGCTTTTTAAAATACAGTGGAACACACTATTCGTACACAATTCGTTTCAGGAGGCAGTTCGAAGGGCGAGTTGTGCGAATGGCGAATTATTTTTTCACTTAAGATACAATGTGAATACAAGTTCCGTTCCAGACACACAGATGGTTGCTTTTTTAAACCTATGAAAAACAAATGTACAGTACTGTACATTAAATTATACATAAATAAAAATCTAACTGCACTTTGGTTGTACTAAAGGGAGCTGATGGCATAGTGGAATGCTGAGAGGAGGAAGAGAAATGGTTGGAGGAGGAGTCCCCTTCCATAAAAAAGGTTACATCCCTTCAGGTGTTTTCTCACTTTCTGGTGTTTTTTTTTTCTCTGTCTTGTTGCACTAGAAGAATCTTGGGTTTATTTTTTCTAAAAACCTGTTCAATGTTGTCTGCCTTTGCTGATTGTTCAGATTTTTTTCTAAAACCGTCAATAACATTGACGCTTAACAAGTGAACGTTGTTGACCACAGCAGTGCTTGAATGCCAATTTTCCACCACTCTCTCTGTTTTCTCTCAGGGGTAACACAGCTCTTTAATTTATGCAAAGCAAGTGATTTCCTTACTACTTTCCTCCTCTGAAAAAGAAAGTTCTTCAATCTCTTCCTCTTGCTTCTTGCTTAAAAAGTTAAAATTGTTAGTAAAATCTCAAAAAGTATTAAAACTTAAAAAAAAATCCAAAACCCCAAACAAAATATTTCCAGACGAGTTCAAATGAGCAAAATGTTTCGATTTTTTTTCTTAAAAAAAGCCAAACTAGCAACCCAGCTGGCCCTTGGCTCCGTACGAATCGCGGCACAAGTACGAATGACGAGTTGATTTTTACTTGAACAAGTTGGACGAATAGCGAGTTGTACGAATAGCGAGGCGGACGAACGGCGGGGTTCCACTGTACTGTTTATTTAACTAGTTTTTGTGAACTAATGAACTATTTTAAAACTAAAAGCACCCGATTGTTTTTGAAATCAATCAACAAATGATTTACTTGGTTTTAAAAATATAAATTGGGTATAAATGATTACTTAAACTAATTATTAATAAAATTTTGAAAAGACTTTTTTTTAGCTTTTTTATTTTGTAATCAATTTTAAGTCAAAGAACCATAAATATGCGTCAAAATTATCTGTGCTTAATTCTGTGGTCTTAAGAGGTTATAATGGTTCTTCTTAGTATCATAATAATGGTTCCTAGAACCTTAGCTCTTAAGAACCATGTTAATGGCTTCTAGTTTTAAATTTATTGTAAAACTAGGTGAAACTACTCCATTATAATGGCTCTACTTAGTACCAAATGTTGGTTACAGCTAAAATTCACCATTTTTTCCCCCTTTTTGGTAAAAGGTTAAGTTTTTGCAGTGGATGCTACTTTACAGAATAAACTATTTTTTACTAAATATGCTTTAAAAAATGAAATAATTTGAAGAAACATTTCTTGCAAATTCTTTTTCTGATTTTAATTTGTGAATTAAATCACGTTTTACTTTCGATTTTTTACTTCAAATGACTATTATTTGTTTAATGGTTTTTGAAAATTCATATTGATGACCATTTTTAATAATTTATACATTGAATCTTTTTATTTTGTCAACATTTCATTAAATAAATATTACGTGTGAAGTGATTGGCGCTTTTGCTGTTCCGTGATCACTAAAAACGGATTCGGGCCGCGAAATAAAACTTTGCCATATGCGCAAGCAAAGGTCTAACGCTGTCTATCAAACCAGTCGAAAAATCTTTGGATTTGTACTTATTTTAGTTATATATTTGCAATAGTTTTTTGTACTTAAGTATTTCCTTTAATTCAAGTGAACAGTTTAATCTTGTAAATAGTAGTTCAAACCTTGGTATCTGCATTTGGCAAATTATCTGAAAATATTATAGTTACATGAAAACTAAATTGCTTTCAAGTATATGAAGAAACGTATTTCATTGCAAACCTTAAGTGTACCATTTTAGGTTACATTGTCTACGAACTGGTATATATCCATACATTCTGGTGCAAAGGATTACTAGCTTTCTTTTTAGGATTTCTAACTCTAACATTCATAACTCTAAAAAAATATTATGTAGAAACGTAGCTCAAAACATTTATAATAAGTGGGCATAAAATTGCATTTTAAAGTGTTAGATTCGATTAATTTAAACGAAGTATATTATAAACAACTGTTTCGAATGGTGATATTGTCTTGCAAACATAAAAGAGGTTACTGAATAATTTAAATGTATATCTTACCAACCCAGAGAAGAATAAAAAACTAGAGTGAACGTTTTATTTACGGGTATACTTAGCCTTAGCAAAGACATTCGTAGAAGTATTGTGTAGTACTGTTTTGTTATGTTTCACTGTTTTCATAACTAGTAATTAAAATTCTTTTTACAACGATTACAATGAACTTTTTAATAACAGAAAATCTTTAGAGGAAATAAAATCAATTTTGACATTTAATTTACGTTAGATATTTTGCTGCGAAATAACTAATTTTCATCCGAACTTTTATCAATGCAAGCATCAAACATTTCATGCTCTTTAATGATTGACTTCGCCCATAACCACGCTTGCAGATGTGCTGTATTCTATTAAATTTGCTAAGCACTAGAGATCTCCGTCATACTTTGCCATTTTACGGCCCCGTAACTGACACAGACACGTTATTATTCATTAAATCTTTCCATGTTTAGATAACCTCAAAGTCATAGCACTGAAAGGGAATTGTGTTCGCACCCCCCCCCCCCTTCTACTGCAGTTGGTGGACAATTTTGCACTGTAATTATAGTTGCAGAATCCATAACTATGCCTTGATCTTCTTGCATCTCGATGTTTCGGTACGTCAGATAAAATTTATTAATAAAACGGCGACGTCACATTTATTCTAAGATGAGAAATTAGATTTGACATTTTCAATAACATCAGTTTTGGAAGGAAAATATTTAGGTAAAGATTTGTCTCAAGGAATTTTCACTGGCTAAGATTAATACGAGTTTTAAGAATTCATGTTGGAAGTATTTATCGCCGAGAAGGCTTTATATTCTTCTTGAACTTATTATTTCTTGTTCAATAAAATCTATGAATCGGATATTTTTTTCATTGTGTTATTAATGACGATTTTATTGAACTTAAAAAATAACAGTAGGTTTTTAAAAGTGCTATACTTCTTCTGATATTTTTTAAAATTGTGAAAATATCAAAAATTAAAAATAGTTTGTGAAAACGTTCAACTTTTGCTTCGCTTTCATTTCAGATCAAACGAACACAGTATATATTTCTTTCATTTGATTATATAATTAGTAACGTTTATTTGTTAGCTACGTGAATATTAAGATTTCCTTGTGCGAATGCATTTACTAATACGAGTTTTAGCTGTGTGTAAAACATAGGCTAAATATTTAGAGGCAAGCTTTAAGATTTTATTTTTCAACAAAATAAAATTCTTCATTGTCTTTCCGGTTGCCACAGCGGTACTGCTTAAGTAAAACATGAATAAAATGAATGTTTGTTTAAACATGGAAAATTATTATTTATCCGAGAGACAATCATAAATAGTTTAATTTTTATTACTCCAAGCGATTTACGTTAACGTGCAACAGGGTTTTATCAAATGACTTCATGTTAGTGATCATTCCTGAATAACAAATCCAAAATCAGGCAAAACTGCTCTAAGGGCAAGCTTATGAAACAGGGTTTCAAAATGGAGAGTATGCTTATATATATATGTATATATATATATTTGAAAACCGTTATACATCTTGTCTTTTAGCAACATGCTTATTGATGGTTTTATTTATTTGTTTATTTATTGGTGTTTTTCTTTGAATTTTTTAATTTTTTTAAAATAATGACCCCATTAGCAAGGAGTCATTCATCGATGTTTCCAGAATTAGTAAAAGTCAAAAACATTACTTGATCATTTCTAGACATTACCTAAACGTACTGCAAACAATCTTTTAAAAAATATATTTCAGTCTTTTAAAGTCTTGTAATGCAGCATGAAAAATATACTGTTGAAAGTTTGCAATGCTGCAACATAAGTCATGTAGAGTTTCCTATATTACTAATGCCGACAATAAAACTATCCAAGTGCAAGTTGCAAATAATATTATATTTGAATTCTGGAACATTACATTCACTACACTGTTAAAAATTTCCGTAAGAAAATAGTAAAATGACCATTTATTTGATTGTTATTTTACCATATTTAATTACAACAGTTGAATAACCATTAAAAAGATGGTACTCAAACCGCTGATTGCGAAAAAATCGTTTATTCTCTGTTTATCCTAAGAACGTTTAACTAACCGTAATTTTCAAGCGCTCAATCGCCCATCTTGGAAAGTTTACCAGTCGTACGTTGTTGTTAAAATATGAATAAAGATTTATCAGTTCAAATCTGCATGTGCATATAAAAAAACAAGGAAAAAGCGTCTTAAGCAGTGATTACTAAATAGAAACACATACACAAGGAAATCAAAAATTGGAGACATCGGATTCCCGAACTGTTTGCGAATAAGCGAACCCGTAATTTGAGCTGCTGAAGGTTGTTTGTATTTTAATTTTTGCAGCAAATAAAATTAATTTCGTCAATATACAGTAAATTTAGACCAAAGATGGCTTTAGATCCAATCAAAAACTGAAATCTCAATTTTAATGCAGTTTTCTTGTTGAAAAGTAAGATTTATTGATAAATAAACGGCCGCTTCCCGTGGTTTAGATGGCCGAACGGCTAGCGAGCAACGTTGATGTTCCTGTAGACCCGGGATCGATTCCTGCAAGCTTCGTTTGCGGTTTCCACGCCTCGAAATGGTTCAAAAACTGTACAAATTTCGTTTTTAAACCATTTTTAAATGGTTATAAAACCGTAAACTTTTGTATTTACGGCTTTTTAACCAAGTTGATTGGAAATGGTTAGATCCCATGAAGATAGAAAAATTTTCCAAACCGTAAATTTAACGGTGAATTAGATGGACAGACTGCTGCCGGTCATTTAACCGTAATTTCACGATGAAATTTCTAACAGTGTAAGAGGGTATGGCGTTCGTTAATAAAGCGGATGAAAGAACAAATACTTTGTCAAGTATTAAGATAAATTAAATGCCTACACTATCAGCCAAACCGGACAAGATTCTAATTCGCATTAACACCGATTTTACATGCATGATAATCTTGAAAATGTTTCTTTTTAAATTTTTTTGTGACTCTGGAATGAGCACGGATAATCCGCAAATCGGATAGTCCGCGCACGGATAGTGGAGAATGTACGGTAATCCTTAAAGTCTATTCAGCTGCTGCCCTAAACTTTATGTGTACGTATTCGATGCAAATATTTTAACATTATCAAAACTAAAACATTTAATGAAGTAACTGTATTTAGAGAATTTTATTACACGTTCGGAAAACAAGACACATTTTACAAACAAAATGCCAACCATTAAAAAAATGGAAATCAACTTTAGACATAAATACAAAAGTGGTCTAAAAAAACTTTATTCAAAATCTTGTTTTAAAAATTTGAATTAAATGCTGCATTTTTTCCCTCCAGAAATTTTCCTAAACGTATTGTCAACTCCATATGCTTGAAGGCAAAAGTCTTGGAAATTCTGAACTTCTTTTGAGTGGTTTATTCCTTTTGCCGATCATTATTCACAAGTTTTGAATTTCGTTGACTTCTGCGTTGGGTTCTTTTGAAGAAATGAATATAATGCACGCACAAAAGCACAACAAACCGTGAGTTATGTCATCTAAAATATTGTTTTTTTAAGCATGAATATAAAAAATAATTCATAAATAGTTAAGTAACACAAATAGTTTAGAGGGAAATAGTTTTAAACGTTCCAAATAAAGAGTCTTTATCAGATATCGTCAACAATACAAAATAATTTTATTTCTACAAAACTATAAGCAAAACCCTCGATTGATCGTTTCTCACTGAACCATTCGTTTTGAATGATACGAACTGAATACAAACGAACGACGCGCATTCGAGAACACGGAAAAAACAATAGATGCGAGAATAATAAATCGAGGTTTTACTTTATTAATTTCGAAGCTCATTTTTGCAAACTACGCATTTCTTCAACACAGAGAGCTTGAATATGCGCTCTTACTAAATTTAAAAAATAAATAAATAAAATAAATAATAATTCAGTAACGTAATTAGTTTATAGATAGAGAGTTTCAAACGTTCCCAATAAAAGTCTTTATCAGATATCTTCAATACAACATACTTTTATTTCTACAAAACTATGAGGTTGACCCTCGATTGATCGTTTCTCACTGAACCATTATTTATTTTGAATGATACGGAAAGAATACAAACGAACGACAAACATACGAGAAGATGAAAAAAAAAAAAACGATGGATGCGGGAACGATACATCGAGGTTTTACTCCAATCACTTCGAAGCTCATTTTTGCAAAATACACATTTCTTCAATACAGAGATTCGATCCAGAGAATTCTTTTAATTTATAAAGAATACGCGTTTTTAATAAATTTTAAAAAAAAATAAATAAAACAAATACTCAGAGATAATCATTACTTTAATTTTAAATGAAACTATACATAGTATTGAAATAATTTCTGGTAAACAACCAAAGCTGTATTAACGTAATGCAGTGTCAGTTTAACATGAAGTAAAATATTCGCTTAAATTCCCGAATGCATTAATCCTCAATTTATTGAATTATACGTCAAATTTGTTTTTAAGAGCCAACTTTCATCTTTTGTTTGAGGCAGATCAAAGAATTGAAAGCACTTCTTTCTTCGTGCTCAAAAATGAAAGGTAGGATGTCGGTCATATGAAACACGGTTAGAAGATAAAAATACGTTCGCAAGTACCATTCAATAATTTGTTGTTTAGTTTTAAAATTAAATTTTATATTTCTAAAATTTTAAACGCTAACGTAACTCACTAAATATGAAGCAGAATAAAATTTGCTCTCTTCTTTTTCTGTTACTTAAAGTTTCATTTAGATTTTTTTATTCCTATTTTTAACAAACACGAAGGATTTTACGATAAAAATATACACCTAAGAAATGCTTTCAGAATGAACAACATTTTCAGAATAAAATGCATTGAGGCTTTGAGACAAAAATTGCTTCGGAAAACCTTATGTTTACATTTTTGTTTCGAGTTTTTGACATTATCGGAAAAGTCAGTAAAGTTTGAAAATGTTAAATAATGTTTTTCTAAAAAGAATACATCACTGTAAAGAAATTCAAAACGTTGAAAGCATTCATTGTTGTTAAACAGATTTGACAATTTGTTTGAGGAAGGGAAGTGTTTAAGTTAAAAAAAGAAAGAATATGTTCTACATTACGGAAGTGGTTTGAGATCTAGTTTTTATAACCTTTTGTATTTCTTCTGCTTAAGACCTAAAAATGAGTTAAAGTAATCGAAAAATAAACAGTAAAATTCATGTTTTTGCAGTTTAATTAGCTTGTTTACAAGGGTGTTGAAATCGTTCAAAGATTTCCCAGGTTACTACATAATTGTTTACTATTTCATTAAATAATGTCATAAAGAATTTCCTTTATTAGATACGGCATCTACACTAAAAAATTCTAGTTCAACCTTCACCAAAAAAAAAAAAAAATGGTGAAGTTTAGCTGAAACCCTTCTCTTAAAGATCTTGTCGATCAACTTAATACTTGGGGTATTTACCAAATTAGTTGCCGTTGCGGCCTTTCTTACATTGGACAGACAAAACGTGCTCTGAAAATTCGGTTAAATGAGCATAAAGGTTATGTACGAAAGCAAGAGTTAAATAAGTCTAGCATTGCTCAACATTGTTGGAATTCCAACCACTCTTTTGATTTCAATACTGGGAAAATTATTCAAAAATGTTCTTCCCCTTTAGAGCTTGACTTTTGGGAAGCTTATCATATTAACAGGAATAGTTCTAATTTGGTTAATGATTCTTCCTCAACTCCTTATTTTTCACAGGTCTGGCATAAGTTCCTTTAATTTGTTGTTCTTTCCTGGGTTTCTTGTTAGTTTTCCTTTTTTGTGTCTATTTTAATTTTTTCTCCCCCCCTCCCCCTCCTTTACATGTGTACTTTGTTTTGCTTTTTGTTTTGGTATTTTCTGTACTTATTTTATTTCCATTTTATTCTTTGTATTTTATTTTATTATTTTTGCAATTTTCATGTATTTTCACATTTTTATGCACGTTGTCGTCTTTTTTGCTTTATTTTTATTGATGTTCCTTTTTACTTCCTGAACTTTCAACTGGATTCGTTTGTTGCTCTCTTATTGGTGCTTTCCCTGCTACTTCTACTTCCACTTCACACTGCCTTCATTCTCATTGGTTTACAGTTAATTCTTAGGCTATATAAGCTTTGTTTTTGTTGTTTTGTCTGCTTCATTTGGATGTTTTGCATCTAGAAGCTCCCTGTCGCATTGAAAAAGGGATTCCAAGCAATCCCGAAACATATGTCTGCGTTTTAATGTTCATTTGTGCTTTAAATTAACGTGAAATTATATTTCTATTACTGTTTATTTGCACAAAGTTAAATTATTATTATTATTATTATTATAATGGTGTAGTTTCCCATGAATGTTAAACTAAGAACCATTGTTATGGTTTGACTTAATACCAAAGTTAGTACTAAATGTTAGTTGCAGCAAAAGGTTCCCCATTTTTTTAATTTTTGGGGCAAGGTTGAACTAGAATTTTTTACAGTAATTTTCCAAGTTCTAAATATATGGAGCCCAGCAGAGTAAATATGTTTTTCATTATGGCCGAAATTATAATAGTTTTGATTATTAAAAAAATATTGAGCAAATCCATATAAGCAAGAATTAAATTTTGGTGCTTATTAAATTGCTCAAGATATGCTGCCTGAAGACCTATGTTTAGCCCTTTAACTACATGTAACGTCAATGGACGATTTGGCGAAAGTTTCCTGTGGTGCGGGTAACGTCAATAAGCGATTTGATGATTTTTTGCTGAAAATGTAGGTTTCAGAATAAAAAGTTGAACAAATGGAAATGCATTCGTTCTTTACATTATAAGTAATAATTTATTCAATTGAAAATGGATAAATTAGAGCTGCAGAAGGGGATATTGACCATTCCCTTTTGATACTGTGTGCCGCCGATTTGCAAGCAAATAAAGCTACATCTTGCAGGAATTTTTATTTTGAACAAAAGATTTCCAATCAACATCTCAAAAAATCGCCATAGGTCGAAAATGGGGCGTCTACGACTAAGTTGATTGGAACTCTCCAGTTTTGCCATTTTCATGTAAGAAACTCATGACATATACATAAGAAATAAATGTATCGCCATTTATGAACTTTTTGGATACATTTTTTTGGTGCTCAGACAAACAGATTTGTGAATATATTCCGGTAGTTAAAGGGTTAAACAATGTCGAATGTTCTTATACTCTGTAACACAAGAGGGACCGGAAAGATGATGTATGTCTGTTCTCTTAAATCTGCAAAAGAAAACATAAATGCTCATTTCTATTTTAAAAGTATGAAAATGAATTGAAACAGAATTTACTTTTTTTCAACGTGTTTATATATTTTTAAAATCATAAGCGAAAGTTCACTACTTTGGCGCAATGCGAGAGACGTTTCCACATGCAACAGAAGTAATGAAGCGGAAGTGACGTCATATATGGGAGTCATTAATCCTTAAATTACATCTACTAGCTTCTACATTTTACTTACCTTTGAGCTACTAACATTCTTACTAAATAGAGCATTTTTCATTACATTAACTAAAAACATAAGTGTCAGCAGAAACTTTATGAATCATTGGAATATTATCACTATAATGTGTACTGGAAAGACGTTATTGTATTTTCAATTACATATACTATGCTTGAAAAAAATGTTTTCCGTAATCTTACCAAAGTAGGGTGTTTATCTTTTATATATAAAAAAATTTCATGTTACTTTTGAAGCGTCAATTTTATTAAATATAAAACACAATGGTACACTTCTTGCCAAAAGAAATACCAAAAATAATAAGGATGAAAATTAAAGCACTACATTTGTTTTTATCAAATAGGAAAAATTAGCAGATGTTTGACGATTTGAGTAAATAATTTGATACTTTCAATGACTCAATTACACAGGAAATACGTACGCATTTACTTCAGTAAAATGTAATGAAATGAAAAACAATCCAATAACGAAACGATTAAACCAGTAACAGCAAGTAATAAGACTCTAAGGATGCACTCTTTATAACACACAAAAATCTTCCCTTGTGTTCTCTAATCGCTGAAATATGGCATCCGCTTATTAATATACTCTGAGTGACATCCTGACACCCCCGAAACGCAAGGAGATTATGGCCTGGTTATGAATTCGCCGGCAGCAATTTGGGGGAACTAAGCGACCATCAACTATGGGAGAAAGGTCTTGGACATTACTAAGGCTGCTTAGAAATTGTTTAATCATCTTGCAGTTGGTAGGATGAGGCTATAAAATGGCAGTTGATGCATAAAGGGAAAAAAAGGTCATTAAATTTGCTTAGTGTTTTTACTTTCCAATAATATTTCAATAGAAATAATTTTCATGCATAACATCTAAATTATGAATGTATAAAGTTTATATTTTGAACACAATGATAATACATTTCAATGTCATAAATTCAAAAAATAATGCGACTTTGCGATGCATATGAAAATTGATAGAAGAGAACGTAACGGAAAACGAATGTTGACACAAAGTATGTCTGACATGGGTATTCTAAACAAAATGTCTGCCTACAAAATAAATGTGTAAACAGTATATACAATAATGGTATGAAATGACAGGTCGAGGACAAATATGAACATAAAAAGAGGTTGGGAGGATTCTAAAGTATCACAGTTCCCAAATCTAACCAAAAAGGAAAACATTTTACGTGTGAAATCTGCTAATTAGAGTTAATTAAAACTAAATGGGTGCATATATATATATTATGCAGTTCCACCACAAAAAAGAGCTTTGTCTGGCAGAGTGCCAAGAAAAATCCATTCATGTTCAAGGGAGCAACTGCTGGTATAAGGAATGTGCTGTAGTCTCTTCTCTTTTTAGTTCCTTTAATAAAATGATGCTATATTTTTGTTTATAGCTAAAAGCACTTTCAGCAAACAAGGAAGCAAACCTTCTGTATCGCGTGCTAATAAACGCACCTGCAAAACGGACTCCCCTAAAACCCGAATTGATTCATCCTTTTCTGCCATGCTTACAAACGCTCAAGTGTCAAAACTTCCTAGTCGAACTGATACATAAGTTGACTTTTTGTTGTAATTTTTTTTGCCATCAACAGTTACATTACATTCACTAGAATTGATTTTGTTTGGGTTTTGTACTGCAAAACTCGTTTGCTTAATTCCCTATCATATTGTTTGTAGTTGAAGCAGTTTGAAAGTGTCCTTAATAACAAGTTTGACCTTTTCTGCCTTAAATTTCAAATTTGGAAGTTTTTCCAAATTTCCTTAACATTTTCGAAACATATAAGGCAAAATGTAGTGAAAAATAAAGTTAGTAATTCTTGAAACCAGCTTAAATTAATCAAAAGCAATACTATACATTATGTTCAGTGCTAAAAATTATTGAACTTACACATAAGAATTACTTTTAAAAAACAGATAGTGTAACTCTGTTTGAAACCAAGCTTTCTCTGTAATATAATTCAGATCGAACTATATATTTAAAATAAGTAGTTTTATTTGTTATAAGAGAACCCCGCTGAAAATGTGCAAAGTTTTTAAATTTGGTTTCTAAAACCACTGACGCAACGACCATAATTGGTGTCAAAGAACGCCTGTTTCCCAATGAATTTTCAAAGATCACCTTAGCAAAAAAATAAAATATAAAAAAAAAGTATTGCTTTAATTTAACAGTAGCTAATATGTAACCTTTGTAAATTTAAAAATCTACCTTGTAATCTACTGTGTACCTTGTCTGTGTACCCTTGTAACCTTTGTAAATTTAAAAATTTAATGTTTAAACATATTTTAATCCACAAAAAACATTTTAAGTGCGCACAAACATATACATATATATATATATATATATATGTATTTTCTAAATGTAAAATGAAAAATGTTTGGAAATAAGTTGTTGTTATCATAAGCAAACAAATTAAAGAGATTTATGGTTCAAAAGTAATGCGAATTTTCCTACACACATACGTGTTTCGTGGTCGTAAATATAATATGCGAAATTAATGGGAAATAGATCTTGAAGGAATTTTCCTAATACTCATGCATATTTTCGCCCTCAGGGAAATTAATTTTCTGTCTGTTTATGAAAATGTGAAATGTCATATGCGCCAAATTATTTTTCTGGTTTCGCGGATACCTTGCGTTCAAATGAAATTAATTGCCATCCAGACTGGCCTAGCTCCAAGATATGAAGTACCAACATTCAAATGACAGATAATTCCTGTAAAAATGAATTTGAAAAAATAATTAGAAAAGTAAAATAAATTGTTAAGCAGAGATAAGTAATATTCATTATTTATACGCAACTTGTGAGTTCTTGAGTGTGTGTTTTTTGTTACCAGAGAATTTATTGTTCACTAAATATATAGACGAGGTATTTTTAGTATATAACATTTATGTACAATTTCCCAAAATTTGGCTTCTGATGAATAGCATAGTCTACTTCATTTAAAAAGATCGATGTCCATTACATAGTCTATAAACTGCAAAATATATCTGCGCGACCATTTACTTAACAATATTGTCTTGATACGATCACACAGTTTACTGTTTTTTAGCCTGCAGTGTCGCAGCTCATATTATAAAACTTTTACTGAATTTTCAGAGGAAATATTATACCATTAATTTATTCGTCTTTTAATGGAACTGTCTTAAAACTAGTACCGTATTTAATTAATTTCTGCTCCCGGAAACACATTTCTTATGCACTGCCGTTCCTAAACATTTCAGTCTCTGATTCAGATGCTCATTTCATGTATTCTACTATATAATCAGACAAAATCTGAAACATTTTTAGAAAGAATTTCTGGAATTCAATCGACTTAGTTGGCAACATGTGGTAATGAAACTATAAAAAAAAAAAGAAGTAATAGAGACACGGATTACATACTTTAAAACTCATTATACAAAAATCTATTAAGAAATCGTTCACTTCATAAATTTTTAAAAATTAAGATTTTATTAAAGCAGCGGTAAGTAACTTCGCGATGCTAATTGCTTTTTTTAAAAACATGTAACAAGGAAAATGGCGGAGCGTTCAAAATGTTTTTAAACAAGTTAATATTTTATTTGAATTGCTTCTTTTTTGACCTTTTATAGTTAAGATTTTTTTCAGAAATGTAGATTATTTTACTGTAAAATACAGTGCGTCAGCTTAAAAAAAAAAAACTCTTCCATTTCGAAATATTGAAAACGCGGGAAAACTCTGCGTCGTTCAAGAGCCTGGAGCTTCATGAATTTTGTACTAATGCCGAAAGCTGTCAAAGAGAATTCAAAGTGAGAAATGCTTTCAGAAATTCCTAGTGGAGTTGGAAAAAAACCTTTTAGGTGTAAAAAATTCAAATACGCTTGCGAAAAAAACATGTGATAATGTTGAAAGGTTTTGAACTTCCAAACTGCATCTACTCAAACTTACAAATATTTGGTGAATATACTACCTTTTATGATAATGCATGTAATTAAAAAATGGTAAACGTACAAACTTTACCGATACGCTTAAAAGTTAATAAAAAGATATTCAAATAAGAAAAAAAAAAAAAAAAAACCGTTAAGAGTTAAAACTTTTAATTTGTATTACTCGTATAAAGCAAAATTTCTTGGTTTGTAAATCATCTATTGTCCCAGTTAATCTGAACTCGAAATGTTAATATGAATTTAAAAGAATGTTACTATTTATAGATTTTAATAAAGTTTCGGTTGTTGAATTCTGTATAATTCCTCCTTAAAAATAAAGTCAATTTCATAATACGTAATTTGAAATAATTGAGTCTTGTTTGGAAACTATAATTGCGCTGATGAATGGTAAATATGCATGTTGTCATCCAGTACCTTGAAGTCATTCACCATGGCTTAAACTTCATTCATTAGAAGTAATGTAAGACAGTGTTTCTCAACCTTTCAGTATTCGCGGCCCAGTTTTCAAACATAATTTTTATAGCGCCCCCCACCCCACTTACAATAAAATTATACAACCGTAATATATATTGAGTATTTTGGATTCTGTTCTTATTTTTTTAAAAATAATTGCTAGAACAAGAGTAAAAACAACGTGCTTAAGAATTAATAGAAGAAATCGTCATTTTCATAGAAGAAGAAAACACTGATAGCCGAGAATTTTCGCGATGGTTTATTTTTGATGAAATTCGGCTACTTGGCCCACATATTCAAGAAATAAAATAAATTGAATCTTCCACTCCAAGGAGCAAATACAAATATGTTGGATACTAAAGATAAAGCTAATGCTTTTTGTAGAAAATTGGAATTGTGGAGCAGAAATAAAGCTAAAAAACCTAACAAGGTTTGCAAATGTGGATCATTGTAGTAAAACTTACAAGGCTTAAGAAGAACATGCAAAATTTGTTTTTATAACCATCGAAAATCATTCAGAAATACTGGCAACGAATTTTTAAAAGTATTTTCTTGCTGACGACATACTGGTAGCATAAAACTCCCTATGGACTCTCAATTGATGAGGAAGAAAAATTCTTAGACTTCACGACAAGTGGCGAAATTAAAAGACAATTTAGTAATAAACCACTATTTGAATGTTGGGAAGGAGTGGTGAATAATTTTTATGCATTAAAAACAAGGACGATTCGCATTATATTACCATTTTTAACATCCTACCTTTGTGAAACTTGATTTTCTGCTGCTGCTTCTTTGAAGACAAAATATGGATCTCGGCTAAATATAGAAACAGAACTGGCAGTGGCTCATTCTAATATTAAGCCTTCCTTCGAAAAACTTTGCTCTGCCAGACAGACCCAAGGAATTCACTAATAACTATTAAATTTGTTTTTAATTTTGCATGCTTTGATTAAGTAAGTTTTAATTTAGTAAGTTCTTTTACTTTTATAAGTTAATAAATATGTCAGAGCGTATCTTGTTTTCTATGTATATGTGTGCTTTCTTTTCAGTCAGTTAATCATTTTTTAATAACATTTTCTCTTGGATATTATCGGCCCCTCCCCCTCAAATTTGCTCGTGCCCCCTAGGGGGGGTTGGGAATCGCTATGTAAGATGTAACCACCTATATTGGAACACTACTTAAATTAGACTTGAAGAGTAAGTGCGATCAAGCAATGCTGGACTGCTCTCTATTAGTAGAACAGAGCTCAAATGCTATAGGAAAAAACGGTGAAATTTGGTTAGTCGCCAGTGGCCGGTAGACTCGGTTTTGTTAGTTGCCACCTTTTAAAATTACCAATAAGAACTGAAAACTAACACTAAAGTAGTTTAAAAAATAAATTAATTATTCAAATAAAGCAAGATATATGCAGATTTGAATTAGCACATGCTATAATTATTTCGAACTTTTAAAACGATTTATATATATACAGGATGCTGAAAGATTGAAACTGGAAATTCGACGTGAAATTTTCAGCAAAGCATGTGTTCAATATTGGTATGTTTCCATGAAGAAAAAAAAAATCATGGTACAGAAAATGAGAAAAATTCATTCCGAACGGGGGGAGAAAAAAAAGAAAGCAAGCGATTAACTGTAGAATATGCTAGTGGGCAGTGCGCCCAGAAACCCCCCGCACCTGCCATTTTCTGGCCTATCGTATTTTTAGATGCCCCCGAGTGCAAGCCTTCGGGAGCAAATGGGGTTCCGGGAGAGCTCGACCAACCGCAAATTTATGAAAACCGTTAAAAAAAACATAAAAAATACAGGTTATTGTAAAACACTAAATCACAGTAGAATGCAAAACTTTAAGAGTATGCATTAAGCGCTATAGGACATGAGACAACAATGAGAAACCGTGCAACACTATAAAAAAGTACCAAAATCAATCATACAATATCAAAACAATGTGAAATGGTACACTCAAAAATATAGACAAAAACAAAGGAAGATAATAGCCAAAACTTAGACAAACACTAAGTTCCCTGAAATAGATACACCTCGCTTGATAAATGCAAAAACAAAGAAGCAAGGAGGGAGCGTGCATGGGGATGCTGGAACGCGTTACAAATAGCTTGAATGGGTGAAATTTGGCTGCTAGCCCGAATATGATACTTACTGGTTAAAGGGCAATGAAAAACATAGTGGTCAGGCGTACCCATCGCTTCACAGGAGCAATAAGGAGAATCAGAAAGAGCAAAGCGATGAAGATAGCTCGGGAAAGGGCCATGGCCAGAAACCAGGACTGTTTCAAAACGTTGGCTGACCCTTGGAGAAAAACGAACGATTGGAAAGAATTCAAAAACCCGGCGACCAGTATCCACCGCGTTCCAGCGGTACTGCCAATCCTCTCTAGTTTTGGCTCTAATTTGTTGTATGAAATTGGATTTAGGAAGGGGAAGGGCCGTGTAGGGTAAAAATGCGGGATCCTCAGCTGCCGTACGAGCTAATTGGTCAGCTTTGTCATTTCCCACATTCCCTGAATGACCCTTGACCCAGTGAATTGAAATTCTAGGATTCGAAATTAGCATGCTTTGTACTGAATTTACTAGAGGACTGCGCTGAAGTGGGTCTTTGATAGAAAGGATAGCAGCCTGACTGTCTGAAAAAATTTGAACGTTATAGGATGGAATTGTGAGCAACAGGTTCGCCGCTGACTTAATAGCAAAAAGTTCCGCCTGAAAAATTGAATTACCAACAGCATGCCTCATTGCACACTCCCCCACTGCACGGTGCCCCTTGTACTGAACCACCGCCGCAGCCACGCCGACGGGCGTTTTGGATCCGTCGGTATAAAAACGATTAAATGATAAAGATGGGGGGTCACGGTCAACACTGCAAGGATAGTCAGAAATTTGCACCCACGAACGCTGAAACCATTTTGGTGCCGCGTGTTCATACAAAGAGGGATCGAATGTTACCCCATCTAAAACGATGGTCCTCCTCTCTACATAGAACTGGGTGAGCCAGATCTTCTCCCTTATCGTCAGGTCTATAGGGGGCACTCCCGCCAGAATGTATAGTGCTGAGTGGGGGCACGTTGCGTACGCCCCGGTTACTGAGAGCAGTGCTCTGCGTTGGAGAGTGAGAACCTTTTTAGTCTGGCGGACTGTTAGAGTGCGTCCCCACAGTCCCGACGCATAAAGGAGAGACGTCTCAAAGACCTGTTTATAGATGAGAGCCCGTTGGCGAATTTTCAAGCCCCAGTTACCCCCCGCGAGACGCTGGAGACCACTTTGAATGAAAATTGCTTTATTCCTTATGTAATCAATGTGTGCATCCCAAGTCAAAAATTGGTTAAATACCACGCCCAAATATTTTAAAGTAGGGCTTCGTTTAATTGATAAATCACCAATGCGTAAGTATGGTGGTCGCACCAGGTCCCGCGGTACCTTGAAAACCAATACCCTTGACTTGCTGCCCGAGGCCTCGAGGTCCTGCTCCCTCAACCAAGCATCCAGTAAAGAAAGAGAAAAGCGACCATTAGCCTCCAGCAGTTGGTTCGTGCGGCCATGAATTAGCAGAAGAAAGTCGTCCGCGAAGGCCTGTATTTTAGTGTGACCGGGCCAGTTAATGGAAAGTAGCGATGCTGCCACCAAGTTCCATAGCTCCTCTCTCGCCAGGGTCAAGAGGAGGTTTGAGCATAAACTGTGCGTTCGGATAAGAAACTGGCAAAAAGGTTCAAGACAGCCGGGTCGAAATTACACGAAGACATATACTGTAGAATTTTTACCCAAGGGAGATTGTCGAAAGCCGACACAATGTCAACCGACACTGCCGCAATTAGGGATTCAGAGCTGATACCTTGCAATAGGTTATTGTAGAAGTGAAGAAGGGCGTGCTCGGTCGAGCGCCGAGGTACGAAGCCAAACTGCAGTGGATGATGTAGGTTATTAAGGGATAAGTGGCTCTGAAGACGAAAAAGCATTAGTTTTTCAAGAATCTTTGAGATTGTGGGGAGAAGGACGATAGGCCTGTAGGAGGCAAAGCTCGAAGGGTCCTTACCATTCTTTAAAAATAAAATGAGAACACCTTCCTTAAATGCTGGAGGGAAATAGGCAAGCTGTAAACATAAATTGAATAAGGTACAAAGGAAATCAGGGAAAGTCGAATGGAAAGTTGACCAAATAACTCCGTCCAAGCCGTCACGACCCGGGGCCTTCTTGCGTGGGAGGAGGCGGACCGCCCTGTCAACCTCGGGCTGCGTAAAAGGTGCGGATACTCTCGCTGTGCTAATTTCTGGTTGAAGTGACTTAGGGGTAACAGCAGGAGCAGGATAAAAATGATTTAGAACAGACTTACAAAAAGTCTCCTCTGGGGTTGAGGAAGGAAAACGCTCCCTGATTGCTGCGGGAGTAAAGACTTTGCCAAAAGTACGCGATACGGTTTGCCAAAGGACTCCGAGCAGTTTGTGCAGAAACGTTGCCAGGCCGCTCTCTTTGTTGATCTGACTAGTTTCTTGAAGATGGCCAGGGCATTGCTGTACGCCGTTTTGTAGGCTGGCTTAAGTAGAGGGTCCGCACATCGTTGAAATCTTTTACGAGCAGCGTAGACCCTCTTCTTATGAATAGTTAGAGAGTCATTCCACCAGGTGGACGGGGAATGTGGTGCGAAAATTTTTTTCTTAAAAGTTTGATCCGCCTGTAAATTTTCTTTGAGGCCGATGTACAGCCTGTCCAGGCCTTCCCTAGTTTTAACAGAATTTAACAATGCAACAAAAGGATAAATCTTATTTGATATTAACTTTTTAAATTTATCTGCATTATAATTTGTCTTATATCTTAAGAAACGCGAATGTGAAAACGGAGCGTCTAAAACAATTTTAATGAACTTGTGATCACTGAGTGAGATCTCTTCAGAGACCAACCAAGACACCGGCACAGGCAAAAATCTCGCCAGGGTCAAGTCGGGCCAGCCCTTAGCATGGGGCGTCTCGAAAGTCGGGGGAAAATTTTGTGAATTTAAAACCATTAGGTTATGTAAAGCAATAAAATCAAGAAGACTCTCTCCCCTTTCCTCATTTTTCCTGTATGCCCAACTGCAGGAATGAGCATTAAAGTCGCCCGCGAGGATCACAGGCGCAGAGGAAAGAGCCAGAAGGAAAGTGTTCAGTTCCGACAAAAGAGGTTCCAGGGGCTCAAGGGGGGAAGCGTATGCCGAAATTAATACGAGAGGGCCGTCCTTGACCATGATTTTTGCTGCGACGAAGTCATGTGCCTGGTACGTTGAATAAAGACAAATCACACCAGAGGGAAAAAACAGAGCTGCACGACCACTGCCCGACAGAAAACGGCCCCAGCCAGAAGGAATACAAGAGACCTGACCGTGCATCAGGTATGGCTCCTCAGCCAAGATTACATGTACTTTGTCCCTGTTAGCAACTACAGAAACATGTGAAGTTGGTGCTCTACCGCGCTGCAAATTAATTTGGAGAAGACTAAGTGCCGGGGCCGTCGACTTACAGTAAGTGGGTGGAGCAGCAGTATTAAAATCGGAAATACACAAATTTACATTACATATATTGTCAGAGGATGAACGCAAAACAAAAGAATCAACAGAATTTAAATCGATTATATCCATATTATTAGCCATAATTGATATTACGTTTCAAAGTATTAACAAGTTGCTGATAACAAATACACTTAGAGGCAAAGGAGGGGTGATCCACAGGGATGTTAGAACCATATTTGGAATTATGAGTCAAACAATTAGTACAGATTGGAGACTCGGCCTTGCATTTTTGGCCGTGGTGAGATTCGGTACAGAATGCGCAATAGTGAGTTTTTTCTGTGCAGTTCGCCGCTGTGTGCCCGAACATTTGGCACTTGTAGCAGCGGCGGACTCCCATGAACTCCTTGACCGTGTGAACATCCCAAAGGAAGTTCACACGCGGAGAAGACATAATTTTATGAAAGGCGGGAGGGGAACATTCAATCACCAGGCTGACATTTGAGGCCTTGCCACTCAGTTTAAATTTGAAACTGAAGTCCTTCTCCTCTACCATGCCAAATTGGGTCTCAAAGGCAGTGACTACAGTCGACCATTGTACATTCGGGTCGACATTATGGACAATGATACGAGGCAATTTTTCCTTGCCACCGTGGTGCGGATTATGGCCCCCAACTTGGGATGATCTTCCAGGTGGGCTCTGAGAGACTCTGAATCCTCAACCGAGGGGACGTCCACAGCCAGACCTCCCTTTCCCACATAGCGAACTCTAGAAACCTTAATACCGTCCCGCGTTGGGTCGTAATTATGTTTGAGTGCTTTTTGAGATCCCCAGAGGTTACGTTTGGTGTATCCTTGCGAGAGTAAATTAGTACTGTGCTTTCACTGCGCAAAGCTTGAGCAAATGTAGGAACAGCGGGAAGACGGTTACCATGCTCTAACTCCGTTTCCTGGACCAACTCTTGGGAAACCCGCCCTGTGCCGACGAGAGGCGGGAAATCCCGTTCCAGGGAGTCGGCCTGGACACCAATATCGCAGGTGACTCTCGGAGGAAGATGGGGGGAGTCCCCGCCTCCATCTGAGTACTCTGATCTTGGATGGAGGCCCTTAAAACTGGAGCCTGAGTGTTAGCAGAGTGGGGTGAAGACGACGTGCGAGAAAATTTATCCTGCAGGATATCCAACACCTTGATTAACTCGCTCCTCATCCCCGACTTAAAAAAAACGCGCTGATTAGGATCTTTAGATTCAACGAGTGTTCTTAGGAACCCAAAGATCTCCTCTGTTGTGTTGACTACGGACACGTAGTCCAGGGCAGGCTGACTGGAACTATGAAAGAAGCGTTTTAGCGGGCCAACAGTTTTGACGTTGGACTCCCCACTACTTGAAATCAAGTCCACATTTGACGGATGGGACTGAGAAGTAAAAGTATTTAGCGCAGTGGGAGAGGGAGAGTCTCTACGTACGAGAAGTTTTCCCGCGAGAGTCTGCGGAGTAGAAGTTATCCTGTTTAAAACAATTTTATGAGTGATCCTACCGTTCTTCGACTTTTTTGCACTCATGTTTGCTCGGGAACACAGTAAATAAATATTTAAAACAAAATGAACAAATAATTTATGGGCCCTAATGGCCCGCTACTCAAAATTCACCAAATGTCCTACTTTTTGCCTTTTTACATTATTTCAAAAAAAAAATCCAACAAATTTCCACAAAAACCCAAACATCAGGAGAACTAGTCAAGTTATCCAAAATCTGACGGCACTGTACTGGTAGGAGATTTTACCCTGATTAAGGCGTACGTACACACTAGGACTTTTTTTTTTTAATTTTCACTTTAAATATCCTATAATTTAACAGTAAGTAACTGGTGTATGTGTAAAACCATTTCACCATAAAAAAACTCTAATGAGATAATTGGTAATTAATTAATTAGGGTAATGTGAGCTAATTAGCATGTTTTTTAAAACGCGATATCTCAAAATCTAATTTGTCTAGACACACAATTTCAATTGAAAATTATTCCTAAAACTATTCTTCATGTTTTGTGCCTCAATAAAGATATTAGAGATTATAGTTTTTTTTTAATAATTTTTTTCACTACGGATAGACGAAAAATCAAAATTTTTCATGAAATTTTGCCGTTTAAAAATTCACTAAAAATTTATTTTTAGAATAATAACCTAGATTGAGGCAGACAACATCTGCTGTACTATACAGCACATAATGATACTAAAATAATTATGATAGGTTAATTCATTGCTGAGTTATCATGTTTGGAACAATGCAATATATCGCAAAAACAGGATTCTTCAGAAATTGAGTTTAAAGTTTGGAAACATGTTTTCATAACTTCATGTGAACAAAAGTGATAAAATGGGTAGTACTTACAACACTAAAACCCTCCTGGAACATAAGTAGGTCCTTCTTTTTCAATTTTTTTATCTTCTTTTTTCTTTTTGATTCCTCGTAACTGCTTCCTCCTCTGTTTTTGAATAGGGGTTGCTTGTCGCAAACTTTCGTCGAGTCTAAGTTTGTTCCTATTTTCCACTCCGAGTACCATGTAATGTCCAGGACTGATATTCATTCTTCTCATAACTTCAAGTTCAGGTTTGAATCCACTGTTAAAGTGGAGAACAGCATCAAACACTGATAGTTTTACTGTTTCAATTCCGGCAAACTTGATTTTCGGGCATCGTTTCCAAATTAGGGAGTGGAGGCACTCATTAACATTCTGAGTTTTTCCGTGGAGGCATTTTTTCAGCATTTCGGGGTTGGTCAACCTTTCATAAATTGGTTTAATATGTTTTAACAGAGGTAATGGAAGTCCTCCTTTATGCTTGTAAGTTATCTGCTTTCCCCGAGCTGCGGCACGTTGATACGAACACCAACTGTCATTTCCCTTTGGGCATTTGGTGTGGAGAGGATGATCATCCTTCGCACTCAAATGGTAAAATGTACTCCAAATTGCTTTGGACATTTCTGAAACTGACCCAGTGTTGTTTCTTAATGCAAGGCCAAAATAGTTTTGCATTTTGTTTATTTTGGCGTCAGATAACTTTCCTTTGCCGCCAATTCCTTTCACTGTTTTCTTCAATTTTCTCAACGCAGTCCCAAGCCTTTTTTGGTAATGCCCAATACACTCTTTTTTTTTAATCTCCTTCCCGTCATATGGGTCTAGTTCACAGACAGCAGAATAGCTCTTGCTATCACCATCGCCATAAAAGTCAACATACTCCAGGCCTCTTGTATCAACGGAACGCTGAAAAATTCTCCCAGCACCGATAGCCTCCATGTTCGCAGAAGAGCCATGGTAATTTATGGCGCAAACGTGATTTGCCTTCCAGCTTTCATATTTTGAAGAGGACTTGTCTTCTCCACTCCATTTGCGGCACCCAATGCAGTCCTTTGAGAGCACTTCTACGTCGAGGACTTCCCCTGTGTCGACAGAAAGCGCTGTAACTACTCCATTTAATGATGAGTAGCCTCGCTTATGCCAGCTTCCGTCCATAGAAACTCCACATTCAGCAGATCCTTTAATTTCAGCAACTCGATGTGCAGCCATACGCATGGTTTCTTCAGCAAGTGGCTTCACGACACGAAGTAGCGCTTTCATGTGTTGATTGTATGGAGTCGGATTTGGTGGCGGAGGCATGTTCATAACACTCATGAACTGAGTCGCTTCTCTGTGGCCACATCCTAACTGCCTCATGGCGTAAACTAGCCGTCTATTCACTTCGTAGAACTGACCAATTTTTTTAGAGCTTTCACAAGGAGCACTAAGATAGTCACAGTTGTGGCATGCCAGGTTCAACTTAATACAGCATCCCATATTTATGTTGACATTGCTTTGTACATACAGATTATTTGCTGAGCAATTTGGGCAGTTTATTACACTTAACAATTCATTGAGACAATCCAGTTCAATAAAAAAACGCTCTCCTAACACGTCATTGTCCGTTTCAGAATCGTTAACATTGCCCAATTTTGTCTTCGATGCAGACGATTGTTCATCATTACTTTCAGTAATACATTCAGGTTTTACCTTTTTATGCTGATTGCCAAGGAACTTCTTTTTTTTTGATCGACTAGAGCGACTCGAAGAACCCATTTTCAATCAAAATAATTTATAAATGCAAAGCGAAGATACACAGATGGGAAGAACAGAAAATAGAACACGCCGGTTAAAAAGTAAACAAACGAAGCTCAAATCAGTTATTTTAACAGTTACATACCGTTGCCAAACAGCCCAAATTAAAAAAAATATTTTAAAATAATTACTTCTTTGCCAAAATTATAATTTTAAAATAAAAATCTAGAAAGTTTAGTTTGTTTGCATTAGGCTTAGATATCGAAACATGAATTTTCTGTGGCAGTATCTCAAGAAAAATCTTTGTAACTCCGGAAATATTCCGAATATTGACAATATCTTAGTATTATTGGAAAGCTGAAAATATGGAGAATCTTTTGAAGCATTAAAAAAAATAGCGATATTTTGGTCGATTTTCGCGATTTCAAGTGTGTATGTATACCTTAAAATAAGTACCTACAACATGGGGTAAATCCTAAATTTAATTTTCAGTGACGTCACAACTCATAAGTTTAACACCAGTTAGGCTTCTCATTCTTAACCCAATTAATTTAGAACCCACAAAATTTAAAATTCTTAATCCTTACTTTAATGCGAGTACAAAGAGTACTCACAACCCCCTCTAAAACCAAATTAAAAAAAAAAAAAAAAAAAAAACTAATTAAGCAAATATCTTCAACTGTAATTAATTCATCAAAAAAAAAAAAAAAAAAAACTGACATCACCTGGCCCACGTGAAATCTCCTGATGATTACAATGCCGGGTCACACTTAAATGCTTAAATGATTTTGAAATTATTGAGTCCTCTCAGAGGGCACCAAAGTACACCATAGTAATACTTTTCGCGGGCAAACTATAGATGACTCGAAAGCACTGCCTACCCGAGGCGTCCCAAAACTACAATAATAAAACAATTACAATTTTCAAAAAAAAAAAAAAAAAAAACCACCTTTTAACAACTAACAACCATCCGTTAATATGCAATACATATTTCGAAACACAAAAAATAACTCTATCATTCAATATATGATACCAATTTCTATCTAAAACTCAAAAACAATTACAGCTTGACGAAACTTCACAATGTTATAATAAATGTAAACACAATTGAACCGGATTACCGGATCTGCAGACTTGACAAGCGAGGCGATGGTATAATAATTGTAAACACAATGTTAAAGTTGGAATGGAAACATTCAGAAATTAACAATAACACAAGTTACGAACCCCTGGTCATTACTTAACCAACCAGGACTTCCCGGATAGGTCTCGGCAAGAGCTTTCCGAAAATATTACACTTGATGCAGATTGAACCGGATAACCGGATCTGCAGGCTTAACAAGCGGAGCGATGATAGAGCACGTCCTATCTCAACGGGTACGACGGTCGAGCCGTAGAATATGCTAAAAAGTAACCGTAGAGAAGTGGCGATCGAAGATACATTTTTTAATCTCCACTTTTACTACTTTAATCGCCACGTGGTGAGTAGCGACCCCTAATTTTCACCTATATCAAGTGCTCTAATAAGACATGTAGACGTTTTAACCCTTTTCGAGTTTCGTTAGCCTCGAGTCGAGTTAATCTGGGTTGCAATGTTGTTTATGTTTTGTACTTATAAAATATTATTTTGCACACACTATTACGGTGAGGAAAATGTTTTTACTAATTTTTAAACGCAACTTTATAGAGATAAGAATAATTTATATATGTGCCAGATTTTTCAACTTCTAGAAAAGGTACTTTAGAATAATATAAGAAATCGTGCGTTTTCTTTGCTAAACTCGACATTTTTTTCGGTATTGGATCGGTGGTATATTTAGGAATGAAAAATGAAACAAAACATTTTGTTTTAATTTTTTGACTTTTAAATTATCTTTTTAGTGCTTATTCATTTGTTTTTCAGGCTTATTTTGTCCAGTTTTGGTTGCTAGTTCGAAATATTCGCATTCACGGTACTTTTTCAAATGTAATCATTGAATTTGCTTTGTTGCCAGTCTTAATAATCAAGCTAATTAATCGTTTAGTTTTGTAGTGTTATTGTTTTTTTAGGTTTTTCTTTCTTTTTCCTTTATTTATTCATCAATTAAAAATATTTCTTTTTGAAACAACATTGTGTGCCCAGCCTAAAAGATTAACAATCTTCCTTTATTTTATACGTTTCATTTCAACATAGTATAGGAGAGAAAGCTCGTTTTAAAATCGTAATGAAAATTGAAGTGTAAGGTTACGAAAGCCAATTTCTTTAATGGAGTAATAAAAGAAAAGGAAGATTTCTTTCAGGTGCTCAATTTCTCTTCTTGTTTCTGTCTGAAAGTTCCAGAGTTTCAGAATTTATTGGATAGTTTTTTTTAAGTATTGGGAAAAGTTCGAATTACCACTTATTGAGAAATATAGTTCTGTTGAACTCCCTTTCATTATTTTTTTTATTTTACCAGATCAACTTTCTGACATTTTGTGTAAAAGTAATAATTTTCTTAAAATCTTACAATTAGTTTGAAGTTACGGGTGCAATTATTATAACTGAAATCTTCCTTTTAAGCTAAAAATGCCGTATTCAAAAACTATAAGTTGGAAATCTATATAAGTTTTTGTTTTTGGTTTTGTTGGAAAGGAAAACAAGTTCCTTCAAAAAAAAAAAAAGGACTAGTGTTATTCTTTGAATCAAATTTCAATTTATTTGTCCGTAGTTTTTCGCGCAACGAAAGAGTGAGTTATAAATACTTTATTTCATTGATCATTGCGTTCTTAACGGTTGCAGCGTGTAGGTTGAATTTTAACATTTTATTGACAAAAAAAGCTCTTTGTAAAAGAAAGCGTATATTTTTATTTCTGTGATCGCATTTAATTAAGAGCAAAAAAAAAAAAAAAAGGTAACATACTTGATGGATGTTTTAAAATAACTAAGAAATGTTACATTATTAAAATGGATATTTGCGTGCTCATTTGTGCAATAGGTTTAGAAATAAATTTTAAAAAATAAATTATTTTTAGAATACATAATGGATTATCTTTACGGTTTCTATATTAAATGCTAAACATTAGCGGTGTTTAGAGGTCAATATCATCTGATTATTAAAGTTCAGTTTACGTCACAAAGAGTTACTTAAAAAATACATGCACAGCTTTATTTAAATAGTATATTATATTTGTAAACTATTTACAGAAATATGTCTTTAGCAAAATATCCAAGACGTAGAATTTAGGGAAATAGATCCTCAATTCCTTTGTATAAATATGTTATATCCCTAAATATCATGCATAATGCTAAAACAATATATACGGTTCATAGTGTTTTAACTTTAAATCAGATTTAAATAAACAAATTAATTTTTAATTATTAAAAAAAAACCTTTTGAATGTGACGATGAAATGATGTCTTACATTCTTCGCATTTAACATATTAGCTTCAAGAAAGAATAATGGAACAGCACTAGCCGTTACTCTGGTTCAGCTGCTATTCGTATTTTTTTGATGTAAGATACTTTTCAAAATGTTAAAATTCTAAACATTTTGTCTATTTAATCTGTACTACATGAAACATGAACTTATTGCTTTTGGAGATATAAAATTATAAAAATATTGACATGCGTATTCATAATATTGAATTAATGAAATAATATAACGAAAGGTGTGGTGGGAATTGAATCATATATATTTCCCCCAAAGACTAAAAACATTTTATTTACAAATAAATTAAAGCATTATTCTTACAAGTAAAAAATAATTTATAATATTATTACACAGTTATCTGATTAAAGTTGGCGGTATGTTAGGTAATCGATCCAGGATCTTTGGACCCGCACCTTGTAACTGAATGTTTACATAGTATACTTTTATTTCAGTTCTTTTTAAATTGCTTCACTCGGAAGATTTTACGAACAACCGATTCAGTTTAATTTCCTTTTGTGTTTCCTTAGAAGTTTTACAGTTTTAGATTTTAAGACACCATGCTTAAGTTTTTTTTGCTTAGTATGTGCATAAACTGTATTTTAAATACTAATGCCGACTACAGAATATCGTTGTAATTTTGAGCTCTGAAAACATCCTCAATACACTTACATATTTCGTTAATCCGTTTATGTTAAATCCGTTGTTGCTCGAATGTCCTCCAAGTGAAACGATACCTCTAGGGGTGCCAAGGCCCAGGTGACGGCCTTTCATCTCAGAGTTGGTTCAAAAATTACGAGACCTCTCAAAAAGGCGGAAGTAGATCTCCTGCCTATAAGGGCCTCCTTAAACTCAGGAGCAGCGAACCCTCTCTTCCTCGCTTCGCGCGAAGACGCGCCAACAACAACAACAACTAAAGCTGTCTGCTCGTCCTTTTTCTAGCAATTTAAAATATGACTTTTCTATCATTTTTAAATAAATTTATTCACAATAAATAAGTCAGTTTAGATTTTGTTTTGTACACAGCATAGAGGCATACTTAAATATGGGGATCAAGGCTTCTTCCTAATAGTGGTGAGCTTAGTAATGCGGCTTCTTTCTAAGTGGTTGTGAGATTAGTGACATCTTCCTAAGAAGTGGTGATATTAGTGTGGCATCTTCCTTAGTAGTGGGGAGACAATGAAGTATCTTGAGTTTTCAGTTATTAGTTTTATTTAGTCGTCTTGTAAACTCAAATTTATCTTGGGCAAATAATGCTTCATCAACATAAATAGTGTTATTTGAAGGGCTCGTGGATAAAAGAAACATATGTCTGAATCACGTGTACAAATGCAATCATTTTGGTCAGGTAATGGTTGAAGTAAGGTGACGGATCAGAAGCCTAAAGAGCTCTATATTATATTATGAAGCAGTACCTGTATTCTTATTAGTGATTTTAATAAGTATGTGAATGAAATAATTACAATTTAAAAACTATAATAAAATAGAGCATACTACTTACACTTTTAAAAAGAAACGAAGATGAAAAATAAGAAAAAAGAATTGACATTTTGCGAACAAAATGCTCAAAACATCCCTTTACGACAAGAAGTAATTTGAAAAACACTAATGCAATGAACGGCAAGCTTTTTTAGTAAGAAAATAAATGTATTTACTACGATAAAGTTGATACCCGTTGAGTTAAAAATATTTTATATCTTAAAAGATAGTTTCGTTTACATTTATACGACCTCGCATGATGCATGTTTGCGCCATTTTATAAAAAGGGAGATATGTTTATTCAAGTGTAAAGCGAAACATTTGCATAATTGAGATTAAGTTAAGTACACATACACGTTTATGTAATACATACACGTTTTTATGGGAGCCTCTAACGTTCAAACATGTGTCTTATGATGCATATTTAGAAATTGGATTTCTCGTGAAAGGAAATCTTTTTATCAAACGACGAGCATTTCTTTTTCATTGAGTAATTTCCTTCTGAATATGTTTACTGCTCTTTTGGCTGAAAGGTTTAAATAATCTGAATAGGAAAAGTTGTTCGGATAACAAAATGCAACCTATGACTTGAATCTAAAAGAGACAAATTGTTAAGTAAAGAGAAAATCTGTTATTAAAACATTCGTAGGAGTTTCTTAAAGAAAAAACAAAATTTTGTAACTAAAAACGTTTCTGCGTAATATTTCGATATTGAACATTTTGGGAAACATTTATTTAATTTCACCTAGTTGCAGAAAATAAAAAGAAAACAGTTCATTTTCGAAATGAACTAAGAAAAGCTATTGTGTTTAGCTAAGACTTGATACTGCAAGTTATAACGTATGAAATATACAGAATAGAAGAAAACACATTTTTAAAAAGGCGTTGAATATGTATTTTTTCTGACAAAGCATTGTAGTGAATAGTAATAAATTTAACATACATCTGTGTACATTATTGTTTAAATCTTTTTTTGCATGATAGCAGAAGTACACCTTAATTTCATTTAACTATTTGCGTACAATATATTCACTAATATTTTTAAATCTGAAAAAAAAAACCCTTTATGTTAATGTATATATAATAAAATAATTAATAACTCGCTATTTCTTAACACGGCAGCAACAAAATATACGATATTGCTAATGCCTGTTAAATTAAATAAATAAATGAAAGTAACTTCGCAATAAGCGCGAGTAGCGAGTAGTGTTAGCTCCTTTTGTTCTTGTAAGTTGGTTGACCACTTTGTTTTGCTTTTATAGGATGATTATAATTAAAGTTTCCCTTTATAGACCTACGTATAACTCTTAACTTATATACTTAATAAGCAAAGTCATTGAAACTTCTTACATACGTTATAGAGACCGGGTACTACGAAGATCTCAAATAGATAAACTAATTTTACAATTTTTAAAACCAGAAAAGTGTATATCAATTGAAATTTTAATTATTGAGTTTACTGCAATTGTAAAAACACATGTACGCTTTCTTTGCACACGATTTGGTTAATACAAATGGAATGTACATCAAGCAAATTCTGTGATAATTTTTTTTAGTGTTTTAAATTTTATTTTTGTTCTTAATTCGTCCCATTCTCACCTGGTGGTAAATATTAATTTTTTCCTGTTTCAAATGCATGTTCCCCAAAGTCAATACAGCATAAACACCAGCTTTTATCGCCATAGGTCTATTAGGAGCGACGTCTAAACAGAAGAACTTTAATTATAACCCTGCAAATATAATTTATACTTCCTGTGCTTGACTCTTCAGGATTTTTTTTTTTAATCATTTAATAGTAAATAAATAATTATACAAGTTGTTGTAATAGAGTAAAATGTGAATATGTCGTATAAATGACTTTATGATTGCAATATAAATAACATCAAACACAAGGAAAATTTCATGATCCATAATAACTTTCTCGTCACGGAATCGTAGTCACAGATGCAACTCAACTTAACATATATCTGATGTTTACCCCACTTTTATCAACACGTGACTTGAACGCTGGAGTAGATGTTACCCAGACTCATGTTCAATGCTCAGCATTCCATTCTTACTTAGTGTTTATGTTAAGCCTTGAAAATGAAATATACATTCTGATGTACCAGTTTATGGATATTTAATCCAAGAAGTTAAGCTGGTATATAACATTTTTCTTATCATTTGCTTAGGCACCGTTCATACTTCCGATTACGAATTTCAAAAACTTCTTAGAAAATGCATAAAATAATATTTGCCATAATACATTTTTTTTAGTTTGTTACTTAATACAGGGGAAAAATATTATTTTGCCAACTAATCTTGAGAGCTATTTTCATGTCATAAAGCCCCTTCTCTTCCCCTCTCTTTAAAATGATGTATAGAGAGAAAGAGGGAAAAATAAAGGATAGTTTTTTTTTTTTTTTTTTTTAATGTCAGGGGATGGGTTCTGTTATGTATAATTAGCAAAGATAGACTGTAAAAGTTCTGTCTATTATTTCGATCATGTGCACGCAAGAAAAATATATCTTTGTTACCATGAGATCTAGTGAACAATCTGGAAAAAAAAACATATCACTACAATTAAACCATAACTTAGAACTGGAACTACATTAGTATTTATTGAAACATAAACACATTAATTCAACACAAACATGCTCACAAAATAAAATTTAAATTATTGTTATTAAAATCATTTTAAGGTATTTTCTAATGAACTTTTCAAACATATTTCCCCCTATTTATAAGCCATATTTATTCCCCCTTTCGTAAGACAAACACAACAATAACATTTGCTTCTATCATAGACCTTGTAAAATCGTAGACACCGCTTGAGGGAGTTCCAGTGGCAGATGGGCGGGAATCTGTCTGGCCTACGTGTTTTAGAGGAAAAGACAATCTCTGTTTAGAAGACGTTGATCCTGCTGATAAACAAGCGTTTCGAATTCCACTCGAGTTGGATTCCTCTCGGTCAGTGCAATGAACCCGCATCAAAATCATATCTTAAAAATTTCGCGCCGTGGAAGAAATTACGGCGAGCTAAGATAAGAGGCGGTAATTGGTCGAAACTGGATCGTCTACTTCACTTGACCTGTTCACCCCTCGGTCTCTTGCAAAGCGCGGGAAAAGCAAGCGTTACTCCATCTATGGTAATATGCTGTCTATGCTTTGGATTACACCAATATGTTTTTAAATTTTCCACCGTAAGTATGGATATCGTCGTCTTTCGAGATTCAAATGCAATCTAGCTTAAAATTTAAATACCCATTTTTGAAATTGGTCTTCTACAGGACTGCTAACTTTTCTAGAGGCTAGAACAACTTAATCTTTTGTTCAGAATCGCAACCAGAAAACATGAAAATATTTCAAGCCATTTCACATTTGGAAAATAATTGCCGAAATAAAAGTAATCCCTATTAAACTTTTATAGATGCAACTGTGTATATTTATAAAGATTTATTTCTACTAAGAAAAATTATTTTTTGTCAGAACTCATTCGAAAAATATATGAAATTATTTTTTCAAAACTTACTACTTTGGGAACTTAACAAATGTAAAGTCTTCTTCTACAAATATGCTTTTATCTCTTGCATAATGAGCTACCTTGCTCGAGCTTTACAAGTAGTTTCCTACTTTTGGAATAAACATCAAGGATGTTTCTTTTGAGAAGCTAAAAAACGAATTACGATGCAAGATACATAAAACTTCGAAATTAAATGAAAATATATTTGAATATCAGAGTCAAAAGATTGCAAAGGTATATTTGTATCCGATTGCGGGTATTTTTCATCGTTATTTTTATTCAAATCTTTAAATTCATTGAGCTGAAAAGATTTGAAATTTTATTCTGGAAAAGTTTTAAAGAAGAATCTTTTCAGATGACATTTAGACAATAAGTTTGTTTGTTTTTATACAATATCTCTTATGAAAACGTCTCCTTTGGGTTTATTGTACATATCAATGCATGTAAGACTGCTTTCAGTATTTCAATAAAATGATCTTTTTTTTTTTTTTTTTTTACGGAATCAAAATGCAAATATAGTTCATTCAATTTTTCATTGACTTTTTCAGCTCAGAATTGGATAACTGAGTTTCATAAAAAGAAGAATTCGATGAGATTCATACAAAAGAAAACATAAGAAAAATCAAATAGGTAGTTTTGCATTTAAAATAGCACGGGGTGAAATACTAACATGTCTCAAATATTAAAATGCATTCAAAATAATTTCGACTTTTAAAGTGGCACTAAGTATTGAGCATCAAGTAAATACTTTAATATCATTCAGCTTATATCAGCTTTAAGGTTTTTTTCAAGTAGCCGAAAATTGTTCAAATGCTTAAGTTAAATGATTACTTTATTTTTTAACAAGAATATTTCCTTTTAATTATTATGCCGCTGTGCGGGTAAAAAAGGTATCCAAATTAGAAAAATAAACAAAAATAATATGAGCTTTAAAGATTTTTTCACAGAAGCGAAAATTATTCAAACACTTAAGTTAAAGAAATATACTTTTTCAAAAATAAAGCAATTATTTAAGTGTTATGCACCTCTGCAGGCAATAAATGTTTCCAATTTTAATAAATAAATAAATAAATAAAAAAGAATAATAATATATTTCTAGCATCGGATTCATAACGATTTTTTCACTCTTTGATTAACGATTCGGTTATTATATTTTTTTTTTTCTTCAGAAAAAAAGAATGACTTCTTGCTACATTTTTATGTAAATTTAACAGTAGAAGACCCACAACGCCTAAGTTTAGAAACAATAGTGCTGGACTAAAATAATAAACAGCAGTGTATACTGATATGATACATTAAAGGTCTCGGAATATTTACAAACACTTTCATAATAGGTAATTAAGAAACTTCGAAAATATGTTGCTAATGAGGATCCCTTTAAGCATCGTAATTGCCTTCATTTTTCATAAGTTCGAGTACAGAAAAATGAAAAAGAGCATGGCAAAATAGATAAAGTGCTGTCCTTAATGAATTTCGTTAATAAATAAATTGATGCCTTAATTTGTACCTTTGAAAATAAATACTTAGCGTAACATTATCTTCTTTCTGAAATTGCAGAGCAATTTCCTCCCAGAAAAATATACGTTCGTAAAATTTATTTATTTGCAAACACTTTTTGCACTTTACGTCAATGCTGTTGAAATTTCAATCAATGAATTATGTTAAGTTATGTAGATTATAGGGATTTTTGAAAAAGGGAATCGATTCTGTGAAAAAAAGAAAGTCTTATTCTGTTTTCGTGTGTTAATTGAAAAGAAGAAACTCCTCCAGAACTAAACGAGCCTATTTTATCATGTATCAACATACAGTATTTTGTCATTAATTCATGTACACATGCAACAAGAATCTATTAATTATTTTGAAAATGGTCTTAACGACTAAAAAAATTTTACATACTTTTATGTTGAAGTATAATCTAACCCTATTTATTTTTTTAACCAAAGGGATAATTGGGATCGCCAAGCTGCGTTCCAATATGCATATGTATACACATTTTGTAAAATTGAAATACCAAGATTATTACTAAAAATAACTAAAGAAAACAAGTCGAGAGAAAAATTGAAAATTAAATAATTTTAACAAGCGAATAAAGAATCCATGAATAAAATTAAATGTCAACACAAGTGAAGTACAAACTAAAAAATTGCGTGCATCAAAAAGAAAGATAAAGACAATTTTTTTTACTCGCTCATTTGAGCAGGAAAACTATTTTTAAATCTTTAAGTTGATAAACTGCGATTATTTTATTTCAATCTCCATTTTAGCACAGAAAAAAGGAAGCAAAACCATAAATGCAATACAATAGTATACACAAAAATAGCAACACACAAAATATTGTGTAGAGCAGCATAGAAAGATTATCTTCACGTTTAAATTACAAAACATGTTTAAAAAATCATACTATCTAGTTAATTGAAAATTTATCTCTAAAAGTTTTCTTCAGCAAAAATTTCAAGAACATACTTGAACTAGGAAATAACAAATTTGATACGTAGAAAGTAAGACTGTTAAGCTTAGAAAATGCTAGTAAATTTCCTGTTAGGTATCTTCTTTTCTTTAAACTGGTCCTTACAAAAGTTTCTCCGCTCTCTAATGACCCCTCTGGGAGCCACTTCACCGAAGCGAACTTCTCAGGTAGCTGCAGAAGTGCAAGAGACTTAATAATGTGATTTGAAGTTTTATTCTTTTAGTACTAAAATTATGGTCATATCTTTTCTTCTAAAAACGTGAGATTTTACGCATATTATATTTATGTTCCTAAGAAAATAGTATATGTATTTTTTAAGATTATGACTATATTCTTCAATAAGCTTTATTAAATTATCAAAAATAACGGTATTAAGATGAAATTATTCTACTTCAAATATTGAACTCTATAAAAACAAAAACTTTCAATTTAAATTAAACTGATCTTATAACATTCAAAATGCCGTCCAGAAAACAAAGTACATTTGTCAATTATGGTTCCGTTTTTGGAAACATTTTTAATGCTCAGTTCTTTTGACAGCTCCTTACTAAGATTTTTCTTCCCTCCTTCCTCGTTTCGTTTACGTCATAAAATCGTAGTATTTTTATTGTCCTTTGCATTCCAGGAAAACAAACAAAGATCCAATGCAAGGAAAACAAAATATGTGATACTAGGGAGAAAAGGACATGGGATTCATGAATTTGTTTCCTAAACATTTGACACTGAGATGTTACAAGTTTCAGCCGACAGGGTGGCGTAGTGGTAAGGCAGCAGGCCTCGTACGCCCAAGATCGCGGGTTTAAACCTGGCCCGAGTCGGTGGATTTTCAAGATGCAGAAAATCGTCTGCGCTCATGTCGTATGATTATGCGGCATGTAGAAGATCCCTTGAGTAGACATTTGGATTGGATGCTCTCGGCTAAATTAAATTCCTAGTGAATATTGCATCAATGAGAGCTCAGGTACCACCATCTAGTGGTTGTGCCTGCATCTTGAAAATCCACCGACTCCGGCCAGGTTTAAACCCGCGATCTTGGGCGTACGAGGCCTGCTGCCTTACCACTACGCCACCCTGTCGGCTGAAACTTGTAACATCTCAGTGTCAAATGTTTAGGAAACAAATTCATGAATCCCATGTCCTTTTCTCCCTAGGACATGGGATTGAGGACATGGGAGGTTGTGCCTCTAGTGGTTGTGTATGGTGTAGCTTCTCAGCCACAAATCTAAGAAAATTGTTACGTTTAACAGAACTCCAACAACGTCAAAATTCTCATGCGGCGAAGGTACCACACTCATTGTGGTGCCGCTGAAAGAGATGGTACCATTACTGGGGAACGCACTAGGTCTGCAATGGTTGTAGGACCCAATACCGCAGCCCCATTGGAACAAAAAAAAAAATGTTACAAGTTTCAACGCGAAGCCTCTCAGCCACAAATCTAAGAAAATTGTTACGTTTAACAGAACTCCAACAAGTGCAAATAATAACACTTCTATGGTCTGCTGTTCGTCTTAAAGGATAAATGAACGATCTGTTTTTAGTCGAGATTTCCCTACGCAGATTCGAATGTCTACAATTCTGAACAAGAAACAAAATCTTGCAGCTGGTGAGCTCTTGATTTTAACCGGTCGTCACAAAAATAAATAAAGGAGAGAAAAAACAATGATTGCTAAGGACTTTATTTTTGAGGAAAAAAGTGTCTAAAACGAGAAAAGTATCTCCAGAAGAAACCGCTAGGATCAATCCAATCTCAGTAAGTTTTTCTATGCTTACCTATTGAGAAATATACTTACATCGCTATTCTGGTTTTCTTTCGCCACCCTCGAATATTCTTATATGTATATAGTGAAAGAGACATTTTAAGGGAATTTAAATTGAACTTTTTCTGTTAATATCATTCTACAGGTAAAACAGATAAGCATATTGGCACCAAATTCGGTATAAGCACTTCAAGAGACACGTGCTTAAAGAGTTTCTGAAACAAAGGAACAATCAGTTGCGCTTTCTATGAAGAAAAAAAACCGAAGTCTCTTCTAGAACTATACGGGCCTCCTTTCTTGCATACACAACTATCAAATTGATAATCTAGCTATGGGATCATTTATAAATGATGTCACGCTTTGAGGTGGGGGAGGGGGTTCGTGAAACTGTGACAAAGTGTGACCAGGGGAGGGGAGGGGAAGGGTAACAAGAAGTGTGACATCATGTATTATGCAACATAGTGTGACGCGTGACAAAGGGGGGAGGGGGTCGGCGGAAGTGTGACATATTGTGACAAAGAGGGGGAGGGGGGTAAAATATATGGGAAAGAAGCGTGACGTCATTTATGAACGGCCCCTATCTATATCTCTCTTTCTTTCTAATTTAGATTCAGTTCTTATTTAGTTCAAATTGTTCCTTTTTAAACGGTTTTTACGTATTCATTCACGTTTTTTGATTTATTCACTCACTTATTCATTCATAAGTAGTATTTTCAGGAACTGGACTTTCAAATCCAGATCAAAATGTTTCGTGGAAAAATAGACTCGTTTATTACTGGATGAACTTCGTATCCGTACATGTTCTGCGTCATAACATCCTTCCGAAAAGTTCATTCCAAGAAAATTCGTCTATTAAATCAGGTTTTATATATGATTAAAATTTCCCCGTAGGCGCTAATGTTTTTGCTTTTTTTGAACTGTTCAAAAGTGACTAATAATTGTTCAAATAAAAAAAATGTTTCTGTTGAAAGCTTTTTCCTAAAAGCTTGTTCAATGGAACTTGAATGTTATCCCCAGAGTTTAACATAGTTTGCTTCATTTCTGCCCTAGGTGCAACTGTTAAGTTCAACTCAGAAAGTGAAGTATGGAAATAGGATGTCCTAGACGAGATCTTTGGAATGCAGAATAAATAAATAAATAAAAATAAAGCATCTTTCGAAGCGAACAGTTCCCTTGAAAGTTATTGGGGGGGGGGGCGGGGGGAGGCAGACAGACAGACCGACAGGCACATATTTCCCCCATCTCAAATCCCTACATTATTCTTTTATTTTTAAATATTTATTTATAATTACATAGTTCAGATTTTTTCCTTATTTTGAACGATGAGAACTTTATGATACATTAAAGCCTTCTTTCCTTCTTAATTGCTTTACTTTTGCGAGAGAGTATTCAAAAAAATATATAATATCATTTTTACATTATATTTACTTCTCATAAATCATGTTTTGAATTGTTCAAATTGCTTATGCAGCCCATGTGAATTACTGACATCATTCAGTTTGTTCTTTTTTCAAGCAAAACGCTACGTAGCGAACATTTATGAACTCTTCTCCACCAAACCCCTACCTGTTAGCCGAGGCCTTAGGATTGCTTACGCACGGGGAGAGGTAGTGGGGTCTACGGATTTTACATGCACATATCCCCAAGTATACATGGTGGTCTTCAGTGGGTATCGAACGCGCGACCTTCCAGGCGGAAGTCCGACGTGCTAACCACTGGGCTACCACGGCCCGAACATTTATGAACTAAAATATATTCTTCAAATCCTTGAGCCTTTCTCGCATGTTGTTCAGGCATCAAATTGCGTGGCAACCTGCTTCTATTTTTCTTCTTCTGGAGGGGAAGTTTCGTAATAACCAAATTGCTTGTAACATATATTATTTTCATTGCAATACACGCATTTTATGTCAATTAACAGATCTTTCAAAAGTCTGCTTGGCGGTTTTATTACTTTGAGAGAAAGACCAGCTGAATAAGAAGAAAAATAGATTACTTTCCCTTCTAAACGCAGGATAATAAAATTTAAAAAAAAAAAAAATTCTTAACAATGGCAAAACATGAACCCTCATTAGCAAAGCACTATTACTTCAGAAAAGCGATACGTTACACTCTTTGCTTCACACTTTTTTTCCCGATTTTTGTACGACATCTTGCTTATTATGTTTTCAGATTCGATTATCATATAAGTCGATGAAAAATTAATCAGAAGGTTTACGTTTTTTTCATTCTTTCGGTTGTGTCATCAAATTAATTTGTGTGCATTCCACTGTGGGAATATTTCTTAAAAATTCTTTTATGTTGATGAAAACTGGAGTATTGATTTGACATTGTGTGATTTCCAACATGAGTAGCTTTTTTAATTAACTCTGCATAAATGTAAAGATTAAAATGCTCTTACTACGTATATTTTCCGACCTGTTTGTATTAAAACAGCATTAATTTATTTTTATTCTGTAAATTGAGAATGAAGTGGGGAGAAAAAAAAAAGCTTTTCTCACTGATATTTAAACTATGATAAAAATAAATGAAAACGAACTCTGAAAAAGAAATACATGCACAAAATAGTCCGTATTCTCTCTAGAAGTTGCTAAAATTTACAAGGAATAAATAATTCTGCCGTTATTATTTTCTCTGTTAAATATTTATTCTTCTCACCTAAGAACCGGATACGCTAAAGCAATTTTTGAAACAAAAATTTTAAGATCTATTAAATAATATGTAATGTAAAATAGTATAGCTTTTTTTGTAATGAGCACTAAAAGCAGCCATATATTGCATTTTATATTAAATGTCATATTATTTTAAAAAGTTTTGTACCCTTCTTTAAATATTAATTTTTAGGTTAATTGATAAAGGATATAGATTAGAGAGAAAGCATCCAGATTTAGTCGATTTACTGTACACATTTTTCAAATACAGGGTGGTTGCAAAATTAAGGTTAGGTGTTCAGAACCCTCTAGTAAGTAAAGAATTGGACGAAATACAGCCATATTTCATAGGCATACATAGTAAACCATGCAGTTTTGATTTCTTGAAGAAAAAAATAGTGTTAGGAATCTTCACAAAAGGGAACTCAGTTACTTCAAAAGTGTACTTTACTGTACGTACTGAATTATTAAATAACAAACCATGCAAAATATTAATCGAAATCAATACAGGGAGAGCCAATCTTATCAAGTGGAGTTGGCATTGCTTCACTTACACTTTCCCTTATCTGAAAGTGACAGAACTTTTATGATTACCCATTATTATTTAAATCTCAGAGAACAAACGCTGCTATAACTAAATAACTTTCTTTTAAAGAGCAGTTTTTTCCTATATAATTGTGGTATTAAATACTTAAAGATCTTCCATTTTATTTCTGACACTTATGAAAGTCATAAAACTTTTCATAAGAGAATTTCTTTACCCAGAAAAAAAACATGACTTTAGAAAGCTAATCCATTTATTTTTCTTTACAAACATTGATAGCAATATCACTTTTCTAAATCCAATGAAAGTGAGAAGTTCCATTTCTTATACTTGTAATATCTTCCTTTAAGTCCACTCAAGAATCCGCTTTAAAAATAAAAGTGTAGTTCAATAAATATACCTTAAATATATCATTTTCATCCCTATTTTCAGAATTTTTAGACCAGAATGTTTTGCCTTTTTCCTCTAAGAAATTCATTCTAAGAGGCCTCTACTTATAAAAGTATTTTTACGTAAGTAAAAATAAATAAAGCATTGACAATACAATAGATTTTCAATTTAGTTTCATCGACAGTATTTTATCTGAACAATTTTTTTTTTATATCTGTAACAGTCTATATAAAGTCCTTATAAATTAATTTGTTTTAAGTTGGAGATTTGTCTGTTGCTTAGGAAAAAAAAATGATTTAAATTAAAAGAAAAAAATGCAACCATGCGTACAAATAAAATAAGATTTTAAGGAAAAAAAATTAAGATTTCCTTTCTAAGATGTCAAATATTTTTATTGCAGCTTATAATAAAATTGAAATAAAAAAATAAATTAATGAAGTAAGGTATCATGATGCAGTGATTAAATTTGGTTGTAGATGCAATGTGTAAGATGAGTATTTACGATGATTTTTGCAGGGGTTAAAATATTCGAATTACAGACATATTTTGTTTAATTTATGCATTTTTCCATGGTAAAAACAAATTTAGGAAAAAAGCCCAAGAAAATTGTAAAATATTAATTTTTCTTTTTTATTTTCATTTTTTGCGTATTTGAGATTTTTCCGAAATAATGCATACAAATTGGGACTATGTACCACATTTCTCGACCCATGTGATACAGCTTTTCATAATTCCAATGTGTGTCCAAAAAACAGCCTACGTCATATTTGACCTGAGTATACAGGATATCAGGAATAATAGGATGGAATATAAAATGAAGGAATATAAAATGATTCCCTTCATCACAAATGTCTATAATACTACACTTTTAAGTGAGTTGAAAATGAAAACCATACATATTTTAGCAGCAGTGATAGTGCTAAAAAAATTTTTTGGGAAATTCTACGATTAGAAACTCCAATAATTATGTTTGCCAATTTGTAAATGCAACCACCTTTATTTTTGTTGTATATGGTACTTCCATGTTTAAAATAGGTACTTTGCAGTGCTATCAAATACTTTTTGTAAATACAAACCTGATATAAATCAGTAATGAGAAAAAAAAGATTGTATTTTTTATATTTTTTTAAAATTTCAAATGGACTGTGTGGTATTTTTTCGTAACCGTTGCACACCTTGGGCGGTCCCATTGATTGGTACCAACTCTTTCAGCAGCACCGCAATGAGTGTGGTAAGATTGCCGCAATTTTTTAAGCTCAGTTTCCCTTAGATGGTGGCTCCTGAAATGTAATTCATGCAAACTGCACTAGGAATTTAATTTAACCGAGAGAAAAAAGGGCGTATCACGTATCGTAGTAAGTACTGATAATGAAAAAAAACATGTATATATAAACGTTTAAAACTAAAATAAGCAATATCCTTCCATAAATACTAAGTCGTTCAGGGAAAAAATATATTTTAAAACAAAGCAAATTAAGATATTGAAAGTCAAGCTGCATTAAACTTAGGCAATGCTACTCAGAAAATTTCAAGATATATGTATCTTCTTGTCTTTTAACTGTTCCGTGCCAGTTTCTCCCCGTGCCCTAACGACGCCTCTGGGAAACACTCTCGCCGAAGCGAACTTTCCGGGTAGCAACAAAAGTGTGCTTCAAATTTTATTGGTTTAAGACTAAAATTAACATCAAATATTTATGTTTATTCTGAAAAGAGGTACTTTATTTCGTTTCGTTTTTAATTTATTTATATATGATTTTCATTATATTTAAAATCGTTCTTAACTTTATTCTCCCCCCCCCCCCCAAATAGCTACATAAATTACTAGGTAAATACGAGTGCTGAACCGCATGTTTAAGAAACAAAAGCAAATTTCAGCATTGCATTTACTTCCCTCTTGCAATATATATATATATATATATATATATAAAACAGTCGACGCTCATTATAACGACCACACGTTATAAAGACCATTCCATTATAACGACCAGTGGTAAAAGTCCCAACTTGATCCTTATGAAATCCACGTAAATTTGCTTTCGGTATAACGACTGTTCTGTATCATCTAATCCAATACAGCGACCGCATTCAGCAGATACTATTTCTGGTATTCTTTCCAAACAGTGCGTATTTCTAAATTTGTAACTTGAAATGACCTTGATTATAGTTTACGGACAAGCTGCTTGGAACCCTTATAAGTGTTCAGTCCAACTTTGACAGGAGGGAGGGATTACCACTCATTAGAGTACGGAAAGAATAGAGGGGGATTAAACGTGGAATTTCCGGATTTCTTATTGGGAAAAGGGGTTGACAGATGTGTTGGTAGTGTTTCGTTTGAATCACGTATTTTTCCAACAGTAGATTCTCCGAAATAAGAGGAGAAAGGCTGTCCCTTCCAGGTGTCATATCAGCTCAGTTTTGCTTCCAGAAATGTGTATGTAATTCGCCCCTCCCTCCCCCTATATTATCAACTTAAAAATCTGTTTAACATTTTGCAGTGATAATTTTTTTAAAATTCCAATGATAAAAAATAATTTCAGCATTTATTTTGGAATCTTTGAAAAATTACTAATTTTAAAGGAACTACTGAACATATCATGCATTTATATACTTTTTTAGAAAATTCTACCTCTTATAGCGACCACTCGTTATAAAGACCTTTTTCTGCGGGACGCAGACGGTCGTTATATCGAGCGTCGACTGTATATATATATATTTAATGTTTATTGGGTTCCTTGCATATAACACTGTGCAACAAATTTGAACTTTTTTTTGTCTTTTTGATGAAACTATGTGGTTCTACATAAACAAAAGGTGCTTGATTCAAATATCTAAACCAAAATAGTCCATCACGTCCCGTTTTTGATGGAGACCCACTTCTCATATTGATACAATTTCGTTACAGAAGAATGTAACTGCGGCTTACTTATTGAAAACACAAACACTAAAATGATTTTTTTGACAGTTTTTCCTTGTGGGCATCTGTTGGTGTGCTCTGATAACAGATTAGCAATATTCAATTCGTATACTTCCATTCTATCGACCACTGGAACGCTTTTCAAACACAGATATGTCCTGATGAAACCTTTTCCCATGCTCATTATTAATTACGCTAAAGTGTTGAGGAAAAAAGTCCATATCGGAGTCCAAAAAGGGCAGTTTTAATAAAATATAGCAACCTATAATACAAAAGCATTTTATCATGTCACCAAGAAGATTTTCGTAGTTTTCAGCTTATTCATTTCCAAAGAAACGTAAGCACACTGATTTAAAAGCCAGCTGGGCTGAATTTTCGGCTTCTGACTGTTTGTGTTCATACTCTTCATTATGAAAGGATTTCGTTAAGTTGTGAGCCAATAAAAATCCTTTCTTTTAGTTTTGCCTCACTTAAACTTTTGAATTTGTTACTGAGATGCAAGAAAGTCACTCCATCTCTGTCCAGAGCTTTTACAAATATTTCGATAAATCAAGTTTAATGTGCAATTGTGAAAACATGGCACATTGTAGATTTACAAGTGGCTCATTTGATATGTTTTTGCCACTCATAATTTCGAAATTTCCTCTGTGTTTGGAGAATATGCTACAGGAATGAATGGGAAAAACTTCTTAGATGGAGGAGCACTGATAAACAAACGCAACTCTGCTGAATTGTGCTCATGTCCTAATGCTTGAAATAGTACATTCACATCACAGCAGCATATTATATTTTATTTCTCCGCAAAATAGTCTACAAAATGTCTTTGTCGTCTTGTAAAAGACTCGAAACTTCGCGAAATAGATAAAGCTTTTGTTGCCAAAAATATCGCTAAAGTAACCTAAGTTTATTAGAAAGGTTTCTAGAATGCAACGACCTCATTGTCAATGAGAAAGTTATAATTTACAACAAATTAAGTAGATAAATTACGAAAATATGCACATTTATCCAGAAAATACGTACTAAATGTGGAATTTGGGGAAAATGGTACATGATAGGCAAAAAATAATTGCAGATTCGTAAATTTCAGGCAAAAATACATAAGAAACAGACATTTTCATGCAAAGGATATTTTTCGTGTTGCACAGTGTAATCACATATTTTTTCACACAGCATATGTTTTCAAACCACATAATTTATATGCAGGTTAAATAACTATTAATAAAACTGATAATTTACCCACGTAGAAGTAAATGAATTTATATGAAACTGCATATAATCACATATTTTGTCAAAATGTCACGTAATTTATATGCAGGTTAAGTAATTGTTAATAAAACTGAGAATTTTAGTAAGAATAAAAGTAAATGAATTTATATGAAACTGATTTAATTTGCGTTTATGTACAACATTCTTGGACACGGTACATAAATAAAGGTTTTTCTCACTCAGAAACATCTGGAAGCTGCTCTTAAAAACTAATTTCATGGAATTTTACATTCTATGACCGACCGATTTACTTTGCATGTTGAAAATGCACAAACATCTTAATTAAATATTCACCAAATTAAAAAATTCATTCAACAGAAAAAAGTGTATAGAAAAAGTATCTATAGCACATTCCTATGTACAAGCACCTATTTCCTTTTTTTTTTCTTTGATTTTTTTTAATAATAATTTCTGCTGTTGACAATAATAGAATAAAATTAAATAATTAGTACATTTAAAAATATTATTATTTTATCTATTTTTTTCATTGCATTTTTCAATATGCACCACTTATAAAGACAAGCATATAGCTTTGATTCACGTAACTTCTATTTCACTTCTTACACATTGCATTTTTAAAAGGAGATTAAAATATAACACTTATCTAAGATTACATTGCACAGTATATAAATGAAATGAAGGGAATAAAAAATATGTTTTACGAATCCCGAGTTTATAGGCACATATAACATCCTATTGTCAGAAATTCAAACATTTTAATTTCTTTTTTTTTTTTTTGTCAAAGATAGAGAAACTACTTTATTTCCTTCAATTTTTGAATTTAGTAACAGCACTGGCATAGTAACATGCTTTGTATTTTTTTTATGAATTACTAGCTTTTCTTCTACGTTTCAAACTTTCAACCTCGTGAAAACCGTAGTCATGAAAGAAGATCGATTACTTTAGCTCCCCTCACCACGCACAGTATAATGAACTTACGCGTATATAAAAAAACCCTGAACCCCATTAGCAGAACGCTGTTGTTTTATGGAAACAATTCATTACGTTATCTTCATCCCCGGCTTTTTTTAAATGCAGATTTTGTTTACTATGATCCTAAATTCAATTATAAGTAAGAAGTCGATGAAAAATTAATCAGAACGACATTTTTGCAAGAGAACATGATCATAAAATTAATCTGTACATGCTCTAGTGGGAGAATTTTTTCTATCTTGGTTTTCTGTTATTGAAGGCAATAGCGAAGTGGTTTCATTATTGTGAGTACTTCAGCTTCAAGAAGAATTTTTAATTAGTGTTAATATAAAAAAGGTTTTTCAACCTGTTTTCTCTATTACATCTTCTAACTACATCCTTTTACCTTTTTTTTTCTTTCTGATGAAAAAAATAAATAAAAAAAAAATATAAGAAAAATTAGATAGGAAAAGGTAAAACAAAATATTTCTAAATAAATAAATTACTATCTATTTAATTCAATTAAGATTTCATTGCGAATAATTTAAAATTTATCTACCCGAAATTAACATAAGCACACATTTCAATTATTACATCATTCAATTAAACTTGTTCAATTAATTATCGTTCAATTAAACATTCAATGATTTAAATGATAAGCTTAGAACGAACTTTCAGTTTAATCCAGATGAATTTACAATATCATCCCATAAAAAGGTACACGGTAAAATTAAATTCAATCCAAGTTTTTTTGCCATTGTATTTTGAAAAGTGGGCTGAAATATTTCTTAGGAAACTTAACAAAAATATATGTAGTATTAAAACCTTTAAATATGTACATAGAAAGGTTTCCAAACTTTGAATTAAAAAAAAATTGTGTATAATTTCTCTTTTTCACAAATTAAAGCAAAAAAAAAAGAAAATATATATATATCTTTCAATCAAGTGTGAGTTTAATTTTTATATTTAAACTAACGGAATGAAAAAGACTGTATCATAAATGTTTAGATACAGAATGCAACACTGAAATCAGAATGCAGTTTTTAAAATGTTTTTACACTTTTTTTCACTTTTAGCACATGTCTTTATAACAGGCGCATTCTTATGTAACCATTCCTTATTTAACGTTGGTTAAATTTCTTTATAATTTTAGAGTTTATTTTTGGTACTTTTAAGCATATTTTCATGTACAGTTATTGAAGACTGCGAGCTATGAAGAAAAATAAACATCAAATCAACATCGTTGCATTATCCAAACAAAACTATTGCTGCCAAATGACAAATGATAATTCTGGTAATTTCCTTAGAGCCAAAATTGTAATTTTTTTCGTAATTAACGTTATAATAAATTATAAAACGGATGGAGTATTGTATTGTCATCCAATATAAGCTTATGTGCAAAGTTTGAAGATAATCTGTGCAGTAATAGTGGTCGAAAACCGCCTAACAAAATTCTGTGACATGTCAAGTTAATTTAAACCATGTAATACAAGCCCACTTTGTTGCGTTACTTATTAACTTTAAATGCAATAAAAGAACACAAAAAAGTCTGTGCGTAAAGGTATATTGTATAACATTTAGATTTCTTCTTATTCAAGTGTGTTTTTATTACTTTACTAATCGTATGAAACTGGTCAATTAAGCGTAAAAGTTCACATGGAACTAGAGCAGTTAAAAATTGTGTGCTAATTTAAAAGTATCGGTGTAGCTCCTTTGTTTAAAAAAAAAAAAAGTAGGGTTCCTTTATTGTACCGAGGAAGATCAAGCTATGTGTCTCCATTAAGGAAACGTTTTTTGTTTTTGTTTCTTTTCTGCTCATTTTCGTAACAAAGTAAAATTACAATGGTCCAAATAAAGACAAAGACAATGAAAAGCTAGCATCAATTCCTTTTTTTTTTCCTCTCTCCCCTTTCTTGCTATTGATTGAATTGAAAGAAAAGTTTATTGTCCTCACAGATTTCATTAGGGTAATAAAAGCAATCTCACGGAAATACTTCAATAAGGTTACATACAAAAGTGTAATTGCGGTAATAAATTGTATCTTAACCGTGCAAATTGACGTCCTAAATTGATGAATGCAGTGAGTTTCTTAGAAGAAGTTATGTGAAGCAAAGTACGGAAGAAAGCACTAGCATTATTTCAACGTGATGACTTTTTTGAAGGTTCTAAGGTCTTCATCTCATTATATTTTTTTCGGGTTGAGGAGTGTGCTGTTATGTTTCGTTCAGAAAACTGCCATTAATGTCAAAAAAATAAAAAAGATAGACAATCACTTTAATTTTACGGAGAGGAAGTAACCAGAGACAAACATAAGTACGTAAAGAGAGAAATCCAGCTAAAAAAAAATATTAATATGTGAAACAAAACAAAGCAATAAGACGCAATGGAATAAATAATATTACAATAAATTCATAAAATAAGAATAAATAAAACCATGTAAAAATCGCTAATTTGTTTATCATTGTTGCCAATACAAAAGTGAAAATGTTAATTTAAATTTAAATAAGCAGTGGAAATCCAAAATTGCGTCATTTAATAAACGAATTAAAAAACATAATAAATGTAAATTGTTAGAACTAAAAAAAGCGTTTTAGAAAACCACTAAATTTTCAAATATATTAATTAAATAAAACTTCTATAAAAAATATATGATAAAATTATAAAAATTTCTTAAGTCGAGATTAAATAGATGTATTAAGGAGAAGAAACATTTTAACAAAATATATAAACTATGTACCAAAAATTGAAAAAAAAAAATCTTGATTCATAGGTATTATAGTTTTTCACTTTATGTATTTATTTATCTCGAAACATATTTAAAGCAAAGTTGGCACCACCACTCGAAATATGTATTGTAAACAGATATATGCTTTGAATTAGCAAAAACTTTTTAGTCCAATAATTCGGAATTAGAAAGTTTATTAATGATAATAATAAAATAAAAATAATAATAATTATAAAGAGCTTGTAAAAGAAAAATAGCATGAGAGTTATTTAAAATATAATAAAATAATATATAGTTTAGAATATAGTTTTTTTTTTTGCGACTAGGTTTCATAATGTCTAGCATGTATGGGTTTGACAAAAATTTGCTCAATATTAGTATTGTAGCGGGGGGAAAGCCGATTAACTTCCTCAGTACGTATATAAAAAATATATATATTTGATATATATTGCTTGTTTGCAATCATGCCTTTTGCTTAGCAGTACAGAACACTAAAACAGTTTTAGGGTTAGAAAGTATGAGCAAAATTTTAAATAAAGGATCACTTACAGGCACAAACACAAAACTAACGGCAATAATTTTAACCTTTAAATTTTAAAGCAAACGAAATTAAAGAAAGCGAAATTATAATATATGCTTGTCAAATAAAGTTAAGGAAAGGATACTTTTTACCACATTTCTACTCTCATTAAAAAGGGCATTAAATTTAAGTGTGGGAAGAAATCGTTTTAATTTTTGTTAGAATCCATTAAAATACCCACTAAGAAACACGCCTGCTAATATAAAATAAGAGCTTTTAGAATTTATTTTGCTGTAATGCACAATTATCGTTTAGTGGAAGGTATAAAATTGCAAATTAAGAAACCATTCTCGTTAAAATGCTGTTTGACTTTAAGCTCTGGTTTATTTGAGCTTTCATAAAATTTTTACTGGAAATTGCTTTCGTTTATGTTTTAATTTTACACTGCTGCAAAATGGTCGTTAAAAATATTTAACTAAAAAGAAACATTATTTCCTCAATAAAATAAAAATTTTATTATGCAAAGCTTCTTTTGGACATGCGAATGTCTCTTTTAAATAAAATAGATTGAACTATGGTGTTAGCATGTAACATTAAATGTTTGCAGCAGTGTTAAAACGTTTTTCAATAGTACATAAAATTTTCTATTTATGAAAAGAATAAAAATCTTAAATACAATGCATTTAAAATTAGTTTCATAAGACTGTAAACTCAACTTAGTTAAAATTCCTTGTAAAATTCTTTGATAGTGAAATTTTCACCACAGGCTGCTTAAGTTCCATGTTTTTCCAGAATAACTTACCCTAACTCTAGGGATACGATATTAACACGTTCGGAAAGTCAATTGTACAATATTGTCATGACTTTGAGACTTACGATTATTCCTTTATTTATTTTACTATTATTTCAGTTTTTTTCTTGATATATAATCATGTATCAGTGGAATTCATACAGCAAAATTCATTCCGAAATCGTAAAAGAATGGATGAACTTTTAGATATTTTGAATGCTTCAATTCAATTAAAATCATCCGCATTGTTCTATCCATTAGAGTGATAACATACTCCTCAACTTCGCTTCTTCATTTGAAGAATGTTTTAAGCACATATAAATGACGGTAATTTCTCCAAATACAAATTGTTTTGTAGATCAATTTAAAAAAAATCGCTTGTGATTTAACAAAGTTTATCATTTTCAAGACTAAGTAGAAAATGTATTATTTGTAGGGTAGTAGCTGCATTGCCGGGGTTGCACGGGCTACCTCAAATATTGCATCATTTCCTGGATGGATAATTTTTTCACCCTTCTACATTACAGTTCCTAAAAAACATCTAAATATAGTCTCGAAGATTATCGTCTGTGCTTAAAATTTATCAGGAATAATATTTAACCAATTTGGTTATATATTTTCGCAGACAAAGAAACGAATGCTACCAGCGATGCCTCCAAATTCATGCACACTAATTGAATGAAAGGCAAATACAGCGATAGTTCAAAATGCAAAAAACGTCAATAAGCATTTGACCTGTTAAAATGATAAATGCATTTATTTGTTAAAGCACAACTGTAGTTTTAAAATGGCAACAATGCATATAAAATAAAACAGACATACAACTTTTTAAAAATGCGTTTTTAATTAATATCCCTGATAAGTCAAACCCCTCAGAGATGAGAGTACACAAAATGGTTTCCTTGGAAAATTTCTTTTTTTTATATCTCACTCGACTCAGCTCCCTGCGATTCGCGAGGAGAAAGCGCAACATAGATATATAGATTCCTTTTCTCTCGCATTTTAATATATACGATTCCTGCATTCAAGAAAAGCAAATGCCTTGTGAAAATATGTATCATTATGTTTTTTAGCTCACTTTTTGACTAGGAACTGAAGCGTCTTGTATGTAAACATCATTTATCAGGAGTTGTAGATCTGAACAGTCTTACTTTGTTCTTCGCCAATGTTTCTATAGATATCCCCTTAATTTCAAAAACACTAATGCCAGCATTTCTATAGTGGCTTGGCAATCGTCTTTAAACATGATGATGGACATTCATATATTATAAACAGGCTTCTCTCTCAATAAAACTTTTGTTCCGAATATAAAATCTTAAGTGTTGGACACTTTCGTCAGTGATTCTGTTTAGTGTGTAAAATGGTTCCTCAAAGAGTTGCATTAAAATGAAATCAGCTGCAATAAAAGGAAATTAACCTAATATTTTAACCCCATTAAGTACATTTGAATTAATGTATTTAACGGGCAGTGTGTACCTACTTTTCTCCACCTGACCCCTACCTGTTAGCCGAGGCCTTAGGATTGCTTACGCACGGGGAGAGGTAGTGGGGTCTACGGATTTTACATGCACATATCCCCAAGTATATATGGTGGTCTTCAGTGGGTATCAAACGCGAGACCTTCCAGGTGGAAATCCGACGTGCTAACCACTAGGCTACCACGGCCTAGTGTGTACCTACTGAATCTGAATTTATTTTACTCATTTATCCCATATGCCCGTAGTACTTAATGAACGAGTTGTTGTTGTCGTCGTGTCCTCGCGCGTGGCGAGGAAGAATAAGTACGCTGCTCCCAATTCTAACGGGGCCCTTGTAGGCAGGAGTCCGATTTCCGCCCCTGTGAAAGTAATTAACCTCTCTTAAGTTTTTTGAACCAGCTCCCAGGTGAAACACCGTCACCTGGGATTGGCACCCCCAGTGGTATACACCAGGTCCAGAATATCATGACGATGAATACGACTGATAAATGGCTAAGGGTGATATGCAGCTTCACTTGAGCGAGGAACCACGAGGGCTGAAGACTGACTAAACATCAAGTCATGTGGTCTCTTAACTTTGGAACCAGCTCACAGATGAGAGACCGTCACCAGGGATTGGCACCCCAAAAGGCATCGCTTCACTTGGAGAACATTGAAGCCACGATCTTTTCAACGTGCATCAGCTCCCTTCAGCGTACACGGATCACAGCAACCAGTCGCGAGAGGTTGTCACCCGCCCAAACACTGGCCTCAGTCAATGTGTCCTCACTTTCAGTGTCCTGCGGGAACCGAGCTTCTACCGACTGGTCCACTAAGTGGCTAATGAACGAGTGGTACCAATTTATGAGCTTTTTCAAAAAAAAAAAGAAGAAACATTTGTTTCCATTCCATCTTTATTGCGGAATGAAAACAAATTATCATTTAAAAAAACGCTTATTTTGTAAATATATTAAATACATTTTTATTCAACGGGTATTATTACAGACTAAACTATGCATTTTTCGTATGCATGATGGTGACAATTAAAGATCCCATCCACCGTAACGTTTAATGCAAATGTAGTTTTAAGTCACATATATTTTATGCTCGCTACTGAACCTTTCCTCTGAATGCGTCGTATATAAGAACACAATTAGCTAAAATTGTACGTATTTATTTATTTAAATAATAATTACCGCTGCACAGTTGATTCAAATAATAATACTTGATCAAACAACTCCCATTTAACTATTTAAATGGACTCTTTTACACTTTCTTACTTTCTTCTCTGCATTGTTTTATTGCTTATAAATCGTTACTTTTCTAATCTAATCAGGATAAAGAAAGGTAAGAAGGTTCAAATTGAAAGAAGAACACAATGGGTGCAAGAAGCTGCTTTTCAGGAGAGCAGCGACATCTTCTAATGGTTTCCGTACATCGCTTTTGTTCAGGAACAAAAGCTTTTTCATTCTATGTAAGATAGGAAATTAGAGTGATTTATCTTTATAAAGTTTTTTTTTTTCTGAAAGGAGAATTGAAATGTTACTGATAACAACGAAGAAATAGAAAAATAATTTGATGTTTTTTTCAAATGTAATAAATTTTCCTTTAGAACGATGTTCTAGATTTTTAGACAGGAAGTACGATCAATGTATCTTTGCATCAGAAAATTAGTTAAACAAAGAATACTATCAATGCTTCCCCAAATAAATAAGTACAAATTTATTTTCAGCAAGAATACTGCATTCAGTAGTACCTTTTAAGAATTTAGAATAGCAATGACTGAAGCAGGATCATCTGGAACCAAAATGTAACTAGTCTCTGGACCGGAGTCACCAACAACCTCCGCAAATTCTCTCTCTCTATCTCTCTTTTGAAACAAAAAAAAATCTGAAAGATCAGGTCTGAAAAAAGCAAATTTTATTTATTTATTTAGTACCTAAGTTCCCTTGCACATGTACATTAGGGTGGAGTGAACGCTATTGGGAAAAATAAAATTTTGGAATTTCAAATCTTCAGGGGGCAGAAAAGGTGCCTTGGTGGTTCAAATGAACGCATGCAAAATTTCAGTGCGGAATTTTAATATTAAGATGCGCCCCAAGCCACTTTAAATTTTTATCATAGCGTTGAATGATGGCAATGTGCGGCTTCAACTAAAGCTAAATATTTTTGGGCTAAACGATGTTAAATACAATTTATTGCCATGGAAACAACACAAATTACTTATTATTTCACTCAAAGTATAGAAGAAACTCTCTTAATCGCAATTAAATTACGAATACTATAACTTGAAAAAAATATTTTCTGAAATTTTTTTAAAGTACGTCGTGAACATGAAAATTCAGACGCACACTCAATGAACACAAATTTTATTGCACTCTTTGTGTTGAACTGAGTTATAATATTTGTAGAGGAAAGCTTAGCAAGAATGATTCCATGTCTCTGCTTCCCATCACAAACATGTCCTGAAGCCTCAGTTACAAGACGAACATATCGTTTTGTTCCTTGAGAGTGGCAGGGGAGCTTTGGAAGTTCAACTTAAGACTTCATCTGTAGGTGAATTAATAAAATTCTGAATGTCTTCTGTGGAGAGGTTTTTAATCACAGGTGGTTCACATATTACTTCGTCATGCCAACTTATCATGTCTGTGTATTTTGCTGAGTCTAGGTTTAGAGGAGGAAGCTTGAAACTTCTAAGACTTGCAATTTTCTCCTCCCTTGCTAACAGCATTAGTTTAATTACCAGTTTTTAATATGTATCCTGTAATCCTTGAGCATAGAAAGCAGATTTTCGGAATGAGCATAAAAACTATTTCTTCTTAGAACAGTGTCAATTATTTCTTTTAAACTGGGATCCTAATACCTGGAATAGGATATAAGTTTCCAAAAATTACGCCCTCCTTCATCACAATGTGGGTTTTCTTTTATTAGAAACCAGACTGTAGCATATACTCTCATTATATATGTTGCTAGTGTCTCGAGGTTTTTGGAAGGATTTTCCGTTGCAACATACAATCGAAGGATTCTACTTGCAGTTGTTAGGAATCTGGAATGTACCATCGGTCCAGGTTTGCAATTTTCCAAGTCATCGGAACAGTTGCCTTCTGAAAAACCGTAACAAATATCCCTGAGGTACATTTGGTATATACTGAGCTCTATATCAGCACTTAAGTGCGGAAAATACTCGACAGCAATTTTTGAAAATGGTACCACAGAAAATACTTGGCAGCAATTTTTGAAAATGCTACAGCGGGAAGTTCTTCGCATTTATAAAGTGCATTTACTATTTCGCCTGTTTGTGTTTTTCGGCCGGACGTTTTGCCGTCAATTTTCTGCAGAAGATGTCATAGCGGCAGTTAATTGATATGCAACAAGCTCCAAATTGGTCGGCCATTGTAATGGCCGACCAAGTTCTATCTTCAACAAACGAATAGCCCCACCCTTTGTGCTAGTATTAATGTTTGTTCCACCACATCCTACGCTAACAATAATTACCTGGAATAACGATAACAAGTTATGTTTCGGAAGCAGGCATGGTGTCGACCATTACCATTAGAAGTTACAGCTTATATTACGGTGAAAAAGCAAAATTCGTATCCAAGAATTACTTTAAACACAGTTTTAACTATTCGCATAAATTGGGAGGAAACTTATTAATAAAATATACATGAAATTATTTTACGTGCATTTATCACAATTTAAAATTAATAGCTAAGAGTATATGAAGTGCATCTATTCATAACTAATGATATGCTGCTTTGACATTGAGTTCTTATTTTTACACGTCTGACGCACTATCATGAGAAGTTTCGTCTGACTGATTCTGACGCTGAAAATGGATTTGTTTTTCGAATTTTTGCACGAAAAATTAAGGAAATATTTAGACAATATGAACATTGAAATATTTTATTATTTAGAACACGACGCAAAAAATATAATATAGTTTTCTTATTATAACTCTTGACCAGAACGAAAATCCCCCTAATGTATTTGTTCTGTCAAACTTTGGTCGGGTTGGGGCGCATCTTAACTTTGTCCAAACTAAGTAAAATTTTACACACGTTCATTTGGACCAAAACGGCACCTTTTCCGCACCCTGCCAAATAAAAATTCCAAGAAAATTTTTTTCACTCCATCCTAATGTACATGGTGCGTTCCTTTATATCTTTTAATCTTTAATACACCAGTTTGGGGCGACATTTGAAAATAGTACTAATTTTTTGCAATGTACCACCAACAACGTAGTATGAAATTTAAAAAAATATGATAAACAAGAATTACACCACACAATTTAAGTATATTAATAACATTCCTCAGATGGATTACATGAGATATGTTTGGTGTTCATAATTAATTAAAATGTCTATTAATCTATTAAAACTATTTTTCTAAATTATATGTATTAGGAGAGTAATCAGTATTGCATTTTGCTTAAAAAAATAATGTTATAATAAATGAATAGGTACTATTTTAAACATAGACTTAATAAAAAATTAAAACACTTATTAAACGTTGGGAATTCAACTGCACTTGTTTTGGCGAGGAAAATTCGAACGCATGTTAGACAAACTCTCGAAAAGTTATTAGCTTGAGCAAAAAAAAAATAATTGTAATTTTAAATTTAAATTTTCTCAACTCCATCTTCTGTGATCAAATATTTTCATCCTATTTTAATAAATGTATCCTTGAATTAAAAATAATATTTATTTTTTACTATATTTGTTTCTTACTTTAAAAAATGTTCTGTTCAATGTACAATAAACAATCTTATGAACACAAATGCAGACATAGAAGTTGAAGACCATTAAGAAGAAGTATGGATTTTAAAACCTAAACAAAATATTCAGAAAAGCTGGATTTAGTGGCCTGCCTCCCAACTATAACACATTTATTGAATTTTCTCAAAATGTATATTTACAAAACGGAAGAATAAAATCGAACACAGCTATATCTGTTTGTAAATGTATGCCATATTTATTGACTTCTATCCGAATTTTTACATGAAATGACTAGAATAAGATTCCTTTAAGAGGAACTGAATAAAATATTTGGAGATCCTAGTAACTTATGCAAATTCTTTTTCGTATCCGTGACAGTTCAAACTAAATTCGTATATCATGTATTATGCAAAGAACAAACCGTTTGTCATATTATTTCTAAAATATACAGACTGACATCTTTATATACGTGACTGAGACTGACTATATCATCTCATGATATACATTGCGTATTCCCATCTTTATAACGTGTGGAAAATATTAAAATTCTGGATTGATTTCTGTCACCTTGGACGAACTAAAGTTTCAAGTATTGAACTAAAAAATCTTAAACTATAACAAGAACTTCCGTCTAGAACTATACGAGCCTACTTTACCGTATGCACCCCCTTCAACTTTATAATCTAGCTATCTCTTTCTCTCTCTTTCTCGTTTAGCTTTAGTTCTTAATTGATTTAAATACACCTTTTTCAACGGCTAATACATATCCATTCATTCATTCATACATTAATTCATTTATTTAGTCATTCATGTATTCATTCATTCACACATGCATGTATTTATTCACTAATCTACTTATTTCTCCATTCATTAGCTCATTTATTCATGCATTTATTTCTTGTTTATCATTTATTCACTTATTTGTTCATTCGTTCTTTCACTTATTCATTTAATCATTCATTAATTCAAAAATATTCATGAAAATCCCGATCAAAAAATTTCACAGGAAAAAAGGCTAGTTAGTTCTGGATGAACTGTCTATTTGTACATGTTATTAGTTACAAGAGCTTTCCGATAAAGTTTGTTCCAAGCAAATCGCTCCGTTAGATCAGGATTTATATGGGATTGAAATTTCCCCGTAGGCGCTGGGGGTAAATGTTAATTTTTTTGAACTGTTAAAAAATGAACAAAAATTGTTTAAATTAATATTTCACGCCAAGCGCTTCTTCCACTAAGCTTGTTTATTGTGACTTGGATCTTGTACCCAGAATTTGCATAATTCGCTTCATTTTCGCCCATAGGCACTAATGTTAAATTTTTTTGAACTGTTCGAAATTGAACAAAAAATTGTTCAAATCAAAAATAAAATATAGAAATGAGATGTCCTCGCTGAGGTTTTTCGAATGCAAAAAGAATTTTTTGAATCGGACAAAAGTCATTGGGGGGGGGGGGGGGGAGGACACACATTTTCCCCATCTCAAAACCCTACTTTTAATTTTTTTATTTTTCATTTTTTATTTAACTACTTCCCTTTTTTTGAGTTTTGTTATTTTGAACGTTATTTTTACGATACATTAAGCCTCCTTTCATGGTTTATTATTATTATTTCTTTTGTCTTTAATTTAACGGGAAAGTAGGCTAAAAACTAATAAATGCAGAGTCCTTTTGGGAATTGGTTTGTGGCATTCCTTGTCATAAATAGGTTGGGGTATTTCTTGGCGCCTTGTTGGCGTTTAATTTGATAATGTGGCTTGATATGGTATCTTTCATAATTAAAAACGCCACACGAATATTTATGAACTCAAGAAAAAAGCGTTGGGCGTAATTACTTTGTTTTTCATATTACGATGCTTTTTAAGCAAGTATCGAGAAAAACTGATAAAATTCCGCAGGTTCCTAGCACGGTATTTTACGGAAGCATGACTCTTAATTCGAACAAATGACAAGCATTCACCAAGAATAAATACAACGAGAAAAAATATAATTGATGATTGTCAACAAGGTGCATCAACTTCAACGTTCCCGGTCACGCTTAAGTTTGAGGAACAAATAACCGAAATATTCTAGCTTAACATTTCACCTAAAAAAATTGAAACAAATATTAAAATTTAGTTGAAACCAACATTTAATACTAAAGTTGAGCCATTATAATGATTCCGAATTTCCAATTCATGATGAGAGTACACCATCATAGTGGTTCAGCTTATTACCAAATGTTGGTTACAGCTAACTCTCAATATATTTTTTCATTTTTTTTTCTTTTTTAGTGAAAGATTGAACCAGAACTTTTTACAGTGGGACAAATTTCGAATAGATATCCCAAAGAGGTTTTCCCAGTGTTCGGATGTACTTCGGAATACCTTGCAAAACCAATTTTTAAAGAATGTTTTCATACCTTCAAGTTTCATTCAATACCTCTGACATAAACAGTGGGACTAGTTGTCTTCCTTTCGAAAATATTTCAATTAAATATATTAAAGCTGAAAAAATAACTTTCACGAATTTTGACTTCAGTAGTATTTTAAATTTATGTTTAATTTAGGATAATGTATCTATAGTTATTTGTAGACAAAAAATATCTTAAAGTTAAAAAAAACTTGTTTCCATAAATAGTTGTGAAATGACTTATATAAACTTTCTCAATTAATATTTAATTGAAGAAAAAGCCGAAACTATTTTATATACCTGTACAAAGTCTCAATTGTATAACATTGAGGAATTTAATAAGGAAATATCTTCTCGGATATTGTTTCCTCCATCCCGAAATTCATCTTCATATAAATAACGAAATAAATCTTTTCTGACCTCAGGTGCTCAAGAACACCAAGAGGTAGGTTCTTCCTCGCTTTTCGAAAAACATCTGCTGCAGTGTAAGTGATTTTTTATGCAATGTTGGTCCCTTGAGGTCTCTTTGAAGCAAGAATGTTAAGAGTATCATCGATCAGGCAATGTAGAACAATGTTATAAAGATTCAGGAAAAATATGCTGTTTTTTTTTTTTTGAATGATTGATTTTTTATCTGCCCCTTCTAAAAAATATTCAACTCAGAAAAATTATATTCCTTTCTTTAATAGTTAACGACTCCATTTCGCAATTATTTATTTTAATTAAAAGTAAGGATTCATTTGCACCAAAGGCTAATTAAAACACCATTAATTAGATGTAGGAAATTTTGGTTGATGTTTATAATCGGAATGATAAATACAAAAAAAAAAAAAAAAAAAACAAAGAGCAGATACACCATGGTTTAATTAAAATAACAATTAGGGCTGAAGAGACATTTTGAGTTTTTAAAACGCTACGTTTATAAAGCACTGGGAAATAATGCAGTACGTGTCTGCCGCATTGTATTGCTTAGGTGGTTTAGTTTTATTAGAAAAATAAACACTAGTATTAATTATACGTAACCCTTTCAGCCAAAGCATGTATCGCTACAAAACAAATCAGGGAAAATAACTACGTGTTTTAAAAGCTCAAGTAAATGGGAGACGATTTTCAAAAAGAAAACCAACAATGTTAGAAACCATTGAAATGAAAGAAAGCAATGAATGCCGAACACTTGAAGACATACACGCATACGTACAAATATTTTGCGATGATGTTCTATTAACTTTTATAAATAGAGAACTTATTAAATATAGAACTTATACATTGTGATACGTTTAAATCCTAATTTTTATAATGCATTTCTAAATACATCATTAATTTGACACCTATTATACGCTGATTTTGAGTGTTTTAGTAATTTTAGTTTTCGGAATTAGGAGTTGAGTCCATCACATTGATGGCATATCATCTTTATCTCATTATTTTTCCCTTCTACACTTTTAAGGGCAACGTTTTCGTCCTTAATCCATAAAAACTCTAACCTTAATAATTTTTCCTTAAAAATACTAAGTGCAAAAAAAAAAAAAAATAAATAAATAAATAAATAAATAAAAATAAAGAAATAAATAAAAGCATATATTTTTATCAGTGAATGTTTGCTTTGGGAACCAATATTCATTTTTTCCTCCTTTTTTTCAAAATTATAATTATTATTTCGTAATATGCCATTAAAGAATTTTTTACTCATTTATTTTTGAACAAATAGGCTACTGTAAAGTAAGCAATCACGGTTTGAAACGCATGTAGACAGTACAGCTAAAAAGCGCTCAGCTCTGAGAAGATACGTTTTACATTCAAGATTACAATGATTTTTATTCTGCCATGCTAAACTAATGTTTCTGCAGCTGAGTTCGAAATGAGATATTGACAATTTAAGTTTTGCTCCTCCATGCATTTGATTCAGATACCTATTTTTCGGATTATTTTAAAAATATTTCCCATTCACATATCACCACATAACGTTGTGTTTAGATTGAATAAATGACAAAGCACCACCTGGTGACAGTCAATTTTTTTCAAAAGTACAGATGCGAGTTTTGTGCTTAGAACGGCAGTATTCTCCAAGCGCCTTGATCCGATATGTCGTGCACTTCAGTAAAAAAAAAAAAAAAAAGGCGATATCAGATGTGTTGCCAGAGCGTAGAAACGTGAGAGAAAGTTAAAAAGAAAAGAAACATAAGAACGGAAAAAAAGGGCAAAGTGTTAAAACATATTCTTTCGGCTCGAAGTTTTATTAGTGCAGGGAAAAGCACCGTTTCGTTAAGTGGAAATAATATTTTCCTTACATGTGTAACATATAGTCGAACCTGCTAATGATGTATTGGTTAAAGAAATATCCCGCTTCATGTAATAAATTTTCAATGCCCAAAACCTTAGTATAATGACTTTGTGATCCCGAACAATAAAATATCACAATTATTAAAATTATTTTTCGTGGAAAATAGGCTATTTTATTTAGCGGACTTGACTGTTTTAAGAACAGATCCACGCGAAGCCTGCTCGGCGCTGTAGGTGCGAATTCCTACTGAATGTCTTTTTTTCGGGTTGAAAAAAAAAAAAAAAAAATTGTAGCGAAAAACGGAGCCTGACGATTTTTTGGGTTATGTTGAAGGTTCTCTGGGAGGTATTACAGTGTTTTTTTAAAGAGCACCTTTTCGAGACGGCACCGTTGTGCGTCGCACGACAGTGCACATATGGACAGCGTGGGCATGCGTTAGGATATATGAAAAAAATATATGGGGGGCTCCTGAAAAAAAATACTACAGGGTTCAGGGCTTTGATGTTTTTAATTTGTAATGGCTATATTTCATTCAACTTTTTTTTACAGTTTTTGTACAATATTTTATGCAATATTTCTATTTTTGGTCTATTTATTTACTCTCGCTCGGATGGATTTATCCTGAAATGAAAAAAAAGAAAAAGAAAAAGAGACATAGAGAGAGAGTAAAGAAATAACGGCAAGACCTAGAGATTTATTTGAACCCACAAATTTATTGAACATAACAACTTTATCACATTTCTCTGTAAGTAATAGAAAAGGTGAAAAAACAACGGAAATAACAATGATGAGAAATTTTATGGAGTTCTTTAGCTATAAAGGTTGCCTAAGATGTTCAAGAAAATAAGAACCTTTCTGTAATGGTGTTACTAGGCAACATGGATATTTATTGATTTTTTGAGCTCTATTAGCTTTTTACGCATCTTTGTTGGTTGTCCATCAATGATGCCGTTAATGTTTCTTGACATTTTTCATTCTTGTTGCTAAACTGCTCAAAGCAACGTTGAAAAAATATATACAAGCTTGGAGAAGAAACAGAATAATGGCTCGTATTAATAACTAGCTGACATGCCCGGAGTAGCGCGGGATAATATTGCATCATTTTACGGCCAAGTGACACATGTCCAAAATTCTATTGTAAATATGTAAGGAAACATTTCCTTATGAAATCCTAGTAGAAGATGGGCAACAGTTCTTAAAACTCCCATTTAAACAGTAAAACTCATTAAAAATCACGCTTGCACTAAAAACAGCCGCCTTGAAAAATTGCTTTTAGACCAAATTCGCATTAAAATGCATACAACAGTTCATAAAGATTGCCATTAGAGTAAGGGCAACAGAAACTAAAATGAACGTATGCATCGGGATAATTGTTCCAAAATTATAGCAGAAGTCTGAATTTCGCAATTAAAATATAGAAAACACCACATACAAAAATTCCCATCAGAATAAGAGCAGTATTATCGTTAAAAATGCCCATCAGATGAAGAACAAAGGTCCCTGGATATATCTGCTAGAATGTAGAAAACTCTCCTTAAAGATCCCCGTTTTAATAAAGACAACTATTCTTATGCATCTCTACTAGAATAAGGACATCAGTCCCAAAATATCCTAATTAACATAAAGACGTCAGTAACTAAAAACATCCATTAGACTACAAAACCTTAAGGGCTGCTGTTCCAAAAATTACCCAACAGTCCATCCTAAAAATAAAGTCCTAAAAATCCCGCTTTCAAAATTCTCAAAACATTTCCTGAACATTCAAGCACTTTTATAAAATTCAGCTAAAAACGGAAGAAATAGGAGCATAAATTCCAAAGCCAAATAAACATGCACATATAAGTTAGAAAATGTTAGTACTTAACCAATGATGACGTGTGAAATTTAAGCTGATCGAAAGACATAACTAATTTCTGTCCAAATGTTGCCAAATAGGCAGTACAAAAAATGAATATTATAAAATGAATCACTTGAGAAAAATAAGGAATCAATCGAAACCGCTGCGTTAAAAAATAAAATAAAGTAGAAGATCGCCAAATTGCCGTATACCAGTAGTAATGGAAGCACAACGCAAATACGCCAAGATCTTACAGTGTAAATTAAATATCGAATTTAATGAGAACAATATGACTCGTAAGGATTTTTGGCGCAGTTTGAAAAAGTTACGAAGCACAAAAGAGAAAAATTAAGAACATGGGGGGGGGGGGAGAATGATTTCATCGTTTGACAAAAGTTTAAATTTCCTCAAAAATCAGCGATTTCGGAAGCCTTCAAACGTAGTAAATGTAAGCGACTTGATCCAAAAAGGATTTTCATTAGTTTACATTAACAGAAATCATCTATTTGGCGACAAAAGTACTCTTTACTTTGGCGAAAATACTCAAACTGAGGGAATAACTTCACTCGGTTTAAAATTCGAAAATTATTTAAAATGAGTTTTGCCCGTGTTCTATTTGTGGTACGAATTTCAGAAAGACATCATTTTATGCAGTTATGCAGAAAAATTACAGTTATGCATATTATGCAGAAAAATTACAATACGTAAAAGAGGGAATTAAAAACAGTTGACTGCACGAACAAAAAAGGTTATCTCTTCTTGGCGAGAAAAGTATATGTTTGCGACCAAAAAGAACTTCATCAGCTTTAATCTATATAAATAAAACCGAAAGTTTGTGTGTGTGTGTCTGTCTGTCGATCGCCTCCTGGCGAGATGGAAAGGTCCAGAAGTACGAAAGTTTGGTTACAGGTACCTTGGGTTAGGTCCTCGTGCACCTCGAAGCGTTTTTCCTAAAATTCGAATTTGTCCTTTTTTTATTCCAATTTTAAGCAAAACTGTTGATTTTGGGTTTATCTCATCGAAGGAACGTCCCACGTTTTAGATTTTTGCAGCATATAAATGTCCGTAAAAAACTGCACAAGATGCTTTTTTTTGCAGTTCGTAAGACAAATAGAACACACGCAGTATTCATTTAAAGTAGTTTTCGAACTTTAAAGCAAGGCTTACCTCTGAATTTATCTGCACAATTTGCGTGTTTTCGCCAAAATAAATATTACTTTTGTCGCCAACTAGATGATTTCTGTTAACGTAAGATTGAAGAAATGATGTTTTATCGTTATTCATGCCGATTTATGAGTGAAACAAATTCTAAAAATTCATTTCATTTTTATACTTATTTTGTGGAACTGCAGATGAATTTTAATTACTTCTTCTTTGAGGTTGATTATCCTTCCTTTTTTGGCGATTTAATAGTATAGTAACAGTTCAACATTTGCATAAAACAATATTTCTTATGGTAGAGTGTCCGCTTTATCAACGAAACAAATTCTAAAAATTCATTTCATTTTTTGGGATATTTGTGGATTATTAACTGCATGCGATTTTTAATGTTGATTCTTCTTTCTTTATTGACGATTTAATATTTATTTCTTCGATAAAAACTATGGTGAAAGCTCTTCGATATCGCTTATTTTTGATGTAATTTAAAATTTCGCCAAATGAACTTTTTACTTGCCTCCCATTACATCCAGTTTATTGTTCTCAATATATTATTTTGCGCTTCGTAACTTTTCCAAACCGCGCCCAATAATCCTTTTCAGTAATATTGCCCTCATTTAATTCAATACGTGATTTACACTATAGGATCATGGCGTATTTGCGAAATGCTTCCATTACTTTAGTGCAATTTCGCGATCTTCTGCTTCATTTTAACTTTTTTACGTAGCGATTATTGATTCCATATTTTACACAAGTGATTTATAACCATATATTTAATTTTTGTACTGTCTATTTCGCGCCATTTGGGCAGAATTTAGTTATTTATTTCTACCAACTTAAATTTCATACGTCAAAATTGGTTCAGTACTAAACCTTTTCTAATATAAATGGGCATTTGCCTTTGGAAATAATGCTTTCCTTTCTTTCGTTTTTATCCGAATTTTATGAAAGTGCTATTCAATTGAATTTTCAGGAAATGTTTTGACGATTTTGCAAGCGGGATTTTTAGGAACGGTTGTCCTTATTTTGATGAGGAATTTAAGATGGACTGCTGGGTAATTTTAGGAACAGTAGCTCTTGAACGACAGTATTCTATTTTTAGTTACTGACGTCTTTATTCTAATGGATATTTTTTGGGGGACTAATGTCATTATTATATTAGGAATGTTTAGGAATAGTTGTCTTTATTGAAATGGGGGCTTTAAGGAATGTATTCTTTATTGAAGCAGAAATATTCAGGGAGAGTTGTTCTTGATCTGATGGACATTTTTAAAGATAATACTGTTCTTTTTCTGATGGGATATTTTAAATGCGATTTTTACGGGATCTTGATATCCTTTTGGCACAATTATCCCCCTACATATGTGCATTTTAGTCACTGTTTCTCTTACTCTAATGGCAATTTCTATGAACTTTTGTTGGCACTTTAATGTTGATTTTTATGGACTTATTTTTGATCTAAAAGGAATTTTTCTGGGCTGTTCGTTTTAATGCAATCGTGGTTTTTAACGAATTTTACTGTCTAAATTGGATTTTTATGGACTGTTGCCCATCTTCTCCTACTTGGATTTTTTAAGAAAATTTTTCCCTATTCATTTTCTGCAGAATTTTGGACATGCATCACTTGGCTTACGAATGATGCAATTTTATCTCGCGCAACGCCGGGCATGTCAGCTAGTTTAATATAAGTTTTCCTTTTGGCGACAAAAGTGCTCTTCATTGTGGCGAAAATACGCAGTTTGAGCAAATAAATTCACAGGTAAGCGTTGCTTTAAAGTTCAAAAACTACTTTGAATAAATATTGCGAGTGTTCTATTTGTTCCACGAACTTCAGAAATAGATCATCTTCTGCAGTTTTTTACGGGGATTAATATACCGCAAAATATAAAACGTGGTATGATTTATGCTTCAAACATAAAATACATTTAAAAAACGCATACACACATACATACATGATGTTTTACCATTTATTTGTATGTATTAAATGTTAGCTTAAGCTAGTTGTGATTTAACATTTTAATTTAAAAATAAATATTTCTCGTAAAAGTTTGAAATTTGATGGTTTCTTTATAAATAACAACTCAAAACCATAAAACAGAGACATAATTTTCAGAGATGAAAAATGTGCATACTTCATGAAATTCAGTGTTAAATGTAAACAAATCCTAAAGAATTTTTCTCACTAAGCACATTTTACAAATAAGAAATGTGAATATTATTATGTTGACTCTTTCTTCTTCAAATGTTATTTCTTGAAAAAAATATTGTCATAGTTTTTCATAGTTAGAGTTGTATTTTGTATTTTGACATTATATATGTGAATTAAGTTTAAAAGAAAATTGTTCTTTTAGAATATCGTTAGGTTTCTCCTTTCCTAAAGGGACATTATGCCCTTATTTTAGAAAACTGTTTTTTTGAAAAAGCTAATGAAAGGAAGGAAAATTGCACAGTTGCTTTAGGTTTTCATCATCATCATCATCTCCATTCTTATGACTGTTTGCTCTCAAAACTTTTGAAATGACTTACTCGTTTGAATTACGATTCCTCCAATCAGTCATTACTTTCTCATTAAAGTGTAATGCATGGAAATGCAGTCATGCTGAAAATTCGTGCTCGGTCATTACAAAACTCTTCAAAATGCTTTCAAATATTTTAACTCTTCTTTTCTAATTATGTGCAGGTTTTTATACTATTGTTTAAAGCAACAACTTTTGCCCTATTACGTACTCGAATAGTTATTCAAATCTATATATATATATATATATATATATCACTTAACGTGGACCAGTTCCGATTAAATTTTGCGGTACGATACGATACTGACAGCATGCAAAAAACAAATTATGGTAAAACGGTATTTAAAAAATTGTTGAATGATTAGCATAGAAAAGTAACATGATATTTGTATTTATTATCGTCACTTACGATGAGTTCAACAAATTAATTTTTTTTTCGAAAAAAGTATTTCTATTCATTACTCAATTTTTTATTTGCGATTCTGTTGAGTGGCAACACCTTAGTTTGTTTATATCGAGCACTCATTCTTATGTTTCTATATAGCGATCTTTTAATAAGCCTTTCAAATTTTAAAGCGCTTCTTACGATTTTATAATGATTATTTTCCGATTCTTTGGAGTGGCAACACATTAGTTCGTTTATATCCTGCGATCAGTCTCATGTTTAGTTTGACTGATGAATTTAGCCCGCAGATGTGCTGCGCGAGATTAACTAGTGTAACTAGAATTGTCATGATAAGTACGTTTAAAAAAAATAACGTTTAATCAAGAACAAAGATAAATTGTGTTATCCCCAGTGTTAAAAAGACAGTGGGGATAGCAAAATTTATCTTTGCTCTTGATGAAACGTTTTTTTTTTTTTTTTTTTTTTAACATTGGGTAATAATATTTATTTTGCTTAAATTTTTGATTGAGAAAATCCTTGTTCTGTATGTTATTTTCATAGCTCCTTAGGTATCTTCTGTTGTTTATAATTTATTCTCGGCAAAAGATGTTGTCGTGTTTTAATATAACCGTTCCAACATAGGTATTTGCTCTTTATGCATTTTAATTTACAGTGTCGACATTTCTTATTGTGCAGTAAGCGTATCAGTACAAACCATAATGATTTTTTCTTTTCATTTTTTGTGCAATAAAAAACGAAAACTTCTTAGGTTCATTACTATCATTAAATGATAGTTTGATTTTAAAATATTTTTATTCAGAGTATATAGCAATACAGCATTTACAAGAAAGTTTCAATTAAAAAAAACTGAGCGAAATGATAAAAAGGAACTTTAAGAGAGAAGCAGCTGCACAAACAAAAAATAATGTTAGCCACAACTGAATAAACTGTTAATGCTTGAAAGCTAAACTACAAACACATTTGCGAGTTTCACCGTCATAAAAGTGGAGCAATGCTTAAAACTTATGATAATTTTTATTAAGAAAAGTAAGCTTTGAAATTAGACCATCAACTTAACAACGCTGTATAATTTAATTACGTAAGTGTTAACGAGGCTAAACTGATAAAGGAAATTCTCTTTACATTGCAGAAGTAAGGATCCGCTTTATTGGCCAAACTATGTTCAAATAGTTACATCGTGCCCTCTAAACTTCCATTTGGGTGTGCTATTTGCTTGTAAAATTGTAATTTATGCAGTGCATACCTTAAGTGACTTCGCTTCATTGTTTTGTCTTCAACAAAGTAAATATAACAGTTATTGTGTTATTTTTAGTAGTAGTTTTCAACATCATACTTAACCTTTTCGGTGCAGTAAGGGTTTTAAATAAAATTTTATTTGCATATAAAAGTAATAAAGTAATTTTATCTGCTAGGAAATTAATTTTAAAATCGTCCATCAATAATAGTTTTTTTTAAGTGAGAGACAAATTAATAAATTAGTAGAATATACATTTTTTTCTCTGGATGAAGTGGGATAAAAGTGTATGGTATTGCTGACAGAGTATTGTATTTTACCTTCACAAATTAATATTCAGAGTAATTATTTTAGAAAATTTGATTTAGTGACTCCGGTACATAACTGCTTTCTATTACACTCAACAGGAAAAAAAAATCGTGCCAATAATCTCTTCATTTCAAGTGTACTCAATTGGGTACATTTTAAAATACTGTTTATTAGCTACTGTTTGTGCAATTTAAAAGCTAAAACACCCAATTGTTTTTGAAATTAATCAACAGACAGTTTACTTTGTTTCAAACATGAAAAACATGGTAATTGAGCATTAATTATTATTTAAACTAATTATTAATTTAAATTAAAAAAAATAGCTATTTTGTTTTTTAATCATTTTTTTAATCAGAGAACCAAAAAAAAAAAAAAAAAACCCTCAAAATTGTGCTTAGTTCTGGGGTCTGAAGAAGATAAACTATTTTTCTAAATATTTTTTGTCTGTCGATCATATTGCCACTACTGATATTGATTTTTATAATCTCAAAAATCCTTTCATTTTTTAAATCACATTTTACGTAAAACAAAGTATTTATTTCACTGTTTAAAATTTGGATAACCTCGGTTTCCGTGATTTTCTGCAGTAAGACTTATCAGTTTAGTCACGCAGTCGAGTCCATCAGTAGTCAACCGTCATGCGTGGCGTCCAATTTAACTGACACTTTACTACTTTCATGATTTTTTTTGTTAATTTTGAAGTTTGTGCTCTTTGTTCTTTACCAAAAACACCAAGATTTTGTGGGAAGTTATCCAAAATGGTTATCGAAATAATGAACTTTCAGTTTTGTGGGAAAACTGATGTTTCAAAAATATGTAAGATTATGCGTTCAAAATTGGCATAATCTTCAGATTCTGGAATTCCTTAAAAAAAATCTAGAGCACTTGAGCGAACTAGACGACTAAGCTTTTTGGCATCATTTTTAAAGCAATAAATGGGCCTTTCTCCATACTGATATCTAAATTATAAACTTACATTTTCCATGTGACAACCTGTGGTTTTAAAATACGTTAATATAATGCGTATTAATCGGCATAATATTCCTTTTTTAGCCTACTTTCCCGTAAAAGTAAAAAAAAAAATAATAATAAAGCATGAAAGAAGGCTTAATGTATCGTGAAAATATCGTTAAAAATCAAGAAGAGTCAAAAATAAGTGAAGTAATTAAATAAAGATTGAAAAATAAAAAATTTGAAAGTAGGGTATTGAGATGGGGAAAAAGTGTGTCTGTCGGTCTGTCGGTCTGTCCCCCCCCTAATAACTTTTGAACGAATTGTCCGATTGGAAAAATTCTTTTTGCATTCGAAAGATCTCGGCAAGGAAATCTCATTTCTATATTTTACTTTTTGATTTGAACAATTTTTTGTTCAATTTTGAACAGTTCAAAAAATTTTAACATTAGCGCCTATGGACAAAATTGAAGCAAATTCTGTAAACTCTGGGCACAAGAGCCAAGTTCCTATTGCAAGCTTATTGAAAGGAGTTCTCGGCGTGAAATATTGATTTGAATTTTTGTTCATTTTTGAACAGTTAAAAAAATTAACACAGAGCTTACGGGGAAATTTCAACCCTATATAAATCCTGATCTAACGGACCGATTTGGTTGGAACAAACTTTATCGGAAAGCTCTTATAACGTAGAACATGTAGAAATAGAAAGTTTATCCAGAACTTACGAGCCTATTTTGCTATGAAATTTTTTGATTGGGATTTTCAAGGATATTTCTCAGTGACTCAATGAGTGAAATAATGAATGAATGAATAAATGAAAGAGTGAAAGAATAAATCAATGAATAAATGAAAGAGTGAAAGAATAAATCAATGAATAAATGAATGAGGAAAAGAATGAATGAATAAATTATTGAATAAATGAAAATATAAATAAATGAGTGAATAAATACATGAATGCGTAAATGAATGAATAAACACTTGAATGAGGTAACGAATGAATGAATAAATGCATGGCTGAATAAATGAAAGAATGAATGAGTGAGTGAATGAATATGTATTATCCGTTGAAAAAGGTATATTTTCAATAATTAGAACTAAAGATAAATAAGAAAGAGACAGAAAGAGATAGCTAGATTATAAATTTGAATTTGGTGTATACGGGAAAGTAGGCTCCTATAGTTCTAGACGGAACTTCTTGTTTTTTTTGTAATTTACAAAAAATATCTTGGCGACTTCAGAGAATGAAATTTAAGCTTGTAATTTTAAATTCAGCTGATTTTTATAGCTATAAATTTGCAGTGAATCAAGTCAGCATTCCCCCCCCCCCCTCAAACTTAAGTGAGTTCACATAACTCAAATCCCCTTAGTATGCTTCGAATGTCTTAGTTCATTCCGTATTTTGACTGGTTTAACTGCATATATTGTTTAAATAATTAATTAAGAAACTTGCTGATATAACAATCTACTCAAATTGCTCATGTTCTACATTTAACGTTATGTATTAACTGCAATATAGATCACCTTTATTTTGATCGTTTTTTAAAGACAATACAACTATGAAGCAAACTTTTTTTTAATGCAATACTGAAAGAAAAAAAACGGTAGACAAAATGTAATCAGGAGAGATCGGAAACAAATCAGTAAAAGCAAAAGTTTTTCTACTTCGTTTGACAGTTTTAGATGGATAGCTTTCTCACTCGATTCGACAGAAGTCTGCTTTCATGTAAAAGCTCTTTTGTTGTGATATTAACTGTTTTGGTGTAGTCTTTGGGGTTTTTTTGGAAAAATTTCTGTTTTGTTTGTAAGTTACAGACGCGTTTATATTTTATATTACAGATCTATTTGGAAACCGGTCCATAACGTGCATTTAAACGTGAGATAATACGTTACAATTAGGGATGTAACGAATAGTGATTTGGCCGAATAACCGAATATTCGGCCACTGCTTCCAGACCGAAGCCGAATATTCGGCCATTTCTTCTAGGCCGAATATTCGGCCAATGTCTTAGGCCGAATATTAAAATTTCTAGAAAATCGTTGTAATAGAAAGAATTTGTCAAATTTAAAAATAATTCACAAAGTCAAACACCATTTACACACAATCTTTGATGAACGATTTAATAATGTTAGTTAAGAATACAAAACTATTTAAAATTAATCAATTTTCTCTATTGTTCTGTATGTAATAAAACTAAGAATTTCACTTAAACGTGGAATAAAAATGACAGGTTTTATCATAGTAAATATTAGCATTATTTTACTAATCATTTCATTCAAATGAAAGAGATACTATTGCTTAGTAAACTTTTACCTTGCTCAAAACTGTTTTATGAAGATATTTTAAAAGTTATAAAAGTTAATATTTTTATTTTATAGGGTTTTTTACATACCTACTTTTAAAAGATCTATTAAAATTAATTACACTTAACTGGAATATATTTTTATTTTGAAAACCCCCAATAACTTACGCTATATAAATATTCATGATATGTTCTAGGGCTTTTCACATTTCTCTCTTGCCTAACATTCACAATAAATCAATCTATCTAAACAAAGACTGACTTCCACTTTGTTAATAATAACAAAATAAATTTCTCATATATCATAATTAACTATTGACAGCTTTTGGGAGCAAATGCTAAATATAAAATACAATATTACAACTTTAAAACCTGTTTTTGCGCGGTAAAGCCTAAAACAAGGTTTAAAAAAAGGAGCTTTTTTCCAAATTATTTTAATTTATTAAAACTATATAATAATGTAGTCTGCAATAATTATAATACAATTTTAAATGTTTAAAATCTACTAATTTCTTTATTTTTTTACATTTCTACTGCGGCGGAATAGTCCATCAATATTCGGCCGTGCCGAATTTGACCTTACCCAGCATTCGGCCAGGCCGAATATTCGGCTAGGTGATGAAATGACTATTCGGCCAAAGGGCCGAATAGGCCGAATACTGAATAGTGGCCGAATAGTCGTTACATCCCTAGTTACAATTATAAAAGTAGTGGTTTTTATAGTAATTATTTAAGTTTTAGACATTTTAGAATTAAAAAAAAAACGTTTTAAATAAATACGTGTCTGAAATATTGCCAGTAATATGGTGTTTGATATCGATTTATATGAATATGAGCAAAATAAATATGATATACTTAATGTGATTGAGCAACTTGCCATCAAAAACACGATGAAGCACCCTTAATGCAATATAAGAGATAATAATTTCGAACAGCAGCTTTTTTCCGAGTTTTGGGCATTTCTTCAAACATTGAAAATTCATTTTTATAAACACTATATCAGGTGGCGAGAAACAAAGTGGAACAATTCAAGCGAATAATATTTTAATAAAAGTGGCATTTTGCAACAGTATTTGTTTTATGGTTACGGTATTTGTTTTAACATTACGGTACTTAGTAAGAAAAAAACTAATGGTGTCATCTGTTGATACATTTCTGAAGTATTCTTTAGTTTACTGGAAATAAAGGTAGATAATATCCCATATAATGGAAAACCGAATTAAAAATTAAAAACAATTTTTAAAAAACTTGACTTTCACAGTTATACTTCTCACCAAATCATATTATTTATTAAAAAAAAAAAGGAGGGGATGTGATTGTAATTATTCTTTATATATATATATGTATATATATGTATATATATATGTATATATATATATATATATATATATATATATATATATATACATATATATATATACATATATATACATATATATACATATATATATATATACATATATATATATATATATATATACATATATACATATACTAGTATTCCAAAAACCATCGGCTTTTCAAACACATTTTTCTGCTTTAAATCTACCTCTTCCTTCACAACATGTACTTTTCCAGTGGAATAAAGCATTCATTTATTTTAAACTTTAGAAGAATATGAAAATCACCGTTATTCAATTTTATACTATAAAATGTATTATTATTTTTAATTAATTTGGTTGTTAAATGTACTAGGTTTTTACAAATACGTGCTTTTAATCAAATATTAAAAATATTGCGCAAACAAAAGGGTCTTCATAAAAAATTGCTTTAAAAATCTGAAAAATATCATAATAAAAATAAAGGTTGCTAGAAACTACTGAAAATAATATTTATATTACTAATTTTTTAAATAATTTTTACAAAGTTCAATATTTTTTAAAGTGAAAATAAGACTTTTTTAACCATGTCTATAATGCACTTAAACTTTGAAAATATTTTAGTCTGATGACATGAATAAAAAAAGCATTTGTGTATTACTCCAACTCCTTTGAGTTATCAACATTCCAAACTATCACGTGATGTATGCAGGTGTTGCTACTGGAATTGCTTTAATCCCAAGAGATACATTGATTTCTCATTAGCAAATGATGTCAGTTAAGAATCTTCTGACTCAATCTCTTGCGAGTTAAGTTTATCGTTAGAAGCAAGTTCAGATGTTCCATACAATCATTAAAATACCTTAACTCGAATACAAAATGCTTACAGAACGATGTGTAATGAAATTCCTTAAAAAATGCATCCTTTTTCTTTCTTTCAGTTATTAACAGTTTTAAGTATTAAGTAAATGTCTTTCTACGGCATTAAAATATTGTCTTTTTTTAATATTACCGGAAGATTGTGTTTCCCCACATTTTAATACTTATCTGGAAAAAAATAGTCTGAAAGGATTCTGAATAACAGTATATATATGAATATTCTTTATAGGATTTTAATTTAAATTACAAAGATTAGTTCTTAACCTCTTCAGACCCAGAACTAAGCACAAACAATTTGAAGCAATTTTTTGGTTCTCTGATTTAAAAATGATTACAAGACAAAATAACTAATTTTTTTTATTTTTTATTTTTATTTAATAATTAGTTTAAATGATAATTAATGCCCAATTTCCATGTTTAAAACGATGTAAACTATCTGTTGATTATTTCAAAAACAATTGGTGTTTTAGCTTTTAAATTGTACAAACAGTAGCTAGTAAACAGTATTTAAAATGTACCCAATTGGGTACACTTGAAATGAAGAGGTAAAGTGATCGCAATATTTAAATTTAATATACTGTTTGAACTCCTTTTATTATTTTTCGAATAACGATTGTATCGTTGCAATGCAGTTTACGTTATTTTTGCTCTAAAAACTAGAACTTTAATGAAAGAAGGAGTAATTGATTCCATTTCTTTTTTGAAATATTGTAATATATATTTAGTAACAAATTGATGCAAAGTGAAAGTTTAGAAACTGCCAAAATTATTGCTTCGGTGGTTTTAGTGTGAATTCATATAAGCATTGCTAAAACTGCAAATCTGAGCGATTGTGTTCTTGTGTCTATTGCACTCGGTCTAAATTTAACTCATGAGTGGAATAATATAACGGCAAATTCTCGTTTTAGTGTAAAATTTCAATAGTTGGGCTCTTCTAAACAAAAAAAAAAAAAAATACTGAAGTCTCCTTTCAATTCCAATTTCCACAAGTTCGCATTATCTCCCTTTGGTTTAATAGCAAAAAAAAAAAAAAAGAAAGAAAGAAAGAAAGGTAAGTATAGTTTCTAAACACAGTAGTTTTACCATTTTTTCCTTACAAAGCATTTTTCTTAGTGTTTTGAGTAACTGCGGTGTTTAAAATTTCCTTCTTTCCCGAACACAAAATCATAAAATCTGGTTTTCCTTTATTCCAATGAAAGTGTTTTAAAAACGCCCTACTTTTTTTTCACAAAACATTGGAAACCAATTTGCAAGTTAAATTCAATTAAGCTTTCATGTTTTATGCAACAAGAGCGAAGAAAAGTCAGGAGCGTTGCACTTTATTACGAAGCATTTTTCGACTTTTCTTATCCTTATGCTCAGCTGGAAATAAAAATAATGCTGCAAAGAGAAGGAAAGTTGTATTTTCTGCAGATGGTCTTTCTTATTCTGAAGCATTCAGTTAAATTTTATTCTCATATTCTTCTGCATCAAATTGTAGCGATGAAAGCATGAAAAGTATTTATGTGTGCAGAAATATCCTGATAAAAATGAAAAGTCAGTGCCATATTTTTGATTCGATAAAGATGTGTTCTTTAATGAAATAATTTTTTAAAAATCTTTAATTTCACATACCGTATGATTGGTTTGGAACATAATATTATATTGTTGTCCATATTTATAACTGAGAAGAAAATGAGAAAGATATAATTCAAAAAGAATACCCACTAAAAATAAAAATATTCATTTCTTGTTGGCTTAGACCATGGTTTTTCATCCTGAGTCATGTGGTCCCCTTAGGGGCTACGAAAAAAACCTAGGGGGTCAGAAGAAAAAGTATTAAACGAAGGGGAGCCTTGAATCTTGAGGTTGGAGCTGAGGCAGATATTTTTCAAATTAGAATATAAAAGTTGAAACTTTTTGGCAACATTGCATGCAATTTAGAATTGCATAACAATTTAACTTTTCTGAACAGTGTAAAGTTGATGATGATTTTAGTAATGCATTACTAAAGCATCTTGTTCATAAAGTTATGAAACTTATGATTATTTTATTAATTTAAGTACATGAGGCGCTATCGTTCAGTTATATAACATTCAGCGCGATTTCACGGAAATACAAACTAAACTTAAATTATTCATAATTATCTGCACGTGATGAATTATTAGAAATGTATTAAATAATTGAGAGCATATTTCATTTTTTTATAATTAGTAAACTTGTTTTAAACTGTCTATATTATAGTTTTTTTTTCTTCATTTGTAGTCGTCAAATTTTTTCGTAGTAGAACTGGTTTTAAGCAGTCCTCAGATTGGGTTATGCAAAAAGAAAAATTTATGTAACAAATAGAGTTTTGAAGCAAAAAACTATTCCCGTCTCCCCCACCCCACATTATTTTAAATATTGTTTTTGAAGTTTTCTTTGTTTTATACGGTTATTCATAACCGACCAAAGCAAAAGTAAGTTCAATTTCAGGAACATGCAAATTATTAATAATTTAATTGTTATTCAAAGTGCTTAAAACAATGTTGTTGTAAGTCTTGCACCTTTGTCAAGAAACATCAAATGAACAAACCAACGGTGTTACAGAGCATATTAAAACAAATATTGCAATGCTTTTGCAATTCTTTTTTGCACTTTTGCTTGTTCATTAAATGAATTTTGCGGTTTAATAAAGAGGAAAAAAAAAAAAATTTAAGTTACACGCTATGCATAAATATTTACTTTTTTGGTTCCACATTCGCATTTTAAAAATGTAAATTTAATTGTAATGAAATAACGCCATCAACTGTATCTAATAATATCGTTACATTCCGAGTTCAGAAATAAACTAGTTTACTAGGAACCAGCGCTCGGTAAGCAAATGCATCAAGAGGATAATGAAGTCTTGTTGGACAGGGCGGTATTTACATAATAATGTTTCCTTTTACGGTTAGCAACATGGTTTCCTAGCATAACGCGAAGTGCAAACTTTAGCACGACTGTTTGCTTTAGCATTAAGACATGAATCTAATTACTAATACAGGGGGAAAACACCAGGCTCCGCATCGAAATCCCAAAATGTGATTTTATGTGACTGCTTTGATGTTCGAGTTATCACTTTTTCCTATTTCCTGAATTCGCTTTGTCTACTACTGGCAAGATTTATTTACAAAAGTTTGAGAGCGAATATTTTTGCGGGATAGCCTCAAGGAAAAGTTGCAAGCATGTAAAGAATCCTAAGGAATTTATCAATAATAAGAGAAAATCTTGGTCTTTATATAAATACTTTGCATAAAGGACGGTTACTAGCAATACTTTTTCTTTTGCTTCAACCATTTGATATCAGTACGGAACCTTATTAAAATCTGTCTGAGGGTCCAGATATCCAGGCTGTGTATGTCCAGAGTCGAGACAGGTATGCATATGCTTCATATACTACGACAGGGTTTCCCAAACAGTTCAAAGTCGTACCATCTTGGGAGAATTATAATTCTCTCGCGGCACCCTAGTTGTGTAATATGTAGCTTTAAAACAAAGAAACTGTGGCATCATAAGTGCTTCGTGGCACCCTAGGGTGCCAAAGCATTCCAGGTTGGAAACCTCTGTACTGCGTTATATTCTGGGAAAGCCCTTTTGTCTTGCCTCATAACTGAAGGAATACTCAGTGAATAGAGTTAATTTACAGGGATATTAATTAAAATGTGCCCGCGTCTGTCTATCCGGATATTCGTTAACTTTAACGAACCACGTCCGCGACCAAACGCCCAGGAACCCGCTTATAGAATGGTTAATTCCGTTGTATTAAAAACATCAAAGCATTTAAAACAAATATTTCATAACGGAAAATGCATATATTTAAAAAATATATTTTTAGATTTATAAGATATTTTTTTTTCGTACATATATTATATATTGCTTTTTTTTTTAAATTTAATTTATTTCCAATTAAATGAGCAAAACTATAAGCTGAATTTTTCGTTTGAGATATTTTAATAAATTGCTCACAATCAAATTTTTCATAAAAATTGGAATAGTAGGTAAAATTTTTATTATGTGTAATACGTTTTATTGAAATGTAATTAGACTTCAGACTATAAATTAGCTTTTGCAGATTTTTACTATACTTTTTTCTTTTTTGCTTTCGATTGGGTTGACAGCAATTGTACCAAAATGGAGGGAGAAAACTTGAAAACATAAAAATATCGCATACTTTTGATCAAACCCTCATGAAACACAACTTATAAAATGTTTGAGTTAGTTATTACAATAGCTTTAAAATGTAACTAAAATGTATGTACATTCGTTTTTTCCCTTTTAATTGTCTTAAATTGTGAATGCACCTTAAAAAATTGAAAGTTTCAGGGAAATTCGAAAGCTCAAGGGAAATTTCAGCAATTCATTTATTCATGCACTCACCTTGTCGGTATTATCCCTTCTTGAAGCCACGGGAATTGCTGGACATTTGTGAAAGATCCCCTGATTAGTGGCCAGCATTTACCGTAACACATTGTAATCGGATAACACCAAAGTGCGCCACGACGTTTTGAACTGAGAACGAAAGAGTCTCAGTTCTCTATCCCTTGGGAACTGCCTTGGTACCTCAGGGTCCACGGATTTTACATTCACGTATCTGCAAGTTCACATGGTGGGTCTTCAGCGGGTCTAGTTCCGAAACCCAAACCCTATCCAATAAGCTACCACTTTGCTACCTTGTAACTATAGTTTCTAAGAAAGCATTGAAATTTAAAACTGAGAACGGCGCTTTACTCTTTTTAAGTCAAAATTATTTTTAAAAAGAAGTAAGTAAAAGTAATAAGTAATTAAAAGTATGTTTTCTCATTTTTACTCAAGCGATTCGGAACTTGCGCCCATCGAAATATACTTGTATACTAATTTTTTCTTAAATCCTTGTATTAAGTGAACAAAACGTTCGTTTGCTTCTTGCCTCCGTTAATTCAGTAAAATATCCTTTAAGGTTTAACTTTATCGTTCTATTGTGCAACCTAATAATAGTGCCTCAAAAGAGAATTTAATTTCGAAAATCTCAGTAATTAAAATGTGTTTAGTTTCCGAAAAATGTTTAAACTTTACGGTGTTACGGTAGCGTAATTAGAGCTCGTTTTAAATTGGGAGTTAGCGGCATTTAATTTTTGACCTTGTTTATATGTAGGTAAACAGTTATACAGTTTTTTCATGATTAATAAATGAAATTTACCTATGTTTATTTTTTATTTGTAATCTTCATATTATATTTTATGTTTTATTTTGCATTCTTACTGCCATAAAGATTTCAATTACGCTGATGAAAATTAAATTTTAATGCAGACAGTAAAAGGAGCTAATTAGGAAAATCTTAAAAAGAACCAAATAAATTCTCGTAGCGTTCAAAAATTTCTAGTAGTCTATGCTAATCAAGTTATATTTAAATGCATAAATTATTTATTTCAACTATGTTTTTCTAGAAATAAATGTTTGCGTTTAACAGTTGCCTGACCATAGTTAGTAAGCTTAATTTAAAAAGTCGTAAAAATCTCAAACCGTTAGAATTTCTTCCTGTCAGAATCTAGAAAATATCTCATGAAATATCTCAGTTGTAGGTATTAATTAGAATCACCAAGTGATGTTAAAAAAAAAAAAATACTAATAATAAAGTAATATCTAGCAAATCAAGAATGTCGCAGACATAACTTTGGGATTTTTTGGTGTGACCTTCAAAACAATCAACTACCTTATCTTAAAAAATAAATTATTAAATGCTAACAATTATTTGATAAACATAACTGCGTTAAATGTGATGATTCAAGCTCTTTTTATATCTTATAACATAGTTTATATCTTATCTCTAATAGACGCAATTCACCACTAGAGCGAATCATGAACGATCACCGTTGTCACGTGATATCCGCTCTTTGTTTACTAAGATATTTGAAATTGAGTTCTACGTGGAGTACACTAGGCAAAATTAATTATCTTAAAATTAGACTATTTTCACAGCTTTTTCTGATTATAACCCAGTATTTACATTTAATTTAATCATTATTCAAGAAATTTATTAATTATTACAATAGCTATAGTGTTTTATTTAGTGTTAATTTTATGTAATGTAGAAGAACTTTGTTTAGGCCTAGTTTTTATTAGATTTGTCGAACTCGAAGTAAAGCTACGGCTTTCTTTGTTTACATTGCTTTAATCGCTGCCACGTGACCAATGACGCTGCTTAAATTGCCCCCATTTAATCCTTTAATTTAGAATATAAAATAGTTTTGGTAAACTACGGTATTCCCTTGTAGTAGCGCTACCTCCGGCACACTAAGTATTGCGTAAGTTACTATAGTAATACGGAGTAGTGCAGGTACTTCCATTATTATTTAAAAGGGCACATTTATAACTCAGCTTCAGTTTAATTGTTATGGACGTCTAAAAAACATTCAATAAAGTTCCTGCAAAATAAACAGTATTTTACAGTGGTGGTAAAAAAAATTGCATCACCCTCGCATTTTCACAACAATGGTATGTGAGAAGTTTTGGTAGACCGATTAACGATGAATGTATGGGAAATCATGCAAAACTTATGAAATAAACATTTAACAGCAGGAATCCGATAATTGTTTACTTTATTTATGGAAATACGTGGCCAAAACTGTAACAAGTACAATGTGAAGTGCATCCACGTTGCCAAGTAGACGACGAAAAAGTACACATTTTATGATGTTCAAACATTTCCATGTTACTTTTGTTCATTTTTGAACCGAAAGAGTGTTACAATTAAAACCTACTTGGCAACGTGGATGCACTTAACATTGTACTTGTTACAGTTTTGGCCATGTATTTAAATAAATAAAGTAAACAATTAACGGATTCCTGCTGTTAAATGTTTATTTCATAAGTTTTGCATGATTTCCCATACATTCATCGTTAATCGGTCTACCAAAACTTCTCACATACATCCCATTGTTGTGAAAATGTGAGGGTGATACAATTTTTTTACCACTACTGTATATGCTAAGACAATAATCTGTTAAACTGGCGCAAATTTAGCGCTAAGAATGCGCTTCATATTATTATTTATTTGTAATAACAATTAAAGTACCCTAACATAAAACGATCTTTTAAAAGTGAGAATAAAAAAACAAACCTTCGAAAGCAATATTTGTCATTGCATGTTAAATGACTTACCAGAGGAACAGCAAAGTACACACCAATGTGCGGTTAAATATATTTAAATCATGTTCAAATTTCTACATCACGTCCTGGTCCTACAAACATTTTTTTTTTAAATTAGCACCCATAATTTCGCATGTTCTAACTTTGAAAAGGAAAAACAAAGCTCAAAATATTGCTTTCTTCCTATTACAGCAAGAGTTATTTAGTGATTTATTTTTATAGGAAAACATCAAAGGTAAAAGAGTAATGTTTAAGTTTCCTGAAAATGAAAGAATTTCCCTTTTGCTCTTGTGCGCACCGTAAGCTCAGTGTACTTCTCTTAAATCTTTTCTTGCTGTAGTTGCACGCAATATACAAAAATGAAGAAGGTTTAAATCTTGTACATAAACAGGAAAGTTACGAATAGCGTATCGCTGCGATTTCAAAAGAAATGGGGAACTATAATTTAGCGCACGGAATCAAACTCTTTCCCAGTCATAGATTTATGATTTGATATTTCCAAGTTCAATTTAGAAAGAAACGTTGGATTCTTAGTTTAATGAAACGTATACTTTGAAGAAGGCAAAAATATGTCTGCAGTGTTTTTGAATTGTATGTTTTAGACAAGGTTTTCTTCAGCTAGGGAGTAAGTTTTAGCTAAGTATAATAATTTTTACTTTTAAAGTAAAACACAAAACTAAGCGTCAAATTCGGAAAAAAAAAGAAAATGTGTAGCCTTTATTTTAATTTTGCTATATAAAGGACGCATTTCCCACAAGAATCATTAAATAAATTTGAAAGAACAATAGCATGACGTCAGCGGCTGGCAAAACTGTTGCGTTCACGTGTTTTCGCGGTTGCAGGTAAGACTTTTTCAATGCTAATATTCATGAGGTTCGGGATGTAAAACTGTTTCAAATAAATAGGAAAACCACTTTTTTATTGCATTTAAAGCAGTAAGTATATAGTTTTGTTTCGTGCATGAAACATTTTTCCTGTCAAATCAGTTTTGCAATTCACTATATCTGCACATATAAATCGACATGTGCTAGCATTTTTATCTTTGTTCTTCTTTTAATCAGGGAAAAAAACCGCTTCTAAAACAAAAAGTACAATATTTTGAAATTAATAAGAATGTTATTACACAACGCAGCATACATATTTATTTGATATAAATTATATTAAAAAATAACAAGAAGTTCCGTCTAGAACTATACGAGCCTACTTTCCCGTATACACCAAATTCAAATTTATAATCTAGCTATCTCTTTCTCTCTCTTTCTTATTTATCTTTAGTTCTAATTATTGAAAATATACCTTTTTCAACGGATAATACATATTCATTCACTCACTCATTCATTCTTTCATTTATTCAGCCATGCATTTATTCATTCATTCGTTACCTCATTCAAGTGTTTATTCATTCATTTACGCATTCATGTATTTATTCACTCATTTATTTATATTTTCATTTATTCAATAATTTATTCATTCATTCTTTTCCTCATTCATTTATTCATTGATTTATTCTTTCACTCTTTCATTTATTCATTCATTCATTATTTCACTCATTGAGTCGCTGAGAAATATCCTTGAAAATCCCGATCAAAAAATTTCATAGCAAAATAGGCTCGTAAGTTCTGGATAAACTTTCTATTTCTACATGTTCTACGTTATAAGAGCTTTCCGATAAAGTTTGTTCCAAGCAAATCGGTCCGTTAGATCAGGATTTATATAGGGTTGAAATTTCCCCGTTAGCTCTGTGTTAATTTTTTTAACTGTTCAAAAATGAACAAAAATTCAAATCAATATTTCACGCCGAGAACTCCTTTCAATAAGCTTTCAATAGGAACTTGGCTCTTGTGCCCAGAGTTTACAGAATTTGCTTCAATTTTGTCCATAGGCGCTAATGTTAAAATTTTTTGAACTGTTCAAAATTGAACAAAAAAATTGTTCAAATAAAAAAGTAAAATATAGAAATGAGATGTCCTCGCCGAGATCTTTCGAATGCAAAAAGAATTTTTCCAATCGGACAATTCGTTCAAAAGTTATTAGGGGGGGGGGGACAGACCGACAGACAGACAGACAGACCGACAGACCGACAGACAGACAGACCGACAGACCGACAGACACACTTTTTCCCCATCTCAATACCCTACTTTCAAATTTTTTATTTTTCAATCTTTATTTAATTACTTCACTTATTTTTGACTTTTCTTGATTTTTAACGATATTTTCACGATACATTAAGCCTTCTTTCATGCTTTATTATTATTTTTTTTTACTTTTACGGGAAAGTAGGCTAAAAACGATAATAAAAAAAATGATCTTAATAATTGAGGAGGTACCAATCAAAACCACACATGTTCATTTTAAGCGATTTTTAGCAATTCACGAAAAACGTGTTTCTAAATAACCTTTTATGGAAAAATATATTTATGTATTTATATAGTATGATTTAGTCTTATGAATATTGTTGAGAGAAAACTTTCAAATATTAGGAACCAACTAGAATATTTGAATCAGCTGCTAACTCAATTTTTGTTGAAAATGGACATGTGTGGTTTTGATTGGTACCTCCTCAATTACCTAAGGTTGTATAAGGAACCTAATAAAAATTACTCAAAGCTATAAAAACTGATTTTCCTTACTTACGCTTTTATCTACCGTTATTGATTATTTTGAGATTTAAAAAAATGAGTTTTTATATATTTTTAATACTTTAGATGATTACGGAAGAATGCTATTTTTTTTATTGTATTCATGGGCCCGGCAGCGAGAGCTCAATTCTTTAACAGGTAAACAAACTTGGCTTTAAAGAAAATCAAATGTTTGTCGTAGTAATTGAATAATAAAGTACAAATGATTTCCAAAAAAAAAAAAATCCTTTTTTGCTGCTAATTAATTTAGCAGCATGAGTGAATTAAATGTTTATTTTATGGGTGAATTGATTTTTCTTTGTTTTCACTCTTTAGTGTTACGTTAGATTTAAGATGCAGTAGGGTAGTGAATTGAACGTTGCTGATAATTTGTTGAAAGTAAATAGACTTTTTTTTCGACAAAAAAAAATAAAAAAAAATGAGTATACTTCAAATCAATATATGGTTCAAATTGTTTAGATGCACCAAAATTTAGATAACTCAAAGTAAAAGTTCAGCCTACAGTATGCACAGTGCAAAAACACAAAATGAATAGTCACGGTGCAACGGGTTGTTCCAACATTTAGGTTGGGATAAGAGAATGGTGACTGATAAGTTGTTAAATCGGTATTTGTCTGGCGAATCGGTATTTGAACAGTAGCACAGGAGGTAGGACTTGATAACGTGCCTTACGTTTCAATCCAGTAGCATTGTAAAGAAATTCACGGTAGGTTGCACAAAAAAGAGTTGTTTTCTGCGAAAGACAGATTTTAACTTTATTAAGTTTGTTGCGTGCTTTGATATGAAAAATGAAAGAAATGTACGATAACGTACATTAAAATCAACCACTGTCCTGCGTAGTCAGCAAGTGTGCACCATATTTTTGGGCAATCTAGCAAAAACGTTTATGCAGTGTATGTGTTCTGAAATAGTTTTTTATTGAGCAACCCTGCTCAAATTGAAACAATCAAATCACACGAGGCACGCGCTGTCATTAAGGGTGAGTCCAATTCGATCCACCCGTCTACGCACCAGTACGAACGGGTGGCCACGAGCTCCACGCTTTGGCAGCTTCGCCTAACAGGTTTTTGGAGTCTGGTAGAGATAAGTTCCAATGGGTAGAAGCCGTGGTAGGTTAGTGGTTAGGATGCCGGCTCCCACCTATAAGGTCGAGTGTTTGATAGCCGCTGAAGACCCACTATGTACACTTGGGGATACGTGCATGTAAAGTCCGTGGACCCCACTACCTCTCCCCCGGATTCAGGGCATCCCTAAGGCCTAGTGCTAACATCGAAGGAGGTTTGAGGAGAAAAGTACGGCCGGGTAAAAAGTTCGTAAGTCTTTTACCTAAAACTCATTTTGCGCAGATCAAAACATGCCATACTCTAAGCACACCAAACCAACTATAGCATTTTTCGCAAAAACAGGATCATGCTTGCATATATCCCAGTATTCTTTTCATTTACGTAACTAATGATTGTTCCAAGCATGTTTCAAACCCTTACTGAAACGGTATAATATTATAAATACGGCGAAAAAATGTGATAAATGGAGAAGGGATGCAATTCTGATTTCGTTGCTGACGAAACTAAGTATATTTTGTTAAGGCAAGTACGTATTTTCTCTTAACAAACCACAGTTTCAAGAAGAAAAAAAAAACACCTTGGCTAATAATGTTATTAATTCAAATTTTTAATCTTCTTGAAATCCTTTTTTTCCCTTCAAAATAATGTTATATATAGAAAAGGGTCTGAGTATAAAATAATACAGCAACATGGAGAAAAAACTGAATCTAATATGGTGAAATGCTACACCAACACTACTGAAATAGGGAGTAATATTCGAAAAACGATTCGAAAGAGTTTGTTCTCGGCATTCCCTCGTTCCTATGACCCAATTCCTAACAAACAAAACATCACAAAAATGCTCTCTGATAACTTGGGGTCTATTTAGGGATTAAGTGATAACAATATCTGTATTTTTCTAATTATTTTAAACTATTTTCACTTCAGTTTCGTACTTTTCCCGTTCATTTCAGTTTGAGCGTTCTATCATAAAGTGATGTTCACAGCTCTTGATGATAATTCTTTACTTTTAAGTGATGTTTTGTAGTATGGTAAGCAGAGTTTGTGACTATTACTATATTCAGAAAACAGCAATTGCTTCGTACTGGATGATATACACCCTTGCCAATTTTCTGTTACTAGATTACCAAGAAACATTAAAATAGTATTGGTTAAAACGAAAGCCATATCAAACAAGACATACGACAAGTCTTCATTCGTATGTTATTTAAAAACTGTATGTAAAAAACAAGCATTGATTAGAAATATATTCTACATTCAGTTCTGCACAGTTAAATTTTATAGATTAAGGAAACAAGCAATGCTACTTATAGATTGACAGAAGAATTTCCTTACACATAAAAGTTTATAAATATATTTTTTGTGTCGCTTTACACTTCTTATACTTTAAACTAATGAAATTATATTTTTAAAATTTGTTTTTTCTAACAAAATAAAGATACATATTGTAATGACAGTAGCGAAAAATCTAAACGAGATTGAATTCGAAGAGCATAATATTTTAATATATTTGAAGGGCATAATATTTTATATTTAGCATAATATAATAGCATTTTAAAGAATGATCGCTCTACACAAGACGTTATAAATAAAAATCACACGAAAACTACCTTGTGATATAGTTATTCTCATCAAGCTTGAGCAGACAACCAGTTGACCATTGAATATTTTTAATTTATGACTTCATTTTATTGATGATCTTCGATCTCCAGATCTCCTTAATTGATGAAAAATCTGACTTCACTGAGTCAGTCCATCTCATTCGTAGATTGTCACACGCTTCCTAGTTCTATTGGTTTAAAACTTACTGCAGTACTCTTTGCAATAAAGTTGTCATATATCATTGGAATGAAATGTGCCATGTCCATGTCATTCATTTCATCTACTTTTATGCTTTATTTATGATAACGTTGTTTTCACTTTATCGTTATACTTACTGGTTAGGTTAGTGAATTTTACTGGTATTTAAAAACCGTTTGTCATCGAAGAGAAATAACTTCTACTGATATTCTTTAAAAATGCTTTGTTAGTTAAAAAGATATGCTTTCTAATGCTTAATATACCGTTTATCATGCGGTGCAGAAAAATGAATGAATGTACTGAAATGCGGTTAAATTACTTCCAACCAGTACATCCCATCCTGTATGATAAAGTTATTTAGAAAGTGGTATTAGTAACAAGTCGAAGATCTTCAGAGTGAATCTTCCTCGTAGCAAATTATCACATCGCCAGTTCAAGCAGGGCTATAAATTACAAAGAAAACAAAAAGTCAAAATTCCCCCCCAAAAAAAAAACTCTTGATATAAGCGATTGATATAATCAAAATGTTTAAGAAATTTACTGATCAAACAGTGTTATTTATTCATTTAAACAATATTTTACTCGTAAATTCATCTGCATTCGAATATTTTATTTATTTATTTATTAAGATGTGTGAACCATAGTATTTCCTTCAAAAAATCAAAGTAACCACGATGACGTTGTAACGAAGAATGCTTTTCGTAATTACCATAACAATATTATCACGGCTTGAAAATGCTGGTAAAGAATTTAAAACTCTGGACAAAGTCCCTGGAGCTTTATATTTCGTACCAACTATTTTATTTGCATTTTAGTTTACTTTGCATAATTATTAACTTCTTTTAAAAAATTCAAACAATAATTTTCATTTTCATGAACAAACCGTCCCCAGAGAGAAGGAAAATAAAGTAAAACAAACTTGTTCTATGACTTATTTAATAGGATATATATTATAGAAACTAAATGATTTGTGGAAGTGCAATGAAAAATATATTTACTCTATTCACAAAAAGTTTCTTTTGATATTTCTTCAATTGAATCAGGGTAAAGAATAAATAGTAAATTCTAATGTACGTGGGAAAATTGCATTAATAATTAAGTAGTGTTTTCTTTTTCTTTTCTGCGGAAGGAATGTACAAAGGAGCTCAGCAAAAGCAAAATGTGGTCGAAGCAACCCTCTTTTTCACTAATAGTCTAAGAGCCCGTGAACCCCAGACCTTTGTTATTTTATAAAAGCTGAAAGTTTAAAAGCTGGCATGCTCCCAACACAAGTAAGAACGATGGACCATTATGAAGTTTGGGTTACCCTGGCTTTGGCAGGTAAATGGTACTAAAGGTGTGTAAAATAACAATCTAAATTCATCAAATAATAAAGTGTGATTTTTTGGTATTACCTTCAGAATATTATTAAAAATCACGTCATTAATTGCCAGACACTTAACATCGTGGCAACCCCATGCCAGACACCCCTAATATTCATGAAATTATAATTCTACTTACGTTATGGTATAAAAGCTGATTTTTATATATAATACTTGGGTAATAATTAGATGATGTTTCCTCACTAGCCCGACATTGTTGATAGTTCCAACCCCTTGCCAGACAAGTGTGAAAATCTTAAAAAGAGATCAATGATTAGAATGACTTATGCAAATAAACTTTTTGGCACAGATTTATATAACTAATAATCTGTGTCAATTTTAAAAACATCTCAAGAAAAGACATTCGATGCTACAACTATCTTAAATCGTTAAAAATTTAAATTTATTCTGTCAATAACAGGTTATAAATAAAACCAAATAAAAAAATACTCAAAAATTTAATTAAAAAAAGATGAATGACATTACAAGTTATTATAAAGTATAAAAAAATAGATTGATGACATTACTGATTATTATTATAGTGTATAAAAGAAAATATTATTTTATTCATTATCATCATTATGATCAATGTTATCATTTTCTTCGTCACTGTTATTCCATTCGATATCGTCATCTTCCTCTTTGTCAGTTTCTGTAAAAATGTGAAAAAGTTAATGGGATTGAAAGTATTAAAAAATAATGTATAGTGGTTTGAAGTAGTATTTATACCTGATACAGTTTTCAGTGATTCTCTGACGAAATTTGGCAACTGATCACCTTCGAACCATTTAAAATGGGACAGATTATTTTCGAGAACCCAACCATTATTTTTGGGTTGATGAATTGTTGGAATTAGCTGATTTGCATTGTTCCAAATGCTAGACACATAGTTGGCTCACAGAAATTGTTGTAGCAACTCAGATTTACACGGTGGCAGACTGCTAGCATCAAAATTTCGTAGTCTTTTACGGTTAAACGCTTCATTTATATCTGAGACCTGATATGTATTAATGAATAGTTGAAGCCGTGCTGCATCAACATCAGTTATCGAACCTACATTGTATACCTCACATATAAACCGTTGAATTATATCAAAATTGCTTTGTTGTTCATCATTATTTCCAAATAATTCGTTTTTACCGAATTTCCTGAAAGCTTTTTGATACTCTTAAATTTTTTTTTAATATTTTAAAAGGCCTCAACTTTCCTTTTCGGAAAAATGCGGGATTATAATCACAACCTGTGATCGCATGGAATCCTGGTGAGCTCTTGCAAAAAGATTTTCCTAACTTTACGTATATTTCTGTGAGGTCTACGTATCTCAAGTTATTCCCAGTGCCTATCAGCATCCAAATAAGTGAATCATCTTGTAGATGGTGCATATGACCAAGCATGATAGCTGCAATGTCAGTGTCGACACTTCTGATCACAATATTCTGATCACACGTGTGAGTGTGAGGGGAGACACGTCGCCGATTGGAACGATGGGTAAAATTCTTTCCACCACAACGCATGCGCAGCTCAACAGCTTTCTACTGGCTGTTACTTATCCTGACGACAACAGCATTGAATTAATGTTGATTTGAACTATTTATTACCAAGGTCTATCAAGGTTGTTGCAAGATCTTTTGCTTAATAGGGGGAACTCGCCATCTCACTCGTACCCACCCATATATACTGTCTCGCGCTCGCTCGTTATTTTACACACCTTTAGTACCGTTTACCTGCAAAAGCCAGGGTAACCCAAACTTCATAATGGTCCATCGTTCTTACCTGTGTTGGGAGCATGCGCTGACTAACTTTCAACTTTTATAAAACAACAAAGGTCTGGGGTTCACGGGCTCTTGCTCTATAACGAACAACTACATTGACAATTTAAGGTCAGCAACTCTAGACCGGTCCCCAACTACACCGCCATTACGGTTCACGTCTCTATCAGTGCTGGTTTTGTGGCTATACTGCGCAGTTTGTCGCCATATCTATAAGTAATCCTGTCGATTGTGAAGTGCGTGCTGTTACTCAACAATGCAAAATCACCCTGCAGCAAGAACAAAAACGCAACTGGACAATTTTCACTGGGAAGTACTGGATCATCCGCCTTACAGTCCAGACTTGGCACCATCAGACTTTCATCTCTTTCCAAAACGTAAGGCATTTCTCGGTGGGAAACGTTTGGAAAATGATGACATGCTTAAAGAAAGTTACGAAGGGGTTTAATGGTCAGGCGGCGGAGTTCTTTAATGAAGGGATCCAAAAGCTGGTGCCACGCTTTACAAGTGCTTGAGCGTTGATGGCGACTGTGTTAAAAAGTGAAAAAATGTTCGTAATTTAGTTTTTGATAGAATTAGTGCTATTAAATAAAATTTCTTTTACTCCATTACAAAGCGGTTCTTTCTTAAAAAATGACCCTCGTATGCACACTTTGTTAAATTAAACTGTACGGGAGTTATAAATAAGCCTGTCACACATACAAAAACATAAACGAATGACCTGCATTTAAAATATTGCGTATCAATAGAAATAATTCCAAAAAAGTAGATTATTTTACTCAAGCATCAACATTAACTCTTTCATTCGCATTATTTTGTTTCTTATTTTTTTCTGTTTTACGTAAAGACAGTAAATAGCCAGTTCAATTTACGAACACAAGAGGTTACTTGGGAATGCATCGGTCTCCTGAATTGATTGTAAGGGAACTATTTACAAGAGCATGTTATGCCTAACAAATATGAAATGTTTTGATCATTTTTATGTATATGTTTAAAATCATAACCAGCTATTGATATTCAAAATTCAAATACATTTCTTTCTAGCAAATCTTTATTTACTTATGTATTTATTTTTAAAAAATAAATATTCGTACCATTGTATCTAATTATAATATTCGCACCAGTTAACAAACTTAAAAATTACTTCGGGCTTTAAGATGGAGCTTTTAACGCATGAAGAATGCAATATGGAGCTTTAGCATTTGAAAATCATAATTATCCTGAACAATGAGTTAATCGTGGAGAAAGTTATAAGTGTTCAGCGGAATTCATTAGAAACAAAATCCGGGTCCTTAAATGGAGAACGAAGCATTAATAAATTGCATTTCTCAATTACGATTATTTAGAGACTGTTCTTAATAATGCTAATGACTGCGAGAGATTTCTAAACGAAGATAATTACGCATATTGAGATATATTCCCATATGTTATAGAGTCATGTATTATTAATAAGAGCAATTCAACAGGAATTTGGAATTGACAGCAGTAGTGCGATAAATGTTAATTCTAAAGCGATTCGTTTCTTATTCTTGTAAAAGAGACGGAGTATTTCAGCTTAGTTTGTTTCGCGAACTAAATGTAAATTTGCTGTAAATTTATAATTTAAATCGCCTCGTAATTTAATACACGTTGGTGTGCAATAAATTACGAGGTGATTTAAATTATAAAATGGCACTAATCTCAGGTTAAGCAGCTCGGAAAATGTATTTAAAAATTGTAAAGTAATTCAAATATTGTAACCAAAACCATACATCGCTGGCTTTTCAGTCCCTAAAAATATAACTAACAAAACATGAAAACTTTTTTCTCAGGTGCATGTTATGGAACAACAATTTATCAAAAATAAATTAATAACACGTAAATAAAAAGTTTTTCAGAAAAGGTACATAGAACTTTCAAAATGTATTTAAAAAAAAAAGAAGTAAAATACGAGTTTAGATGAAAACGTGCTATGTTACTTGCAACAGTTGCGCCTATTGTTGTGCAGTGTTATGTATGTCACTAATGAGTATCCTTTTTTCTGTTTTCATACGTCATCCTTACTTTTTTTTCTTTTCTTGAACTATACGTTTTTTACAATATTGAACATATGAGGAGGAAAGTACATGACACTTTGAAAAATGCCGTTTATAGAAAAGCCGATTTTGAGATAATTTTCAACTTTCATAGAATACTTTTTTCTTGGGGTATTTTACTGCTACAGGCAAACATATTGTCGTAAGCTGTTAGATAGCTGTTCACATATTTTACTCGTAGCATACCTTACTGCTGAAACGTACCTCGGAAAATTGCATAAACACCATTGTCTTGAAATTTATTTTACAATTCTCGGAATACTATGTTTTGTCTTTACATATACAGCATCCCAACCTTTCATTTTATCAACACTCGTGACAGTAACTAAACTACACCTCTCAACGATTCGATACACATCAGTCGGAAGATCAGTGTTATCATTGTTTTCTGCAAAATTCTTTTAGCGAATCCTCGACGCTTTTTCCTCAACAGTCGGTAGTCAATTGTTGTACAGTGGGAACTTCGCTATTCGTCCACCTCTCTACTAGTACAACTCATTATTCGTCCACCAGTTTGTCTTTGGCCAGAAAAAAATCGAGAAATTATGCTCTTTTTTGAACTCATCCGGAAGTAATTTGTTTGGCGTTTTGAATTTTTTTAAATTTCAATCCTTTTTAAGATTTTACTGACAATTTTACCTTTCTAAGGGAAGCAGCAAGGTGAAGTGATTGAAGAACTTTCTTCTTCAGAGGAGGAAAGTAGTAAGGAAAGCACTTGCTTTGCAGAAATTAAAGAGCTGTGTTAGCACTGGGAGAAGGAGGGAGTGGTGGAAAAATGACATCCTAACACTGCTGTGGTCAACAGGAGCATCAACTTGCTCAACGACAATGTTATTGACCATTTTAGAAAAATTCTGAAAAATCGTCAAATGCAAAATTAAACAGGTTTTTAGAAAAGAAAACCAATATTCTTTTAGTTCAAAAAGACAGAAAAAAAGAAAGAACAGCAGAAATGGAGAAAACACCTGAAAAAATGTTACCTGATGTTTTTATGGAAGGTAACTCCTCCTCCAAACAGTAACATCAGAATTTATCTTCCTCCTCTCAACATTTCACTTATGCCATCAGCTCACATCAGTACCAGTAAAGTGCAGTTGAATTTTTATTTATGTGTAATTTCATGTACAATAATGTAAATTTGTCTTTCATAGGTTAAAATGAGCAGCCATATGTGGGTCTGGAACGGATTAATCCAAATTGCAATGCATCTTATGTGAACAAATAATTCGCCATACGTACTAATCACCTACCTCCTCAAACGAATTGTGTACGAATAGCGAGGTTCCACTTTAATTTGAGAATATAGTTATGGGGCGTTAATAAGTTTTTACTTCACAAAACATTCTGCGGCCATTGCTCCCTTTGTAAGATAATATATAATTTTCGCGAACGTTTTGAATTTCTCTAGCTTTATTGGCACCTGTGTGATAATGCTAGGTGTTGTCTTCATTTTCTTATTTATTTATTTATTTAATTTTACGTCTCAGCGATGTAAAATTTTGAAACGCATTTGAAATATAACGACAATGTTCATTCAATTGATCTTAGTAATCTATTTACAATACATTTGGATATTTGTGGTCTTAAACTATTCCAAATATTTTAACTTAGTTAACCGAAGTCCTTATTTGTTTCGTATGCTCCACATCTTTAACATTATTACTATCCTTATTGGCTAGAACTGTTTGGTACATCGTTCTTCAAAACTTAACGCATTTATAACACAAAATGTAGGTAAGTTATAGGTCGGAATTAAAAACTTGCATGTGGCATGCCAATACGTCAGGGGATTTTTTTTTTTCTGTTTTCTTTTTAAAAGAATTTTTGCATTCTGAATTTACTATTATTTTTTTAAACAAATATTTATAGCAGAAGTAGAACGTTATCGCTCATAAAATGAAAATGTATTAGTGTTAAAAGAAATATGTATGACTTCTTTAAACAGCAAAATTATTTACTTATTGTATTTCATTCATTTATTTTATTATTTTATTTTATTTATATGTTTGTGTGTTTATTTACTTATTTATTGTTTTGTATATTATTTGATAATTATTTAAGATTAAGCTAAGTATTGTTCATATGTTAAGTATCAGTAACAAATAAAATGCGTATTTAAGGGAAAAAAAGTTTAACTTTTCTTTATGAACCAATAATCTGAGCAGCGAATATATGCCTAATTATGCACCTTACACGCAGCTCTGTTACATTTAACTTGCTACTTGAAATCAATTAAAAACTATATTTAAAAATTGTTCATAAGTTCTAAAAGTAAACTTACCAAATGTTAGTTTTTAAAATGTCATTTTAGAATGCAGTTTTAACACTTTATTTTAAGCTTCTGCTTATGTAAACGAAACATTGTCGCAAACTAAAGATTAGATTTTAAAAACAGTTCTTCAATTGGCGTAATGCCAATTGCACTTGAGAAAATTCTCTAGCACTAAAAGACTTTCCTGAGGGAAATTCCGAAACTCTTTCCAGAATTTAAAATGTCGTTAGACAATTGAAATCTTCAAAATCATTAGCAAGTACTGCAAAGTTGGAAACTTTTGCTGACTTCTTAAATAGCTGGGAAGAGACAGATATTTGAACGGTAGTTTTAAGTAGAATTAAAATCAGCAGTGTTTAATTTTCTATCTTGCTCTTATTCACTATGTTATAAAAATAATAGAAACTGTGTTGTTTACAAAAAATATGTAACTTCGTTATTTTTATGGGACATAAAGGTAAACGAAGCCGATGGTGATGCGGTACAAATTTTCTAAAAAGTATAACTGTGCTGAGAAGTTAAAGGACAAAAAAATCTCATTAAAACAAAGGTGACTCAAAATCCTATACGTGATAAACATTACTTAAAAGAGAAATAAAAAGCACGTGTGGATTTTTTTTTTTTCATTATCACTTCGTGCCTGTTTTCAAAGAATGTGCGTTTTTCAATCATTTTGCTTTTTGCTATCCAGAAGAGTTGATCCAAAACAATTTTCATAGATGACATTAAACAAATAATGGCTGCATGCTTTTATACTGGGAATATTGATAGGAAAATGCCACTTGCAAAATTTTTTAAATAAGGAACTTTGAAATTGTTATTGTTCTTATTTTTACGTCGTTGAACTTCTACGTTTTATATTTTAATTCTTAAATATTTAAATAAATTAATCAGTCCTTTGAATTAGCCTAAAAACTTAACTGTTCTTCTAGTTTCTAAACTTACTCTGTATTTTAAGTCTTAGAAGATTAAATGTACATTATTTGACTGATTGTTTATTTCTGATTTTAAGAATGATATTTCGCATATTGACGTGGTTTAACTACATATATAACTTGAATACTTTATACTGAGAAAACACAACTATTTATTTTGCAAAAAACTACATTTACATATGAGGAAGAAACACAGTGCAGACTGAAATTCGGTTTCTTAAAAAGTAAATTTTGAAAACAACGCACTTTATATATAACACAAGCCTCCCCAAAATAAAATATACCGACATTACCATTGTCTACTCTACAATCGCGTATACAACTCATTGTGGAGAATTAGGTAAACCTAAATATTTAAATCCTTTCAAAATAGCAGTACGGTCCGTATAGATAGCACTTGCACGAAAAGTTATTGAACAAAATGTTACAAAAAAAAGAAAAAAAGAATTTTTTTTTTTTCAAAATTTTAAATAAATATACTGTAGCTTTAGCCATAAAAATTTAGCAGAAACGATTAGACATTGCTTATCCTTCGTACTATATTTTTATTCCTTTATTAAAAAAAAAGATATTTCCCATAATTTTTTAAACATAATGTCTATGCAATTCACATTTATATTAAACTGTCTATATATATATTTATTGACTTATAAATATTGTGTAGTTTTTGTGTAAAGATAAAAGCTTCAAGTTCTACTTTCTTCCCATATTCCCTATATAATTGTTCTATTTTCTTCTTATTTTTTTCTGTTTTGCTTTTATGCCTTTGCTAATGGATGACCCTTTTAATGGATTTGTTGAAAAAACCCTCTTGTGACAGCAGCAAAATGGGGAAAAATATTTTTATGTACTTTACTAAAAAGTTCGTTTTTCTTTCGTTTGTTTTAGATCACGTTTTTTGTATCTTGATATCATAGACACATAATTCACTTAAGTGCACAATTACAAGACAGAAAAAAAGTCAAGAAGATCTAAAATAATGCTGTTTTTTTTTTCTGAAATGTTTTTTGCAATATAGTATCTTATCAATTTGATCGTAAAGTATCTATAGTATATATTTTATATATTATATATGATACGGTGGATATCCAAAATTGGAAAATTTCGGACATTATGCAAAACATTATCCGGTGAATGTCGATATACACCAAATACAGAATGTCGACAATCATCGGTGACCGTCGAAATTTACCATACATCGGCCTGGATAATGTCGGCATTCTCGAATTTCGAACAATCGCGTTATTATACAAATCATTTTTATTTAAGTTTACTTAGCACAAAGTTAATTTATTATTTTATATTTTATTAGTCTAATTGATTAGTATAGTGTACAGTTGCTTTTCCTGGGCTTTGAGCAAAATTATGTATTTTGTTACTGTACATTGACAAATTGTCCTTTTCTGTGTTTATTTATTTATTTTTTGAAGATGCACATCCTATTCTAAGCAGCAGAGGAAAACGTGATATCATTTTGCATTTAAGCTTTAGAGTTATTTATTGATTATTATTTTGCTTACTCGAAGCACTTACAAAACCAACTTATCGAGCGCGATTCTTAAATCATGCATTAATAGCGAAATAATCTGCTTAAATGATGCTTTTTGAAAATAAAATAAAAAGTTTAAGCAATTTATATACGGAAAATGTTTAAGAAAGTTATCACTCAAATAGTGCTCTTGATTGATTCAAATAGTGACGGTAATATGCTGAATTTCATCCAGATTCGAAAATTTTATTTATGTAATTATTAACCTGACCCACAATACTATTTCTTTACAAAAACTCAAAGTAACCATGGTAATGTTGGTACCTGGGGACCTTTTCGTCGTAACCATATCAATATTATCAAGGCTTGAAAATGCTAGTAAAGGGCTTGAAACACCTCTAAAAAGCCAGGGAACTTTGCTTCGTACCAAATAATTTATCAAGTTTCTTTTCATTTTAATTTTCAGATCTTCGATGTCCTTAAAATTATGCTAAAAAAACAAAATTTCCTTTTTATGCATAAAAAAAGAAAGGGAAGCTACTATTTACATTGCATACGCTACCATCGAGTATACAATTTGTAGTGGAAAATTGGTTATCCTAAAAAAAAAAAAAAAATCCTTTCAAAATAACAGTAGGGTTTGTAGATACGCACTTAAAAAACTGTAATCAATGAAATGTTTTTAAAAAATATTTTTGAAAATTGTAAAAGAAAGAGCTTTAGATTAATAAATATCTGTAGCTTTAGATTAATTAATATATCAAAAAAACATTTAAAAACTTTAGCACCTACTACTATATAACGAACCTGGAAAAATGCTTAGCCTAAAGACTTAAATCCTTGATCTTTGAGTCCTTGATCTTGATTTAATCCTTGATAATATAAATATAACTCATAAAGATTCGCACTTAGTAGAGAATTATTCCATGAAATGTAAAAAACAAAAAGAAAAGTGAATAGAAAATAAGTATAATTTACAATATTAGTGCCTTTAATGGATGATCCGAATAAACTTAATTTATTCCAACTTTTGTAATTCTCTACTTAAAGAGCTGCTTCATTTTCTGAGTACGTAAGAAGTTGTTGATTGCGGAAAGTTCAGATATCATTGGGCAGCATTAGGTTGCAATTTCCTGCGAAATTTATACAAATGTAGGAACGAGATATCATTAAATGATCGGATTCAAATGCGTTTCCTTAACAAATTTAACTTTGACCGGAGATGAAATAGTTTGCTATACATCCTGAATAAGTAATAATTCCTTTACTTTCGCTTTTTAAAAGCTTTAGCAGAAATATAAATTTATCATTTAATGGGAAATACTCCTAGAAACCTAACTTGTTTTATATATTTGGAATATAATTGTAAATACACTTTAAATTGTAACTGATGTTACTGAAAACAAATTTTCGGTAAAATGTATTGATTATTCTTATGCTGTGTTGAGTTAACACTAACAAAAAAGAAAGATTCTTCAAATGATTGTTTTTTCGCAGCAAAAAATTATTTCTAAGCTTTATTGTCATTGTTACGAACTGAATGAATAACTGAAGTAGTTAAGTAAAAAAGTAATAAACTACTACCTATGAAATTGTAAACTGAGCTAAAATGCAGAATTCTTTTTTCAAACAGCATCATTACATTTAACTACATTTTCAATTCGCGCAAAATTATAAACAACACATAATTACGGTTTTCAATAATATTTTTTTCAATAATGTAATGTTATACGAATATTACTCAGTTGAACAAATAGTTGTTGCAAAGTGTGAGTCAATTTAAGTTAATTTTTGTAATTCATTTATGGTTACATACGATTTTATGTCAAAAAATTTAAGCAACCCTATAGCTTAGGCGATCGATGTGGATTGAGGAGGCCTCCACACATAGGGCCCAGATTTGAATCCCGGCAAGAGCATATAGGTTTATTCATTGATATAACTTTTGATCAACCCTGTATGGTACGGATACCACTTTACAATGTAGGCCTTACAGCGATCTATAAAGTCACTTTGTGCTGGGCCCATTTAGTCACATGCACAACATGTTCAGTTGCTTGGATTAGAATCCACCTATTTTTGCCATTACGAATTCATAATCTGCTGTTTCATTACAAATTAGCCAATTTCGTATTCTGCTTGCATTCATACAGTAACTTTTATCTTTTAAAAGTGTTGACTGTCCCATAGTGCCAAACACAGGTGAAAAGGCGGGAATGAGTATAAGGAGTCAAGACAGAACATGGCAAATCTGAATATTGTAAATTAGGAATTTATGTACAATGTTGTGGCTTATTGAAAGCAGAACTAACTTTTGAAAGACTGCAGGATATGCATTTTTCTATGCGTAAAAACATAACATTTAAGCAGAAATAGTAAAAAAAAGAGAAAAAAAGGGAAAGAATTTATGATTAGAAAAGTAAAAATCTTATTATTTTCTAACCACACTACACAACACTGCCCAAGAATTTCATTAATGTTGATCTAATCCACTCAATTGTTTTAAATATGGGGCAATAAAAACATGATTACACTCACTTTAGTAATATAAATGAACAAAGGTGGTACAAGGTATTTTGACAACAAAATAGGTTATTTATATAAAATTTCTACTCTTAAAGAAATCAACTCTCAAATGTAACTTTAGAGATAACTTCGTTCACCAACTGAGATAAGATTTCTCTCTTCCTATCATTTCAAGTTTTAATACTTCATTGAAAAAATGCATTTCTATTCAAAACCTGAATTGCACATCTGAAAGAGATTCCATCTTTGAATCAAATTTTATTTTTCGAGTCATTGAGAAAGGCAGATTTTAAATTATGAATAAATTACACATAATCAATCACTGACCCAACTGATAAAACTATTGGAAAATTCAATCTGATATAATCATAGAATAAGCCCGATTTGTTTTAGAATTTGTAAATACGTACATCCGTAGAAAAGCTCTATTAACCGGTGTTGATGAGTAATTTTTGCCAATAGCTAATCGAGTAATAAAAAGGAAAATAAACAAAAATTACTTGAAGGGATATTAAAATCAATGTAAACTCAATTGTGCTAAATTTTCTTTTGTGCTTGAAAATAACGATTTTGTTAGAAAGATAAAACTGACAATGTGTTAAAATTATTTTTCTTACGCCTTTATGTAGTAATATAAGGGCAAAGTTTGTTTAAAAAAAGCTGCTTTCATCTTAAAATATCGCTTGCCATTTACCAATAAGCATACTTCCAAAATCTGAGCGTAAACAAACGTATATATGCATCTGTGGATCTATGTCCTCACGAACGGCTGGGTTACTTACCCGTTTCCTTAGCAGAAAGAAAGAGAAACGTTTAAAATTGGTATGTGAATTATTTTTTTTTAAATTTCTAATGAGCTGCTATTGGCTTCTTCCAATTGCAGACCTAGTGCGTCCCCGAGAGATTTGTACCATCTCTTTCAGCGGCACCACGCCCGGTTTCTCCACCTGAAAGGCCGAACATCCAGAATCTGTTGATGCGAAATTGCACGAGGAATTTAATTTAGCCGAGATCATCCAATCCAAATGTCTACTCAAGGGATCTTTTATATGCCGCACAATCATACGACATGGGCGCAGACGATTATCTGCACCTTGAAAATCCACCGACACTGCCAGGCCCGATCCTCGCATGAGCTCCACGCCTTACCACGACGTCATGATGCCGGCGTACGCGAATTGTTTGTTTATTTATTTTTTAAAATAAATTACATTAAAAAAATTCTAGTTCAACTTTTTACCATAATAATGAAAAATGTAGTAAAAGTTAGCTCTGATCAGCATTTGGTGCTTTGAACCATTATAATGGTGTGGTTTCACCTAGTTTCACCATGAATAAGAAACTGGGAACCATTATAATGATTACAATTTAATACCAAATGTTGGCTGCAGTTAAGTATCGCCATTTTTTTTCATTTTTTTTCTCTCGCATGGTTGAACTAGAATTTTTTACAGTGTAAGGTACTGTTTTTGGAAAAACGCAACCGATACTCGAGAAAATTAATCAAAATTACTTTCTGCCGTAACAGTAACGTCTTGTGAATTGATACAACAAATACTAGCTTCCAAACATTAGCTTTGTCATACTTTAATAACCAGTATTACGTTTGAAGTTACGAAATATATATTACAGTTACATAATTTAACCAGTAGGACAACAATGCGTTCTTTTATAAAAGGACTCTATTACTTTAAAAATAAGCAAGCTTTATGATAAACTAAAATTTTAGCTTAACAATTTTACATTTGCAAGATAAATTTCCATATCTTTTGTCAAAGTCTATGGAAATTACACTATTATCTAAACATAATTTTGAGTTTTCCTAAAATACAACGTAAAATTACAAATATGTTTTCTCCAAATAATAACTTTGTGATAATTAAATATATCAACTAAATATAGAAACATTCATTTAAAAACGTTAAATCAGGCACACAGCTGCTTTTCGCAATGACTGAAAGAACACCATTACACATTTATTTTACCGGGCGAAAAAATCGTTGTCTCTCACTTAATAGTATAACTTCCAGCACTCTATATTAAGCCGAGCATTCTTTTGTGTTTCTGTTTAGGCACGCTTGAAGGGTTCAGTAAATAGTTGGTAATTACAAGAGCTTAATCCCAAGTTGGTAAGAATGTAGTGGCTGGAAAGGGAAAAGTCACATGATTCCATTCATTTCTCCTTCTGCTGCTCTCCCTTAATTGAATCTGTTAGATTATCCAGCGTCTGCAATTAAGGAGCGTTTTTCTCTGCTCCTTTAACTACAAAGGTGCGTTAAGGTAGCAGAAAAGTAAATCTTAAGACAAACATTCCCGGGAGTACACTTTGAAATAATTAAGAAACTTTGTTATTTTATGCGGAAACCTCACTTCCTTTAATTAACGGTGGTGCGCTTGAAATAAAGGCTTTTTAAATATGTTTTGTAAATGCACTGAAAATTTAATGGTCGACAATTTTTCCTCAAGTTATAAAATGAACATGGGAATTAGCCCAGTTTGGCATATATATATATTTGTGGTCTGGCAACACACTGTGTTGAAGTTTTTCCTAATATATTGTTAACATACACAAAAAAGTCAGTTAGTTTAACCGATTTCAAAAATTTTGCATATTACCACATCATTATTTTTTTTTTTTTTTTTTAACTTTTCTTCGCCTATTCGTAAAGTTTAACTGGCTGAACGAAAATTTGGTTGATTCTTTTTGTGTTTAATTATTAGAGGGAGTCCCAATAAAGTTCCCTACTTTTTCTTGGTCCATGTTAATGTATTAACAAGAAGTTCCGTCTAGAACTAACTATACAAGCCTACTTTCCCGTCTATACCAGCTTCAAATTTGTAATCTACTTCTCTCTCTCTCTCTTTCTCGTTTAGCTTTAGTTCTTAATTGCTTCAAATATACCTTTTTCAACGGTTATATTCATTCAATCGTTCATTTATTCAGTCATTCATGTATTTATTCACTCATTTATTCATGCATTATTTTGCCTATTCATTTAATCATTCATTAATTCAAAAATATTCTTGAAAATCTCGATCAAAATATTTCATAGGAAAATAGGCTCATTAGTTCCGGATGAACTTTCTATCTGTACATGTTTTACGTCATAAGAGGTTTCCGATAAAGTTTGTTCCAAGCAAATCGATCCGTTAGATCGGGCTTAATATAGGATTGAAATTTCCCCGTAGGCGCTATGCTAATTTTCTTTTTAACTGTTCAAAAATGAAGAAAAATTGTTCAAATCAATATTTCACGCCAAGAACTTCTTCCACTGAGCTTGTTCATTGGAACTTGGATCTTGTACATAGAGTTTACATAATTTGCTTCATTTTCGCCCATAGGCGCTAATGTTAAATTTTTTTGAACTGTTCAAAATTAAACAAAAAATTGTTCAAATCAAAAAGTAAAATATGGAAATGAGATGAATTTTGAATGCAAAAAGAATTTTTCGAATCGGAAAATTCGTTCAAAAGTTATTAAGGGGGGACCGACAGACAGACCGACGGACACACATTTTCCCCATCTCAAAACCCTACTTTCAAATTTTTTATTTTTCAATCTTTATTTAATTACTTAGCTTATTTTTGACTCTTTTTTATTTCTAACGATATTTTCACGATACATTAAGCCTTCTTTCATGCTTTATTGTTATTTTTTTTTACTTTTACGGGAAAGTAGGCTAAAAACTAAATGGCTAATTGCGCATATCTTTTCTTTTGTTAGCATTTGTACCAATAGTTTTTTTTTTTCCTTTTTTTTAAAATTTTTAGATTAGATGTTTGTCTTCAAAACTTTTTTATGCTATCAAATAGTGTAAGAGAACTACAAGTAAAATTTAAACAATAATAATTTTAGCCATTAAATTAAATCTACTGATGCAAGGTAAAAAATACGTGGTAGGATTTTTTTACTTTTGTGTACGAAATAAACATTGATAGAACCAATTCATTTCAATATGTAGTGCAAGTGTTCAATTATTGTGCGTACGCCGGTTAATGAAGATTGAAATCTGGCGTAGAGTCTTTTTTTTTTTTCGGGCATTAGAAGGAAAAGCATACCTTTTCAGGGAAAGCCACTTTTTAAATTGGCCGCTTAAAGTAAAATTGAAATGTTGACGCTACGAACTTTTTGTTTATGATTTGTAACAATAATAAAAGTTTGTTATAAACGTTAATGTGTCTCCAACGATGAAAAACAATCCTACCAGGAATCTGATCTTTTTGGTTATCTTGCTTTACACTGGGAAGCTAAAAATTTCTTCAAATATAAAACTATTCACGCAAGCTAAAATTAGATACTTCACTGTAATAAAAAATAATTTCATTTTCATTAGCTTCATTAGATGTTTTGTATCTATTTGGCCGTTAATCATGATGAAGCACCAAAGCATTGTAAAAACACATTTTATATACACTAATAAACACTACACGATTACATAAAACTATCTACACAAAACAATCATCGTGCGCGATTCTGCGCAGAGAATCGGATGCGTTGTTCTCTGGCTCAAAGTTCCAGCTCGTCTGTCTCTGATCTCATAGAGCCGTGTGATGGCGCGCAAGTCGCGTTCGCCATAATCTAGAAGCTCCCGTGGCATTGAAGAAAAAAAAAATGTTTCCAAGCAATCCCGAAAATTATGTCTGCATTTTAATGCTTGTTTGTGCTTTTTTAATCTGAAATTATTTTGTATTAGTTTATTGAGCACAAAGTTGATTTATTATTTTGTTTAGATACTTCACTTACTTCAGACATTCACAAATATTTCCCGCATATACCTAGTTATGAAACAATGTAGGGTCAGTTGGGGTAATTGTAAACACGGGGTAATTGTAAACAAGCTTCATACGTACACTTGTGGTGGTTTTGAAAACTTAACTGCTTGTGAGTGATAAACTGGCAGCATAATGAATACATTGAAACAGTTTCGTAAGTTTCGAAACAACTGTGGGGGCGTCACTATTGTTTGAAAATGGCACTGCGAAAAAAGTTGCTTAACAAAATTTAGTGATCTCACATTTTGATCTCCAGCTTATCTACAAAAGCGATGTAAGCAGTTTCAACCATTTTTATTTGTCACATGGAATGCTGCTAAAAACATTTAGTTATGAATTTAATCCTCACTGTTATTTTTCATGTGCAAGTTAGGTGTTTACAATTACCCCATATATTTCGTACTCTGGGGTAATTGTAAACACTTAAATTTATCCTATTTCCAATATTTTGGGGGGACAATAAGTATTATATTTTGATGTAAATTACACTTTTGTGTCTATTTTACATAACTGTTGTTGCTAATGCTACTTGGAAATCCAAGCCCCCCTTGCAGGGCGACCATGAATTAAGGAAGTTCCTACTGATTATTAATAAGCTCCGCTAGAGAGAAGTACACTTGGCTCAGAGGGGCTTAATGATTTTGAACCAGCTCCCAGTTGAGAGATCGTCACCTAAGTTGATCCCTCAGCGGAAATTATTTCTAACTTGGTGGACATTTGAAGCGACGATGTATTTTACGTGCACAGCTCCCTTTAGCGCACTCGGTCTCAGAGTATTCAGTCACGGGAGGTGGTCACCCTCTCAAACGTTAACCACTGCCATTTGTGCTTCACTTTCGGTGTTCTGTGGGACCCAAGCTTAACCGACTGATTCACTGTGGGACAAATTTTACATAAATTTGTCGCATTACTTAATTCTTTGCAATATATTTCTCGTTAAATGATCTCAGCCGACTCATAACATAACTCAGTGGACCACATGCGGCCTGTTGGCCGCAAATTGAGAACCATTGCTCCAGAACTTCTTAAGCGTTCAAGCAGACTGTGTATGAAACAATTTTCCATTTGCATCAACCTTATTCGAAAATAAATATTCAGCGCTTTTAAAACTTTTCGTGCTCTAGAGTCTAGATATACCTTTAAAAAATGTTGCATTTTATATTCTAAAAGTGGTGTATGATGTTTGAGAAGAAATGCATTCGTACGCTCGCTTAAAACTACATCTTAATCCAGTCGCATCACCAAATGTTTTCATTTTCAAACCATCATTACCAAATATTTTGCATGATATAAAGCTCCAAATGCTTTTAAATTGGGCATAAATAATATATCTCTGAATATGAAATATTCCTTGAAAGGATTCCAATCTCGGTGAAGTAACCTCAAACTAATAAAGTTAAGCCTAACGTCATTTTCCTGAATTAGTTGTATTGCAAAGCTAGATAGGAACTTTCTGCAAGCGCTCTTCACAAAATTCTGCAAGACTTCTTTACAAATATATTGCTTCCATGTGAATTTAGATAATGCTTCGTTTCATAGGAAGTACACGGTGCCTCTTCTAGGAAGTTCTATTTTAGTTGTATTGCAAAGCTAGATAGGAACTTTCTGCAAGCGCTCTTCACAAAATTCTGCAAGACTTCTTTACAAATATATGGCTTCCATGTGAATTGAGATAATGCTTCGTTTCATAGGAAGTACACGGTGCCTCTTCTAGGAAGTTCTATTTTAGTTGTATTGCAAAGCTAGATAGGAACTTTCTGCAAGCGCTCTTCACAAAATTCTGCAAGACTTCTTTACAAATATATGGCTTCCATGTGAATTGAGATAATGCTTCGTTTCATAGGAAGTACACGGTGCCTCTTCTAGGAAGTTCTATTTTAGTTGTATTGCAAAGCTAGATAGGAACTTTCTGCAAGCGCTCTTCACAAAATTCTGCAAGACTTCTTTACAAATATATGGCTTCCATGTGAATTGAGGTAATGCTTCGTTTCATAGGAAGTACGCGGTGCCTCTTCTAGGAAGTTCTATTTTATTTTTTGTGAATTTAAATCCAGTCTCCTGAAAGCTTGTAAGAACTCGTAATTATGAAACACTATAATGTACAAAATAAAAGCTAATGCTCTTTTTTTTTTCTCCTTCTTTTTTGTGTATCATCATGTTGTTGTTCTTGAAGGATTAGCCAAAAGGTAAAATATATTACTGATTCACTGTTAGAAATTTCATCATAAAATTACGGTTAAATAACCGGCAGCCGTCTGTCCATTGAATTCACCGTTAAATTTCCGATTTGGAACATTTTTCTATCTTTACGGGATCGAATCCATTTCCAATCAGCTTGGTTAAAAAGCCGTAAATACAAAAGTTTACGGTTTTATAACCATTTAAAAATGGTTTTAAAAAAAAATCTTTACCGTTTTTGAACCATTTCGAGGCGTAGAAACGTAAACGAAGCTTGCGGGAATCGAACCCGGGTGTATAGTATACCAACCTTGCGCTCTAGCCATTCGGCCATCTAAACCACGTAAAGCGGCCGTTTATTTCAATAAATATTCTTTTCCAACAGACAAACTTCCTTAAAATTGATATTTCAGTTTTTTATTGGATCCAAAGTCATTTTTGGTCTAAATTTACTGAATATTGACGAAAATCATTTTATTTTCTGAAAAAATTAAAATACAAACAAGCTTTAGCAGCTCAAATTATGGGTTCGCTCATTCGCAAACAGTTCGAGAATCCGATGTCTCCAATTTTTCATTTACGTGTGTATGTGTTTCTATTTAGTAACCACTGCTTAAGCCCCTTTTTTTTCTTTTTTTTTATACACATGCAGATTTGAACTGATAAATTTTATTCATATTTTAACAACAACGTACGACCGGTAAGGTTTCGCAACCAAGAGGGACGCCCGATTCTTATTGAGCGCTTAAAAATTACGGTTAGTTAAACGTTCTTTATTTTAAACAGAGAATAAACGATTATTTTCACAATTAGCGGTTTGAGTGTCACCTTTTGAATGATTATTTAACTGTTGTAATTAAATATGGTAAAATAACAATCAAATAAATGGTTATTTTACTATTTTATTACGGAGATTTTTAACAGTGTTCGATTCGATTATTAGAGTTTAACTTTGTTTAACCCTTGTATACTATGTAATTTTTTTCGATAATAATATAGTAGCCGTTATTTTGATTCTTATAGGAAAGCTACATTTCATTAACGCGTTATGATATGACTTTTATATGAAATGGAAATATCCTATTCCTTCATTAAACTTAGATATTATATCCCGAAAAACATTTTTATAGCAGAAACATTGGTTAAGGAAAAGAAAATTTTGTTATAGTTTTTATTCTTAACGCTTTATAAATTAAAATCTAATTTCATATAGCTTTAGTTAGCACTAACCTTTATTTGGAAAGATACTCCACTCAGTAAAAGTAATTAGATTTTGTATTTTGTGCTGAACTTTGGAGGAAAATCAATGTTTATGAACGTTATGATTTGATGCAAAGATTTTTATAGATAACACAAATTATACATGATATTTAAAAAAAAAAAAACTTTAAGCGCTTCCTTTCCTAAAAGCTGATTTTTACCACTTAATGAATTTAAAAAAATAGTAATACAACTATTTTTCAAAAAACTATAACAATATATTGATTGTAAAAATATTCTTTGTGCATTAATATTTTCTGCAGCGTTTTAAAATAAATGAAAAATATTTCGTTACCTTACCCGAAGTTTACGAATATGGAGAACAATTTATTATGCAATAATTATTGAAGGTTAGTGAAAATATACCACGCATATCACCTCCAGCAAAAGATAAAGTGATACTGATATTAGAGCATGTGATGATTTTCTCTGATTAATGATTTTGCTGCTGTGCGACACTGCCCTTGTTCGCAACAGAAATATTGAGAAATTGATTTGTAAGAGAATGATTTTTTCTATCTTTCTAATAAATATATACGTCTCGTGTTTCTGCGCTTGATATATAATTCCGTGAGAATGAGATTAATCGAATATCCGGTGATTGATGAAAGTGGTATTAGATTTATTTGCTATATGTTTACCCTTTGAAGAAAAAGTAGGAACTTTTGTAATATGATTCAATTTAACACTTTCAAGTTATTCATATATATGCAATATTTCTTATTTATTGTGCAAAGACAACGCTAGTTTGCTCATTTATATGTACGTATATCTGTTCGCTTCGTGTTTTTAACTTCATGAATATACAATTTAAATTGGGTTTTTTAATGTCCCCCTCAATAAATGAGGAAGGGATCATTTATTGTTTGTTTTTGTTTCTTTGGGAAGAAAGAAGATAATTGTTCGGTGAAACTATATTTTTCCTTGCAGCATTGTCGTGATGCTCGACATAGCTTTGTTGAATTTGCCTCTCCGCTGTCACATGACAGAAACAGAAGAAGAACACTCCTAGGGCGATGAAGTGTTGCGCCTTGCTTCCCGGCGATGGAAAGCAGATTCGCGCCTGGCGATTGGCCCAGTCACAGAGGAAAAGTTGGCAACCCGACTCTTTGCGGCGCCCGTGCAGGAAGTTCGAAAGGGGCATGGGTAGCTGAGGACCGTTTTCGCTCGGAGGCAGGACGCGTCTTCATGTATTTTTGATTGAGTAGCAACTATTTTCTTCAAGACGTGATGCTGGTCGTCAACCTGATCCACATAGTGCCATGAAGTGTGAAGAGCACTAATGTATACTTACGTAGCTATCTTATTTTAATCCGATGGGGGACGCCCCAGAATGAGCTCTTGCAACTTGAGTTACGCGCTATGACCTGATCTCCGGCCTTCCCTTTTACGTAAACAATAAATGTAATGTTTGTATTCACCATCATATCCGTGTGATCTTTCCTGATTTTACAGGTATGCATTTATTCCTCGTTCCCTTGCAGCATTGTTTTTTATAGCTGGTGATTCTAGCCCCACATGGGGTCTGCTCTTTTTCTATGGCACGCACACAAAAAAATGGTAAGTGTAGGGAAGTGATCGAATCCTAGTTTCACAATATGCTAGGTGGAGTTCCCTTTTCCAATCCAACGCAAAAAATCCACTATACTTAACTAGAACTCCACCATAAGCATATTTTCCCATAAAAGTTTTTTAAGAAAGAAAGTCTTAATGTATCGTAAATTGCCGCTAGAAAACGATAAAAAATATTTCACTGATTCAGTAAAAAAAAAAAAAAACTCGACAATAAAAGCACAAAATAAACATAATTTTTTAATGATAAAATAATGCAAAATGCTGTTGATTCAACACGAGGCCGTGTTAATTAAATTATGTAGAGCCAACGATGTACACCGAAAGCTAACGACTAAATTTTGGTCGGTGTCACAATGGATCTGATTCGACCTTCCAGGGCTTTTTTTTCAATATCTTCGACACATATGCGTTTTTGTCGATAGATAGCTATTTAGTTTACCTGTAAATCTGCAAAAAAATAATTAAAGTGACTCACCGGTGTTTAAAAGGTTATTTTATTGATATAATGCTTTAATTGAATGTTAATTTTTAACTGAGTACTACTTGGATGTTCTGCGAAATGTAAAAAGTGTTCAACAACATTCAGTACGAAGTGGTATTTTAACGTTATATTATACTCTTCAAGCTCTTTGGAAGACGATTGTGAACGTAATAACCAAGTAATATTGTGTGCTAACTTGTTTGAATAAAATATAAAAAATATTGTCTAAATATAGAAACGCCGCAAACATATCTTAATATTTTAGGTACCGTCAACTGGGGTGACATTGCCCAATTTAAAAAGTCAAGTTGATAATTTTCCCATAACCATTTCCTGATATCTTAGATAAAATTTGTACCTTTGGAAGGTGGTCCGTATATGTGATTTATGTAGTTATTTTTGCAAAACGTGAGCTAAAAATATGAATTATTAAAATAAAGAACAGTTCACCAAATAAGTGCCAAAAAGAATCTATCAAGAACTACGTGAAAAAAATTTCTCCAAATCGTCTGTAAAGTGAAAATTTGTCTCTTTTCTGTGGGCGGAGTAGGCTTGAGAACAATTTCGTCTCGTGAAACGCTGTCTTCATCTGCCACCTGAGGAAAAGTGAACGATATTTCCTTAACCTTGGTTCTCATGTATGAGACCTCAATATCTCCATCACTACATCCATTAGTAATTTTTGCCATAAAATGCTTTACAGCTTTTTCCCCCAATATTTTCAACCCAATGAATTCATTTTTTTTCTGAAAGTAATCGGTTCTTAGTAGTTAGTGGAATCAGTCTCTTCTCCTTCCTCCTCCATTTCAGAAAACTTTCGTTTTGGTTATCATTATTAACCTAAACATCTTGATAAATTACCAAAAAAAAAAATCCTATTGCGATGTAACACTTCAAATAACAGGTGAGCGAAGTGACTCCAATTTTCCTGCAAATCGTGGCGCGACATTGCCAGGTCAAATGACAATCAACAGGTTAGGGGCAATAACGAAGTTCCAAAGGGATTATATTCTTCATTACATATACTACTAATAATAATAACCGATGAAGCTCACCATTTTTTCATAGAAGCTGTGTGTATCTAATTTTGAAGAGCTGTAATTTTCATGGAAAACACACTTCACAAATGAAACAGAAGATTGGTGATAACACTTTTTAGGAACCACTTGCAAACCACAGAATAGCTCGTAGACATTGAGGGGGAATGTATCAGTGACTGGAATGCCTCAGACGACCTATCAAATATTTACTATGGTAGCGCGAAACTTTTTTTCAAAATTGGGCAAAGTCACCCCAGAGGACAAAGTCACCCCAGTTGACGGTACCGCTGAAAGTCATTTTGGTGAACCTTATCTTGTAAATAAGCATACAACTGGTTCGGAGTCATTACAATAACAATAAGTGATACTCAAGAGGTGCATTTTTAAGAATACTAGTCTTTTAACACTTGTAGGTAAAAGTACTAGTAATTATATTTTATTTATGGGAAAAGGACGAACTTGGAATTTTGTTTTATTTGAATAATAATGTTGCTGATTGATGCATTGTTAAGATTCCTTACAATTAGATTCAAGTCAGCATTTTTTATCCCGAAATGCACCTTCAATAATTAATTAGAAATGACTTTGAAATATGTCCTACCAGACTAAAGAAGATATGTTATATAAGTATTTTTAATTACCCATTCCTCTTAGGCCACGTACACGAGATTTACATGCCAATCGAATTGTAATGCAGCACGCACATAGGATATAAAGTGTGCTTTTGGCTTTAATCACTCCTTGAATAAGTAATGCTGTAGCAGAAGTTCGTGATTTATTTTTTGAGGCCAAGAATATTCAAAGAAATGCAAATACTATAGCAATAAAAATTGCATGTGAAGCACTTCTACTATAATTTTGGGAACAAAGAGTAATTAATGCATTCACTGAGTTTTCACTAACATTGAGACAACGAAAGATTTGAGTAGCAGCCTTTTTAAAAGTTTTATTAATGACGATCATTTACAGTCCCTGGCCAGCTCTGTGCAAAAGCAATCATAAGGCTTTGGCTAAAAGGTAGGGGTCTGGTGGAGAAAAGTCCCTGGCCAAGTTAATAGACGGTTTGTTTCGTCATTTCGTACTTAACACTCTGTCTGATCCAAAAAATCGCCGTTTACTTATTTGGTCATGTTTTAATGCACAATGTTTACACTTTTCAATAAAAATTCATTCGCTCTTATATTTAGGGGACCGTCAACAACTTGAAAATGATAAAATGTTTTGGATGGTCCTGCATCGCAAACTGCTGGAAATAAGCTGGAACTTACAGAAAATAGTTTAAGATTACACATGTACAATTAGTCAGCGTATTTTTGTAAAAGAAATTACTTATACTCACAAAGGTATAGGCTTTTCTCCAATGTCCTTCATACGTTTTTAGCTTTTAACACGCAAAGTTTTTCATAAAACGTTACTAAACTTTCAGAAAATTTGACAGCATACAAGTGAAACATTATGTTAAAATTTGAAATAAAAATGTTGAATGATTCATACATTATGGACACTTAAATAAATTAGTTTCTTACTGCGCATGGGCAAAAGATAGAAATTTTTAACTGTCATAGTTTCAAACTCAAGTGTAAGAGAAATTCATAAAAAAATAAGTTGAATATCTTGAAAATTCAGAAAAATATCGGCAATTTATTGAGATATTTCTTTTGTTTTTTGGAAAAGAGCTAGTTCTTAAAGGGATGCTCACAAATCAGTCACTGCATTTATGCTGTGATTTGTGATAAAAATTGAGCATTTGTGAAGAAATCTACCATCCTCACCAAGAACATGGAAGGAATTGCTGTACGTCTATTAATTTGGCCAGGGACAGAATTACTCCATCTTCCTGACTATCTGATTAACAGAACGACCATAGTTCCCAGACCAGAAGAAAACTTGTTAGCTTTTAACGTGCAAAAAATTCAGTATCTGGGAAAAACTCCTTATCAACTTTACCAAGATCATGTATGGACAGAGTATTTACACCGAAATTCACATTGTCTGGAAGCGAGTACAATGCCATTTCAAAGGAATCAACAATTTTGGCTTGAAATAAGAAAAATATATTGAGAAAGAATATTTTTTATTCTGCATAAATTGACTCTTGAGAACATTTAGTCTTAATCTTCAGAAAACTTGAAATCTTAAGAAAAACAATTGAAGTACATTAATGTAAAATACAGATTAAGTGTACTTACTGTTTTTTTTTTTTTTTATAACTTGAACAATGAACGATACGTATAGAAACACTACTACATAAGCTAATTAACTTAAATCACATACAATGAGGAAATTATAATTGATACATATAAATTATCTTAAATGGAGCTTTAAAGCTTTTAGTTTTCTATTTTCTAGCTGAAATGTTAAAAATATGATTATTTTTCAATAAAAATTATAACGTTTTCAATTCTTGAAAAGTATTGATTAAGGAAGGAAGTATAGTCAGGGTAGTCAAACCGCTTTTCAGAAATGAAGCAAAGTAGTGTTATTGCTTTACTACTTTTAAAACCCGATATTTGACATGACTTCCATACTTTCTACGCATTTGATTTGCTCTGGTTGAGAGTATTACTTCACTATTAACAAGTAAAACTATTACTTATCCAACCTGCTACATACTACTGCTCTGGGAAGGCTATATTTATGAGATTTATATTTTAAAACTATATTTCTAGCTAATAAAGAAAAATATCAACGTTTTTATGTTTTGTTATAGTACCTTATATATTATCTATAATAAAAAGCAAAGAAATTCTTGTTACCTTATTAACAGGTACTTCACATTTTCAATATGTTTTGTCGAGTCAGAAAAAATTTATCAGTAAACCAATAACCTAGCGGGAAAAAAAGTGAGTGAGTTAGTAAGCTACTGTAATACATCAAGTTTCTTATAAACATTTGGAATGAATGCTTTGAATCTTTATTGTAGGACCAGCTATGTTTTGAGCGTTTATCAGGGAAAGCTAATCATCATTTGTCCTTATCGGCCTCCAGCTGTAATACAACTTTTGTTTGAATTTTAAACTAGTCTTGAAGTAAAACTGTCGCGAGAAAAGAGAAAAAATATTCAATTCAACCATTGCGTTTGTAACAATTATTTATTTATCGTCAGTGTCTAATCAGATTCCTCTTTCCGTTTAATTTACAACAATTCTTAAGAAATAATATCACAAGAAGCATTTTTTTTTAAGGAATCTTTCTCAGTGTCTTGCTAATTTTATGGTTTCTTTTTTCCCGGCACATTCGTACTTCTAAACAGAGTGTATTTTATTTTATATACACAAAGATAGCGATTCCAATTACATACAACCACATAGACTTACTGTCCCATCTAGCAAATATGGTGTACCTCTGAAAGTTAAATCTTATCTAGAAGCATTTTTATTATATTTGGTTTAAGACATTTTAATAACCCTTTTTTGATGCCAGATAGCTATATTTCTTTTATTCCTTTTTACATTTTAAAATTTATATATTCATAACTATATTGTAAGTTTGATAATTGATCCTTAGAGGAAAAAAATGATTTCTCAAACGCAAGGGAGGTTGAAATCTTGCCGACTCTCTTTTTGGATTCGCTAGCTATCTTGCGTTTTATGCGCAGAAAACGGCTGCGCAGTTTACGCAAGCTCGCTTGAGTTTCTAGCGTTTTAATATGTATGCACCCCAATGGTTTACGTTATGTTTCCTTTAATGATGTGTTTCGTGATGTTTTTATTGATGGCGTACGTTTGCCAATTTTAAATGTCTGAGATTTTATTACAATTTAGACTGAAAGCAGAAACTGAAATGTGCATAAAATATCATATAAGTTAATGAGGTTTAACAAGAAGCTTTCTTCTTCAGCAAGGTAATCAGAAATTATCCACAAAAACAACTTGGATCTGATTTATACGATAATTAAAGTTTTAGGCAGAGATTCAACTGAAATGCTTTTCGATCGTTTTGCCGTTTTTAATCGTACGATTCGATCAAAATTATGCAATTCCGATTCAACTGAAACGCGGCGATCATTTTTAACCACGTGACCAATACGATTGCCTTCATTCGATCATTTTCACGATTCGATTGATTTTTCTTTCAGTAATGGCGGCCATTTTGGCCATCAGAGGTCGCAGAATGAAAACGTTTCATTATATTTGCAAATCCAAAGCAATCCATTTAATTTGAGTGAACGGAAGTTTATGCAACGATATCGCTTAGATAGAGAAACATTTATATTTTATGCGATAAGCTGGAAGGATAACTGGCACACAAAACGTGAGGCTAAAACAGAAAAGAAAAATAATGTGAATTTGTCTTTGAAAAAACATAAAGTCATTCATTCGTCTGCAGGCGTATTTTTTTCTTTACCTATGTTTTAATAGCTTACTTTTTTTAAATAAAATTATTCTAAATGTGTGATAAAGTTATTTTCAGCTTGCTGCTGTTTGCGTTTCGTAAAAACCGACTTGGGAGGAAATATAAAATAGAATTGAACGCATTTAATGAGCAAGGAAAGGTATTGATTATTGTCTAGCAAGATACAGTTCAGTAAGAATACAAACTATTTATTACCTCAGGAATATTCTCTACATATGACAGTACAAGTATCAACAATACGGAGGGAAATTGCCAGAGTGACAAGGGCACTTGTCGATGTTACGCTCCCTCCTCATTAGGTCCCGAGGCTTTTTCTTATATCTACTAATATATTTGTTTCATTACTCATTCTGTATAAACAAACAGCACAACACAGGGAACAGCATACCAAAACAAACGAATCAAACCAAAAAAATAAACAAAACACCAACAGATAGTGTTACAGTTAAAATAGCTTAGCTTTCTAATTCAATTTTTTCATTGGTTCAGCTTTAAGTTCTGGTCATGTGAGGATACGCCGAGCGAGGAAATCATTCTATGGCAACCCTGCGCGTGTTGATCGAAGTCCAGGAAACAAGTTGAATGTCAATATTCTATCAGTTTGAAAATGATCGAATTCGAGTTGAAAATTCGATCATTTTGGATTTGATCGAACGCGTTTCAGTTGACCCTACCCCTTAGGCAGTGGTAGCCTAGCGGTTAGGATGTCCAGCTTCAGATCGGAGGATCTCGGACTCAATACCCGAGCTGCTGATGGCCCACCATGCACACTTGGGGATACGTGCATGTAAAATCCGTGGGCCCTGAAGTCCCGAGGCAATTCCGAGGGTACCGGTGGGGGGAGATTTTCCCTTACCTCCACCAGTAAGTCTAAAACAGGAAGGTGGCGTATTTGTGGTGGCACCATCTGGTGTCATCTACGTACATTATGAGCCAAGTCGTACTTCCACCATTAGTGCTCAGCTTGAAACGTAAGGCGCTCCTTACTGCCTTAATTCCTAGTCGCTCTGCGAAGTGAGCTTGGCCATCCAAGTACATAAGAAACAGCAACAAAACATTTTAACCGAAAACCAAAAGGCGCACAATATCGTTAAATTTCAATTCATTGAAGGCATTTTATGTGAAGACAGTGTCCACATTTTTCTTTTAAATGATTAATATTTTTTTCCATATATTTGCATTAGGCATATTTGAGAAATTCTGCTATAATACGTTCTAAACACTGACACATTGCTCTTTAAAACAATGCGTATTATTATATTACTTTTTTTACTTTGTTTTAAAAGTCTTAAATTTAATTTTCAAGCAAAGCAATGGACTGTTATTTTTTCCAAAAAGCAAACGACAAACATGCGTAACCCAATGCAACTTTTTTACGATAAATTGAATTACATTAGGAGAGGAACAGCTAAATTTTTCTTCTTGCCTTAAGTATATTATGAAATTTCTTAGTGAAAGAGGAAAAACACATCTTTATTTGGGGAAAAAAATGTTGGCCATACATTTTCTTCTAACTTAATTTCAAAGTGTTTTCTTAACTGAATTTAAACTATTCCAGTTTAGAAATATATTTATTATGAAATATACTGCTTTCATGTTTCAACGTTATGAGCCCTTTTTGATTGAAATTCTTAAAAATTTAATTATTTAATTTGACTTTCACTGAGTGGATTTGCTTTCGAAATCACATAATCGAGTCGCATATTATTTTAATATTTTAATTCAAACTGATGTTTGGATGTATTTTGAGCTTATAGTAAAACTGCATTCGGTTATTTCTTTAAATACACATTCAATGCTGATATATAAATATCTGATATAAAAATATATTCACTTTTAATACCTTATAATCTCTTATTGTTGCCTACTTGTAATCGACCTTTAAAAAAATACAATATCTAACAAATGCAAATACTTTATTATAGAATAAACCCAGTGTTGTATTTCATCACTATTTTCAGAAAATCAATTTGATATTTTACTTAATGCGTATATATGTGACATATGCGGGTGTGTTCATGGCGGAGTAATGTTTCTTTTTTATCACTACTAACAATGATAAATGTTTCCTTAATGTTACGGTATTAATACTATCAAAGGTAATAAATCCAAGCGATATGTCCACTGCCACATCACTAAATGTTTGAGAAAATTACTTCTGCAGATGAATTATTGGATGTAAGTAAAAGATAATAATAATAAAGGTTTTACGTACCAATTAAAAGTATTTGATTTTAAAGTTACTTATCAATTTTATTTCTTAAGGAGCACCATTTGAAGTTTTTGTAAAAGAAAATATTAAACATAAAATAAATAAAATAAGAAGAAGAAGAATACATAACTTCTTAATGATAATGTTTCCTGTAAATGTTTTAATCGGAATGATATTATTCTTTTGCATTTTGTGTTTGCACCGTTGACCTATTTTCATTTGTCTTTCAAATTATACCAGCCCTTTTTAGGTACGAATGTGTATTTTTCCTTACTTTATACGTGTACTGTAACTTTGGACTCTGAATCGAATCCCACTGGTTGCACCTCACCAGAATTCATGATTCAAACAAGCAACAGATGAAGCCACGCATGCTGCACTTTGGAGCATTTTACGACATAAAGACGTTTCTCCTCGTCGCATACGTCCAACTGACGTACCTGGCATGCATATGGACTTTCGTTCGTTCTTCTTGATCTATCACTTGAGAAAGGGGTAGAGGGGTATAACGCATGATAGTCATCCGACCTTATCCTATCTGACGTTATTAGAAATGAAATTAGTTCATGAAAATCTCACGAAAAAGTTACTTAACTCAAGGCTGAACTCGATCGTAGCGTAAAGCAGTAAACTGGATCAAGTTCAGCCTTGCTTAACGGCGGTTACGGTCGCTGCAGATGTGCATGTTGATACCATTGGTTTTAACATTCAATCTAAATGTGTTTATTCTTATTAGTATTGTTATTAGTATTATTTTAAACTCATTTGAAGATAAACTACAACATAGCAACACAAATTAAAAATCCCTGCATAATAAATGCTTAACGGCTAAAATGGAATGAATAAGTTTTTGATTTTTCACTAACCTTAGTTATAAACAAAATGAAGGCAGACACAATCAGAAATTTATTTCAATTCTTAACTTACTAGAAAATATTTATATCAATCAAAACAATATTGGCAGAGATTATATTTTAAAGAGTTACTGCTTTTTCTCCTCCAAACTCCTTCCCTGTTAGCACTAGGCCTTAGGGATACCCAGCATCTGGGGGCGATTTAGTGGGTTAGTGGGGTCCACGGATTTTACCTGCACGTATCCCCAAGTGTACATGGTATGTTTTCAGCGGGTATCGAACAAGCGACCTTTCAAGTGGAAGTCCTACATCCTAACCACTAGGCTACCGCGGCCTTTAAAGAAATACTACTGACATTCATACTCAAATACGTGTTCAATAATGTAGGAAGTAACAAATCTAAAGTTCAGTAACACATATGTTCTGAAAACGAAATGTATGTATAAAAATAAAAAGAAAAGATACATAAATAAAATGCAACAACCCAATACATTAGAGTTTTTTGAAGAAGCAATAAATTATAATGTATGTCAAAATTTGTAATTAAATTTTCAATGCGTTAAAAACAATCAGAAAATAAATAGCATTTCCGAAAAATCATGCTATGTTTTTGACCATTGTCAACAATGCTCTTGAACTACGCATATTGAGTTCAAATTCCTTTTTTTTTTTTTTTTTTACTTCTCTACTTTTTGAAACATTTTCGCTAAACCATAATTTTACAAAATTTTAAGCAAATCTTGCTTTTATTTCTACTTTGAAAAGAATCCGCATTCTACTGTGAAAGCAACCGCACTATGTCTTTTTTTGCTGCAAAATGATACAATTAGAGCGCTTTGAGCATACCAGCCTCAGAAGCCCCAAACAAGATTTACTGCGATATCAAAAATACTCTCTTATTTAATGCCTTTAGAAAATTAATCGTGAAGGTCTCATTTGAGTAATGCAGTGCCAATTTATATTTGACACTGCATTACTCATGTGAGGTTATTTTAAGATAAATGTGCGAAATTCCAATATTTTGTGAGCTTTTTCTTCACGAGTACAAGAGATTTCATCCATAAATATTGTTGTAATCGTAAAAGGGTTACCAATATTAATTAGGGCCAGCGTTGCACTAAGCCAAGCTGCGTTTCGTTTGGCAGATCGTTCTAATTTATAAAAATGACGGTTTCTATGCCTTACTTGCATTAGTACTTAAGCTTTATTTTATAAATATTCTTTTTACCACCATCACTTCAATATAGCCTTTCTGTTTTCGGTATTATTCCCTGCAACCATGCCACAGAACTGGGGTTCGATCTGCGGGCTGAGCAGGGTCGACGCAGTCATTCATTTCATTAGTAGGTCGATAAAATGAGGCTCAAGCCTGGGAAACTACACAGAGTGGTTTTCGCATCAAGCCGACTTCCTGCCTAAACATCTGTTTCTGCATCCCAGTGTATTTGGTTTCGAAGGCTGAGATGGGCACAGCAGCCCTTTGTCACTCCTAGGATGTCACTTAGTTCAGTTTTATTTATTAATTTTTTTTTTTTTTAGTTTTTCATGTTATAAGCGCTCAAATTTTCAAGGGAAAACTAAGCAAATCAAAATAGCATTCTAAAACAGAAAAATATAATACTAACTGCCTTAACTTACATAAATCATATAACCTAAATGAAAAAAAAATCGGAAGTGTCATGCGTTAATCAGTCCATAATTTAAATTATCGTTATGCTTCCTCCTTTGCGTGTTTCACTGTAAAACATGAAACAATTAATACATTATCAAAAATCACGTTATTAAATTTACATTTGACACACATATACATATCTAATAATTTCTACATATATATATATATATATATAAAATTTTAAAATTTTTATTTTGTGTGTGTAATATGGTTAATAAGAAAAACACGATGTTTTTCTTTAGAAGTTACTGATAAAATTATACATATAATCGAAGAAGTTGCATCTTATATTATTTTGCTTATTTCCTTATGCAATGATTAATATGTAGGAGAAAACGAAAGTTTAAACTCACGTGCGATTAAAAATAAAATTTCGGAAATACATTTAATTAATTAATGATGGGATAGTTGATAAAAAATCTAATTAATGTACTGAGGCTTATGTAAGCAATATATTAAACAATCACTTTGTTTGTTTTTACACTTTTCTCATTAAATTAGCGGAGAACAGATTTCCGTTCTTTTTACTTGTCATTACTCAAATGCATCATGCATGACACAAACTAGAAACTTGTCCTTGAGTTTCTAATAGCTAATATACATACTGAAAAAGTACTTTCTACTCTAAGAACATTGTTTCATTTTTTTTCCTCTGTATAATATTTATGAATAAATTATTCAGTGTTATTAAATAGCAAGTACTAGAAATTGAAAAGTAACAATTATATCAATAAATTATATATATGTATCATTTAAAATGAAATGTGAGTGACAACAAAGTTTTCCAATATCTTTAGAAGAAAAGTGATATCAGTCAATTGATTTATAATTTATTCTTTAGATTTCAATACATTTTTAGGAGAGTATATAAATTTCTTCAAATAATAATTAATTTTTCAAAAAAAAAGTTTTTTTTTAGCTCCCGTAAAAATTTTCGAAATAATTTTCAATTTCACTACATTCCAAAGTCTTTTTATTTGATTGTACTTTATTTAAAATAGTAAAATGATGATTCTTTGCATTGCAGAAAGTGAAAGATATTATTCTACTGTAAGAGTTATAGCACCAAATTATATACGTTTTTAATAAATGTTAGCATTAAACAGGCAAATTATATTTATTTATGCATGCGTTTAAGATTTTTAATGAGTACTCAAGACTGCTAATTTAAACTTTAAATGGTCTGAACGTTAACTAATGCAGAATGCCGACTGTGTGCTTTGTCAAGCATACGAACTTCCACATATTGCTAGTTCGTGCAATAGGTTTTACTACTAAAATGAAAAACCTTTTGCTTTACGAAGTACTAGTACAAACCCTGGTAATGATGCATATCTTATTACGCAATTTAATGCGTACGCAATCGGGTGGACCAATTTCGATAATATACGATTCTTTTTTCGATGATCCTATGAAAAAAGGTCACTAAATTCACATCAAAAATTTTAAGTGTGTGGGACTCTTCTTCTATTTCTGCAAATACGTAAAAAGTTCAGCCATAAATATACAGGGAAATACAGTAATTCAATATTTTGACAAAATTGCTAAAAACGGGGGGGGGGGGGGGGGGAAGAATTTCTACGCATTTGTAACAAATTAAGGAATTGTACTACAAACACCAAAAATGTTTAAATAAATATTTTACGTTTTGTTTAAAAAGAATAGAAATAAAGAAAATACTTGGTTACCAGACCATTATTAACGTGATGAAGAAGATATTTAAATCATTTCAATTTAAATTTATAGTTGGTGAACATAGTTAATAATACACACTTCACATAATGCACAAAAAAATTAATTTAACATATGAATACAATTAGTATTAATATTCTTGTGTAAAATAAATGATTATACTTCGTATGCTTTGCAAGCAATTTAATAAACATTATTTATAAAAAAAAAAAAAAAAAAAAAACAGTCAATATGATCTTTGCATTTCATTTCACTGGCTACTGCTTCATAATTGGGAGAATAGGATGAAATTCCTGCTCGCAAGCAATCGTCAAAGTGTTCATCTGTAAGTCGTAATCTATATTTTGATTTTATGATATGCATTGTCATTTATCATTATAGGGTTATTCATATTATAGGGTTATTCATAGTTATATGGCCCTTTATTCATATACTCAGATTCTAAATGTTCTCTAGTTTAGAATGGAAAACTGAAATATTTTATCGTTGGATGCAAGCAGCGGGCGCACCTAGACCGATCGACGGGCACCATGGTGCCCGCGGGCATAGGGTTGGGGACCTCTGCTCTATATCATAGACATGCAGAAGAACGAATTTATAACCAACTCAAGTGGACTCTATGATGTAGCCACTGTACAACTAATTGGAGTCACGGTGCTTTAACACTTCCACTTTTCTCCTAAAATCCAACTACGCCATCTATCCAACACCAGATTTTACCTTATATATGTCCCCTAGGAAATCTATACCCTTATATAGATTTTCTAGAAAGAAAAACAAAACTCAAATTAGCAGGATATGAAAATATTTGGTACGATTGCAAAATAAAATCAGTACGTTTAGATTACGTTTAAAACTATTAGGGACCGTTCATAAATGATGTCACGCTTTTTTACCATATATTTGACTTCCCCCCTTTGTCACAAAATGTCACACTTCAACATACTCCCTCTCCCTCTTTGTCACACGACGTGCTATCTTTTATGAGCATGATGTCACACTTCTTGTTACCCCCCCCTTCTCCCCTTGTCACAGTTTGTCACAATTTCATGAACTTCCCCTCGAAACATGACATTATTTATGAATGATCCCTGATATTCAGTCTAGAAAAAAGGGTTAGAAAATTTTAAAAAAAGTGTTTTGGAACGAAACATATAACATGGAATTGTTCTTATTAATCATTCATTCTTTTGAATAATGATACAGAAGAGGAATATATGAAACCAAGGGTTTTAATGAAAATGCGCTTTTTCTTGTCTGTGTCAAAAGTACACAGAAATGCTATAATTACTTATATGTTTGTATTGCTTGTTTCATTATGCGTTTTATTGTATAAATGTTTGGTTCGACCATAAAACAACAAAATGACCAATGAAATATGTTTAAGATATTTTTGTTATCTATAAAGGATATTTTGGTTTGAATAATCTTTTAAATATTTGAGTAGCTTATTCGTGATCTGAAAGTTTTGATGGGTAATTTTAAAGTCTGAAAAATATTCTATAGTTTCATTCTTTTGATTTATTTGAAGCGAATACGTCTTCTAATGTATAGCTTTAAATTCACCCCCGCCCCCCGTCCACGTCAGTTTGAAGTTTTCAAAATTATATGTTTTAGAAGAAAGAGTAATATATATCGTAAGGTCTTTAATATTAAACATAAAACATTGTTGGACAAAAAAAAGTAATAATAATAATAATGAAATATTTTGAAAAAAATGTCTTGTCTAAACTTTAGTATAATTGTTAATATTTAATTGTTTTATTGGTTATAGCAACAAAAAAAATACATATTTGTTTGAATTAGAAGGTATTTTATTTTATTCGTTGAGTTGTTATCGTAAAATCAGTAAAATAATTTAAAAAAAAGAATCAATGTGCTTACATTAACTCCAGATTTCTCCTGTGCGGAATTAGCCTGGAATAATCAATACATTCATTCAACTCTTCTCGAAAGAGAAAATAACTGAAGCAGAAACGTTAATTGTTAGTTCATACTTAGCTTAGAATTAAAAAAAAGACGCATAAGTTAATTAAGTCAATAATTTTTCTGTAACCACTCTTCGAAGTGCACCTTTTAATTAAAAGCGATCACTAATTCAGGTAGAAGTAAAAAAAAGAAGAAGCAAGAAATGTCGTTTCGCTATTTATTACATTTGTTTTTAATTAGTTTTTTCCCCCCAGAACGCTAGTTTAATGTGGTCCAAGCAAATTGTGAGGTACAATTACAAGAAAGCGAGTTTACAATATTGCACTTTTATAGTTTCTGAACGTTTTATTAAATTAAGAGTTTGAGAATTTAATTTTCTTCTAACGAAGTGTTGTTATTTTTCTGTGGAAAAAGTGTTTCTTAATTTTTTGGTGTTTTAAAATTTACTATAAGGTGGCGGAAAAATAAAAAATAAAAACAATGTGCAATGTTGTGTATTATAATATATAACAAACAAGAGGTTCCGTCTAGAACAGGAGTTTTCAACTTTTTTGGCTTGTGGCCACCTTATGGGCTCCAAATCGCGTCATAGCAGCCCTATTTTATATGTATATGCATATATGTATGCATGAATGTTGAATTATTTGTTCATGGGCGTTTGGGGTGGACCCAGGTTCCGTAGGCTTGCACACATAAAATAGGTTCAAAAATATTTGTCAGTTTTAGAAAAAACAACTTCATTGAATGAAACAACTGGCTACTTTATGTAAAATCCAAAAATATGAAAAGAAAATTTGTACAATAACAATCTCATAGGTACAAGAGCATCTTGTTCAATTCAAGAAAATGAAAAGATTCATTAGCAAAAAAAAAAAAAAAAAGCTCCGAGAAGAAAGTCTAACTATCACCTAATAATGATTGGGGAGGGCGTGGGGATAGATAAAAAATAGAACTAACCCTAAAAATCTGAAAGAAAAAAAAAGTATACACATGTAAGCAGATGAAGCAGTGAGGATGGAAGCAGTGAGAAAAGGAATCGACAAATTCGTCCAAAAGGTGAAAAACATTTGCTGAAGTTTTGAAGAACGAAAAAGTAGGTATTTTTGAGTACTTTATTTACTTAAATAAAAACAAACATGAGACTTAAATTATATAAACGTATTCTTGTTTCCAGGGAAGAATACTACCTGTCATATATATACTTGCAATATATTTGGCCAAAATAATGTGTAATATTTGAAATATTTGTGCAATTGTGTGAAATATTTTATCACTTTGAAATGATATGTTTGTAGTCTCCTTTCCGAGACTCATGGCTACCCTATTTTAATATTTTCCCCTGTATCCCCTTAAATTTGTTCTGTTGCCCTTAGGAGACCATATGGCATTGATAAACCCTGGTCTAGAACTGTAGGTAGCTATTTTCCCACATACACCTGCACCAAATTGATTACCTAGCTAGCAACCGGCAGCAGTCTGTCCATCTAACTCACCTTTAAATATACGGATTCGAACATTTTTCTATCTTTACGGGACCTAACCATTTCCGATCATCTTGGTTAAAAAGCCGTAAATACAAAAATTTACGGTTTTATAACCATTTAAAAATGGTTTCAAAACTAAATTTTTACCGTTTTTAAAAGGGCGTAGAATCTTCGAATCGTAGAAATCGTAAACGAAGCTTGCGGGAATCGAACCCGCTTAGTATGGCATGCCAACTTTGCTCTCTAACCATTCGGCCATCTGCACCACATAAAGCGGTCGTTTATTTATCAATAAATCTTTCTTTTCAACAGGAGAAGAAAGATTTATTGATAAAAAAAACGGCATTAAAATTGAGATTTCAGTTTTTGATTGGATCTAAAGCCATCTTTTGTCTAAATTTACTGTATATTGACGAAAATCATTTTTTTTGCTGCAAAAAAATAAAATACAAACAAGCTTCAGCAGCTCAAGTTATGGGTTCGCTCATTCGCAAACAGTTCGGGAATCCGATGTCTCCAATTTTTGATTTACGTGTGTATGTGTTTCTATTTAGTAAGCACTGCTTAAGCAACTTTTTTCTTCTTCTTTTTTTATATACACATGCAGATTTGAAGTGATAAATCTTTATTCACATTTTTACAACAACGTACGACCGGTAAGGTTTCGCAACCGAGATGGACGACCGATTCTTACTGAGCGCTTGTAAATTAAGGTTAGTTAAACGTTCTTTAGTAGAAACAGAATAAACGATTGTTTTCGCAATCAGCGGTTTGAGTACCATCTTTTTAATGGTTATTCAACTGTTGTAATTAAATATGGTAAAATAACAATGAAATAAATGGTTATTTTACTATTTTCTTACGGAAATTTTTAACAGTGTGGCTTTAGTTGTTAATCACTTCAAATACACCTTTTTCAACGGTTTATACATATTCAATCACTCGGTCGTTTATTAATTCATTTACTTATTTATTCATTCAGAAATATCCTTCAAAATCCAAAGTTTCGCGAGGAAAGTAAGCGCATTTAGTTCTGGTTGAACTGCATATCTGTTCATGTTGTACGTTGAAGTATCTTTCCAATCAAGTTTGTTCCAAGCAAATCCGTCTGCTAGATGACGATTTATATAGGAATGAAATTTCGCCGTAGGCGCTTTAACTGTTCAAATATGAACAGAAATTGTTCAAATATAAAAAAAAGTCTCTGCGAAAGCTCCTTCCAATACGCTTGTTCATAGGAACTTTGATCTTATGCCCAGAGTATACATAATTGTCTTCATTTTTGCCCATAGGCGCAAATGTTAAGATTTCTTGAACTGTTCAAAAAGTTTTTAAACCAAAAAGTAAAATGTGGAAATGAAATGGCCTTACGCGAGCTTAAGAATGGAAAAAAAAAATCTTCCGATCGATAATTCCTGCCAAACTTATTCGGGGGGGGGGGGGGGGGTGCAGACGGACAGGCAGACAGACATTATTATTTTTTTAGTTTTTACGGGAAAGTAGGCTAAAAAGGGAAGTAAATACTGAATATATAAACTAACAGTAAACATTTTATCTTCGCATACATGGCTGAAAGCACACAATTAAATCGGCGTCCCACCGGATGTAACAGAAACAAAAATCCGTAAACTTTGCGTTTGCGACTGCGCACGGGGTGCGATGTTGAAACACTGATATCGTGAGCTTCGATAACGTAAGATTTTTTTCTTTTTGACGCTAATAAAAATATCGCATTCAGACAGCAATAATTTGATGATTTTATGTTTATTTGAAGCTACAATAAAGGCTTTTTATTTATATTTATTCATATATTTTTAGTGAAACCAATTGTATTTCTACTCGCAATCAACCTTGGTTGTAGTAATTAGCGAGTAAGGTTAACTAGTGAAATGTACAGTTGAATAAATAAAAAGTTAAGGCAAACTTAAAATGAAAGTTTCACAGAAGGTTAACGGAATTTCAGTGGCACTTTCTTCAGTGCGAAAAATAAATGAAATTTTAAAAAATGAAAAAACAAATGTTGGTGGCTTTTTCCTGCATCGTTCAATTGAGAAACTCCGAAACATTTAAGATTCAACTTTTATTCCCTCAGTTGCAATTTTAGGTCCTAATTTAGGACTTAAACTCGGTAGTTAAACACTTAGTAATTTCATTGTGTGAATGATATAAATGGATAACATAGAGTACTTATATTATTCATGATAAAATAACAAATTGCTCACGTAAGCGTAGAGGCCTATTTTAAACTTAGAGAGGTTTATCCTCCACAATATAAATTTGAAAATGCTCATTTTTCAGGAAATATTTAAAGGGAATGAATGATTCTATTTCCAAACAATAACTACTTTTGCACACACAATCAAAATTTAATTAGTGCGCAACGCCCAGAGTGCTTAAAATAGAAGTTTACAACTTTAACATTGAAAAGTTGCCGGAGACTGTTTAAGTAGGGCGGAGCTGCATAATAGCTTCTCTTCATTAATCATCCACCAAAGTGTCATTATTTTTTAACAGTAAGGCCGGAAAATTAAAGTCAAAGATAACATTTTGGGCTGGGTTTGTGAAGATGATATAAATATTTTGGTAATTGTTTTTTTAATAAACTTAAATCGAAAGTTTGAAGATTGTGTACGAATGATTACAGATTGAGTTATCAAATAACGACTTTATGTAAGTAATTACAATACAGCAACGTCTCCGATTAACTAATAAATTTTTATTGGTATTTTTCAGTTAATTGATTATGTAAACTAATAGGGTCAGGTGGAGGAAAATGGGCCAGTTTTTAGCTACACACTCAGAAACATTTCCCATTTCTTTTCAATTGCATCTTAACATTGAATTCCTTAGATCAACTTTATATAATTTCAATATATTTTTTTAATTATGAAATAGTTTAACTGATCTTATAAAGTTGTGACCTATTTTACCTCATCGTGGGGTAAAATGTTTCACCCTGATTTAAAATGACTCATAATGCAAAATAATGCTGAAAACAGATTTTTATTACTTTGAAATCGAAAAACAAATGTGTAAGTGTAACACATTTAGCAAGATTTTGAACTATGATTACATTGAAAATTTAAAATAATATCGTTCTCGATTGTGACATATTGGTTCGCATAACACTATAACAACATCACTTCTCTCTACCAAGTCAACATTAACATTTTTTAATTTAATTTAAATAAGATAAACATAGATTGTTTAAATTTAGGAACTTGTTGCATTTATCAGGGAAAAAATAAGAATAGAATTACATAAGCCTAACCATGAACCATTTTACCCCATCCAAGAAAAACCGGCGTAAAAAAGAATGTATTTAATATTTTTCTTTCCTGCTCATCTGGAATTGTTCTCCAAAGTGTCTTAGTGAGGAAATCCTATAAATTTGGGCTGTTATTTGATAAAATGTGGAGCTTTTCAGAAGTTGGTAAACCATGTGTTTTGCACACTATCATCCAAAGCTTACAAAATAAATTTTTGTGTTGCAATACTTAAGAAACTAACTTTTTAACCGCATGACCAATTTTACCCCATCCTCCCCTAATGTTTTGAATAGAAATAAAGGTACGCGTCAGAAAACAGTTGAATCTAAAAGATACAAAACTCCCCGATTTATCAGGAGAAATTGAAAGAATATTGAGTTTGAAATATCTCAGTTACAAGTAAATTCAAGTTGAGTGCGAAAAATCGTGACGCCAACGTAAAACTACTTCTAACAAGCGTTTCGGGCTGTGCGTAGTAAAAATCAAAATGTTCGTCTGCAGTGAATTATCTATCTATTCGGTGTTGTATCTATCTTAGCTGCGACAGACGAACTATTTAAATCCCTCTGCCATATTATCTATCAGTCTCTCTATCTATATATCATTATCTCTATATTTATCTTTCGCTACATACTAATACATTCATTTTTATCAAAAATAGGTTAGATTGGTTTTTAAAATGAATTTATGAGCAATTATTTATTGTTATTATTTAAATGGCTTCAAAAAATCATGTTTTTTATTCTAGGCCAAAAGCTTTTTTTTTCCAACTTATAACGGCCATAAAAGGAAATAGTAGAATTATTACCCAACAAAACATCTACAGTTTTTAAGTTGCAGTGCATTCTATTGTTATATTTTGTCTGGGCGAGGCTGAATGCTTGAAAAAGTATTTTTTGGGCCTTAGAAATTGTACAGAAGTCATTACATATATTTTTATGACTGAATTTGTTGTAGCTTTGAAATAGAGAGTAATATTTTTCCCCACTGTTCATGTTCACAGTATATCTTATGAATGAGACAATTATTATTGGTTTCAAACAACATGGAGTTATTGGAATTGCATTATTTATGGGTGGGTATTATATTTCTTGTGCTATTGTCAAAAGTATCATGGTTCTGATATTACAATGGTTCTGCTGATACATCAATTTTAAAGCTATTTTAAGCGACAATGAGAAAGACATATACGAGTATAAGAAGAATTTATAATCTTCATAGTTTTACTTATATTTTCGCCTAAACATAATCTATACTAATATTATAAAGCTGAAGAGTTTGTTTGCTTGAACGCGCTAATCTCAGGAACTGGTCCAATTTGAAAAAGTTCTTTCAGTGTTAGATAGTCCATTTATCAAGGAAGGCTATAGGCTATATAAAAATAATTTAACTTTGTGCAAGTTAATAATAATAATATTATTATTTTATTATTATAGGCTATATATCATCACGCTAAGACCAATAGGAGCGGAGTTCCGAAAATTCCATAAAACAATCCTTTTCTATTGGAAGAAATTATCGCATCGTTTCGAGTTTGATACCATTGAAAAGCCCGCAAAAAACTATTCTAGAAAGAGTTTTGTCCTACGTGCTAAATATGGAAGCCTCTAAATTAACTAGAAAATAATTTATAAGCGTTTTTCTCTGTAATTTGAAATTATTTTGTCGCGGTAATCAACTTTAATTTTATTTGACTCTGATATGACCGTTTTATTTTATTTGCATTGTTGCATCGTTTCAACAATTGTTACAGATGCCATGTGAACAAACAAATGAATGAAGTTGCCATTGCTAAATAAATCAAATATATTAATAATCAACGTTTCTAGCATGTTGATGAGGCATTGCTGTATTTGCAAAATATAATTTAAGATAGACCGTGCAACGCTCGGCGTCGCAGCTAGTTATATATATAATTGCTAAAATGATCATTGGGTATAATACATAACTTGAAAAAAGAGGGAATAACTGCAGTTTATAAATAAGATTGTTTTGAATTAAAAGCGTTCTGTATTACGTACGTAACGTTTAAGTAAAGCATAAGGTTTATAAATTTAAGTAAGGTTTTGTAAGATATTTTTTACAAAAAATGAATAAAAAAATATTTTGAAAACATGTGTATTTTGATTTAGTTCTTAGTAAAACAAAGCTTACATGTAAAATAAATAATTTACATTCTCTACATTCGTATACGCAATTTTTTCGACATTTATATGTACAGAGTAAAAATAAATGACATATGTTTTCAAAAATATATCTTGCAATCATAAAACTTAATACACTGTAAAAAATTATAGTTCAACATTTCACCTAAAAATGGTGAAATGCATTATGACGGTGTAGTTTCATGTAGGTTCACCATTAATGTGGTTCAACTTAGTACCAAATGTTGGTTGCAGCTACATTCCCCCATTTTGGTGAGACGTTGAACTAGAATTTTTTACAGTGTGACTTGGGACTTGCTCAAAATTGTAAGTCACTCATATATGTATGTTTATTGGCAGCTCAATTATGTAAAGCTTTCAAAATCAGTAAGTCAGAAATAAATCAATAATGAATGGAAAGGGGACAAATATGAAAGTGTAACGACATTAAATTCGAAAATTACGATTTCAGATAATTTCCTCAACCGATCAACTCATGTAACCAAGACTTATGCAACCTGTTTTAAAAGACCTAAGCGACGCAAGTAAACAACTTAAGTTTGGCATGTATAATTCATAAACTAACGAGACAATTTGAGTGTTAACTATAAGTTGGAAAATCAATAACTCGAGGACTAAACCCGCAAGATTAATAGCTAGAATGATTTCCTCAAAGTAAAATCTTTATTCAATTAAAGTGGGAAAGGAAACCATCTTGGCTTAAGTGAAAAGCGCGATTTATTGTCCTATTAAGCACGCCACGAAAGTGTGGGATGGTCACTCATATACTTACTTTAATATCCCATTAACTTTGACATTAATATGAAATACGAAGCGTTGCCAAATATAAGGATTTATTTCCCATTTGGATCTCCTAATGGAAAAATAATGGGATTGTCTTCCAAGGGAATCAGGTAATGAGATAGATGTTATTGCTTGGAACATTTTACGTTATTAATATTTTGCTAAAATGACTTGATTATCTCAAGACTGCAATTTAATCTTTCTGGACTAAAAAGAAAAGCAATTTCGCCTTAAATTTCAAATATATTTTTTCCCAGCGTTATTCGATTCGAGATAACTCTCTTTTGTATAGTAAAAAATATATAAATAAGTAAATCATCGTAATCAATTTATGCGTAAGGGAAAATTTTGTGCAAAACACGCATCAAGTGAAGATATTTCTATTTTGTTACTTTAAATTATGTAATTTGTTCTCAATTCTTCCTTTTACTATGACAATTCTGAAACTAATATCGATATAATAGGACGAAAGGGCTAAGCACAAATGTGGTATTTACATATGAGATATTAACGATTAAAGTTTTGCACCTCCGTGTATTTGATTTAAATACTACGTTTTCAATTTTTTTTATAAAGGTATTCCCTTCTCATATGAACAAAAAAGTTTTGTATTTAGGTAAAGAAAGTGATAAGGAACCACATGGTGCAACAACTCAATTTCACCCAGAAGTGCTGATCTGACTTTTGTGCTTCTCACGGTAGTATAGTTGGGGACAACATTATTATGAAATAAAGCTGATCGTTTGAGACTGATATTGGATAAAAAAGAAAATAATACAAAAATGTCAAATTTTTATTTCGAATTTTAGGTTGCTAAAATACTACCAAATTTTATAACTAACTTTGTATGTCGAGACGCTGAACGTTAAAAATGCTTATGGATGTTTATTTTACATAACATAGGGTGGTCAATTAAAGCTACATTGATTATACCGAAGAATTCATTCAACAGCGCATGTCGGTTGGTATATTCATTGTAATAGGCGAACGCCTTTAAGTCGGTATATAGATTCTAATAGACAACATGCAGAAAACATCATGCAGACAAAAAGTTAAACCGTTCTTTTTCATAGGATCATCGTATCTGTTCAACCTGAGACGCGGCAGTCGGTTCACCAGAATGGTTTCTCGCATGCTGAAGTCATGCGCAGAAGATGCTCTTCGTCTTCGTGGCATCAAGCTTACCCTTTATGTGTTCTTGTTCTAATGCAAAATACAATTGTGGTTTTTTAGAATAATAGCTGTGGAAAAATCCATTAACCATTTGAGCTGATTTCAGCCTCTACATTTATGAGGGAATCTGATGTGGAGAGGCTTTGTCAATGCCATTTGTTTCATACCTTGCTTTAATGTGCTCTACGCATTCAAGTCAATTCGGTATGTAAATTAAATCACTTAAATGAACAGGCAGATATTATATCAAATTATAACTTTAATGAGTGAAAATACAAACTGGCCATTTATGTCTCGTTCCTTCTATGTATATTCATGCACGAGACCATAAGTTGAGTTGCATACATAACACGCCTTTTTTTTTTTTTTTGAATAAATGCATTATTAAATTTAGAGTCTCTAAATAAAAGTTAGTTCAAGAGTCAAGATTAATATTTTAAGCGTTGAGGAGTTTTTATAATCCTACCAAATCTTGAGGTTTTGACAGGCTTTTGTGGAGTTTTATTTTTAGGACTCTTTTGAGCAGTGTTACTGGGACTTTCCTGAATTTCAAGGTTTTTCTTAGGGCTGCTCGGAATTTCCTGATTTTCTTTGCTTTCTTCAGCTGCTAATGCAGTTGTTTGTTTCTCTTCTTCATTTAAAGTGCCCTCCAACTCTCTCTCTTTTAAATGTATTCTGTTTCTTCGACATTGTTTACCATCTGGTGTTTCCACAATATACGATCTTAGATTAGGATCTTTTGATATTACTTTTGCTGGTATCCAATTCCTGTGTCCTTCTTGTAACAATATGTTTTGACCAGTGAAAATATCTTTTAAATTTTTCTTATATTTTCCAGAATAAGCTTCTTGAGATTTTTCCAACTTTTCAATTACATTAGGAACTTTAAATAGTGGTTTTAATTCTTTCATAGTAAATGTTGATGGTGTTCTTAATTTTCTTCCCATTAAGAGACATGAAGGCGATGGTAAATTCTGTTTTGGAGAGTTGTTATGTTCTAAAACTGCTAAATTTGGATCTCTATGTGATTTTATAGCTTTTACAATTAATCCTTTAACACTTTGTATGGAACGTTCAACTAATCCATTTGACTTTGGATAGTACGGACTTGATGTTACATGTTGGAATCTATAATCTTCGCTGAACTTTTTAAATGCTTTCGAGCTATATGGTGGTCCATTGTCAGACATAACAATATTGGGAATTCCATGAGTTCTAAAAATGCTTTTAAGAGCTAAAATAGTTGATGCTTCGGTCTTGTTTTGCAGTCTTCTAATTTCAACAAATTTTGAGTGATAATCAACTGCTATTATGTAATTTTGGTTCGACACATACATAAAATCTATTGCAATTTTTTGCCTAGGAAGTTGAGGAATTTCATGTGGTTTTATGGTTTCTGGAGAATTGCTTTTGGAGTATGCTTGACATATTTCGCATTTGATTACTTCATTTTCTATTTGCTGCATTATTCCAGGCCAGTAAATCGTTGATCTAGCTCTATTTTTACAAGTTGTGATTCCTTGATGTGCAGCATGCATTAAATTAAGAAGTTCTTTCTTCATTGCTTGAGGAATAATGACTCTGTTTCCTCTGTAGATGATTAAATCTTTTAAGTGCAATTCTTCCTTACAATGAAATAATCCTTTAAGAGAATCCGGTAAAATTTTTATGTAGTCTGGCCATCCATATTTTATTAAATTTATTAATTCTTGCAAAACTACATCTTTTCTTATTTCCTCTTTCAACCTTTCTACATTTTCATCTCTTATGCATAGTAAAGTGTGAACCGTTTCTGTATGGCCCTCCAAATAGTCCGTTTTAAATTCATTTTCCAATGGATCTCTTGGCAAATAATCAGCTATGTACATTTGTTTTCCTGGTGTGTATTTTAACTTTATTTTATACTTTAAAAGTCTCATCACCATGCGTTGTAGTCTAGGAGATAAATCTTGCAATGGTTTCTCTATGATTTTTAACAAAGGTTTATGATCTGTTTCAGCTTGAAAATCAATACCCCACAAATTATAATGGAATTTCTCGCATCCAAACATAACAATACTGGGAATTCCATGAGTTCTAAAAATGCTTGTAAGAGCTAAAATAGTTGATGCTTCGGTCTTGTTTTGCAGTCTTCTAATTTCAACAAATTTTGAGTGATAATCAACTGCTATTATGTAATTTTGGTTCGACACATACATAAAATCTATTGCAATTTTTTGCCTAGGAGCAGAAATATGCTCAATTTGAGCATATTTCTGCTGAGTTGCATTTAAACTAGAAGAAGCATAGGATATAACTTTTCCTTCTTGCATCAAAACTGCTCCCAATCCATGCTGACTTGCATCTGTGGATAAAATTACATCTTTATTTTTGTCAAAAAATGCTAAAACAGGTGCTTCTGATATTAACCTTTTCAAATCATCGAAACATTCTTGTTCTTGTTTGCCCCAAATCCATTTTGTCTTCGTACTTAAGAGTTTTCTCAATGTTGATGTACTTTCAGAAAAATTAGGAATAAACTTTGCTAGATAGGTTATCATTCCAATAAAGCGTTGAAGCTCACTTCTATCGTTAGGAGCATTTAACTTTGTGATGGCATCTATCTTCTTATCTTCTATTTTAATTCCATCTTCAGTAAGTACATGACCTAGATATTTGGCTTTTTGAACTGCTAATTGCAATTTGCTTTTGCTAAGTTTTATTCCATAGCTTCTAAGTCTTTCTAGAACCTTTTGTAATTTTTCATTATGTTCTTCTAAATTCTTGCCAAATACTAATATGTCATCTAAATAATTTACTGCACCTTCCAGTCCACATAATGCATCATAAATTGCTTTCCCAAATACTTCTGATGCACTATTCAATCCATAAGGTAGTCTTTTAAAACTGTAACGACCAAATGGTGTTGCTATAGTACAGAGTTTGGAACTTTTTTCATCCAGTGGTATTTGCCAAAACGCTGTCGATGCATCCATAACTGTAAAAAATTTGGCACCTTGAAGCTCAGAAAAAATAGTTTCTTGTGTTGGCATTTGGAAGTGTGGTCTTTGTATAACTTTATTTAGTTCTCTTGGATCCATGCATATTCTTACTGCTCCATTCGGTTTTTGTACAACAACAATTGGATAAACCCTCATTCCGTTGGTTCTTCAGTCTTCTCAACAATTCCTTTTGATTCCATCGAGTCCAATTCTTCTTTAACTTTATTTCTTAAAGATAAAGGAATTTTCTTGCTTGAAAATACTCTAGGATTACTATTTTCTTTAAGAATAATTTTGTGAACCATTTTCAGTTTTCCTGTACCTTTAAATACATCTTCATAATTTTGGATTATAGCTTCTGCGGAGCATTTCATTTGCGATGAATTAATGCTAGAACAGTTTCTACTAATTAAAGATAATTTTTTTAGCGCAACTATTCCCAGAACAAGCTGTACATTTCTTATTGCTACAAAAAATTCTAGGTCTTCTTGAAGATTTCTAGCTTTACAGTGCAATTTACATATTCCTTTAATCTTCACTTCATGACCTGTATATGAACTTAATTTTCTACTTGTTGGAAAAATCTTAACATTTTTCATTTTCTTTATAAGGTTAAACGGAATTACGTTTACCTCTGCTCCAGAATCTAATTTGAATGAAATATTTACATCATTTATACTTAGACACTCTGTCCATTCAATAGAATTTAATTGTTTAGGAGATTTGTCTTCAGATATGGATAACAAAATTTCATTATCATTTTCATTTTCATTTACCGCTTTAACGTTTCGACTTTGGCATTGTGGCGCAAAATGATTTTCTTTTTTACATTTCTTGCATATTTTCCCCCAAGCCGGACATTGTTTAATTTTGTGATTTTTTTCCACATCTCCTACAATTTTTTATTATTTTCTCATTTGGCGCTGAGAAACTCTTATTTTTTGTAAAATGTTCACCAATTTTTCCCTTTTTTAAAGAATGAACATTCATATTACTCTGATCTTGCATAGCTTTGAACTGCATTTTACTCAATTCATCTTCTTTACACATTTTTATCACTTCATTTAAATAAAGATCTGGTTCTTTTAATAAACATTGTTGTAGCGTTTTATTGTTTATACCCAATACGATTCTATCCCTAATTAAGCTGTCAGTCTGGTCGCCAAACTCACAAGTGCTCGCCAATTTCTTCAATTCCGTGACAAAAGAATCAAATGTGTCAAAATCCTTTTGACTTGTGGCGAAAAATTTAAATCTTTCGAACACAACATTACGTTTAGGTTCAAAATATTCATTAAATAATTTTATTACATGGTCATAATCTGCCTTTTATTCATTAGTTAGCTCAAATGTATTATATACTTCTAGAGCTTCTTCACCAATAAAATTAAGCAATATAGCAATTTTGAGCTTACCTTCTTTATTATTTTTCTCAGAAGCTTCCATACACAGTTGAAAACGTTGTTTCCACCGTCGCCAATTTTCAGCCAAATTGCCTTGGAACGACAGTTGTCCGGGAGTTGTGAAATTATTCATTATTTTAATTTTTATTTATTACTTCCGGATTAATTCGTTTTTACCGACTGCCACCATGTTTCATACCTTGCTTTAATGTGCTCTACGCATTCAAGTCAATTCGGTATGTAAATTAAATCACTTAAATGAACAGGCAGATATTATATCAAAACATAACTTTAATGAGTGAAAATACAAACTGGCCATTTATGTCTCGTTCCTTCTATGTATATTCATGCACGAGACCATAAGTTGAGTTGCATACATAACACCATTGAATTCATTCTTCTCCAAGTATACTGTTTTTGTGCCTCACAAAAAACGATAAGGAAGTTTTCGATTTTTTGGTTTTATTTTTATTTGATGGAATAACGTTTATAAACATCATCTATAAAAAAAATTTGTTTTGCGATAAATATTTATTTTTAAAATAATTTTTAAAGTTCAAGTGCAGTAAGCGACACAAAAACAATTTTCAGTGCAAGTGCGCCACACTTAACGGAAAAACGTCACCATTCTGTGGTGACACTGCATTAGGAGCGACACCCCCAGGGTTTGAGTTCCGAAGATGTCCACCAAAAAGGACTAGTAGAACAAAGTTTTTACTGCATTAGGTTTGCCTTTAAAATGTTCGCAAGCGATACAAGTCGCCATGTAAATAATTTCGCTGCTCAAAATGGGATGAAATGAAATTACATCATAAATGTTCCATTTGGCTTATTGCTTGACTGACCTTTTACTAATCTGGACTCTATAAGGAAATAATAACTTCAATGCGACAATGAAATAATGATGAAAAAAATAAAACTAGTTTAAGAGCAAAGTAAAGTATCCAGTGAAACGTAAAGTGTTTGGTCAGGGCTGACTCGCTAAGTTCCACCCTGTTGTTTTCCTCGTGAGATATTTGAAAACATAATTAAAAATCAATGATTGGTTTTCTGAGTCTGGCGTTGTTGAATTGCAGAGTTTTGTTTTTATTGTCTTCACTAAATTTAGCTGTCAAAATAGGAATTTTTAATGGGTCGAGAGTTTACTATTCAATTTTATTCTGCTTAACTGATGTTTACAACCCTAAAAACTGATTATTTGCTCCCAAGTGTTACTTAAAAATTTTCCCACAGCAATACACTTGCTGTACTGTTAAAAAAATTTCCGTAAGAAAATAGTAAACTAACTATTTATTTGATTGTTATTTTACCATATTTAATTACAACAGTTGAATAACCATTAAAAAGATGGTACTCAAACCGCTGATTGTGAAAAAAAATTGTTTATTCTCTATTTATCCTAAAGAACGTTAAACTAACCGTAATTTTCAAGCGCTCAATAAGAATCAGGCGTCCATCTTGGTTGCGATACCTTACCGGTCGTACGTTGTTGTTAAAATAGGAATCAAGTTTTATCAGTTCAAATATGCATGTGTATACAAAAAAGGAGGAAAACAAAGTGGCTTAAGCAGTGGTTACTTAAAAGAAACACATACACACGTAAATCAAAAATTGGAGACATCGGATTCCCCAACTGTTTGCGAATGAGCGAACCCATCATTTGAGCTGCTGAAGCATGTTTGTATTTTAATTTTTGCAGCAAATGAAATGATTTTCGTCAATATACTGTAAATTTAGACTAAAAATAAATGTGGATCCAATCAAAAACGGAAATCTCAATTTTAAGGCAGTTGGCCTGTTGGAAAAGAAGATTTATTGATAAATAAACGGCCGCGTCACGTGGTGTAAATCGCCGATTGGCTAGCGCGAAATGTTGGTATGCCATACACCCCAGGTAGATTCCCGCAAGCTTCGTTTACGGTTGCAACGCTTCGAAGGTTCTATGCCTCGAAATGGTTCAAAAACGGTAAAAATTTTGTTTTGAAACCATTTTTAAATGGTTATAAAACCATAAACTTTTGCATTTACGGCTTTTTAACCAAGCTGATTGGATATGGATTAGGTCCCGTAAAGACAGAGAAATGTTCCAAACCGTAAATTTAACGGCGAGTTAGATGGACAGACTGCTGCCGGTTATTTAACCGTAATTTCATGATGAAATTTCTAACAGTGTGAACTACAATGCTGTGACTAATAGGTGTCTGGTTATTGAACTCTTTTTGCTAGAGAAGGTGTCATGGTACTAGCAAGCTAAGTGGTCAAGCAATACGATGCGCTAGTGCGAAAACCGAAATTAGGTATTGGATGAAATTTAAATAGAAATTAATTTTTGATCTCGGGACTGAAACGTTGAACTTTGTATCGATCTTCTGTAGAGATAAGACAAACTATTTAAACTAAGATTTTACTGCAATAACTGAATATGTCTCACACACCTATAAGTATTGCCATGAAAATATATATCATGCTAAAGCTTTAACATGCGCTTGATCACGTTATTGGCTTTGAAACCAAGCGTTCACCACATGTTTCAGAAGTCAGTTTGCTTCAAAACTAAGTATAAATTCCGAGTGAAATAGAGAAACCGACAATATAAGGCGCCATTTGAGAGTTCTAATTACCTTACACAAAGGAGTCTTATTACTCCATTTACATCATTGAACTTAGAAAAACAACGCCATTTCTTCTTCTTTGATTGCACATAATTAAGGTAAGAGCAACGTTTAATGCTCTTTCGACCATTATATGAGCCTCCGAATAGTACTTAAAGATGTTTAATAGCTGGGAGGCGGATAAGTGAAATAGTAGCAGAAAGAAATAATGCTAATTTTAAACAAGTTTATGTGGTGAAATAAAAGAAAGTGTTTTTCCTGTGTCATCTTTTATTGGAGATAATTCTTAGAGAACTTTAATTAACACATACCTGTTGAAAGATTAAAGGATCGCTGATAAATATGATAAATTTAAACATGAAATTTCCACGATTTTCGTCATTTACAAAATTCAATAGTGCAAGCATATTCAACCAAGAATTACGACGAATTATCAGACAAGAAAAGCAAGAAAAAAAGTAGTTATATGTTTTAAATCTATTTTTAATATTTTATTATTTTGCCGTTCCCGTGTCCTCTTTAATTTGCTACAACTCTAAAGTTATTTTATTTAGCACATACCTGTTCAAAACTTAAAATCAGCTGATATATATGATAAATTTAAACATGAAATATACATTTCTTTTGTCATTTACAAAACCCAATGCAAGAGTTCAGCTATGACGAAGTAGAATTTAAGAAAATAAATGTTTGTGTGTTCTTTTTAAACCTAGTTTTAATATTTTGCCTTGTAAGTAGTAGAGATGTAACGAATAGTGATTTGGCCGAATAGCCGAATACCGAATATTCGGCCACTTCTTCCAGGCCAAACCGAATATTCGGTCCTTTCTTCTAGGCCGAACAGGCCGAAGCCGAATATTCGGCGGCCGAATATTAAAATTTCTAAAAAATCGTTGTAATAGAAAGTATTTGTCAAATTTTAAAATTATTCGCAAAGTCAAACACCAATTACACACAATCTATGATGTATGATTTAATTTTGTTTGTAGAGAATTTAGAACTATTTAAAACTAATCTATTTTCACTATTGTTTTGAATGTAATAAAACTAAGAATTTCACCCACAAGCAAAATAGAAGTGACAGGTTTTACGGTAGTAAGCATTAGCATTATTTTACTAATTATTTAATTGCAATGAAAGAAATACTAGTACGTAAAGAACTTTTACCTTGCTCAAAACAGTTTCATGAAGACATTTTAAAAGTTATAAAAGTTAATATTTTTATTTTATTGGGTTTTTACATACCTATTTTTAAAAGATCTATTAAAACTTAATACACTTAACTGGAATACGTTTTTATTTTCAAAAACCACAATAACTTATGCTATCTAAATATTCATGATATATTCTGGGCTTTTCACATTTCTCTCTAACCCAATATTCACAATAAATCAGTCTACCCAAACAAAGTCTGGCTTCCACTTTGTTAATAATAACAAAATGAATTTATCATATTCTCCATTATAATTAACTATTGGCAGCTTTTTGGGAGCAAATGCTAAATAGAAAATATATAATATTAAAACTTTAAAATGTGTTTTTGCTCAGTCAAGCCTAAAACAAGATTTTAAAAAATAGTTTATTCTAAATTATATTTATTTATTAAAACTATAGTGGACTAATGTACTCTTTTGGAATGATTACAATACAATTTTAAATGTTTAAAATCTACTCATTTCTTCATTTTTTTACTTTTTTTACTGCAGCAGAACTATTCGGCCGAATAGTCCATCAATATTCGGCCAGGCCGAATATTCGGCTGGGTTATGAAATGGCTATTCGGCCAAAGGGCCGAATACCGAATAGTATCCGAATCTTCGTTACATCCCTAGTAAGTAGTAGCTTAATCCGCATAGATTGTACTGCTATTATGAAAACTAATCTTCTTTCCGATAGAGAAGACTGTAATGGAATCAGTTAAACGTTTCTGATAAAATATGTACTTAGCATATTATGCGTTTAAAATTCGCACAAAATGTGCTTTACCTTAAAAATAGCTATTCGTCCCTACTTAAAATTCAGAAAAAATACGAATTTAAAAAGTATAACTTTAAACACGCGGACGTGATTACTCGCAACATTTTTTAAGTAAATATTATTGTGATACTGATTCAAACAGTTTCAAAAAGTTACTGAACATACATTTTTACGTAATCCTTCCCTATATGCTATTAAATTTTTTTTTAACTTTTAGTCCGAAAGTATTTTTGTTTTCCAATTAATGTAATACCCTTTAGTATTTGTGATCGATTACGAGTTAAATATAAAAACTGTCCATAGTAGCCCTGCATAACTCAGAAACTCGGCTTTTTTTTTCAAAATAGATTAACAAATAGACGTTAACAAAAGATATAAAATGTATTTATTTCAGATTTTCAGGAAACAAAATAGAATACACGCATTTCAAGATTTTTAAAATGTTACATATAAAGAAATTTAAACAAACAGCGATCGAACGAAATGTTGCTTGCAGTTTACATTGTGCTACAAATTGTTACGGGTCACTCAAATACATATTATAAAAATTATAAGTTTGGTTTGGTAATTAATAAGAAAAACTCCAAGTCATGTAACATATTTTTATTGCAGAAGTTCTGCATTAGAATTCAAAATTAATAGAACATGTTTTCATTATTTTTTTTCTTTGAAAAAAAAAATGCTTTTGTAAGAAAGGGATCATTCATAACTGATGTCACGCTCCGAGGGGGATTCGTGAAATTGCGACAAAGTGTGACAAGGGGAGGGGGTCGGCTGAAGTGTGACATATTGTGACACAGGGGGGAGGGGGTTAAATATATGAAAAGAAAAAGCGTGACATCATTTATGAACGACCCCAAAGAAAATAACAATATTCAACTAGTAAATGCAACGCCTCCGGGGTCACTCAAACTCACATTTCAAAAACTATAACTTTAATCTGGTAAATGACAACATAAATCCCAACTCATTTAATATATTTTTATTACGGAAGTTCTACATTAGAAATAAAAATTAATAGAACCCATGTTTTTTTTTTCTTTCTTGTGAAAAAAATGTTTCAATAGTAAAGAGAATAACATTATTCAACTAGTAAACGCAGCAACTCTCTGACACTTTTTGTGTTTCTTTTAGTATTACTTTTTAAATTTTATATTAAGCACAAAATTTGGGAGGCTTTACCAACATTATAGCCTTTACAAAATAAATAAATTAATAAATCGAAACACTTTTTCATGAATAAATTAAAATGTAAATAAATTGTAAGCGCCTGTTTATCTTTCAGACTGCGAAATGTTTGTAACGTGTTTGAATAACCCTTCTGGGAGAAAGCTTATTATATTATTCATAAATTATGTAATTATTTTTATACTTTCTTGCATTACGATGATTAACTCTAATTAGGGAAATCATCTGAATTGGTTTTTTAATCCTTTAGCATGTTGTGTTATAAGTCTTCGCCATTCAAGGGAATTTTTAGAAGTAAATAATTAAGTGTTTCCATTTAGAAATAATGTATTGTATAGTAGGATTTGAAATGTTCAATTTAATCTTTATTGACAATAATACATTTTTTGTGGTTAGAAGTTTAATATTGAAAGCCAATGATTAAGTGATTTAAATAAGTGAGTGCAGTTTTGTTTAAAATGTTGCATAAATAATTGTTGAAAGTTAGCATGACTCTCGAATTTATTTACTTTTATGATTGTTCAAACCAATTATTTGAAAGAAAAATAAAGTAGATTATTTTTATTTTAATGGAAACTCATGTCTGAAAATATTTAAAATAAGCTGTTTAATAATCCGTTTGAATAAATGACTTAATAGCACACAGTTCAAATTTGTTTTCTAGGATATCTGCTTAAAGAAAACCTGTAGCATCCACTAAAAACTCTGCGCTGAAGAAAAGAAGCTTTAAAAATTAAAATTATAAATGATGTAACAATCTGTGAAACTATGCTAACCAGCAATAATTATGCTCATATATCTGCCTAAAGCAAACAAATTGAATCGGACCTCAAGTGCACCCTTAAGCTAATTTTCAAAATAAAATATATAAATACATTGACAATATGTATATCTGGATCGAATAGCAATCTTTACTTTTCTGTATTGCATGACGGTTTCTGTGGAAAAATATGATTCTAAGAAATCAGGTGTTGCAGCATTTAAAAAATTTATTAACTTTTGTTTACCTGCTGCAATTTATTGAATATGCAAGAAGGAAATTATCTACAATTTTTCTTGGAACCAGACCTTATTTTCGTAAAGTAATTTGGCTCTTAGGTTTTTTTTTATTTCCATTATTATTATTATTAATATTTACTTTCCTTTGGTATTCATTCAGGCACTTTGTTATTGACCTAGTAATGGATAGATTATCACCTTAAAAGCAATAAATATAATTCGAAAATATATATTTATTGCTTTTTTTATTTTATATCAATCACAAAATTTGGGAAGCTTTACCAACATTATAACCTTTACAATATATATATATATATATATAATAACTATAAAAATAACCATGAAAATAACTATTTCAAATATTCACAACCCCTACTAAAACTAACATAACACATTCAAACACGAAATACTTTTTGTAATGTTTTTTTTATTATTTAATGGGCCCAGAAATAAGCCAAAGCACGGCAGCATTTTTCTAAGAACTTTAGCTATAGGTGTAAAATAATTACCATTTAAAATTATTATTATTAGTGAAATATTGTGTGCGTTGATTTTTAATGCAACTTTGCCGTTTTTTTTTTTTTTCGATTTTTCAATTTATTTTTATATTATTTACATGAATAAAAACTGCTTCAGAAACCTAAATTTTAAACGATTTAACTTTCGCTTGATATATTTTCTTTACATAATAACGATAATACACATTCAGCATATTTTTCGCGTATCGTTAAACGAAAACGCACCGAGTCCATCAAAAATCCATTAAATACGGAATTACGTTTTATGTCCGGTGCATTTAAATTTACATTTTCCCTACTGTTGCAAAAAATATCTCATCCTCATTCTTGAATATTTTTACAACGTAAAGTAGAAAATTATGATCAAGGTAATTTTGTTTAGAATTTCCCATCAAGATATTTCGTATTTCTTCATTTTTGAAAGCGTAATTTTAAAAAGATTAAGAAATGCTTTAACATTTTCATAATATGTATAAGTTAAAGTTTTTAAATTGCTTGTAAGAGAGTAATATTACATTTTTAAGCTAAATTTACAAAATAATTTATTTCTTTTTACTAAGAAAATCGAGCTTTGAAACTTTTTTTTGGACGTTAGGCTTTTACTAAATGCAATTCTTTAAATTGGCAAAAATTTAACGAATTTACAGAACATCTTTATTTTTAATAAGTCTGCTTAATCGTCATTTGCTTGGAAAAAAATTACTTGCTTTTTTTTTTCAATTTGTTTATTATAAGTTAGAAGTAAAAAATGGTGTTTTGAGGTCTGTAATAATGCACAAAATTACAAAAGTGCTTGTTTGAGGTAAGTACGTATCGATAATCCCCCCGCAAGAGGGCGCGGATAGCTGCGCATGCTCCGCTCTATATTATACATTCAGTTAGCTCTGTAGTCATGTAGAAACAACTTGTAGATTTTTGTGTGCGCATTAAATTTATGTGGTTAATGTTCAAGTGGTTAAGTTATTGCCCCACACCCCGCATGTCTCGTACAGTGCTACCTTTAAATGATAAAAAAAAAAAAAAAAAAGGGAAAAAAAACATCATCAAAGAAAGCAACATTTTATACTTGTCTCTTAAAAGATTACAATTGCAATCATTAACATAAACAATAATAATAATAATAATACATATAAATAAATAAATAATGGAATTTATTTCTTTCCCATTTTGCTTTTAGTTTTTTAATTTCGACTGCAATATCAGGACATGATTTTGTTATTTAAATAATTCGACTCCACATTTAATCTGTATCGTCCTTTTATACTGACAAGTATAGTTCTGTGCAGAGTATATATGGATACGCAAAGGAGAAAAAAAGTAAAATCCATGTGTTCCAGCAAACGAGTTGGATGTGGAACCTTCATTGTTTCCAAATGGTATTATACTACAAAACGTATTATAACTACTCAAAGAGCTGCAATTAAGACATGTCTATTTCCAAAACCTTTTAAACATTACATTTTCATCAAATATATCTGTGTGGTATGTGCAGCTCCAAAACCTGTTAAATAAACTAAAACTTTCAAATGCCTATTTGGATAAAAGTAGGTTTAAAACCAGTTATATCTCATCTTTCAAATATTGTCCCAACAGTGACTATTTTTTTCTTTTTTTACTTCCGCAAATTACTTATTTTCTTTATAAATGTAATGGTAGCTGTGAGTGTTTCTTTTGTTTGAAAGAACAAGGATACAGGTGGAATATATAAAGCAGTTAGTTGAACTTACACAAGCTAAGCATATTATATCCAAGCTGTTAAGTTACATTATTCATAAAACAATGTAATTATACAGCTTTTGACTGAACAAACTGACAGTTTTTCTTTTCACATTTTTTTCCCCAAAGTGATTCCAGATTAAGTTGCTTAAAACAATTTGCTCAAAGTTTCCACAAATTTTCAATTTTGGATTTGACAAGTTTTAACATTTGCCTAATCCTGAGAATACTGAAGATTTATATTTTAGTTTGTGAAGCGGATATGAAATTTCATGTCTTAATAAATAATAATTATTCTTTTAAACGTGATTTGCGAACAATTTGCCTTTTGTTGTTAAGCAGTCTACGCGTGATTGTTGTATTTGAACCTAAAATCATAGCAGGTACAAGAAGTTGCTCTCAACCTTACTTAGTTACTAATTTCAATAAGGTTCAATCAAAACACAATTATCAATAAAAATTTAAACCGGAAGCAGCATTTTGTTTCTTAGAATAAAATATAACATAGAACACAATATAAAGCTTTTTTAAAATCTAAAATGATATTTTAAAAATAGTTACAAATGTCCAAATTTTGGATCATAAATTCCATGCAAAAACAAAAAACAAAAAAAAAAAAAAAAAAAAAAAAGGTTCATGACTCACAAGAAGTTGTTATTCTTCAAGAGAAAGTAATTATATTCCTTAGATAGGACACCTCCCTCTCAGAAATAGAACTCTCACTTCTTACGATTATGCAATCGTGAAGAAAATTTCGTTATTTACAACGATACTTTCCTCGCGCGATCACGTGACTTAAAAAAGTTACTACACAAATTTCGGCAATTTGACGAAAGGTTTACTCGAGCATTTTTCACGAAGCCATTTCGTCAAATACGACGAAAGTTTCGTGAGAATTGAGCATGTGTTTCTGAGAGTGCTATAATGTTTGTATCGCTATTTTGCTAAATAATTAGAAACATATATATATCGTTTTTTAATAGAACCTCATTGTTATTTTATTCTTTTGGATAATCCAATTTCATGCTAAATCTTGTCAATATTTGTCAAGGTTTCCGGATATGAAACAAACAAGCCGACACACACGCAGACTTTTAGGTTTATCGATGCATATTATTGACTTTTTTAAAGAGGGCTCCTACAATTGTCCTGATGAATATCATACAAAAATAACTTTTAATCCTCATAAAGTAATAGAGAGAGACAGTTGCAATGAAAAATGGAATTTCAACTTTTGCCAGTAGGAAAAAAACACATGGAACTGAATCATGCCATAACAAGATTGGACGCATTTTTATTGCATCAGGTACAGCTTACTTTAAAAGAATTTTTAAATCCCAGATTTGTTCAAGATTTGATTTGTATGGAGACGCTTCAATAGTCCCTCCCTTTCAGACGTTATTTCGATATTCCGTTTAAATTTGTTTAAAGGGATTATTTATTTTATTGAACTTATTTCAAGGGAACCCTCGGCTCTTCAGAGATAAAGGATTTATTCTACAGCAGTTTTACATCGACTGAAATGAATTCTTCAAAATAAGTTTAATCCCATTTTGGTGTGCTTCTTCGACGTTATATTTATTCAAAATACAGCAGAATTGTGGTTTAAATGTTTACATTCTTTTGAAAAACTAATCTGTTTTGCAGACGTTCGAATCTGAATTATAACACAAAGGTACCTACTTCAACTTTATTTTAGCATTTTAATGCAAGGGATTCCATGAAACAAAATGAAATTTCAATTTTTATGTGTTCTTAATTCTGTTTAATTTTTAGGATAAAATTATGTATTTTGTTTAATGAAAGACGAATGCCCACGTTATTAAAAAGTTTAAATGTAAATGAAAATATGAAATAGACATAAACATTGTTTTCATTATACGCGACATGAGGGGAACATGATTTGCATTTCTAAGACATGTAACATAAAGCTGCATTTACGTATTGTAATCGTTAGCAGTTACGTATTGTACAGACTTAAATTTGACACTTGTGCTGCATCCTAAATTTGAGGGTAATGAGTTGCAAGGGTACCTATCGTCGTTTTCGGATAAATGTTAATAAATCCACATAGGACATTTGACTAAGACAGTAAATAAAAATTTGAAATTAGTTAGCATTTTTTTTTTTTGTAAACTTACCTTTCATTTAAGGGTTTTTAAACAGTGTTTGCTGTTTTACATAGTGAATTAAAATATTTAACTTGCAATGTTTCAAAAGTACAGTTTTTGACTTAAGACATTTCCTTAAACGCCGACGATATCTAATTTTTGAAGTGTGAGTTGAGGAATAAATCGTTTACTGTGAAGTTTTTGTACAGCATTCTCCAAAACTATGAATTAAAAGCTTATACATAAAAATGCAAAGCAAAGCCTGAAAATCACTTAAAAAAAGTATGGCCAAATAAAGGCCGGTGGTGAAACCTGATTTCATTATTTATTTATTTTGACGTGCACATTAAAGTTTATAACGGTTTGGGCTAATTTAGAACAATTTGAGCTTTCATTTGTTTTACTGATCGCAATTTAATTCACCGAAAATTATGAAAATAATCCAGACTCTTAGTAAGGCAAAATGCAATTCATACACATTTCGTCTAATATTCGTAACCTGTGCAATTTGGCATTTTAAGTCATTGCCGGGACAGAAAACCTTTTAATCATGGCGCTTAAATACGCCGAGTTAAAGTAATATATCTGTAGATTTAGATATATTGCTGCAAGTGCGCAACAGCATGAAGTGAAAACTTAAAGACATTACAACATCCCCATGCTTTACGTCATGCAAAATAAAAAAAATTATCTGATATTAGAGCGAAAGCTTCTCTGCACTACTTCTTCGTAACCTGACATTAGAGTACGCGTATTGAATTATTCGTTTCTCGGGATGCCGCAGGGTAAACCTTTAACCTTCCTCACACTGAAAGCGAGAGGAGAATGGGGTACAAAGAATGACAGAGCGTGCAAATTTCAAGAGTTGAAAGGGGGTGTGAAAATCAACGTTTCCACGAATTAACTCTGGCTAAGAATTTGAGGCAACCTTGGAAACAATCATTGGCTACTGTGCTCGCTGGCTACTGGGTGTGGAGAAGAGGGGGGAGGGTGGGCGCACTAATGGCATAGGTCAGAGAGGTAAGAAAGCAAACTGAAACTGGTATATAATTATCACTTTTTAACTGTTGACCAATCAGCAGTATGAGCATGTGACGTATTCGCGATTTCTCTTCGATCGTGACGTCTGGTGAATGGTCTGACCAAAGGGTCTGACTACCATAAATAGTTTGACGTAATCTTTAAAGAGGGCGGAAATGAATGGCGGTAATGTGCATTGCATTTTCTATAGAACACGTTTTTTTTTTTTTTTTTTTCGCCGCTTTGCAAGGCAAACTGTGAAGGTGGCGGTATGTCAGGAAGCGGTTTAACGAGGTTTAACGGTCACAAAAAACAATGAATCCGTATACTTCAATTTCATCCCCACGCCACTCACAACAAACATACTCCTATAAAAATTTGAATCTCTCCCGTTGGCTAGGCGCGTAGTCAGTTATTGCACAATGATAAAGATAACTATATATCATCCAAAATAAAAGGAAAGAAAGAAAAAAAGGAACATATTTAGAAAACAATTGGTGCCGACTAGAACTATACGAGCGTAATTTATCGTGTACTTAGGGCCGACCCGACGTATTCGGTGCCCCTGGACTTTATAAGAATAGTCGCCCCTAGCCCTCTTTCATCATACGATCTAAAATACTATAAATTCAATTGTGTATAATTTTATTGTGTTTTCAATTATTTAAAAAACTTTATTTACATACATGAAACGAATAACTTATATTTTTCTTTCTAATGGGCAGCTATTGGATTCTGGTAATTGCAGACCTAGTGCGCTTCACAGGGATTGGTACCATCTAACCATCTCTATCAAGCACCACGGAGCGTGTAGTACTAACGCCACAAGTGGATTTTGACGCTAAGTTCTTTCACTTGAAATGTGGAGAATCTAGGGGAGTCACTATCATTGAGTCTGCCAATGTTAAAACAACTAGAATTGCTGAATTAATTGTGTGAAACATTGATTATTGTTTTTCTTTTTTGCTCTGACGCTGAGGCGCCCCCAAGATGCTGGCGCCTAGGGCTCGACCGATGGCATTTTTTGGCCGATGGGCCGATGCCGATTGTTGGCCGATGTTTTGAGATCGGCCGATGGCCGATGGAAAAAATTCGCTTTAAACCGGTAAAACGTGTAGAAGTCTTGTCAAAAATGTCTTGTCATTTATTTATTTTTATGTTTATAAAAACATAAATGCGGTATTCAAGCACCATAAAAGACTGTTTAGGGGAAGTTTGCATAATAATTAAAACTAGAATAATCACTCGCGATTCTAGTAAAGTAATTAAACTATTTGGCGGTAAAAAAAGCAAAATCACAGGATTTTTAATCCTTTTTTTCTTATCTTTGCAAAAAAACTCAACAACTGTTGGATCGCATCAGGTCTCCTTCCCTTTCCTTCAACATTTTCTCTTTATAACTCCTGCACTGCAAATGCCATGTGCAGCTGCCTTTATTTTCTTATTTTATTCATGGCTAGGAATGCAGATTTTATAATACAGACTAACAAATAATGTGGGCTTGCATCTTCAACAAAATTGTCAACCCACTCCTCGGATTTTTAATAGAAAAGCGGGAAAGGCTCTATGTTTTTTTTTTTTTTATATAAAAGTTATTTTGGCTAAAAATAGCTCTTTTTATAAAATATAAACAAAATGTTAAAAAGTTTCGCTCCCAGTAACGCATCCTCCCTCCCTCTTCATAACCAAGAAGTACCACGAATATTGCTTCACAAACATAGACGTGAGATTTTTTTGTTATTGCAAATGAATCATCGATGGTCTTAAGAACTAATCTTATTAGATATTTTTTTTCTTGTGAATTGAAAATTTATACTGAAACACTTGACATATTCTTTTTAGTTTTATGAGCACAATGTAAGGTCACTGAAATAAACCAATATTTTATAAACGTGAAAAAGATTTTGAGCACTAGTCGTTTTCTGTTGACAAATAATCTCAAAAACAAGTCATCGATTATAAAAATTAAGACGTATAAAAAAAAAAAAAAACAGTATGGGACCTCAAGTCCGGACCGGCCGCGATCTTTCTGGATTTCGGAATTTTCCGGATTTTGGGTCATCATTCAAAACATTTTGTAAGTATCATCAGAGCCCATATTATTTGCTCCGGAAGATTTTACCAGCATTTTGCTCATTTATAGCATTTTTATTATTGTATATTCTCCCCTATAAATCACGAAATTTAGCACAAAAAACGAAGTTGGAGTAGGCTTGCATTCGTGGTAAAACATCGAAACATCTACACTCTTCAATATATTGTTTTAGCATCTTTAATTAAATAATAAAAGAAAAGAAGTCCGTGAAATTCTGATGTGATTTTATATTATCTAGCCACTAAATTGCAGTTAAAGATAAGACCATCGGGAAAATACGAGAAAGGCTAATTTTCAATTTCGCAAATGTTCTGTTTCGCGCGAAAATTAGAGCTCATCTTTTAAAAATAATATAACAAAACTACAAGAAATTATTAAAAAGCAAAATTTAATGAAGCTACAATTAATGAAAACTATAATTGCAAAAACGAACCCTTTTCAAAAAATCGCGAAATAAATTTTTCAAAAACAGCCCATTTCCGATCTACATTTTCATTACATTTTATTTTCCTTCTTTTTAAAACGCTTATTTTCAAACAAACGGTGCAAACATTACCCGGTTTTTTTTTTTTTTTTTCAAAAAACAATAGCTGTTTTTTTTCGGCTGCCGATTTTTTTCGAAAAAGTTCTAGATTTCGGAATTCCGAATGTGGGACCCATACTGAAAACATAGTCAATTTTTTAAAATAAAGAAATTGTTGCATTTTCATTAAGATATTATATTCCACCCAGTCGCGCGGACTCGTTTTGAAAATTTTTGAAAATTGCAAGTCGAACTTAACACACATAAAATTTCGTTCAATAATCATTTAAACTGAGAAATTGATTCATATTTTTATCAATATGTTCTGTGTTGTAAACTAATAATAAAATAACAAGAAATATTCTAAACTGAAAGCAGATGCAACAAGATTGCTGCACAATTGCAGAAAAACTGTAACACGTGAATAATAAGAAACATGACAAACTAAAAACAGGTGGTAAAAGATTATTGCACAATGACATCTAATGCACTAAGTCATTATTAAACGAAAAACAGACAAAAATGAGTCAACTAACCTAGTGCGAAAAACAAATAGCACTCATAAGACATATTACGTTTATTTTAAAATATTCTATTTCGTGAGCATTCTATTCGAAGAGAAATAATTTTAATAATGAAAGGTTTCCGGGCAACGATCGATTAAACTAATTTTCCGAATTTTTTATTAAATACTTTGCAGAATGACTTTATTTCTGTGCTCTTTAACTGCTGGGCTGCCTGTTATTGTAATGGAAATAGAAATCTAGCTATGGAGGAAAAAGAAAGTTAAAGACAGAATGTTTTCTGGAAACTGGTCCCTGCAAAAAACATCGGCCTTGCATCGGCTTTTAGATGTTTTTTAAGGCCGATGGGCCGATGTTTTTCCAAAGTTAACATCGGCCGCCGATGCCGATGGCCGATGGCAACTTTGTTGAACAATCGGCGCCGATGCATCGGCGAGGCCGATGCATCGGTCGAGCCTTACTGGCGCCCTTGTATTTTGCACACTTTGCACATTGATAGGGCCGGGCCCTGCGTGTACTCCAACTTCAAATTTTTAATCTAGCTAGATATATCTCTCTCCCTCTTTCTGATTTAGCTTTTGTTCTTAATTACTTTGAATATACCCTTTTCCACGGTTAATACATATTTATTCACACATTCATTTATTTGTACAATCATTTAATTATTTTTCAATTGAGTACTCATTCATTCATTTTCTCATTTATTCATTCTTTCACTCATTCATTTATTCTCTCGGTTATTCATTCATTCCTTCACTCAGTCATTTATTCTATCATTTATTCATTCATTCACTCATTCAATTCTTCATTCATTCACTCATTCAATTATTCATGCATTCATTCTTTCGGTCATTCATATGTTCAGAAATATTCTTAAAAATCCCTATCAAAAAATTTCATAGGAAAATAGGCTCGTCTAGTTATCGCTGAACTAAGTATGTGTACATGTTCTACTGACTAACATATTTTCGATAAAGTTTGTTCCAAGCAATTTAAATTAACTGCTTAAAATTGAACGAAAAATTTTTCAAATCAAAAAGTAAAATATGGAAATGAGATTTCTTCGCCGAGATCTTTTGAATACAAAATAAATCTTTCGAATTGGACACAATTCCTTCAAACGTTATTGGGGGAGTACAGACAGACCGACCGACCGACTCACTTTTTCTCCCCCATCTCAAAACCCTACTTTCAAATGTTTTATTTTTCAATATTTATTTAATTACTTCACTTATTTTTGAGTTTTCTTTATGTTTACCGATATTTTTATGATACATAAAGCCTTCTTTCACTCCTTGTTTATTATTATTTTTTTACTTTTACGGGAAAGTAAACTAAAAATCTTTGGAAATCTCTTTTTGGAAATCATTCATTTTTAAACTTTAATTTTACTGATTCATGTATAGCAATTGTATGCTAAATGTAGAATTTGGAAAGTTTAGGAAGTTACACATTAAATAATTTTATTTTACATTTTCTTTTATTTCTTTTTTTTCGAAGAGAAAGATATAAAATAAGTTATCAAATAATTGAGAGTTTAGGAAAGGGCATTATCTACGTAAAAGTTTCTACAGTCCTGATCACGCGTGGAGCGAATTCTGAATCAAGTCAACTGGAAGTATTATCAAATTTAAAAGCTACGGTTGATGTACTAATATCCTATTCGTAGTCTAATCAGCAAAACACAGTCGCAATTTTAAAGTTTTTATTTATTTCCTAATTAATTAAATGAAGTGTGTAATTAAAATCGTGAATAATACGGTAGAAAAAAAGGAACTTTCTTGGTTTCCTTTTTTTCTACTCACGAGGAGAACGTTTTTTTGTCACATGAACAGATAATAAATACATTTTGTTATGGCCGGATGAACTTTCTTTACAAGAACGATATTCGATATAATTAGTTAAAAGTGGACAAAATATTGTCCACTTGTAATTACTTAAGTCGTAACTAATAAGTTGCTAAAAACCCTGTAGTTTCTTATAAAATATATTTTATGCACTTACATTTGGCTGTTTACTTGCATTACTGACACCATTACATTTGAACATCAGTTTTTTTCTTTTTCGTTCAGTTCAAATTTAAATATACTTCTGATAATCAAAACTAAAAGTCTTCTAAAGCTATCGAATACTAACTTGTATTAACTAAATACGAGAAAAAAACTGAAAGAAATGCATGAAGTCGCAAACGTAGCACGATTATAGTTTGTTGTTTTTGAGAACCTAAATACTTCATCCGCAGTTATGAATTTAATCTTAACTTTTCCATTGCAACCATGTTGTTTTTAACAACATGTAGTTGCAATTGAAAATTTATTCAAAACCTAGAGTTGATGTATCGAACCGTAGTTGTATGTGATTAACCGAAACACGAATTTAATGCGTTTAATGCTTTATTTTATTTAAATTAATGTTCAATTTGTTTGGTTTATATACAAAATCAGTTAGATTGAATAATATTACCATATTTCTGAGATTGAACAATGAATTAAAATAAATTTTCCTGCGCATTTTTTTTTCTATTTTGCTAGTCTGTGTGATGAACAAATTTTTCTTCAAATGATAGAAATCATTTGACAAGAGAAAATTCCAAATAACTGGGCAACACAAAAGATTAATACAATATAATTCATAAATAGCTTTTTACGTTAGTTAGAAAAAACCTTGAATGATAATTTCACAAGAATCACGAAATACTTTAAAACACATACTTATTTTAGTAAACACTAAGCCACAAGTTAATCTGCTTAGAAAAGTCAGTAAATTTTTATTGGATGAGTACTAATATAATTTAGAACTAATTAAAACAAATTTAATTTCCTTAAACATGAAATGTTGGATGTGTTCAATGCTCCACAATAACGTTACATAAACTGGATTTCACTTTAGATCTTTAATTGTGTTTCCACAAATAATTGCCATCAGCGAGCTATTTTGACTGCTTTATAGAAACACAAATTCAATGTGCCTAATGCATGCATTTTATTTTACTTAATGTTTGATTTTACTTGGTTGATATACAAAAGCAGTTCGATTGAATGATATTACCATATTTCTGGGATTGCACAATGAATTTAAATTAATTTTCCTGAACAATTACACGCAAATATTATCCAATACAGGTAGTAACAGCTAATTCCGAAAGATTCTATTAATTGAAAACTCATTTTGTAAATAGCGGGAACTAATTTATTTTGATTTAGCACTTTACATGCATATGTACCTTTTCAGTTTTGCTTTGAATTAATTAATCCTAACTTGTACGGCATGTAAAATGTATTTGGTAATACGTTTTCAATTATTGACCATTCTAAATTACTCTAACATCGTTTCATTGCTCTGTATAATGAAAACATACAAGGTTCACTATTTTATCAAAAAAAAAAAAAAAAGAGTTCTGCGTACTTTCAAATGTTTTCATTTCCTTTCACATTTTTCTTTTATTCTTCTGTTTTTATTTTCCTTTGATTTTTAAGTAGAAACTTGACATGACACCTGACCTTCTCTACGATATTACATACAGAATTTTGTAAAAACGATTAAAAATTTCGTTAATACTCATTCGAAACTTAGTTCACTGTACCTAATACTACGGGTAAGAAAAAACTTCTAGTAAAATGATTCATATGAGTAAAAACATAATCCAATAGTACTAAAAGTGCTGATATATTTTATTAATTATTTTACTGAAAAAGTACATGAAATGATGACGGGTAGTCTGATTAGAAACAGACATTTCTTTCTTTTTTTTTGAATCGATTCATTAGAGGAAAATCATTCTTCTGTGGTTATCAAAGTATTAACATAAATTATTTTAGTAGAAAACAATAAAATTAAAAATAGTATGAACGAATTAAAATAGTTTTAATTGTGATCCATAAACAATAAAATCAAACGGGATTGCAAGTCTTAAATGAAAAGAAATTCCTAATTTATATAAAAAATTTTGTATTTTTTTAAATGACGTATAGAAAAGCATTAAATTTTAGAATTTAAAAATACTGAAAATATCTATAAAGGTTTAGAAGTCGATTTTTCTTTGAAAATGTTGTATAAGTCAAGGCTTGATTTTTCAAGATCAAGTCCCAGTATAACCAATATGGAGCTAAAGAAAGACCGTAGATTGTTAATTTGATTTTATTACTTCTTACGTTATGATAGTGTTTTAGAGCAAAAGAACGAATAATATTTTTCGTTAGCCAGAAAGGAATTTCCTAGTCAAGACAAAGAAACATCTTCCCTTCTTTTACCTAATTCGCTAAAGAAATGTTTTACTTTTTTTCAGCGAGAGAATACTAACTCCCAACGCGCTAAGGAAAAAATGAAGGGACATACATTTGCGCAATGCATCGCAGACGTATTATATTCTATATTTATTGTAATGAAATATATAAAAGTAAAAACACAGCCTCCCCCTTGTTTAATTTCTCACCTCTTTTTCCTTTATTCATTATTCTTGCTATTAGTAGTTTATTTCCAAATTAGCATCTCCTTTGACACTGTTTTTAGCCAACTTCCCTGTTAAAGTTTAAAAAAAAGAAAGTGTGAAAGCTAAGAAATGGATTTTTTTTAAAAACAAGAGCAAATAACTTATATAATGATTTAATGATTGAGAAAAGAACTTGAATGTAGAATTTTGACATGGAGAAAATTGCAGGTTGGTCTGTTTTACGGTCTGACCAACCAGTAACTTATTAACCTTTGAAGAAGTTGTCCCGATGGAAAAAAAAATTTCTTTCGGCGTGTGTGTTCTCAAGAACTCGGCTAGTACACTTCATTCCCATATTTTATGTTTTGATTGGAACATTTGTTGTTCAAATCAATTGTCTTCTCAAGGAGCAGATGCAACAATGGTTAATGAGAAAGACGAATCAATGAAATACTTGCATCGCTCAATAGCTTTAAACTTTGTAGTAGATCTCCCCCCACCCATTTACTCGTTGAGCAAACAATTACATGTTGAATGCAATATCTTTTAAGTCATTTTATTAGGAGGAACGTTTGTAAATACATAGAGAAAGCTTGCTTCTGCTGAAAACCATGTTTAAAAGAAATTTTCACGTCAACAAGCAATTGCATATTTAATCAAAATAGGCATCCTGTTACTAGTTACGTATTTACGCATTTTCTCTGCAATTTAATAAAATGTTTTAAATGAATTAAAATATTTAGATTTGGATGAATAATTTAAAGCTAAATAATAATTACACTTCGTATGTAAAACAATAACTAAAGAGTTATCAAATGTGCGTCAAAAAACACAAAATACCTTAGCTTCTGATACCATCATTTGACTCACTTTTATAATTTTGTTGCTAAAGTTGGAACTTCTCCAAAAGAGATAAGAATACGCAAATTAGGCAATTAGTGTAAGTGGTTAGATAAGAATCGTTTCTTTAATATATAAGAGATATTACTTTTGTGTTTTATTTTCGAAGCGGTAGTATCAGCAGTTAATGAATGTACAGCAATTTTTCATCAATCTGCTTTAGGTGAAATTATTGTACAAATTATATAATAAGTGAATGAATTACATGATATTTTTTAGTAAAATTTTCAATTTGATTTCTCAGAATTTACCATTTTAATTTTTGGCAAAGAAAAGCAAAGTCAACTGAATTTGACAATATTCCTTATTTTACTTTAATAACGATAGGTGGCAAAACTATCCGATATGTTCTATAATACTGAAAAGTAAACTTTCATTCGTTTAACACTCCGTCGGGCACGACCGTCCCAACAAGCACAGCTCTGACATTTTTGATGTCTTGATAATAAGACACTTTAATCATGTATTTTTTTTTAATATAAAATGTGTATTTTATTTGGAAAAGTTATTTTTTCGTTAGATATTTCTATAGAGATCACTAATTACTTTAAAAAAATAAACTAAAACTAATGGCTATGCATTTGCGCTTTTTTGTGTGTGCTTATCAAGCACATTGCTCCCGAATTGATCGCGAATTCTACATTGCGCCTGACGGAGGGTTAAATAAGTATGCATTTCGGTAAAAATCACTTAGTACACAAATTGCGGTTTTGAGGGAAGTACCATTCAAATTACTGTTATGAGGAATAAAGTTTAAAATCCCAATATTCTTAGTTAGTTGTAACTGGTTCTAGTAAGCATTAGCAATTAATTTATTGGCAATATTTACCAGCTGTTAAAAAATTATGCAATGCATATTTAGTTTAAAATACTTTCAAAATAAAATCCAACTGTATGTTTTATATGTGGTTTGCAACGGCTAACCTTACCAATCAGATGTTGGGAATGTAAGTAATATGCCATCCCTTCCAAGTCCCCACATGTGCGAACTTTCCCATTTCGTCAAATGAGATTGCGCAGACCATTTTTCAACACATTCGCTTCTACAAAAAGTTTATAAGTGTTTTCACAGTTGCAAAAGGTTAGTAGCTTACTGAAAAAAATATTTGATTAAATGTACAGGAAAAAATGTAAAGTTGACCACCTTTGGTAAGTTGACCATTTTTGTCAGGAACGGAATTAGCCCTTCACCTGTCTAAGTTGACCACTAAAGTACTGCACCGCAAGTGGTCATCTTGCACAAGTTTCACAATATGTTGTAATATTCCCATCACCAGAAAAATATCAGGAACAGCAATGACATTGCTTTAACACGGTGCTTTAACACTTCCCCTTTTCTCCTAAAATTCAATTACGCCATCTATCCGACAACACCATCTCTCCAGATTTGACCTTATATATGCAAGAATTACTCGTTTAAATATATAAGGTACTAATTATTAGCAGCCTTATTTCACATGTCAAAGGAATCACTAACAAAAAATTAACGTTACAAAATAGGGGGCGATAAGGGGAAAAAGTAGAAATTTACACATATTCATGTAGTTTTGTTATTCAGTTCTTAGGTGGCAAAGAATCACTTGTTGTTTGAAAGATTAGAAAAGCAAGAAAACCAAAAACTATTTCAGGAGGAATAAAATTGTATCTCATGGAAAACATTCCGAAAAGTGTTATGAAATAGGTAAACAAAACTTTCGAAGTGAATTAAAACCTTCAGAACTTGTCATGTATTAAAGTTGTCGTACACGTCAAAAAAATAAAAACCTTATAGAAAGGAAACAATAGTTTCACTCTCAAAATGACACTTGAAAAAAAAAGTTTTTTTTTTTTGCTCTTTTCATATAATTTATCCTTGTAAAACGGTGACGTGTCCTATACTACTAACGAGAAATTGATGATGCTCTGAAAACTTTTTTTCTTGGAATGGAAAATTTGAGTTGTGTCGTCCAAAGTAAGGCACAGATAAATGATTGCCTTTCGTGCCAATTTAAAAAGTAAAGGGTGTAATGGTTTTAAAGAACTACTTTATTATTACGTCATTTTAAAGTTTCATTTCATGAAAGTTAAATCCGTAACATGGTTACATAAATAAGTTGTGTGGAAGAACTGTGACAAGCTTTCCTCAAGCACATATATATATATATATATATTATATATATATATATATATATATATATATATGCTTGAGGAAAGCTTGTCACAGTATGTACATATCAGTTCAATATCTTCTTTAAAAACGTTTAGAAGAAATATCCCTAAGAATACATACAATTCTCTAATTTTCACTTTAATTAGTTAGTGTACGCTGCTTTGAGATTCAGCGTTTTAAAAGAAAAACATAACCAGGTTTTAGGTTTTCCTGAATCAACAAAAAAAAAAGTTTAAAGTTATTTGAATAAATTTTACAGAAAGGTATTTTAGAATTAGTTAGTTTACGGCAAAACTAATTCTAATAGTGCCTAATTTCCCATTAAGATAGCCTATTTAAAGTTAACTATGAATTTTAACCTTTTTTAAGCGCAATTTTGTTTTTCTAGTTGGGATATTTTAAGTTTGTAGGAAAATATATATAAACTTTGTTCTCTTACAAAAACACACACACACACACACAATAGGAGTTGGAGCAAAACACAAAAGCGGGTTTGTTTTTATTTTCCTTTGATGATTCTATTTACTGCTTTGGAAATGGTATTTCACCTTTTATGTAATTAACCAATTAAATAAATAAGTACAAATTGCTGAACAGTGTTAATGCAATGAATGTGAAGTATGTTCCTTCGGGATAATGTGGCTTAAGTTCAGGAATAAATATTTGAATTACCACTGTTGATTGCCAGTCAGTAGATTCAAATTAAACGAAAATCATGTTAGTAATACCATTCACAAAACTAATTAAATTAAGGTAAAGAGATGCACTCTCACCTTCACACAAGAAATGTATTGATGTGCAGAAAATTTATCTTTGAACTAAACAAATTATATTTCCAGGGATATGTACTCATAAGTTTGAAGAACATTGCTTATTTTAAATATAGATTGAGAATAAAAAATGCTGTATTTATAAAAAATAATATACATTATTTCTTTTTTTGAATTACTATTTCGAAACGACATGTATTAAAGCAATTTTAACAAAAAAAGTAGGTGTTATTTAAATACAAATGGCAAGTATCTTCTAAACGAATGTTTGCACAAAACAATGTTAAAGAGCATAGGGGTAAATCACCATTACAGATATCTTAATGTAACAAAAAAATGTGTCTTATTAATGACAACAATAGCATTTTTAGCATACTTCCGTGTTAAGCTCAACTGCTGTACGTACAAATGATTTCAAACTGAGATACCAAGAGCATTTTCAGTATACTGCCTTGTTAAGCATAAATGTCGTATCGAGAGCTGAACTCACAGTGAAATTACGAGCACGTTAAGCAAGAGGGCGTCTTCAGCACATAAAAGCTGAGCTCAAACAGAGATAACAAGAACATTTTCAGTATCCTGCCGTGTTAAGCATAAATGTCGTATCGAGAGCGGAGCTTAAACTGAAATTACGAGCACGTCAAGCAAGAGGGCGTGTTCAGCACAAATGTCGTATCTGCAGCTGAGCTTAAATTGAGATAATAAGAGCATTTTTAGCATACTGCCGTGTTAAGCTGAGATTTCCTATCTGCAGCTGAGCTCAAATCGAGATAACAAGAGCATTTTTAGCATACTTCAGTGTTAAGCACAAATATCGTACCTGCTGCTAAGCACAAACTGATATATTGACGATTGAAGTAACGATCCATGTAGTTGATTCAGGCACCACTTTTTTTTTTTTTTTTGGAAAATAAAAAAATCCTGTTCATTAAACATTTATCCATAACTTTTTTAGGTTAAAAGGACATAGCAAAACCAAGATGCATATCTCAAATTTATTATTACTTTTAGGTTTAAAAACCAATTTAGAAAAAGTTATCACCATTTCCCCGTCCATGCTTTTTTTGTATAAAGTCATGGAACATATTCTGGCCAAAAAAATATCTAGTTACTTAGTTCACATTATGAATTACTTCTAATTGCTCATACTGCAGAAATAAAAGGGGAGCATTTATGAAACGGTCCGGTAATAAAATAATAAGGTTAAATCTTTCCATTAAAACAAAATTAATTATTTCCATGTGTTGTTTTGAAAATTAGTTTGTGTCTTTAAATAAAGCAATTGAAAAATAAATAATAATGTTTAACTAACTAAATAAATTTTAAAAAATCAAGATTAAATAAAACACTCTCAAAAGCGAAGTACTTTTTTTTTCCTCCTGTAGGTTTTCAGTTGTCAGTAAACTGCCTAGATAGACTGTGTCACATTTATTAAGTTTTAAAATCCGAAATTGTTTCTTTCAGAATAAGTGCCACAAAGCATTCAGATAAGAACCCTGCTTTTTATTTTTGGTATTTTTGCTCTTTCCCATTTCGCGATTTTCTTGTATTTTACCTTTCATTTTGCATGAAAGGAGTTTAAGACATCTTGAACACCGCGTCAGATTTTTAATATAAAGAAGAAAGGATGGCAGTCGGATTTCAAAACAGTTTGGTTTGATTAAGATTTTTCCTTTAAAAGGCAAAAATAAAGAAAACAAAATTCTTCAATTTCTTATTGCGTAACTTTGCAAATATTGCAAATCGGACAATACAGACCACATTGTTGCAATGTAATTGATACATATTGGGCAACTAAAATGAGCATTACTACGATTCTTGCCACGTTATTAATGAACACATTTAAAGGAATACAAGAAAACGAAGATAAACTTGATGAGTGATTCTACTTCTAATAAGAAACAAAGTGCATCCCCAAACTTTAGTTTTAAAAAACCAGCAAATGATTAAAGGGTCACTGCAAAAGTTTTGGAAAAAAATGCAAACGAAAGTAACATATCATAAATTCAAAACTTTTGCAACCTTCCATTAGATGAAGAAAAGTTCGAAATAATTGCTATTAAGTGATTAATGAAAGTCATAAAAGTTTCGAAGAAAACTTTCAAACGAAGAAATTTTGCAGGTTTCAGATAAGTTCAGGCAATAAATTAGCATCTTACTTACTTCATACTTGCATAATGCATAAAAAGACTCGGTATTAATCAAAAACGTGTAATTCTAAATTATGGTTCACAATCCATTTTTTTTTAAATGCAATTATTTTTTAAAAAGTTAAGATTTGAGAGGAAACGAAACAGAAAAATGAGGTGCATGGAAACTAAACATACTGTTTACGATAATGTTACCTTGCTCATTAATATATTAGATTATTTCTTTCAGGCAGTAAAGTGTTATGGCACTCCCTTTTAGGAAAAAATAAAGATCTTCACATGTAAATTACAATAACTTTTAAAAATCACCTTTTAGATACAAGAGGCCCTAACGCGCATTTTTTGTGCGCAATGCGCTCTTTTCTTATATTAAAATTCTGCAATTTTTACACCATAAAATGTCCCTAAAATACAACACGTAACTTATATTATTTCCATTTATTATTATTATTACTAAAATTGTTTTCGACATAAATATATGCATGTTTTTTTTTTTTTTTCGCATTTGTGCGTGTGTATATGTTACGCACAAGTCGAAGCAGTCAAAGAAAACATTATATTTTTCAAATTTAATGCTAATTGAATAATAATTTAAAATTTTAGAATTATTATTTTTACCTTTTTCGTCCTTAAAAATTTCTTACAGCATTAACAGTTTTAAACCCCAATTATTTCGTATTTTAAACGCACATTCGCGTTTCAATCGTTTTTCTGTTAGATCCCTTCACAGCATTTGCGTTACCGCTCTTGTTGAATGAAAGCATCTAATTTGGACTATAAATACACATGGCCCCACACACACACATATCACACAAAGAACACGCACACATATCACACAAAGAACACGCACACATATCACACAAAGGACACGCACACATATCACACAAAGAACAAGCACACATATCACACGAAGAACACACACACACATATCACACAAAGAGCACACACACATCACACAAGGAACACACACACATATCACACACAGCACACACACATATCACACAAGGAACACACACATATCACACAAAGAACACAAACATATCACACAAAGAACGCACACACATATCACACAAAGAACACACACACATATCACACAAAGAACACACACACATATCACACAAAGAACACACTACAGCATATCACACATAGAACACACACACATATCACACAAAGAACACACACACATATCACACAAAGAACACCGACACCAAAATATCACACAAAGAACACACACACATATCACACAAAGAACACACAGCACACATAGAACACACAGACTTGGCACAGAGCTTTAAAGCGCAACAAACTTTTCTAAAAAACCGGCCTGTATCCGAAATTTTACTCGCATCGTGAAATTCTGGATGACATTTGTGGACATTGAACATAGAAACGGTTTCGGACATTTTGGCAGAAAAAAAAATATTCCAAGCGCGTCTTCCAAACATTATCAATGTTATGGCTGGAGCTACAGTAGCTGGAATCTAATCAAAATTTAAAATGTATAGCAAAAATTTTGTAAAGAACGATGCATTAATGCACTAAATTAGTTTACTTTGTTCGCAATTTAGTGAGTGAAGTCTGAAGAGAATCCCTCCATACTACGTTCAGTTTCTGATACACAGCGAAAAAAACAACAAACGTTGCAGGGCACATGGACGATCAAAATCCTTAATATCTTCACCATCGTTTTTTATAAAATTTTGTAATGTTGGAACCACTAAGCACTTTTACCAGAATTTTAATTTAGAGAAAAGCCCTATCGTAGCACTTCGTCTTTTGTTACTTAGTACAATCATAATTTCAAAGGAAGCTAGTTACAAAATAACTCATTTTATCGATTATTAGTTCAGAGCTGCGTGAAAATTTAAACTTGAATAGAATGAATTTCTCTTCGTGTCAGAAAATACGCGCCGGCATGCCATGAATCATGTCATGACATTTTCACCTAAATGAGCTGAAGCACTTCTACCCTCCCAAACATTAATTCTCTGTCAGTTTATTAAATCGTGTGAAGTCCGTGTTTGGAGGAATTCATTCAAGCAAATGCCGTGCATTTGCGTGGTCGAAGGTTATCAATTTTCTGTGCATCTTTGAAGTGTTGTCCTTCTAGTTTTCCTCATTAATGCTCATTTGCATGTATAACAGCTACTTGGGAAATTGTGAATGCATTAGTATTAATTTTAGTATGCAAGAGTATGTTTGTGGAATAGTATCCTTGTTTACTAACGCTGACAAAATGTATAAATAGGACATTCATTAAAGTTAATCTGTGTTTGTTCAATGTTTTATAATAAAGCAAATATTTACGTCATTAAAAACATGATATTTGAATGAATCTATAAATTTTGCAATAAAATGCTAATTTAAAAATTTATCTAAATATAAAAATCAATATTCATATAAGCTTAAGACTCAATGCGTTGTGTCATTTTCTAAAACATAATTGCGAAATTCTCCTATGAGTTCCTGGAGTTGCGTGAAACATATTTGGAGTGACTTTCTGGGTTAGTTATTTATTATTGACGTTGATATTTTTTCATGCCCTACTTATGTTATTTTTTCCTAAAAATTATAGTGATTTTTTAATAGTAATCATTTTAGTCGAAATAATTTTCTTGAAATGATCGGGTTTTATGACATTAGTATAAAAGGTTTTAAAACAACTGCAACCAACTGCTAATTGTTGTTTTTAATACAATCGTTCATATAGTTTCAAATCACACCAAGGTTACGAATCATAGAATCATACATTTTTATGGATTTTGTATTGACTGACTCTAAATTTATTTTGAGTGTATAGCTAAATATCGACATGACGAGTGACCAGAATTAATTTGATAACTTTTTTAAAACCCTTTCGCTAAATTAAATTTAACATTCCAACTAGATTTCAAGACAAAAAAATAAATAAACGGAAATGGAAGAAAACTAGTTAGAACGAACCTTAACTCTATCATTCAGAAACTCGGAGATAGCGACAAATAAATAAGTAAAATAAATACACGTATTACAGTCTTTTATTTATTTATTTATTTTTTAATCCTATGTAACTAATAAACTCGGATTTATTTGATTTTTTTTGGTTCGAGATTAAAAAAAGGATAAAATATACATGTGTCTGGATCTTAGAATTTTGTTTATAAAGAAAATTACAAAAACAGCAAAAAACATACTATTGATTACATTCTACACTGTCTTACATAGGGTTAAGAGGCGCTGCTTTAAGATACACAAGCTGAATGGACAAGAGTAATAAAGAGAATTTAGCGAATTTGCGCTTATTCAACAATTACATACTCACTTCAGAATAAATGCATACCTCGCCATGAATCGTAAAGTTGTTTGCATCCTTCCTCAGCACTTTGCTGACTAACTATTATAAGCATTTCTTGAATATGCACAAATTAATTTTACATATTTGTGAATAGAGTAAACCAAAACTCTTGGTATTTATAATTAAAGCAAGTCGTTTATTCCACACTCAAAATTTCCTACAACCCGTTATTTTGCGCAGTATTTCAAAATGCAATTATGATTTCTAGAAGGAAGTAGAAGGGGAACTTATTGAATTAAAGTGAGATATCTCGAAAGGAAAATTCATTTTAATTTAACCTAACTGTTAAGATATTTCACACTTTATTAACATAACATTTCTTAAATTAAAATGGCTGCTTTCTTCCTAGAGAAAATTCGCAAATATAGTTAAAGAATTTACTAAAGCTCACTGAACTGTTGGCTTCGGTGTGTATTTAATGCATGAATTTGTATTGTTATTCGATTACAGTAGATCGAGTCTCTACTGTAATCGAATAATTACAGTAAAGACTCTATTATCCGAGGTAATGTGGACCGAGGGTACCTCGGATAATCGAAAACTTGGATAACACGGACTCTGTCCTAATCGAAAAGGAAACATGGGTTCAAATAAGTGAAAATTTCGTCAAATATGTAACAAAAAAGACATGTACTGTACATAATATGAAATGAAAAGATGACGTTGCATACATACAAATATCTAATTTTATATGTGCACATCAGTAGACTACATGTCACAGTTAAAGAGTTGTTTCTTGAATATATATAAGACCTAAACATTCATAAAAAGCGAAAACAGTTTTTTTCGTAACATTCTATTTTATTTTGATATAAAACAAAAAATCTGCCAACGATCAGATTTGTATAGAAATAAAGTTTTATTTTTAACAGAAACATATGACATAAGTTCATAACAAAATTTAAAAAATAAGCTATGGCGATTTCTTATGAATGCCCTTCACGAAAAAATTGTCTTCATTAATTACTGAATTAATTTATGAAAAAAAAAACAACAAATATAACCATATCAATAGAAAATGAATGTTTTGAAAATAGTATAATCAGTTTAAATTTGAAAAAATGTTGCATTTTTTTTAAATAATAAAAAAAAAAAGTTTTCATTGAATTTTATTATTAATTGTTGTTCACTGTTATATTAAAACAAATCCTTTCCATACGTGTTATTTAAAAATCAACAAGTTGCAGGCATTACAAGATTAACGAAGAAAGAGAAAGTATGAACAAGAAGAAAAAAAACTTAACTCAATAAAAAAAAAAATGTTTTCCTTTATTTTCCACTAAAACCAATATATTTACCCTGTTATAATGTTCCTAACGATTAAAAGTTCCTATACATGTAGATCATGCTTTTTAGCAATTATCATAAGTAATGCGAAATTACACAAAGAAAATTTCCATTATTATTAACGTACGCCTTGTCGAAGTTTACTAGAGGCGATGTTTGCGGAGGAGGGCTGCGCGGATGCGATGTTTCCGCAGTATCACACATACTATTGCAAAGAACACCGACTTACATGTTAGTTCCGCTGGCGCTGGCCATTTTAGTTCAAAAAGAAATATCAAAATGGAAGGCAAAGTTGCATGAAACTGGTTCACTTTCAAAAAATTTCAGGTGAAAAGAAACCCTATTTTATATACTAAAAATTTAATATCACTAAAATTTTTAAAAACAAAAATTGCTAATTTTAAAAATCAGTATCTTTTTATTTTCTTTGGAAAGTATAAAACGTGTAGTTCGATTATTTAGAGTAGTGTTTTAGAACTTTTTTGCTATTACGCTACGTTCAAACTCTAAGAAAGTCTACTATTTACGTAGCAGTATTTTTCATTATTTTCCAAAAACACAATGATGGAATTGAATAAAAATGAGAAGGGGGGGGGGGGGACTGCACCAAATCATTTGTATGAAGCTAACATAATAAGAATTATATAAACCAATTGATAGTAGGTACTATACGTCACTCGTAACAAATAAATAAATTCAGAATACTAACTACGGAAAACGAAACTTACAATATTAACCACAAAATTAAATATATAGTATACATGTACCTTCTTTTTCTTTCCTAAATGTGACTCTTTTATTTGTCCGAAAACACAGGTGATTTTTAGATTATTTTTAGACGGGTGATATTTGCCTTCTAAAATTTTTATATTAATGGAACAATAGTACGAGGAGTTTGTTAAATACAGTTCTTCATCAACAGAGCATTCTGCCTGGCAGAGTACCGAGAAGAATTCATTCATGGTCAAGGGAGGAACTGCTAAAATATGCAGTGCGTCGTTTTTGTTCGCGTTCTAGTTCGTTTTGCATACTTGATTTCTTCCGAATTGATGCTATATGCCAGTTTATAAATTTTGTTGCTTTCAACAAACATTGTGCTTTGCGTATTGAATAAACGCGGCGAAACGAACTTCCCTAAAACTTGAATGGATTCGTTTTTTTCTGTCATGCGCAGAAGCGTCAAAATATCAGAAGTCCGTGGTCGAACTGTAACTATTGACTGACAAATGAAACACAAGTGGGATTCTAGTGTTTTTACATAGCAAAAAAGGGGGGGGGGCGTTAAAAATTTGAAGTAGTCATGAATAGTGCAAAGTTAAAAATATAATGAAATGATAAAATGACATTTCAACTAATATATATTTGGCCTTATTCATTGCCTTGTAACAAAAAATAAATATTAAGCCGCCAAAAATGTTTTAAGTTACACGGTTTTATTTAAATTCAAAGCATCGTTGCATTATCCAAATAAAACTATTGTTGCGAAGTGACAAATGATAATTCTGATAATTTCCTCAGAGCCAAAACTATTAATTTTTTTCCTAATTAACGTTATAATAAATTACAAAATGGTAGATTATTGTATTGTCATCTTAGATAAGCTTATGTGCAAAATTTGAAGATAATAAGCAGTAATAATGGTCGAAAACCGCCTAACGAAATTCCGTGACAAGTCAAGTTAAATAAAACCATGTAATAATAATAGTATGCAAAAAAAAAAAAAAAAAATACTTATTTCGCTATCGGAATTTTCTCAAGTCTCCAAAATTATATTTTTGCTAACAAGGAGAATATTGGTCAACTAATTTTTAACGCAAGATGACTCAAAATGTTTACTTAATCTTTTCGAATAACAATATCAGGGTAGTATGCTATATGCAATAATGTTTTCATGCCGAAATTCAGTTTTTTAGGCACACTTGTTTTGAAAAATATTTAAAAATGTCATTTTTTAAGAAATAAGAAAACTAATTTTTATCCATTGCAAGGCTATAAAAGGAGAGGGGAGGGGATTTGTCGTCGTGATGACCTGTCATCGTGTCGTCCATTTTTCTTAGTGTGTTTATATCTTAGTTTAAACGTCTTTTTAGATTTTAAAAGACGTTACATTTATTTTTCAAAGATTTCCAAATATACAAAAAATAAGCTTTTTCGAAGTCCAGACAAAATTCATCATGCGTTCCTGGGTCCCACCCTGTACGAACTTTAATGAATTACAAGAGGTTTTTTTTTTCTGTTTCGGATTCAGTTTCGTGATTGCCTTAAAAATCCGGAAAATAAAATTAGCACTTAAATTGTGTCTACATCCTTCAAGAAAACATGTTTTAACTGCCAACGACTGAAAAAATCTTAAACTTCTTCTTAAAATACTTTTTCCCAACTCTTTTTTAACATGACATTTCTCTACTTTTTATCCATAGGAAAAACTGAGTCATTATTTTAAAGTAAACTTTCATTGAATAAACAAGTTCCGAGAAATTTCCTCGATTTACATTCCTCTTGGGGATACTTAAAATTGCAGATTTTTTAATAAAATCTTGGTACGTTGCTGTTTTATTGGGGAAAAAATATGCATGGTTAATTCGAAAAAACAGAATATTTTCTAAAAGGAGAGAGAGAGAGGGGAAAAAAGGACGAAATTTTCAGAAAGCACTTCTTGTTTTATCTTCTACTGTTATACCGAATTAAACAAACATTTTAAAGTGGAATTTGTTAAAGAAAAAAAACCTATCCCGTTACTAAAAGCTTAAAGAATGCTAATTGGCTGAATTTTTTATTCATAAAAACGCGTGTTGCTGTACATGGTTGTATACTGGTATGTTCGCTATAAAAACCGCACCAATTTACGGATTGAAAGGAAGTTTCGCCCAAAATTCAATCATCCCATGAGAAAACGTATACACAAAGACCTATGCAAAATTCGAATTAACGTCTTTTTTCTTTTCTTAAATCCCAATTTCCTTTAAATTCAAGATTTAACAATAAAGAACAGAAGGGGAAAAATCGTTTTCTGAAATTCTATATCGGGCTGTATTGTAAAGAAATAAATATTCGAGCCATTTTAATAACTTTACTTTAAATAATTTTAAACCGCAGTTATGTAACTTTTATACACTGTTAGAAATTTCATCATGAAATTACGGTTAAATAACCGGCAGCAGTCTGTCCATCTAATTCACCGTTAAATTTACGGTTTGGAACATTTTTCGATATTTACGGGACCTAAACCATATCCAATAAGCTTGGTTAAAAAGCCGTAAATTCAAAAGTTTACGGTTTTATAAGTATTTAAAAATGTTTGAAAACAAAATTTTTACCGTTTTTGAACCATTTCAAGGCATAGAATCTTCGAGGAGTAGAAAGAGTAAACGAAGCATGCGGGAATCGAACCCGGGAGTACGGTACACCAACCTTGCGCTGTAGCCATTCCGCCATTAGCACCACTTAAAGCGGCCTTTTATTTATCAATAAATCTTCTTTTCCAACAGGCAAACTGCCTTAAAATTGAGATTTCAGTTTTTGATTGGATCCAAATTTATTTTTGGTGTAAATTTACTGTATATAGACGAAAATAATTTTATTTGCTGCAAAAATTAAAATACAAATAAGCTTCAGCAGCTCAAACTATGGGTTTGCTCATTCGCAAACAGTTCGGGAGTAAGATATCTCCAATTTTTGATTTACGTGTGTATGTGTTTCTATTTAGTAACCATTGCTTAAGCACTTTTTTTTTCTTCTTTTTTATATATACATGCATATTTGATCTGATAAATTTTTATTCATATTTAACAACAGCGTATGACCGGTAAGGTTTCGTAACCAAGATGGACACCCGATTCTTATTGAGCGTTTGAAAATTACGGTTAGTTAAACGTTCTTTAGGATAAACAGAGAATATAAACGATTTTTTTCACAATCAGCGGTTTGAGTACCATCTTTTTAATGGTTATTCAACTGTTGTAATTAAATATGGTAAAATAACAATTAAATAAATGGTTATTTTACTATTTTCTTACGGAAATTTTTAACAGTGTATGCAACGACACACGTATGTGGTTTTTATGAATGTACACACATAAAACACACACATATGTGTGTTATATGAAAGTTTTCTCATATTTTTAAGTATTACAAATTCAGTTATGTTTCCATTGCTTCTAGCATTGTTTATAGACATGATAGTGAATCGCAAAGAATTAACAGATTTTTCAAATGTCATTTGCGGACCTTATTTTGATCTGTATTCATTCATTTTAATTTTAATTTTGTTATAATTTCGTTCTTTCAGATTTAACGTTTTTATTCTCCAGTATCTGGATTTTCTTTCGTTTTTTGGCTCATCAGCTTTTGATACATATTTGTCCTTATCAGCTAAGACACAAAGCGTTTTTACTTCTTTATTTTTAGTCCAGTTTTTAATTATAATTTTTATTAGTTGCAGCAGTAGTAATAGTACAAGTAGTATTTTTCATTTACATTTTTTTTCTTGTTTTCCCTACTAAAATATTACACAGACATGCATTATATATATATATATATATATATATGTTGATATAGTCGTGCGATTTTTTACTTAAACACTGCATATTAATGCTAGCAAATCTTTGGAATTGAAAAAGAATACGTTTACTTTGTTAAAATATTATATTCATAATATATATTTTTTTACACATTACATCTAGAGTATCGTTCATGCAAGCTGCTTTACAAAAACCGTTGATGCATTTGGCGAAGTTCTTCAAAAGCGATATAATTATTGATATAAATACTTGATACAAATATCCGTACATATCATAAAAAATGACTTATTTCGAAGTAGAAGTAAATATCAAACCATGGACCCATTTCTCATCATTATTTCTGAATTACTGTTTTGAATATTTCATTTTATTTACTACTTTTAGTGCCCATTCACTCGCACCAACAGTTTCTCTCGAAATCATTGGTACATAGTTATATCAGAGATGCTGAAATATTCAGTGGATGCAAAAGCCTGCCAGTTTTATCTCAAAGACTTACAGTATTTATCGTAGCAATATACCCAAGAACTTCCCCTATAGTAAACAACGAAAACATAATTCTATTGAACAATAAAACTTCAGACGCTCGATTTCTCTCCCATCCCTTTTAGCTGCCTCAAAGTTCGTAAATCTACCATCGTGGAACAAGTGCCAAGTGGACCTAAGAAAATGAGGATATATTTCTTCTGTTGCTCGGATATAAATATGGGTTCGGCCCTTAAATGTCTACTCTTAATAATGTAAAAGACGTCAAGTAGATTTAGGTAAAAATGGTTTAAGTTTTTTTTCATATAAAGTGGGCTTTTTTAAAACTAATAACTTTTATCTTTGTATTATTACTTTTGATTTGCAATATATAAATTTTTAAATCATTGTCATAAGCTTAGTGATAAGTAGTATTCCTCCTCTTAGTAAACAGTAGTAAAACTCCTCTTTTTGAATCTTATATTAGAAATTATTAACTTATTATTCCTGGACATGAAATATCTTGATATGGGTTGTAATATGATTGCTTACTCAACTGGGTATAGGAACATTCATTAAAATGGGAAAAATTGATGGGCTACAGTTATGTAGGTAGGAAGGTAGAACCAGAGGTCAGTGTTTTAAGCTTTTCAAATCTCAGGCTTTTCATCAAATTAGGAAAAACTACTACGTCAATAGGGTTGTGGCCAGTTGGAATAGTTTAGCGGAAGCTACTGTTACTTGTAGTGGGCTAAAGACTTTTAAGACAGCTCTTGATATTCATTGGCGACTTTTAAATTGACTAGAACCAGCCTAGCTGGGCCCTGTGCCTGTTGCTGGTAGTTCTTTTGTATTTGTATTAAACATATAATTGTTGTGGGTTTAAATACGTCTGATTGTTGATGCTACGTTATTATTATATTTTCAAATATACAACATTTTACCAGAATGGTTCTACATACTGATCTTCACTTTAATCGAATAAGACAGTTTAAATGTCTCAGAAGTTAAAAATATTATTTTTAACTCACGGAAATCAGCGAATATGTCATCAGGTCCCGATTAACATTTTGCATAACTATAGGTACAACTCATGTTAGGGGGCCCCTCACGCAACAAAATTTCTTAAACATAACATTCAAAATTTGGGGGCCCCCAAAGGGCAAAAACTAATTTGTTTTTCAAATGTCAAAGAGTCAGACTAACATTCGGGAGCCCCAACGTGAAAAATGATTGTTTTTAAATTACAGAACGTTTGAATAAAATCTGGGGGCCCCCAAAGTGCAAAACCAATTTTGTTTTTCAAATTTCAATTGTCAGACCAAAATTTGGGGGCACCCAAAGGGAAAATTCCTTGTGCTTTAAAATAATTTAATAATACAAACTTTCTACGAAGCAACATAACACTGACAGTTTGTTTTTGAAAGATGCTATTTTTAAATATTTTCACAAAAAATTTAAATTGCAAGAAAGAATATTAATAAAAAAATTAGGGGCCCCCTCAAAGGGGGGCCCTAGCCCCGGGCCTCATGGGCCTAATAGTAAATAAGGCATGGTTATACATGGTGTCCTGTAAATCATTAATACTTTAAAAATACATAAAATTGGCAAGAATTAAAGAGTTAATAATTTTTTAAAGCACTAATTTTTCTTCGGTTGTCTCTATAAAACAAAACATTTTGCTGGGAAAGGAAAGGGTGGAGTGTATAACATATAGTTCAAAATACAGACAAACAATAATGAAAAATGCTTCAATATTAGCATTATGCACTGTTAAAAATGTTCGTAATAAAATAGTAATATAACCATTTATTGATTGTTATTTTACCATATTTAATTACAACAGTTGAATATGGTAATCAAACCGCTGATTGTGAAAAAAATTGTTTATTCTCTGTTTATCGGCAGCTTTACGTGTTGTAGATGCCGAATATCTGGAGCGCAAGGTTGGTATGCCATACACCCGGGTTCGATTCCCGCATGCTTCGTTTACGGTTTCTACGCCTCGAAGATTCTACGCCTCAAAATTGTTCAAGAACCGTAAAAATTTAGTTTTGAGACAATTTTTAAATGGTTATAAAACCGTAAACTTTTTCTATTTACGGCTTTTTAACCAAGCTGATTGGAAATAGTGTACGTCCCGTAAAGATAGAAAAATGTTCCGAACGTAAACTTTACGGTGAATTAGATGGACAGACTGCTGCCGGCTATTGAACCGTAATTTCATGATGAAATTTCTAACAGTGTGTTGGCAATTTCCCTCGACACTTAGAAAGGTTTTCCTCTTTACTTTGAAACGTTTACACCATGTAAACAATTCAAACTACTAAGGCCAGCCTTTTAAATAATCGCACAGAAACACATGTAATCAACACCATATAGCTGAATAAGCGGAAAATACAACTTATTTTCTTTAGTTATGTAGTTCCATGTGCGCATTGTTTCTTGTGTTTGAACACCAGGTAGAATCTGGTTAAATTTTTATATAATAAAATAATTACTATCTTATCTAGTTGGCTTGTTAATTAATATTTTTTTCATTATTTGCTTTATTTAATATAGTTGAATAGTTATTTCATGTTAAATCAGATAAGGTGTGGTTATTCTATGTACTAGTATGCGTGTCGTATTTAGAATTCTCATGAAATTACTTTTCTTTTTTCTTTTTCATTTGATTTACTAGTTTGGTCTCTTATTCATTTATGTAAGAACTAGCTGATCTATCGCAGAACATCTGCGGGCTATACGTTCAACAAATAATTACGATAATAAATACAAATATTATGTTACTTTTCTGTGCGAATCATTAAACAAATTTTTAAATATCATTTTACCACAGTTTATTTTTTCATGATGCCATTTATCGTATCGTAACGCAAAATTTAATCGTAACTGGTCCACGTTAAGTGATATATATTTATAGATTACACAGTAGGCCATGCAGGTGAAAATTTTTGATATTTTTTTATTTATATTCACTTTTCTCCTGAGTTCAGTAAATCGTACTTGTGAATGATTTTTGCATCAAATATTTACAACGAAAAACTAACAAATTAATAATTAACAGTCTTTATTTGTTTCGAATTTTAAAGTCACCGTTAATCCTGGCGATGAGAATAAGTTTCACTTTATGGACACAACGCTGAAGCCTTCAGCATAGTGCAGCTCGGGTGACCAGAATTTGGCATTCAAGAAGATTTCTCCCGACTTTTGAGGGATGACTGTAAACGTGTGACTCAATACCTCCGACGGTTTTGCACCCCTGGAAAAAAATTAAGGAATCATTTCATCAGTTCTTCTAGCACATCTTTAGGTATGGCATTTTTTTTATTACGTATATTAGAGACGTAAAATTCTAGGTAACAATCCTTCTGGAAAATATTATCAAGAATATTCTCATGAAGAAGAAGGTTCGAGAATATTATCCTAAATTGGAATATTTTTACAACTGAAACTATTTCTGAAAGTGCTTTTACACAAACGCAACAGCGAAAAGATACAATGACAAAACCTCTTAAGGCACTTCAATGTCTGTACAAAAGTTAATAACTGCTCCCTCACGGTGCCTGATTGGCGTTTTTTATTGTGTCATTAAAAGTAACTTTTACTCAGACGATTCTGATTTGTCGATTGCAGTTACAAGAGGAACGTCATCGCTCTTGTTTAATGACCATAGCAACAATCTATTACGACAGGCAAAATGTTTCTTTCACCTTTGGTATGAAAGCTCCACAAACTATGTTTGCAACAATGGGAAGACACATTTTAGATATGCAAAAATACAGAATAAGTATTAGCTAAAAGGTATGATTATTAAAATAAAAATTATATATTTTCTTTAAGCAAAAGTATCTGTTCAAACAGTTAAAACCATGCCTTTAAATTCTTTGAAAATTTTTCTCTTCAACATTGTTTTCGGAATTGTTCTTAAACTTGTTTGAAAGTTCAAAATAATTAAAAAACAAATAAAATTGCTTTGTGAGTTTTTGTAAGCAGTTACAACTAAACGTTCTCCCAACGACCGGGGAATAGAGCATGGTACATATATATCAGGGTTGGTGAACCTTATTCGATTGGTGCGCCAGTTAATTTTCGGTTTGTTATTTTCAGGAGTCTAGTCTGCCACTTGTTATCTTTATTTTTTAAGAATTATTTTTGAAGATCACCCATCTTTGTAAATGGGCTGGTAGTCCTAAAAGTTTTTCCCGCTTTTTTCTTTTTTTCCCGTTCGTTATTATTTTTCTTATCTGTATTTCTGTCTTTCTTTTTTTTTTTGAAATGTTGTTTTCAGTGATTGTGAGTGAGAAAAAGTAATTTAATATGCACCTGTGGGGGTGCCACTAAAATGCCTGTTGTGTGCCACCTACTGTCCCGCGTAATATGAGTTCTCCATCTCTGGTATATATAGTCAGAGAATACACCACCTGAATAGTATAAATGTGGACTTCTAGTGGCAGACGTCAAGCGGCATAGAAGTTATGAGGATATTTAGGTATAATTGTAATTTATATGGGAGCAAAACGCATATACCACATATCCGCAATTTTTTATATTTTAAATCGTTATGAGGCAGTGATAGTAAAGTTATTAGGAACCGAAAAACATTATCACGTAAAATTCAAGGAATTTGAAATTAAAAATTTTCCAAATCAGATAATTAAAAGTTTTATTTCAACTTAGATATGAGTACCTTAGTGGAATTTAGTTCTCAAGCTAATGCGGAAGCAACGTGACGAATACCGTGTTTCATGCTCATAATTAAGCCATCATTCATATTTGAAAAATGCAAATCCATCATGTTTCTGAGTCGCGATGCCTTGTGTTGAAGCATGGTGAATGCTTGAAACTTCAAATCTTGCCGCTATGGCATATTTGTTCCCGCCTCTCTGAAACTAGTGTCAGCGATGTAGTTATTCGAGGAGTGCCTTTTATCGCGAAAGAATGTTACAAAAAAGTTTTTTCATTCAGAAAGTCAAACCAAAAGTCAATATGTTAGGGTGTTGAATGTACTGCTTCATACATTATAAATGTGTGTAATGTTAAAAATAGAAATACGGGAAGACTCTAAGATTGATCACCTTGAGTAATAAAATGTATGCTGGGTGAACTTAATAGAAAAAAAATAAAGGACTCACTCTCTAAAAATGTGCTTCTGGCCCTCCCCTACTCCGCTTCCATGCAGAATCATGTATGATTTCGATATCGGTCTCGGCAGCGTGTTCTTAATCTGTACCGTGACATTCATTGGCGTGCCCTTTTGACGCGGACCATCCGTCTGAAATGAAGATGAAAGAAAACGCATGAGACATTCATTTGTACCAGATGTGGCATCAATTTCCCTATATGATATTTCTTTATAAAATAAGTAAGTTTTAGTTTTTACTAGGATTAAAGCTTTCACATCAATAATGCAACTATTTGACGGCCTTGCAGTTCATGGGCCATCTAAAACACTTCTAGCTAAAATTTTGGAAAAGCATGTCTCAAGCTTGAGACTACTAGGAAAAGCATGTCTCAAGCTTGAGACTACTAAGAAAAGCATGTCTCAAGCTTGAGACTACTAGGAAAAGCATGTCTCAAGCTTGAGACTACTAGGAAAAGCATGTCTCAAGCTTGAGACTACTAAGAAAAGCATGTCGCAAGCTTGAGACTACTAAGAAAATCAGGTCTCAATCTTGAGACGTGCAAAATTCGGCATATAAACACTATTTTTCGGCATTTAACTAATTGTGACAAGTAGGACCTTTCAAAATGTCAAAATTTGAAAATTTGATTTTTATTTTAAAATTCTGGGAAACTGGTTCGATTTACCACGAATTTTGCAAAACTAACAACTGAAACTTTATGTATTGTGCTCAGTTTCAGTTCTCTTTAAAGTTGAACTCACTTTTAAGGACACTTTCTGATGAAGTGGCAAAGAATAATTATTTCTAAAACTTAGTGCTATTACTAATTAGTCAATTTTGAAAACAAATAATTTTGCCAACCCTGTGAAGATTTCCAGCAAAGAAATGGATACATTTTACGTTACTTGTGACTCAAACAACAACCCATTCATTACCCCACCATAAAAAAACACTCACCTCCCTATTTTTCGTTTTTATGTTTAAAACATTGATTCCCTTTTTGTTAGTGCCACCGTAACACAATAACACATTTACACAATATGTTATCTAACATAGTGTGCAAATTTCAACACAATCAAATTTATAATCCTTTCGAAATGACAGCTCGTTTACAGAAAATTACTCTAAATATTATCACGGTTACCGCATCTTTAATGTTCTAAATATAGAACAAAATAGCATAAGATAGCAGCACTGGTGCTTCCTTTAGCAAATGTTCGTATTCATGCAACGAATAATTTGTACTTGGATTCAAAATCATATTCGGGTTACTGGGAAAATAAATTTTTAATTCGAGTCTAATTTTTAGTAAAGATGTTCTTCGTAATAACATTTGCTAGGGATGTTTTTGGGTAACAGCTGTTCTATACAAAAAAAAAAAAAAAAAAAAAGAAAAAAAATACAAAATACTGTTTACGTATGCTTTAGCGGTGCAGCACTGTACTTGAATTGATTAAATAATCTAAATATATTCTTTCCACCAAAACTCTTTTTTTTTTTTTTTTTACTCTTGGCAAATACTCGATCGATCCGTCTCTGTAACTATATCCAAGATAAAGACTCCAGTTACCTTTCGATGTGGATTAATTAAAAAATGGAAAATAAAAAACCTAAATTGGTTGCTCCGTAAAAGGAGGGAGCTACTCGGGCCCGTTATTGCAAAGTTTTCTAAGAGGAGAGAGGGCAAAAAATGTGACACTCGATGGTAAAAAAAACTAAACTCAGCAGCATGGCAGCCCATGGGAGCCAAAACCTGATGTGCCCACTTCAACATTGGAGACCATGAACCCTTGGGTGCGGCTCTTGGTCTCAGGTGGTTAGCCTGACGTGGAACCTGCAGTGCTTTAGTTCCCAAGCATGATTGCTCCTCATTTTAACGATACACTGACGGGATGAAAGGCTAAGCCGAGCCTGCCCTGCACGGGAATTGAAACCCGGACCTGTGGTATGGGAGCACGGGACTCTACCACTCAGCTACTGGGAAACGTATACTCAATACACATTAACATGAAAATAACGAAATACACCCACACTTGTACATGTTACTACTATTATGAATGCGAAAGTTTGGATGTATGTTAGTTAATCACGCCAGAACGGCTGAACGGATCAGGATGAAATTTGGCACACAGATTACAGTCTGGAATAGCACAGAGGCTACCTTTTATCCCGCAAAAATGTAAGGATCCCGTGGAATATCATTATCTAGGAATGTTGCATTACCGCAAGATAGACGGTGTTGCTCAATAGCTATAAATGAAATTAAGATAAAATCAGCATCCACGTAATAGCTTAAGTGGTAGAGTACGCCGCGCGTAATATGACAACAGCTAGTCATATTCAAAAAAAGCCCAAGATGAATTACGCTGCTTTGACCCCCTAAATGCCGGATATAGATCTACTTACCGAAATCTTCAAGTCCGGTGCTGTGATTCGAAAGGACTGCTTTAGGTAGTAGTCTAGATCAAATTGTGGGATGGACGCCAGCATATTCGCTTGTAGATATCCTTGTTCTTTATCCAGCGCAGCGTATTCCGTGTACGGCACAAGCATCTCAATATAATCCACTGAAATTTTCGGACACAGTTAATTTTCGAGCAGTTGAAATAAGATAAAGAAAAAAGGAACACTAAAAAGAGTTTCGTGTTTCAGTAGCCTACAAAGGACTGAATACATTGTAATCCAAGGGCTAGGAAGAAAATGCCCTTTATTATGGCTAGTAGGTATCTTAGTAAGCTATTTATGCAATTGCTGTATGCATAATCGCTTCAAAATGTCTGTTGTATTATTCGGGCACTTGAAACTTAATATACAGGGTGAATACATTTAGAACTTTTCAACAGCTATGAAATTAATTGCTTACTGATCAGAAGGACCTGAAGGGGGAAAATCCTGACATAAAATGGTAAGAAATTATATTACTCAATGTAGCATCTCCTTATCGTGTCGGATGGTCTTTCTATGAATAGTGCCACGACCGCTGAATAATTTGGAAGCATGTTCAGTAGGTGCTAAGCAATAAACTAATTCAAGAAATAATTAATAAAATTTCTAAATATTTCAACACACTATTAAAAATTTCCGTTAGAAAATAGATAAATAACCATTTATTTGATTGTTATTTTACCATATTTAATTACGACAGTTGAATAACCATTAAAAAGATGGTACCCAAACCGCTGATTGCGAAAAAAAATCGTTTATTCTCTGTTTATCCTAAAGAACGTTTAACTAACCGTGATTTTCAAGCGCTGCATAAGAATCGGGCGTCCATCTTGGTTGCGAAACCTTGCCGGTCGAACCGTTGTTTTAAAATAGGAATACGGATTTATCAGTTAAAATATGCATGTGTATATAAAAAGAGAAGAAAAAAAAGTGGCTTAGGCAGTGGTTTGTAAATAGGAACACATACACATGTAAATCAAAAAGTGGAGACATGGGATTCCCGAACTGTTTGCGAATGAGCAAACCCATAATTTGAGCTGATGCATCTTGTTTGTATTTTAATTTTTGCAGCAAATAAAATGATTTTCGTCTATATACAGTAAATTTAGACTAAAAATGACTTTGGATCCAATCAAAAACTGAAATCTCAATTTTAAGGAAGTTTGCCTGTGGGAAAAGAAGATTTATTGATAAATAAACGACCGCTCTGTGTGGTGCAGATGGCCGAATGAATAGAGCGCAAACTTGTTAGATTAATCACCGCGGGTTCGATTCCTGCAAGCTGCGTTTACGGTTTCTACGCCTCGAAGATTCTACGCCTCGAAATGGTTCAAAAACGGTAAAAATTTTGTTTTGAAAACCTTTTTTAAATGGTTATAAAACCGTAAACTTTTGCATTTGCGGCTTTTTAACCAAGTTGATTGGAAATGGTTAGGTCCCGTAATCATAGAAAAATGTTCCAAACCTTAAATTTAACGGTGAATTGGATGGACAGACTGCTGCCGGTCATTTAACCGTAATTTCATGATGAAATTTCTAACAGTGCTGCGTCAACTCTTTCGAAAATGTTTTTCTCAACTATTTATTCCTTTAGCGACATCGGTCTTGTGAATAGTTTTATTATTTTTATCAGTTAAACTGTTTAGATTGCTTTGTGGGGCTGTGGATTAAATTTAGTTATTAAATATTATTTAGGCCACTGGACCACTTTAACAATCTGAAAAAATATTTTATCTCCATAAATCTCAAAAAATTTTTTAAAAGAAAATGGATTTAAATATGACATTTAGTGAAGATATCAAATATGAGGAGCTGGTTCCTATTATGCCAAGGCCAACGCTAATGGTTTTACCGCATTTCGTAATTAAAAGCGAGTCTGAATGTGTGTAATCTGTGTCTGTTTTTATGTACATATGAGGGACTTTGCAGTGAGGAATGAACGACTTACCATTTTTTCCGACGACCCTGTTATACTCTTCTTGCTTGACAATACCTAAACGTTTATTCGTATAAGTAACGGCTTCTAAGGTCAAAAAGATTTTGACATTTACAGGGTTAAGTTTGCTGTTGTTCATAGTGCGGATACGGATCTGGAAAAAAACAGAAAAGTTAATAATACTTCCATCGCGTTGAAAAAAAAAAAAATCAAATTTTTAAGTCAAACAACTATTTTTACTCTTCTTTTCCAGCTCGGTGAGACCTGATTTAAGTGTGAGCCAAAAAGGTACCTTAAAATCGACACTTAAAAGTATTATTTTACTTGTTTTTCACGTGTAAGTGAATGATGAAAATGTATTTCTTTTAGTGCTACAATCTTGTAGCTATGACGACTTCAAAAATTGTTTCAGATATTTACTTTAACACGATATCTCATTGGTTGATATATAAATGGGGTTTTTATTATTTTTTATTGAAACAATTTTTAATGTACCTAATCGTAATGTAAAGCTATAAGGAAAAAAATTTGGTTCAGAGAAAATTCCTTTTTTCTCCTTTCTGAAGACAGTATCCTATGAAGTAATCAAACAACATGCAGCAGAGGGAGCAATTTCAAATTTCTATTGTAAGATTGCAAATATTGGTAAGTTGAATTTCATTCGAAATTAGGTACGCACTTCTCATTAAATGAGTTACATTCTCAACAATTAATTTTGCGATAGTTTACTGCTACAAGAGAGAGAACGCAACAGCGAAAAGGATTTCATAGAGGCTGGATCCCAATATTACCACCTGCACGATTCGATGCTCAAATTGCTATGAGTATTATTTGCTACCAAAATGTTGAATTAAACCGGCTACGATTTTGTATTGCTATTCTACCAGAGGTATTTTACTCGAATGGCAATTATCACGGCAATAAAAAATAAAATTTAAAAAAAAATAAAGAGTAAAAAAAAAAGTACACATGTATAAAAATGACTAAACAAGGCCGTAGCCAGAAATGTTTTTCGCGGAAGGGCCCCGATTTGAAACACTTTTGTTGAGTAAAGTTTTAGGAAGGAATATATGCTACATTGCGAAAAAAGTTCGGGATTTAGGGGGGAGGGCCATTGGGCCACCCTCTCGATACGTCCTTGCGACTAAATTCTTCTTAACCTCTTCATTCCAATTGTACCCAATTGGGTACATTTTAAAATACTGTATATTGACTACTGTTTGTGAAATTTGAAAGCTAAGACACCCAATTGTTTTTTAAATTAATCAACAGAAAGTTTACTTCGTCTTAAACATGGAAAACATGGAAATTGGGCATCAATTATTATATAAACTAATTATTAATTAAAGTTAAAAAAACAAATTTAGTTATTTTGTTTTGTAATCATTTTTTAAATCAGAGAGCCAAAAAATTGCGTCAAAATTGTTTGTGCTTAGTTCTGGGGTCTGAAGAGGTTAAGCCTCATATGTTTAAGAGTACGACGTCACGGTTGATCTCTATGGCAGATGCTAAGCTGGTACATGTTCTCTTGTGCGCATGTTCTAGACACCATGACGTAGCAAGCGCACAAGACAGTACAGTGACGTCAGTTTGGCATCTCTCGTGGAGATGGAACGTGGCGTACTTAATAATATTTGAGTCTTTACCGAGAGATTCTCTCCGAGTTGAACTTCTCTCTTTGGGTCCAGTTTGAATTTGATTTGTGGATTTTCGTTGTTTTTTTCAAAACGTGGGAATATGTCGCCGAGTCGATTCCAAGCCCAGCTCATTATATTGCGTTCTTCTTTAGTATCTGAAAAAGTAAATACCGTTTCCGTTACACATTTTATTTCGTAGTCATGTTCTCTTAATATTTTCAATTTATTAATTATCATCTTTATTGACTTTTTGGATTAAAAACGTAAGTTTTACTAGTTCAGCGTCTATAATTTAATGACATTGACTTGATTGCTGTTGCTACATTGTTGTTGATCTTGTCCCTCGAAGTACGGAGAAAAAAGTTGCAACGATGCAAGCTTTCTTCCTAAATAAAAATATTATGTGTGACGTCAGGATTGCGTCAGGTTATTATCTAAAAGATTTTGCCACTACATTCACTCGAAAGTTGCAAAACGTGTCCCCTCTACATCCACTGACTTCAATTTTGCGTTCAAATTACATGCACATGCGGCTGCAATCTTGCAAAATGCCTATGTCGCAATTGTGAATACGTCAAAAGATGCTTCCATTGACTCTCCTTATTTCGAAACTGTTAAAACATGCAACATCCTCAATTAAGATTTAAAAATTCCAAAAATCCTAAAAATGTCACAGACCATTGAACTTACTCTCTTTCTCCTTGTAATTAGCAGTGATGTCCTCCGTGTCGTAGGTCCCTGTTTTTTGCGTTGCTATTATCCTACCGATACTAGATAAGAGAAAAATACTTCAGTATGCGAGTTAAAACATGTTGAAATGTGCCACAAACAACAGATTTAAAGCCCCGGCTACAAAAAATGCATTCCAGGGTGTTGCAATGCGCAATTCGTTCCTTATTGGTCGAAGCTGTTCCCCTTTTCGCCATAGGCAATAAAGAATTTTCTCCCGTAGAAGTAACATGGGACACAAAAAACGAGAGTAAAAAAGTTTTCTATTTTTATTAGATAGAATAACTATAAACAATAAGTCACTATACCTAAGCTCAGTTAGGCTATTTCATAATTAAAAATAAATATTAAAATGTAAAAAAAAATTTCAAAAGGAACTCAACGTAAGGATGCAATTGAAAAGAAATGTAAAATGTTTCTGTTTTTTTTTTTTTTTTTTGCTATGAAACTTTGAGTAGGAAAATAGCTAAAAAGTGACCCATTTTCCCCCACCTGAACCTATATTTCGTACATCGATTTGACTACAATTGTTCTTTAGAAAGTATGTTAGAAAGGAAAAATAAGTATTTTTCTTTTAATTGGAAACGCTTGCCTTGATATTTCTTTGTGAAGTATTTATTATTCAAAAAGAGTATAAAACAAAGTCGCTTAATGCCGTCTGTACGCTTCGGTCGTTTAAACTACGCAACGGTTTTTAATGCGGTTTTCATCAATAGATAGAATAATTCAAGAGGAAGGTTTATAAACCCGTTAGAAAAACATCTGACTGGTAGTTCTTTTTTTATTCCAATTTTATGCAAATTTCCACATATATTCAGCAATATGGGAGTGAAAATACCTTGCACATATTAACATAATCTACCGATCGAAAGTGCTGATTTTTCTGTACAAGATGAAATTCGTTTGAAGTTTCTAAGTCTATAAGAACGCAGTTATCAGTATTTTCGTTCGATTTCTAAAGGCTTACCTGGACCAAAAACAATAATTAGCAGTTTCCTCAACTCCGGGTGAATAGTATTTGCTTAATTTCAATATAAAACACTTTTTTAAAATAGCGAGACATCAGTTTAGTTTTCATAGGAAAAAAGAATAATAAAGCATTTCTTCCATTTAATGCTTTTCTAAAATTAGCAATAGGTTTTTAATTCGAGATTGAACTTGATAAAAGTTCTGTCTCCGCGATTTAACAATTTCGTTGATTTACCAATAGTATTTAAATAGATATCACCAAGAAAGGAATACGTATGGTTTATTCTAGATTTCAAATAACGTGGCGAATGACGACAGGCTACAATGTGACTTGTTCAAGTAGTCACTATAGTTAAATGGGAACATAATAAGAAATTGTGTATATGTTTTTTTTAGATACGGTTTCAATTATCATTCAATTATAGGCAGACGAAGCTTTTTCAATCTCTTAATACAGGCAATGCCAATGTTTTTTAAACTTTGCATAGGGTACGCCTCCGACGACGTTTACAAAATGCTTAGCACGTTCATCACCATGCGGATACCGCTAGCGAAGCTTCATTTCATTATGAAACTTATTTTTCTGTTACACATCAGTTCAACATGACCAGAAAATAAAATTAATATGATATTGCAATTTCATTCTTACAATATATCTAAGATCACCGCCAAGACTCGTTCCCTATGGAAAATAACGCAACAAATGACGCCGTGGTACAATTTAGCTATTTAATAATTTAAAGTACCCTTTGGTGACAAATCTGACCCTACTGACGGATTTGTTCCCAAGTTTTCTTACTTTTACATGCAATATCTTCTCCTTTAGATTTATTACCTAAGCAGTTGTTATATTACCTTTTCAAGCGTTGACAAGTCAAATGATTTTTTTTTTTTTTGAAAAATAGGCAGCTATCGTTTTTCACACTACAGGCTTTATGCCGCAGATGATAATTTTTACTCTCTTAGGGTGCGTTCTCACCGAGGGCGAAAAAGACAAAAAAACATGTATTTTCTTATTTGCGCAAGTGCAGAAAATATCTTTAAAGTGAAAAATATGCTCTACGCTTCACTGTTAGAATTTTCAACATGAAATTACGGTTAAATGACCGGCAGCAGTGTGTAGATCTAATTCACCGTTAAATTTACGGTTTGGAACATTTTTCTATTTTAACGGGACCTAACCATTTCCAATCAGCTTGGTTAAAAAGCCGTAAATTCAAAAGTTTACGGTTTTATAACCATTTAAAAATGGTTTCAAAACAAAAGTTACAGCGTTTTTGAACCATTTCGAGACGTAGAATCTTCGAGGCGTAGAGACGGTAAACGCAGCTTGCGGGAATCGAACCCGGTTGTTTGCCATACCAACGTTGCTCGCTAACCACTCGGCCATCGGCACCACACAAAGCGGTCGTTTATTTATCAACAAATCTTCCTTTTCAACAGGAAAACTGCATTAACATTGAGATTTCAGTTTTTGATTGGATCCAAAGTCATTTTTAGTCTAAATTTACTGCATATTGACGAAAATCATTTTATTTGCTGCAAAAATTAAAATACAAACAAGCTTCAGCAGCTCAAATTATGGGTTTGCTCATTCGCAAACAGTTCGGAAATCTGATGGCTCTAATTTTTGATTTACGTGTGTATGTGTTTCTATTTAGTATCCACTGCTTAAGCCACTTTTTTTTTATCTTTTTTTATATACACATGCAGCTTTTAACTAATAATCTTTATTCATATTTTAACAATAACGTGCGACCGGTAAGGTTTCATAGCCAAGATGGACGCCCGATTCTTATTGAGCGCTTGAAAATTACGGTTAGTTAAACGTTCTTTAGGATAAACAGAGAATAAACGATTTTTTTCGCAATCAGCGGTTTGAGTACCATCTTTTTAATGGTTATTCAGCTGTTGTAGTTAAACATGGTAAAATAACAATCCAATAAATGGTTATTTTACTATTTTGTTACGGAAATTTTTAACAGTGCTGTGCAGATGGAGAAAATACATGTTTTTTGTCTTTGTCACCTTTGGTGTGAAAGCACTTTTAGCAATGGCATCGCCACATGCGACGTTTTTAATATTCTTTTAGCTAGAACAACGCGTCAGGCGTCGTTTTTTACATTCTTATCAAGAACATTACTGCAGACGACGTTTTTATATGATTAGCAAGGACAGCGCCGTGGCGCAGGTGACGTTTCTAAAATTCAGCACGGGCAACGCCGTGCGGGTACCGCTAGTTAGGTAATAAATCTAAAACTTATTGTTAAAATTTTGTAGCCATTTAAAAGTAATATTAAAATCAACTATAATAAGAGTTTGACTGAATTCTGCTCTGAAACAAAAGTTTAAATCATTTAGTCTGTTTTAAGAGTGAAGGGTGTTCTAGACTTTTTAAAATCATCTTCAAAACGAAATGTATCATACAAATGATTATTTTCAGTGAGAATCACTCAAAGTGGGGGTATCATTTAATGTGTTTTTTTTTTTTTTTTTATAAAGTATTCATATGATAAATGCATTTACACTTAAAACATTTAAAAAAAGAAAGAAAGAACAAACTTCAAAATAAAAAAAGCACTAAAAATTTTAAAAAAAATTCTTTTTTTAAACAACATCGATACGACTTTTAAACATAATTTTTGAACTAGGTGCAAAATTATGATAGACAAAATCTTTTGTAATCATTAATCAATTGCAAATATAATCGGCCCAGAGTTTGCCACAGTTTCAATGTAAAGCAACACATGGTGAAACGATCATTAGACTCATAATTTTGGGAATCCCAAATATGAAACATCAACTAACAATCGTGGGTATAATAAATAATAACATGCAGATTATCAACCAAAGTACTGTCGCATCTGTGAAAAATTTCCCTATCAGCCACTTGTAGCTCTGCCGATCGACGGTTTGGCCACCAATATTCTAAATGATGATCTGGTCCTCTCCAAAACGAGAAAATTATACTTACTAGTTCATTTCCCAGTTAAGTGCCTTGACAGGTCTGGCTTCGTCCCTATAGAGCCATTTGACGTAATCCGCATTCACCTCGCCCAGCACGTATGGCACATCGTATGGACGAGTCACATCTCCCTTCTTTACAGCGGCCACGCTGCACGGCCCCACACGAAAGATGCCTGCAAGCACATGTTACCGTTAATACATATTATAATTGTTAGTTTCAGACATTATACGAACTTCAGTTCTTACGCTTCTAGAATTATAAACCAGGAAAAAGGCCCAAAACATGGAGAAGTGGCTCCCTCATCACTGGTACAAAGGAAAAAAAAATGCGGTGCAAAGGAAAGAAACCTAGGAAAAAGGCCCAAAACATGGAGAAGTGGCTCCCTCATCACTGGTACAAAGGAAAAAAAATGCGGTGCAAAGGAAAGAAACCTAGGAAAAAGGCCCAAAACATGGAGAAGTGGCTCCCTCGTCACTGGTACAAAGGAAAAAAAAATGCGGTGCAAAGGAAAGAAACCTAGGAAAAAGGCCCAAAACAAGGAGACGTGGCTCCCTCACCACTGGTCGTACAAAGGAAAAAAAAAACGGGACTCCCCATGTCTCCGTCGTCCATGTGACAGAAAGTCCAATACTTGTCTGTCCCGTCTTGCCACTGGTCAAGTAAAATGCCTAACATATTCAGAATTCAACAAGAGTTTCCTTTTCTGCCCCAAATGCCAGAAAGCTCAGGCGTCGGACAGGATCTTGGCCTGTCTAGGACTGATCTTGGAGGACAACTATACTTCCCCCTTTTTAGTATTAGACTTCATTAAAGTCAACGGTTTTATTGATCTGGTCTGACTTCGTCAGAACAGATGGAAGATAAGCAACAACAACAGAAATTATACGGAAAGCAGTAGAGCCTTCCAAAGAAAGCAAACTTCTATGTCCCATACGGCGGCAAGTGTACGTCTTGCCGCCGTATGATAATTACAAAAACATTATTTTTTAATGAAGAAATCACATAAATGTGTGATTTTTCGCATTGTACGCAAGGTAGAAACTGACATTCAGCATGGAAACGACTTGTAGTCAAGAAAAAAGTAGGACGGTTTATTTTTCGCTCATTCGTTAAATTACGTACTTTAACGTTTTTCACATTTCAACATGTGTTGCATGAATACATATTTTTGTACAATTTATTTTCTAATTGAAATTTGCATGCATCAGTAAACGGTATAAAGCCATTTTTTTCAAAAAATATATTCTGGCGTTCAATAGTGCTGCAGTACCCCCTCCCCCTCCTCCCATCCTTCCTACGCTTGAAACTGAAAACTTGGAAGATCAGTCAGGTTGAAAGTTAAAACGTTCAGCTCGTCAAGTGGTCACGTGATTGTCGTCAGAAAAGTTTTTTGTATTGATTAGTTTAATTTAATTTCAGGTTATGAAGTAACCTGAATATGCTAAAAAAAGGCATTAGAAATGTGTTAAGAGTGCTTTTTACTTCCCATACCATCTGATTCTTCTTGGGGAGTGGCATCTATAGTCTGCCACCCACCGTAGATCTGCTCCGAAGACCCAGCATCCAGGTCTGGTCGAGTCATCCACAGTTCGTTCCACACATGATAGTTCCTGGAAAACATAAATACTGTTCGTATGACGTGTTCACTAAGCTACTCTGTTGCGCTAAATTCTCTAATTATTTTAAATGCTAATATAATTAATATGTAGCAGAATAACCACTAGGTTTTGCGGCACGAAGCATAATTCAATTTTGACTATATTGGGTTTTTAGTTTCGGATTTTAGTGAAAAACGCACTTGAATGTTGAAGTCTATTGAATGTTGAGCTGGGAAAAAGTTTTTTTTTAACTTCAATTATTTTGAAATTAACTTACAGTGTTTCACAAACTTCCGACATTCGTGTATCTCTCATTATAATTTTCGTAATGCCAAGTGCTTCTCGTCCAAATAAATAAATAAATAAATAAATAAAAAAGACTATATATATATATATATATAAAGAGATTTGAAAGACAAAAAAAAAAAAAAACAGAAAAATAAACACTTACCACCTAAACATGCGCAAAGCAGCAATAATTTAAGTAAAGCAATATATTACAGGAATTTAGTAAAATATTTTTGAAAGATTTACAAATAAAAAAAATGTTCTTAGAGGTTTGAGAATGAGACCAGGACTGATCAGTGTTGGTTTATCTCAAAGAATGAGCAATGCAGAGCACCTCACAAATCCCAATCAAAAACACACTAAAGCCGACAGCAATGTAGGCCAGAAAATTACCAAAACAAGCATAAAAAATAAAAATTGAAATACAAAATACGGGGTTTCATCCATGCCACAGTCCTGAAACTAAAATCATATACTATAAACGATATTTAACTAATTTTGGCACTATATATATATCCAGTTTAAAAAAAAATAAAATTATTTTAATTATTTTCCACCTTTTTTTAGTTCATACTGAACAATAACTAAATGAAACAAGTAAAAAAATTAATTAAATTATTTCACATAATAAAATGTAACTAAAATAAATAAAATGTATATCAGCATGTATAACACTTATCAAAATTAATAAAAAGGATCAAACTGTGTCTGTTGGTTTGTTGATAAAATTATCATTATTATGTGTCAGGACTGTGTTATAACTAGAAATGCATCACCAATAAGCACCCAGAATGAGCTTAAAGTTATATTTATTGTACCATTTTATACTTAATGTAAAAATGAACATCATAGCTTTTTTTTAAGTGAAGAAATATTTTTTCAGCACCATTTGTAAGTTTGAAATTCTGTGTTATATATTTCTGAGTATCAGCATCCATTTTAAGTTTTGAATTCGTTATAATTAGGAAAAGAGAAACATAAGTCCGTAAGTAACTAATTTAAGTTTCTCATCATATCGTTCACTTAACTCGAATATGAAACAATAAAAAATGAAGTTTCTTTACATTGTAACGATAAATCGAGACAATCTAAAACATATACATTTATCTCATGTTTTCAGCCCGGCGCGCCGCGTACACCTACGAAGATCTTGGCGTACCCCCGGGGAATCACGCACCACATTTTGAGAAACTCTACATGAGGGGAATGACATAAGGTTGCTTAAATCTTTAAGTACAGGACATTACATTTAAATTTAGCAAGCAGAATATTTTACATCATTTGTCTTTAAAATATGTTTCATTGCAATCATTCTAATGCAATGCAATGCTTGAAATTCTTAATGTTTTTTTCTCTCCCATGTGACTGGAAAGAGGCGTACATAGATTTCATTTTACACGCTACAGACTTGTTGAAGGTACACAAAACGTAGGATCATTTAGATCTGTACGAACGCATTTTTATCTGTTTTAAGGAATCTGTACGTATGTTAAACATTAAGAATGTAAGTGTAGCTATGAATTTCTGTTGCAGGGCTTGTTCGCAAAGAAAAATAATTCACACATTATTCGATATACGGGGTTTCTGCTTTTTGGAACGATTTGGAATTCCTATGCTTGACTTAGAAAAATCAAACTTTATTCTATCTTATGCAACTTTTTTCCCCTTTACCAGTTTTTGATACTTGCGCACTAGTGGCTCCCGAGCAATGAACATATAGAAAACTTTATTTGCAGGAGAACTATAATTTCCAGATGTCATTTACTTGCTGACTTTCGTCATTATTTGTCGCTAATAATCGCCACAATTCTATTGTGGTAAAATCATCTTCATTTTGACAATTCTATTTCTTGGCGATTGAATCTCGGTAGTCGCTATAATGAGCATCACAAATATCCAGATTTTTATATCGCGTAACAAGAATATGCAAGTCAAGTAATTTTGAAGGCACACGTGTTCTTCACGAACTGATCTTTGCCAATTGAGAACGTGTTAATTATGAGTATTTATTTGAACGTGTTTAGCAAGTCAAGTCCTATTTTTTATTTTAATCGATACAAGCTTATGATTAAATTAATAATTGTCAATTAACTTGCAAGAAAGAGTTTGCAGAATAAATCGCTGAACACTATCAATGTTATCTTATTTTTATTGCTTTTTTTGCTTCTAATTTATAAAAAAAATTCTTGGCGAATTGTTTTGTAACTTTAGTCAGATGACAGGCATACTTGAAATTTTAACGCATCGTCATTTTGGGCAAAACAAAAAAAAAAGAAAAAAAAAAGAAAACCAGCCTTTTTTTACAATCTTGTATTGTAACAAAGCTTATAAAACGACGAATTTTGCATGAAATTTCACCTACGTTTTCAATCTCACTCTATCACACACGTGCACAATAATATATATATATAAGGTAAATTGGGGGAAGATGCCACACTTATACGTTTTTTCGATTAGTACATCAAAAATTGAAATAACAGGATCATGAAAAAAATACACATTATTTTTCAATGTTTAATTTGTTGCGTACACAAGTTAATTTTCTTCTCAGTATGAAAATAAATAAAAAAACAAATGTAAAAAAAAAATCACTCAATTGTGGCATCTTCTCCCATATATTGGGGGAAGATGCCACCAGTTATGGGGTAAGATGCAACACCACAATATTTTTTTTCAAAAATGAGACAAACATTAAAAAAAATAAACATGAATTAGCAATGGCTATAGAGAGATACACAAAAAAATCTTTCATAATTAGTTTGCTAAAAATAATAACAGCACAGGTCGAATGATAGCCTACACAACATTTCACTCAGTGCAAATGAACATCACTGCAACCTTCGTGCAACTGTTTGTTTTATTCGATGCACTGAATTCAGTCAAACTTAAGACCTTTTTTAGCATAAAAGTACCCTTTACACACTGCACAAAATTCATCATTATTATCCTCGTCAAAACTGTCTCTACTGGTATCTAGAGGAATTTCTTCACTTGTGGATGACAAGCTGACACTCTTTTTAGGATTCTTGACATTTGTTTTGCTTGTGGGATTGCTTGTGGGTTATAGGGGTGAATCCGAGTAGGATGCAAACCCATAAATACCATTTACTACTATGGCTGCTTTGTTCTAAGCTGCATTCAGAAGAGATCCAATTTTAAGTCTTGAAAAATTACGATCTGGCTTCTTGTGTATCCAGAACTTGTCGCCAACATGTTTTTAGTGGTTTGAAAAACGAGCGATCAAGTAGCTGTAAATACTCTGTATTGTGTCTTGGAAGACAGACAAGAATTACCGACATTTGCTGTATTAAAAAATATATTTTAAAGTTCATTTGATCTATTTCTGAACCATGTGGCGTCTTCCCCCAAGTATAGGGGGAAGGTGCCACAGCTTATTTCGTTATGGCTACAGTGTTATGGCCACTTGTACATGCATTGCATGTATAACATTATGTGTACTCACTTATATTTGTAATATCTTATTTAAAAACACGAGTACGTATATAAACTTTAAATATGAGGAAAGAAATATTATAAAAAGGTTATCCCCACGTTAAATGCTCACGAGATGCAACAATAACGCCGATTAAAGACGGTTAATTCAGATAAATTCACAAGCCACACCTCATGTCGGACCAGACTCTTCACACAAGGGGCTTAGTTTTGCAATCAATCGAAACATAAAAATACTATTATTAAAGTGGTGTCTTCTCCCAACTGGCATCTTCCCCCAATTTATCTTATATACTGGTCTTATGGATGCAAGCAAAATCGTACCAAGTCATGTCTTCGGACATATTCTTGATGGTCTCGGCCCTTTGGTTGATGAAGACGTCAATGGTGAGGGTTGCATTTGAGTCGTGTCCAGCGTTGAAGCATGTCACTGTTCGCGTCGGGATGCCCATAGCACGTGCCACTGAAATATCAAAAAGCAAGAATTGTTTCTAATAATCATAAAATTTTAATTATGATGATAATTTTCCGAATCACTAACACGTGTCTTCTTTTTCCTTTATTTGTATCTTAATATGTCGTTATTAAGTGCTGAAAATCTTTATGGTGAGATGGAAGAACTTGTAGTAATGTGGAAGAACTTGTATAGGCCAAATTTTTACTCACACAGCTCTTCGACCCCATCTTATCTAGGGCAATCACTTTTTTGTGCGCGAGTCCCCGGGCTATAATTCCCTGTAAACTATATTTCGCATTTCATATTGATTCAAATGGCTACATACTTTTTCTTTGCTTTTGTAATTGGACATGATTTAAAGATATGATTCTGAAGTTTACTTTATTTGTAGGTTCCAAAAAGATTGACAAGTGTTTGTTTAAAACGCTACAAGCACTAATGAAGTGTCAGAATTTACTTAAACAATAGCATTGGTCATTTTTACGTGGTGACCTCTCAAACAATCAGTAATTGGGCAGTGCATTTATCTATATGGACATTGCAATGTCATATCTCTGTTATTATTTTCAATTTGGTAATTTCACTCTGCAGTAAAGGAAAAGAGGAGTTAACGTGAAACAGTTCTTGAGGAGAAAAACCATTTATAGACAACCTTAAAATAGAAAGTTATGTTCCCTCGAATGCAGTTGGCACCAAAGGAAATTCTGGTATAAAGTTAAATTCATAATAAAAATTAAGATCAACATCAGTTTCATATCAGCAATTTCTTTTTACACCAAACAAGCAAGTCTGTTTTGTAAGCAGCTTAAGGATGGATTGAATTTTGCTAAATGATATTTACGTAAGCAAAACAAAACGTGTCTATCAAAGACGCCGCAGGTTTCTACAAGTAACAATTCGTGTGGCGTTTAAAAAAGGTTTTTCAAAGTTCACTAAAAATGTTCCGTAATAATCCAAAAGCTTTTTAACTGCAACAGTTTTGTTTCAGTTAATATTTACACATAATGCTCGCTGTGAAAGCAATTAACTAGCAAAGCAAGCCGAATCTTGTGCAAACGGTGTTTGTTCTGCGCGGTATTGAAGGAATGTTTTTCATAAACGTCGTGCTTGCACAAGTATGTTTGTCAAGTACAATCAAGAGTAAGTGCAAAACTCACATGTAGTGATGACTCCTCCATACACCCAGCACTGCCCGTATCGTACCGGAACTCCGGTCTCGATATACTTCTGTATGATCTTGGCGCTGCCTATCCACGCATTGGGGCTGATGGCGTCGCTGTAGTTGCCGTCCCATCGGCCCACCAACAAACCATTGTCGTCTTGGGCATTCGCCTAAAGGGAAATCAATATATCTGAGAAACAAGCAGCCTGAAATTTTCTTGAAATGTACAAATAAAATTTGATAGTGAGGATTTTCCTGTTCATTGTATCTATGAAGTTTCCTCTGCATTTATATGAGGGAACAGTGAGAGTGGGGAAGCAAGACTTTTTAATATTATTATTGAGTTTATCTTTGTAAAGATATTTAAAAACGAAAGACCCTGATATGAATACTGTTAAGCATGTATCTAAGTAGGGAAATCACTGTTGACTGTACCCCTGAAACTGAGGGCAGAAACTTTGCAGAAGTAAAACATAAGTTTCCAGAGATGAGTTTAGTGGATTGTTTTATGAGAAAAATTTGCTGTGCGAGTCAACTATGCTTAACTTTCCCCATAAAACACATTTCAAACTACCTTAAGCCAAGAATGAGTGAAACAGAAAGTGTTTAATTGTTCAACATGAGCTTCTGTTGCGCTAAGACTCTTCAAAGAAAAATTTATTTTTTTCAATAAAATTATGTGTTTAAATGTATTCTTAATCGTAGGAAATAATTTATTTTTAAACGTTAAAACTTGTACAAGTTATAACGTAAGCTGTTAGAAATATTGTCCCTTTAATTGTAATTTACTTGCGTTTATTTATTTATTTATTTTATTCATGTTTTTAATTATTTATTTCAAGTTTTCCTTAACTCTGAAGCCAAAATCAGATCGTAATGTGACGGATTTGAATGAAATTTACAAGTTATTTTTCCTGATTCCAATGCAACAGAATTCGAGCTTCTTCTGGAAGAAAATGACCAACTAAAAAGAAATGCCAAAAATTATCGTAAAAAATTATCGCAAATTTCTGTAAATATTAAGACACCTGTGTGACCGGAAGATATAAATGTATATTTTTTATAACTCAATTTACGCTCTCTACACTACATTTAGAGAGAAAAAATTCAGCCCATCCTATTACTTACCAGTGCAGATACAAGTCTGCTAATTAAGACTGGGTTGTTCCTATCAAGCACGGCTAGGTTGCCAGATCTCACCATGAGGGAGCAGCACTCGATTACGCCGGGACTGAACTGAAAAAGAAAAAGAGGGAGTTGAGAGCTTTAATTTTGTTTTCAGATACTGTCCTCTCACATTCATGAAAAGACTCTCTCTTCGAGATCGTGCAGAACTGGACAGTAAGATCTAAATAGGTTTAATCAAAACCAGTTTAAGGCTGTGTGAAGTTATTTGAATGGACCTCACTACTATGATATCTTACACTTGATGTCTGTAGCACTATGAGTGATAGGACTAGGAAAACAATGTTGGATCAGTTAATAGAGCTTCACAGAACTTTCGTTCCTTAAGGTTTTTGCAAATGTCGCCAAATTTTAGTCATACAGTAATCAATATGAATAACCCAGGATTCATATTCACCCTAATCGATTTCTCCACCTGCACTAAGCATTTGTAAATTATGTATTTTACATAAATTTGTATTATCTTTATTTCATTCAGTCTATTTTACGCTCAAAATGTGGTTTAAAACTATATTAATTGAAAAAAAAAAAAAGCTCAGAAATATTAAAATACTGGATCATTTATCTTTTTGTTAGGGTTAACGAGCTCAAAAAAGAAGAAAAACAGCTTGTTATACTTTTTTAAAAAACTAAAGACGAAAAATAAAATAAACAGAAATAGAAAGAAAAGAAGTAACAAAAAAAAAAAAAAAAAAAACGTTCACTGACAATACAGGATAACATAAAGTAATAAATAAATAAATGAAATTTCTCCCCTTTCATATGGCTACAGAAATTTGGTGACCATTCAAAACATCGACAAAAATCTTTAACGGAAAATGTCCCAATGTATTTATTAATCAAGCATTTTCGTTATGTTTCTAGATTTTTCATGCTGAGAAAAATAATAACCAAGTTATTCAGAGTTTTCACGGCGTTTGTTGCAAATTACCCACGCCATTATTGAGCAAACTTGATTCCCATACTCCAAGATGCTTTTGCAGAAAGGCGTCATTTTAAAGCCTGCTATACATACTGAACAGCACTGCCTGCCTGTTCTATTCTCAAAGTCTTTACCTCCCTATGTCATCTTCAATTCGTTCGTTCAATTCATTTTATTAGTGACTAGCTGATATGCCCGGCGTTGCGCGGGATAAAATTGCATCATTCGCAGGCCAAGTGACGCATGTCCAAAATTCTGTTGTAAATTTATAGGGAAAATTAAAAAAAAAATCCAAGTAAGAGAGGGGCAACAGTCCATAAAAATCCTATTTAGACAGTAAAATTCATTAAAAACCCCGATTGTATTAAAACGAACAGCCTTGAAAAATTCAGCCTTGAAATTAGACCAAAAATTATTTCATAAAAATCCACATTAAAATGCCAACAAAAGTTCATAGAAATTGTCATTAGAGTAAGGGAAACAGTAACTCAAATGCACATATGCAGAGAGATAATTGTGCCAAAATGATATCAAGAGCCCGTAAAAATCGCAATTAAAATATCGACCAAAATACATCTACAATTTCCCATCAGAAAAAGAGCAGTATTCTCTGTAAAAATGTCCATCAGATCAAGAACAACTCTCACTGTATATTTCTGTTACAATAAAGAAAACATTCTTTAAAGCTGACCTTTAACACTAACCTTCAAGAGCTACTGTTCCTAAAATTACCCAGCAGTCCATCTTAAATTCCCCATCAAAATAAGGACACCCGTTCCTAAAAATTCCACTTGCAAAATTGTCAAAACATTTTCTGAAAATTCTATTGAATAGCACTTTCATAAAATTCGGATAAAAACGAAAGAAAGGAAAGCATTATTTCAAAAGGCAAATAATGCTCATTTAAATTACGAAATGTTTAGTACTGAACAAATTCTGACTTGTGAAATTTAAGTTGATAGAAAGACATAACTAAATACTTCCCAAATGGCTCCAAATAGACAGTACAAAAACTAAATAAATGTTAGAAAATATATCACTTGTGTAAAATATGGAATCAATAATCGCTACGTAAAAAAGTTAAAATGAAGCAGAAGATCGCCAAATTGTACTAAAGTATAATGGAAGCATTCGGCAAATACGCCATGATCCTACAGTGTAAATCACGTATTGAATTAAATAAGAACAATATTATCGATAAGGATTATTGGGCGCGGTTTGGAAAAGTTATGAAGCGCAAAATAATATATTGAGAACAATTAACTGAAAGGAGGCGAGTAAAAAGTTATCACCACTTGGCGAAATTTTAAATTTCATCAAAAATAAGCTATATCGAAGACCTTCCAACCTAGTTTTTATCGAAGAAATAAATATTAAATCGTCAAAAAAGAAAGAAAAATCAACATTAAAAATCGCATGCAGTTAATAATTCACAAAATATCCATAAAAATAAAATGAATTTTCAGAATTTGTTTCGCTGATAAAGCGGACACTCTACCATAAAATTTCATGCAATTGCTGAACTGTTACTACACTATTAAATCGCCAAAAAAGAAAGGAGAATCAACCTCAAAGTAAAGTAATTAAAATTCGTCTGCAGTTCCACAAAATATGTATAAAAATGAAATGAATTTTTAGAATTTGTTTCGCTCATAAAACGACATGAATAAAGATAAAATAGCATTTTTTCAATCTTACGTTAACAGAAAACATCTATTTGGCGACAAAATTACTATTTATTTTGGCGAAAGCACTCAAATTTAGCAGATAAAGTCAGAGGTAAGCCTTGCTTTAAAGTTCGAAAACTACTTCAAGCGAATACTGCGCGTGTTCTAATTGTTCTACGAACTGCAGAAAGAGATCACCTTGTGCAGTTTTTTACGGGCATTTCAAATGCTGAAGAAAACTAAAACGTGGGACGTTTCTTCGATGAGATAAACCCAAATCAACAGTTTTGCTTAAAATTGGAATAAAAAAAGAACAAATTTGAATTTTCGGAAAAACGCTTCGAGGTGCACGAGGACCTAGTCCAAGGTACCTGTAACCAAAATTTCGTACTTCTGGACCGTTCCATCTCGCCAGGAGGCGATCGACAGACAGACACACACACACACACAAAACTTTTGGTTTTATTTATATAGATTGGTTATTTGGGTTTATTTGGCGCTATTGGGCAAAAACAGCAGCATAGTATACACAAAATAATAAATGATAACAAAAAGAAGATAGAAAATAGCATAACTAAATTTAAAAATCTGATATGGTCATCGCATGTCTTCCTTGAAATAATTTCCATTTGAATAGGAAAATTGAAAATTTTCGCTATTACTTCGGTTACTGCCAACAATAATGTACGAAATCTAATGGGAATTGTGTCGCAGTCTCTCATAAACGGCGCAAATGTGTCATTTCATTACAAGAAATGACATGATTAGTGGAGGAATTTTATTAAAAAACTAGCTGATCCCCACAGAGCATCTGCTAGGGATACATCCCACGATCAAACTTCACTGAAAATGTCTGCAAAAAGAGTTTTTAAGTCATGTATTGTCTGCTACAGAGCCCCCTATACTAAATGCCATCCGATAGGGCTTTAAATCCATACACGTTTTGGCCGCAACTTTTTATATAGAGGGCGCTAGTTTCCTGCTCATAATACTGATTTTATAAGTAGATACATATGGCAAAGAATTATGAACTGAGTGTTTAAATTACTTAAACTATTTAATTTTAAACATATCAGCAAACAAAATATTCTAGAAAGGAAATTTTGACTAAAATTAAAACCTAACTAGTTCTTAAATGAATTTAAAGTTGATACAGCAGGTTATTTGCGCCACCTAGCGGAGAACTTTTCACTGCCGTTTTTCTCTCATATCGGAACGCATTTAGTGGGGGCTCTGGTCTGCTACTATATTGAGCGCATTTTTTGCACGGGAGAGGGCAACATATAACTGCACGTGACTAAAAATTGTTTTCGGTAGATAAACGAAATTTCTTTCAAAAGTCTGACCCTGCGATTTGTTTATATGAGAATGGTCGCTCAATGTAAACAGCCTAAGGTGTTGCCACTGCAAAGAATCGGAAATTATTCGATAAACACAATTTCTTCAGAAGTCTGACCCTGCAATTGGTTTATGTGAGAATGATTGCTCAATAATAAACAAACTAAGTTGTTACCACTCAAAGAATCGGAAATTAAAAATTGATTTATGTATAGAAATAGTTTTTAAGAAAAAGAAATTAATTTATTAAAGTCTCGTAAGTTATGATAATAAATATAAATATTCTGTTACTTTCTATGCTAATCATGAAGCAAATTTTAAAATATCGTTTTACCATAAATTGTTTTTTGCATGTTGTCAATACCGTATCGTACGCAGGATTTAATCGAAACTGGTCCACATTAAGTGAAATATATATATATATATATGGATTTGAAACGTATGTCCCTGAAAATTAAACAATCACGTAGGATATGTTACACTATCAAACTGAAATACTTGTATTGTATATAGGATTAATTGACGACAAAACAAGCTTAAAGGTAGAACTAGTATAATTAATATCAAGTTGGAATATTGTAATTTGCGTCCTTATGTAGTGATTTATCATGACTTAAAACCTTTGGCCACACATTCTTGCATAGAAAAGGAATGAAAGGTACTGTAGTTATCAGCACTTCTTTATAATTACCTGTCCGTAAGTCCAAGGTGTTTTATCGATTTTCCTGTGCGTTCCAATAAAGATGATTCCTTCGTCCTTCAAGACATACTCTTGCCTCAAACTCTCATCTTGAATGTATACAGGATCCTCTGCAAAATTTAAAAAAATATTTAAAAAAGCAACAATTATTTGAATCCCACCTATGCAGGATGAGCCGAGGCGCTTCAATATTAGTCGAAATTATAAAAATCATTTTTAAAAAATCATATGCAACAGTTATTCTAAGTAATACAGAGAGCCTTTAACCGCAATCGATTTTTTTAAAAATTTTTCCGCAATAGTCACAATGTAATTTCTTGAGGCATAATGTAAAAATAAAATAAAAAGTCTATTTATCGCCTAAAATGTGGACTTTCGAGTCAGTTCACACATGTCGACTGTTTCACAAAGCATCAGTATGAGAACACTTGTTTTTTACTTATACATTTTAATTACATAGAAGCACCCGGAATATTGCTCAAAAACTATTTATCTCCACTCCGTAAATAATGAAGAACTTCTCACCTAAGAGAGATTTTTTGTAATAAAACAAAACTAATTTATTTAGCTATAAGAAACTGGTTTCTTCAACTCATTTGAAAATATAATTACAATTAATAAATAAATAAATATGTAAATAAACAAATAAGTAATGTTTTTACAACTAAGTGTAATTGCTTAAAACTTTCCTTTTTTTTTTTTGGTTTTCTTATTAGTTACTTTATTAATGTATTTATCTATCTATCTATCTATATATATATATATAAGAACAGTGTCTGTCTGTTCGCTATAGAATCCTATGCAGTTTCACCGATCGGGACCACATTCGGTACGGTTAATGTTTACGATCTGAGAAACTCATCGCTGCAAAAATGAAAGTTTGACTCAGTTTTGACTCAATTAGTATTTTTTTTTATTAATTTTTCAAATTTTCAATGATTTTTGCTACGCCTACAATGCATTCCCCCCTCCCCCCATACGCACTGGCGGACGGGTACTTTTAAACTACGGAAGGGATAGAAATAAAATTTCACGTTAAATTAAAGCACAAATGAGCATTAAAACGCAGACATATGTACAACTTGGCAGAAATTTACCAAGTTGTGTAACGATTCAAATGTTCCTGTTCCTGCTGATTTGCCTCTTGTTAATAGGAATGCGGTTGTAAATCTTTCGAAATTTCCTTTGAATAGTAATGAAATTAATGCTTTGAAATGTAATAACAATTTTGCTTTGGCTAAAAAGCCTTCTTTTTCTGAACTTATTGCTCCGGTTGAAAAAGCTTTCAAATTTAGCGCCTTAACTTCCACTCAAAAAGAGTCAGTTCGGCATCTTATTGCTTCCAATGTTGATTTCAATTCAAAAGTTCCTAATATTGGTTTTACCCATTCTGTGAAACGCTGTGTCAATAATTTAGTTTCAAATTCTGATTTGGTCATTACCAAAGCTGACAAGGGTGGTCAGATTGTTGTTCTTAATAAATCATCTTATGTTGAAAAAACTGATGATTTAATTGCTTCTGGTCCTTATTCTGAAATTTATAAAGATCCTAGCGACAAGGAGTTAAAAGCTATTTCTTCTGCTGTTGAGTCTGTTCATTCTATTCCTTTGATTGCTCAACGGTCTGTGATTCCTTCTGTTGCTAATTGTGCGCGTTTCTATGCTTTACCGAAGGTACACAAGGCAGGTATTCCTTTCAGACCAATTGTTTCCAATATTGGCACTGCTTCATATAAACTTTCCAAGTATTTAGTTTCTGTGTTTTCTCCACTTAGGAGTCGGAATGTTTTCACTGTTAAAAATTCCACCGATTTTGTTAAGAAACTTCATAACTTCGTTCCGAATAATTCGGTTATGGCCTCTTTTGATGTTAATTCTTTGTTTACTAATGTTCCTGTTGATGGCGCTTTGACCTGCCTCAGGAAAAGGCTTTCTGAATTCCATTTTACTTCTGTGGAAATTGAGGAATTAGTTTTTCTTACTCGTGTGTGCTTGCAACAGAGCACTTTTGTATTTAATGGTAAATTCTATGCTATGGTAGATGGCCTGGCCATGGGAAGTCCTCTTAGTCCTATTTTAAGTGATTTCTATATGCATTATTTTGAGGAAAAACTATTCCAAAAACTGCAATTTCAATGTTATGTTCGTTATGTGGATGATTGTTTTGTCCTAACGGACAGTAACTTGTTAGGTATTGATGATGCTCTTTCGATTATGAACTCCATTGATCCTAATATCCAGTTTTCTTGTGAGAAAGAACTTAATAGTAGCCTCACGTTTCTTGATGTTTTGATTTCTAGGAGTGAACCTGGTTTCACAACTTCTGTCTATCGTAAACTTTTCGCTGTTTCTTTACCTCCTCACAGACTATCGTCTCATCCTCCCAACCAAAAATATTCGGCTTTTAATGCTCTTGTCCATCGTGCTATTAATATTTGCTCTTCTCCTGAGCTTCTCAAGATTGAACTCAACTATCTGAAAACTGTAGCTGTTGATAGAGGATTTTCTCACTCTTTAATTGATTCTATTCATAACAAACTTTCTAAAAAAACTTCTGGTCCCAATCATGTGGTTTCTAGAAAGAATTTGGTTGTGTTACCATTCTTTCATTCTGTAAGTTTTCGTATTGCTAAAATCCTAAAAAGGTTTCAATTTCAAGTTGTTTTTGCTCCTAGCAACAAACTTTCCTTCTCTTCTCTTAAAGATCCTGTTGATCAACTTAATACTTGGGGTATTTACCAAATTAGTTGCCGTTGCGGCCTTTCTTACATTGGGCAGACAAAACGTGCTCTGAAAATTCGGTTAAATGAGCATAAAGGTTATGTACGAAAGCAAGAGCTGAATAAGTCTAGCATTGCTCAACATTGTTGGAATTCCAACCACTTTTTTGATTTCAATTCTGGGAAAATTATTCAAAAATGTTCTTCCCCTTTAGAACTTGACTTCTGGGAAGCTTATCATATTAACAGGAATAGTTCTAATTTGGTTAATGATTCTTCCTCAACTCCTTATTTTTCACAGGTCTGGCATAAGTTCCTTTAATTTGTTGTTCTTTCTTGGTTTTCTTGTTGGTTTTCCTTTTTTTTTTTTCCCCTCCCCCTCTTTTGGCATGTGTACTTTGTTTTGCTTTTTGTTTTGGTATTTTCTGTACTTATTTTATTTCCATTTTATTCTTTGTATTTTATTTTATTTTTTTGCAATTTTCATGTATTTTCACATTTTTATGCACGCTGTTGTCTTTTTTGCTTTGTTTTTATTGATATTCCTTTTTATTTTCTGTACTTCCAACTGCATTCGTTTGTTGCTCTCTTATTGCTGCCTTTCCTACTACTTCTACTTCCACTTCACACTGCCTTTATTCTCATTGGTTTACAATTAATTCTTAGGCTATATAAGCTTTGTTTTTGTTGTTCTGTCTGCTTCATTTGGATGTTTTGCATCTAGAAGCTCCCTGTCGCATTGAAAAAGGGATTCCAAGCAATCCCGAAACATATGTCTGCGTTTTAATGCTCATTTGTGCTTTAATTTAACGTGAAATTTTATTTCTATTACTTTGGCACAAAGTTTAATCATTACTACGGAAGGGGTTTTAATCCGGCTTCATCAATAGACAGAGTGGTTCACGAGGAAGGTTTATAGACACGTTAGAAAAAAATTCGTATATGTGTTTTTTTTTTTAATTCCAATTTTGCACAAATTCCTACATAAATTTCACAATACGGGGGTGAAAAAAAAAAAACCCTTTCACATATTAATGTAATATAACGATCGAAAGGGCTCATTTTTCTGCACAAGATGATATTTGCTCTAAGTTTCTAAGTCGATAAGAATGCCAGTTATAAGCTTTTTAGTTAGATTTCTTAAGGTCTACCTTGATCCAAAAACAATAATTAGCAGTTTCCTCAACTCCGGGTGAATAGTGTTAGCATGATTTCAATTTAAAACTTATTTTGTAAAAAGGAGACATCAGTTTAGTTTTCAGCGGTATCAATCTAAGATCATCGCCAAGACTCATTCCAGGTGAAAAATACGCAACAAATGACGCCGTGCTACAATTTGGCAGTTTTAAGTACCCTTTGGTGACAAATCAGACCTTACTGACGAAACTGTTCCCAATTTTTCTTAACTGATCCTTTTACATGTTATATTACATTTTCAAGCTTTAACAACGTCTAATGTTTCTCTTTTTTTGACAGATAGACAGACGAAGTCTTTCGAACGCTACAGGTTTTATGCCGCAGGCGGTTTTTTATTCTATAGCAGGGACGTTTTTTATATTCTTAACTGGAACAGCGCGTCAGACGATATTTTTCTACATTCTTATCAAGGACATCACAGCAGGCGACGGTTTTTATACTCTTAACAAGGACACTGACGTAGGCGACGTTTTTACAGTTCAGAACGGGCAACGCCGTGCGGGTACCGCTAGTTTATAATAAATGAAAGTCTTTATTCCAAATTCGTATAATTACTTATTTTTTCATGTACTTCGGGTTTTGTATGCATCGTTATATTCTTATTCCGGAAAATATTTTTCGAATTGTGGAATGTGTCCAGCTGTTTGATACTAAAATCCCTTGATGGACGTTGTTTGAAATAAATCTTTTGAAATTTTTATATATGAGTTGTGAGTAAGTTCTAAGGAGCATAGTAAACATTGTTCTTTAAACAAATACTTATTGGCTCTATAAAATGGGAAAATATTAATTCTAGCTTTACGGTCAGACATGTTTTTGGCTAATACTGCTCATTTATTTAATCACAATGTTCCGAAAAGAGTTAATAATGAACCCAGAAGCTAAAACTTTAATCAACATCAAGCATGGAATAAAAAATAACATTTTACCCCTGTAGCAATAAATTCGCGAAAATAAATAAATAAATAACTAAAGTAAAATCAAGTTCTGAGACTAGAATGCACTCCCCTTGCAGAGTGGATGATAGGGTACTATGTAAGAAAATGGCTAACCAGCCCAGTGGCACAGGTGGCACGTTGTTCCCACATCCAGGGTTCAAATCGTTGTGCAGTCATGGATGTTTGAAAGATGCTGCACTTCTAAATTATTGCAATTTAAAGCAATAGGTTCTTAGGCGTCCAATAGAGCGACTATTTAGCCTGAAGAGTACATAAGAAGTCTGTATATTGGGTTTAAGTTGGAATAAGCTAAGTTTCTTTCTAAAGTTAACTACACACGTTCATTCTTGATTGACAAGAGTGTTTGTGTGAGCAAACTGAATAGTGTGGGGAATAGTTTTTCACAAGCGTTATCTTTGCGCATGCAAAATATAACGTGTGTTGCATGGATGTGCATAATTGCGCAAGTATGCTTACGTGTGTAGTCAACCTTAAGGGATGAAAGAAAGGTAAAAAATTGTTAAATTTTGTGGCGACATTTCCTGATTTATCTTTTTTTCCCTTTGTATGTGTGCTCGTGTATCAGGTCGAAATAAAGCGAGTTTGCTTAATAATTAAACACTTTTTTTTTTGAATAATTAAAAGTCGGTTATGTCTCTTGATCCTTACAGATCCAGCAAGAGCTGATTCATCTTACTTGGGTTCCAGGCATTGAAGAGGAAAACGATAGGTTTATTGTGTTTGAAATTAAGGGCCAGGTTCTTGTTATTCCGAAGGTTCGTGTCGATTTGAAGGTACCACTCTCCAAAGGCACTCTCCGGTGATGATGTAATCTGCCGGAAAAGAAGATTAATTATCAGCGTAGTGTTTTAGGATGTGTCAAATTCGTCCTGTAAGGGAAAAGTAAATGCGCAGAAAAAAAAAGCCTCAACCATGCTTGCTGCGAGGGAGCTCTTCAGCCTTTTAAAATATAGACGGATGTACCACGGTTCTTTCGTTTTGCTAATCTCTAGATCATTTGATTATTAGCGTTCAGTTTCGACAGAGTCGGGTGAGGAAAATAGAGATACCGGAGAACCAGTTGCTTGTTATGCACCTTTCTGTGATGAGGCTGGTTCATCAGGTCTTGCTCACGTGAATTATTTGTATGCCATCGACTCCCTCCACTTGTGGAGGCTAATACTTTGTAGTACATGATATGTCATCAGTTAACGTCAAACAATTTAAAGACACAATCAGGAGAAGGCCAACGCTACATTTGATCGCCTTAACCCGTTGATACTTCTAGACGTGCGTGTTTTTTTATACAATATGAAACTACACAAAAAATTATCAGCCATAGCTTTCAAATAACAGAATACATAATTGATTGAAATTTTAGCTCCGTTTCTTCAGAGTTAGGCAATCAAAAAAAAAAAAAAAAAACCCTGAAATAACTAGAAAGAGATCTTCCTTTTGACTGTAGCATTAGGCTTTTAAAGTTATTTAACTTGTAAAAAAAATATCAAAATGGGCCGTGTGTAGAAGAAAATACTGTTGTATTTCACATCATAACACTCTATACACTAAAGTCTACAGCTATTTTGTAGCTCAAAGGTCGTTTTTGTACCTTATTTTCTCTTCGATTTATCAGAGTGCCAGTTAACGCCAACAGTAAAAAGAATCTGACCAAATTTTTAAAAACGCAATAACTATATACTAAACTTGATGTAACAGCAGTGTAAGTAACGTGACTTGTGAAAATAGTTATTTTTTAGAATAGTAAATTGCATTTTTTTTCCGAAATCTAGAAAAAGGCAGATAACAGAAACGTTTTCCTGCACGTCAGTGGGTAGGGGGCCGTTCATAAACGACGTCACGCTTTTTTCCCATATATTTGACCCCCTCCCTCCTTTGTAACAATATGTCACACTTCAGCGGACCCCCCTCCCCCCTTTGCCACGCGTCACGCTATGTTGCATAATGAATGATGTCACACTTCTTGTTATCCCCTCCCCTCCCCTTTTCACACTTTGTCACAATTTCGCGAACCCCCCCCCCCTCCCCTCGAAGCGTGACATCATTTATGAATGATCCCTAGGGGGGACAACGGCGTGTTGCTTTGTCTTTACTTCCACACGAATTTCATTCTTTAACTCGTATTTGGAAAGTACACCTGCAATCACAAGTGCTAAATAATGAGATGTGAAAAATTATGCTGCGGAAAGCTTATTTTAGCGAATAAAAGGGGTTGGACAGATAAACCCGGCAAGTTATGTCTACGCATAGCGAAAAAATTATAAATTACAAGGTCTTGCTTTTAATTTTATTTTTTGAATCCTGAGGAAAATGCCCTCCTCTATTTTACGGCCATTTTTTGTTTGATCCTGGAAAATTATTAGATGTAGATCTATTTTATTTTGATAATATCAATTAATACTATTACAATAATATAACTATGATCTTGAATTAAAGTGTACTTAGTGAGTCTTTTTAAAGGGCCAAACTAAGTCTCTTGCTTGAGTTTTACCTGGGCGTTGTCAAACTGAGCTTGCCAGTATCTACTGTAAAATAAACCATTTGCACGTAAGCAGCAAAGGTGGGACAGTTCTTAAAATTACTATAATTTCTATAATTACGAGATGAAATAATTTGTTGGGGTGGTAAAATATTTCTAATGGTTATTCCACGAAATTCGAAATGACAAGGAGGAGCACTTTAGTAACATTCTGCCAATTAAGAGCTGGGGTGGATTTGTTCCTTTAATTATATCTTATTTCGAAATGTCCAGGAAGAAATGTTAAGTTAAGAATGTTACTTTTTGCTATATATGTATAATTTTCTCCTTGTCTTTGAGCTTAGGCACTGAGACACACATTTTCCGAAAGTTATGCACTTCGGTACTATTTTTACTCGTGTTTCGGTGGCCGCAAAATTTTTGGGGAGTATGATTTTTGTTGAAGTATTAAAAAAACTTTTTGTTTCCTCAACTATTTTTCTCTTTTTATTTATCACTGTTCTACTCTTTCAAACTTTCTTTTGCTGTAAATTTAAATGAACAAAAAGTTGAACAATAAATTTTACAACTTTTACTTTGGTTACTTTTCACAATGAACATTGAAGTAAAGTACCCTAAAGCTGACACCCAAAAAAACGATTCTTAAAGCCGACACCCTGAAGGAAAAATACATCTAAAGTATTACCAATTACCTAAAATAATTTTAAATGAGATTTTCTTTCTTTCTGAATGGCATCACTTCTTAAATTCCTTCACTTCTTAAATCTCTTTAAATTGGTAATACTTTAAATGTTGCTTTATTTGAGGGTGTCAGCTCTAGGAACCGTTTTTTGGGTGTCAGCTTTAGCTTACCTTATATTAGTTACTTTACCTTATATTATTTAGTAAGAATTTGTGCTTCTGCCTCTCAATCTAAAATTCGGAGCTTTCTGATTGATAATGCATGTTTTTTTATGTAGCGGTCGCTTCGTGGCAAACTAAATTTTTGCGGGCTACTTCACAGGAACATATATTGCTAGTAACCAATTCCAATGTACAGTTGGAGATCTAGGATTTTATTCACTTACTTCGACGGTGATGTTGGTTCCATTTGCCGAGCGATATGGCCGAGACCCTTCCCCGCCCCCTGTTCCGACGATATGCGCGGTCCAGTTGTGCGGCGCCGTTTCTTGTGCGGTTGGAACCACAGGCAGAAAAATCATCGAGTTGCTGGCAGGGCTTGGTTTTTCCACGCCTAGAAGGCACGATACCTTGTTAGGGCAATGCAGACGCGTAACCAAGTTTTTATAATACACAAGGTAAAAACCTGCTGAGATGGAACGGTCGGAGAGAGAGCGCACTTTTGGAGAAAATGAGAGTTGTGCGAAGGGTTGGCAGAATTATACCCAAATGGTTTGAACCCAATGAGTTTTTTCGCCAAAACTTATTAGAAAAAAAAAAGCATGCTTGTACCCAAATTTGGGTTTTTCAAATTTTTAAGAAGTTTTAACTAAAAAAAAAAATAAGCAAAATACTTTTACAATTTAAACTTTTTTTCAATTTTGTTCTCCACAACAGACAATTAACATTAAAAAAATCACGTTTTTTTTTCAATTTTAATAGCCTTGAGAAATGCATTGTAACTATTTTTATTCAAATAAATCCATGTCTTAAGAGAAAAACAAACATTAATTTAAAGGTTTTAAATAAAAAACCACATTTTGCTCTTTACTTAACCGATCATGCTCAAGGAATAATTCAAAACACTTTGTTTAAGTCATGCCATTTCCAATTTTCTGAAGGTTGGCAGATTGTATAGTGCAGCGTTTCTTAAATTGTGTTCCGCGGAACTCTGGAGTTCCTCAAAGATTACTCAAAAGCTCCACGTAACTTTCAGTCTTCTCCTCTATAACATTCAAGAAGATCATGTATAAAGCAGCAAATTTTCGAAATTAAAAAATAAAATAATAGGCAACAGTCGAATAATTCAAAATTTAAAATATAATAGCTATACATATGTGTATGTATTTTAACAAAGTTAATTATTACTGCTATTATGCATTGAAAATTTGTGCTTCATTAAGTTTTGGTTCATAAACTTAATTTTTCCAAACACGAAGCAGTGTTAACAAATAATACTTAACATTTGTCCGATGAGAAAAAATAATATTGAAATAGACTTTTTGTGTGTGTGTGGTTTCATTTTTATTGCATGAAAGCTTAAGCTTAACTTATAACTAAACATAGAAATGTTTTGAAGGGATATGCTGAATTAAGAAAAGAACCTTTCTGATACTTAACTAGTTCAGTTGTGACTATTGTTCGTTTACGAAAGCCGAGACTATCCATCGGGAAGATTCTATTCGGCAAAGGAGGAATACGCTGAGATGGGCACTTTTTGAAATTATATTTAACGCTGCCATTTTTGGTTTTTCCCCGAAGAGGATATATACACTGGTGTGCAAAACTTAAGCAACAATGTAAATTTTAAGCAGATAGCTATGAAATTGCAGAAAAAGAGTTCTTGCAATTAGTACAAAGCACATGCAATTCAGTAGAAAGGTCATGCGGATGCAAATATCAGGAACAAAGCGTCAGAGGCAATGTGAGCGTATGCAAAACGCGTGCTGTTGGAGCGCGCACCTTAAGAGTACAATGAAAGGAAGGATGTAAATACAATTAAAGACATTCGCTGTAGGTGCAAATGAGTTTTTTCGTGAACTATGACTGGAAGATATCATCTGGACGACTTCATACGTGGAAGAATGATCAGAAAGTTGGAGGAGGGTCGCAGTGTGACCAGTGTAGCTGAAGAGTTCGGAATCAACAAAAGCGTCGTTTTGCGCTTGGAAAGCCTTCCGAACCACATGTACAGCTCTCAGAAAGGTTGGCGGGGGCCGCTCCAGAAAAACAACTGCAGTGGGTGACCGGTATATCGTCCTGCAGGCGAAAAGAACCCTGAACCTGTCGGCAAATGCCTTTGATCAGCAACTGTGTACAGCAACGGGGCAGTAAGTGTCACGGTTTATTGTAGCCATACGCCTTCACAAAGGTGGCCTATTCGCTCGTCGTCCAGAACGCTGCATCCCTTTGACAGCAGACCATAGGCGCCGCCGTTTAGAGTGGTGAAAGGAGTACAAAAACTGCGCCTCTCATCAGTGGAGTCATGTCTTTTCTCCGGATGAGAGTCGTTTCAGTGCCACACGCGATTCTGGGTGCCAGTTGATTTGGAGAGAGGTCGGGACACGATTTCATCTCAGTAACATCGTGAAAAGAGGCCGTTACGGTGATCCTGTTCTCGTCTGGGGAGGCATTATGTTGAATGATGCGGACTGAGTTCCACATTTTCGACAGAGGTTCTGTAACAGAAGATCGCTATTGTCAGGAGGTACTCCTTTCCCATGTGCGTCTGTCTAGAGGTGCCATAGGATCAGACTTCATTTTTATGAATGACAATGGACGCCCACATCGGACACAATTTGTTCAGCTGCGACTGGAAAGTGAAGATATCACTCGAATGGATTGGCCACCGTACTCCCCTGCTTTAAATCCTATTGAACATGTGTGAGAAGCATTGCGGCGCGATTACATCCTCCTGGGAACACCCAAGAGCTGAAACGGATACTGATTGAGGCATGGGCCCTCTTACCCCAAAAACTGGTGGATAATCTGGTGCTGATTATTGGTAGACGATGCGAAGCAATCATTGCAACACGGGAACGACATATCCCATACTAAGGAACATCTGCGTGCTATTCTTCCGCTTGGATAGACAATCGCGTGTAACGATATTATGAGTTCAATAAAGCCTATTTTCGTTTAATTCCACATTGTAGGAATTCTATTTATTTTTACGCAGTTATGCTTTCATCATCCTTTAAGTACAAAACTGCTCTATCTCTCATTTCTAAATTTCATGTCTCTCAGATGATTTTTCGAGGAGTTATGGCAAAAAAACCACCTGTTGCTTAAGTTTTGCACACCAGTGTATTATTCCCAATTTCAATCTTTAACACAAAATAGAAATATAAGTAAAACGCAGAAAGTTTACAATTCCTCATAAAAACTAAACGTTTCCTAATCTTTATTCATCCTGTCACCTCTTTCGATTCATCCTTTTTCGATGAAATAGAAACAAACCTGACTCATGCGCAAATTCGAAGAAAGTCTCGGCTAAGAAAGTCAGACAGTAGCACATGTATCAGAATAGAAGTATCATAAATATTTAATATTTTAAGTTTTTTGTATTAAACATATTTTTCATGAAAAATAAAACTTCACTGAAGTCTTCCCTGAAAAAACAAAACTTAACCTTTTCCCTCGAAAAGAAAAAAAAAAAAAAGGTTTTGTCTTGAATTTTTCATTTTTTCGAAAACCCCTTGGTCAGTGTGTGTTTTTTTTTTTTTTTGCAAAAAAAAAAAAAAAAAAAGCAAGTTTTTCCAACCCTGAGTGTGAGTAGTGAGGTACACTGAGGAGCCAAAAAAACTGGTATACCTGCCTAATATCGTGTAGGGTCCCCGTGAGCACGCAGCAGTGCCGCAACACGACGTGGCATGGATTCAATCAATGTGTGAAGTACTGCTGGAGATAATTGACACCGTGAATCCTGCAGGGCTGTCCATAAACCAGTTGGAGTAAGAAGGGCTGGGGATAGTTTCTGAACATCACGTTGCAAGGCATCCCAAACATGTTCAATAATGTTGATGTCTGGAGATTTTGGTGGCCAGCGGAAGCGTCTAAATTCAGAAGAGTGCTCTTGGATCCACTCTGTAGCAATTCTGGACGTGTGGGGTGTCCAATTGTCCTGCTGAAACTGCCCAAGTCCGTCGGAATGCACAATGGACATGAATGGGTGCAGGTGAACAGACAAGATTCTTACGTACCCGTCACCTGTCAGATTCTTATCTAGACGTATCAGGGGTCCCATATCACGCCAACTGCATGCACCCCATACCATCACAGAGCCTCCACCAGCTTGAACAGTCCCCTGTTGACATGTAGGGTCCATAGATTCATGAGGTTGTCTCCATACCCGTACACGTCCATCAGCTCGATACAACTGGAAACGAGACTCGTCAGGCCAGGCAACGTTTTTCCAATCGTCAACAGTCCAGTGTCGGTGTTGGCGGGCCCAGACAAGGCGTAAAACTTTGTGTCATGAAGTCAACAAGGGTACCCGTGTGGGCCTTCGGCTCCGAAAGCCCATATCGATGATGTTTCGTTAAATGGTTCGCATGCTGACACTTGTTGATGGCATAGCATTGAAATCTGCTACGTTTAATGATTCTCGTCAATCGTCGTTGATCCCGTTCTTGCATGATCTTTTTCCGACCGCAGCGATGTCATAGATTTGATGTTTTACCGTATTTCCGATACTCACGGTATACTCGTGAAATGGTCGTACGTGAAAATCCAAATTTCATTGTTATCTCGGAGATGCTATGTCCCATATCTCGTGCACCGACTATAACACCGCTTTCAAACTCACTTAAATCTGTATAACCTGGCATTGTAGCAGCAGTAACCGATCTAAGAACTGTGCTAGACACTCGTTGTCTTATATACGCAATGCCGATCGCAGCGCCGTTCTCTGATTGGCTCCATACCCCTTTATTTGCATACTCATGCCTATACCATTTTGTTGGCTCTTCAGTGTAGTTTTACAGCCACAACAGTACAGTGTCTACAGGAATTCATAATTTTTTTCTCTGAGAATGTATGATATAGGGTCGTTTTTATTGCTTTTTTTCCAAATGTAAGAGAATTGAATTTTCTTAAAATTATTCTTTTAATGATATGACTATAAAGTTGAAGTACACAACAACTGTAAATCATTGAGACAGCTTCATCCCCTTTAAAATATTAGTCGGTGTTTATCCAATTTTTCACAGCAACTATCTCCCAATCTCCACAGACACTTTTATGCAGCCATTCATAGTTAATATGAAAAGTTCGATTAGATATGAAAAACATATTTATTTATTATTTTTCCGTTTGTCCCATCCAAACCCGAAGGTTTATTCCGTTAAGGTCAACCGTGGAGCTTTCTAAACCCAACCTTAAGATTACATGCAAAATAAGCATTAAAGAATAATTATGATCATCGGTGGGGAAGCATAAATGAAGCATTATTGTCATTTTATTTTATTATTTTTTAAACGAAAAGTATCCTATACGGTGAGTGACGAGAGAAAAACCACTAACCTTTTAAGTAAAAGACGAAGCTCATAACGTCAGTTTCCTGTTGATAGTTCCGGTTGGCAACTAGACTGATCCGGAAGGGGTGACCTCTCCTCACCACCAATACGCCTTCCTTTAGGGTTGCGTACTTGGTTGTGCTGTGTTTCTGCGCGTTCTCCGCCAGGTTAAGGTTCAAAGAAAATATCGTCAGAACTTGAGTCACTGCAGAGGCATACCAGTTTAAAGATTTAGTATGTTTTTATCGATTTATTGAAGTACTATTGAATAGGAGATAGTTGTATAGCTCAGTATTTAAAGCCATTAAAGAACGTAAATATTACCACGTTGTTATTATTTTAAGCTTCAAGAAAAAAAAGTTGGGCAATGTAAGTTTTGCGTTTTTTCTGAACATGTCTAGCGTTACATGATATTAAAGTGACGATCTACGCTAGAAGAGTGATGTTTGTACCGTTAAGTACAAGTGCGTTCTGTGCTGGTAAAATTAATAGACTATTTAGATTTTTCCTATGGCGAAATTTTGAGCATTTCCGTAATTATCGGTAAATAGCACGCATCGTTGTATAATCCGCAGGAAAAAAAATCATTCTAAAAAAAATAACTTCGGTGTATAACCTGCATCGTTGTATAACCCGCACCCAGAAAAAGCATGGGATACACCCTTAGAAAACAATACATCCGCCTGTAGCGCCCGAGCCGCAATCTGCTTTGGACCATTGTTTCGAAAGCTACGATTTATTTCTCTGCATTTCGTTTTGCAGGAAAACAGATTTCGATATTTTTGAAAGGTAGTTGTCTTTTTAAGAATACTTTTTTTTTTAATTTCATGAATTGCCCGCATCGTTATATTGCCCGCAGGTAGGAAAAAAAGAAGTTTTTTTGTAGATAACCCGCGGGCTATACACAGGTAATTACGTTTTTTTGTAATTTTGTTTTGCAGGAAAAGAGATTTCGATATTTTTGTACGGTAGTTGTGTTTTTAATAATACTTTTTTTTTTGAATTTCATGTATTGCCCGCATTGGTAGTAAAAAAGAAGTTTTTTTGTATATAACCCGCGGGCTATACACTGATATTACGGTATTTGCATTTTTTGCAAGCAAGGACCGAGAACGGTAGTAAGTTGTAGTTAATTTTTTCTTCCGCAAATAGGTAGTTTGTATAGTTACATAGTAAATAGGCACATAGATAAATAGAAACAATATTATACTATCGGAAAAAATACCATATTTCATATGATTAAGGTGGGAAATATTACGATTTAACATCAGGTTTCTATTTTTTTGTTTAATATTAAATATATAAGAACTGCTAGTTTAATCTTTACTCAATTTTTCTTTATAACTCAGTACGTATTAAAATTAAGGTTTTTTTTGTTTTTTTTTTTGTTTTGGTGACAGCGGATTCCCATTTGCATAAGCGGCACATAATATATGACTCAAACCAAACTTCCTCTTACATGAAAATATTATTGTTTTATCTACTTGCACTTTAAATGAAATTATATTAGTTTTTATAAATACACGTAATTTTAATCCGGAAGAAGTATGACACGAAGCGAAATTTACACAGTAAAATGTCAATCCATTCAGCATAAATAGTGAGTTTGATTGAGGAGCAAAAATTTGAATTAGAACAAATATGGTGCGGGTAGGAAAAACACAAGCACCATGTTAAGTTTTACGAATTAAAATTAAGGTTTTTGTTGTTCTTAAGGCAAAACACCAAAAATATGATTCTTATAATAATTACAGAATTATGGAAAGTAATGTTTGGATCATAATTCGCTTACTAAGTGTATGCTATGTACATTAAAGTCAAAATTTATGTATCTTTTTATATATAAAAATTCTTTCATTTTTTCAACCGATCTTTTGAGCTTCCTAAGAAAAAAAAAAAAGAACACGCATTTGAAAATTGACTAACTACTTTTTAAGAGCAATGTGAACAAATTTTGAGCCAATAGAAAGAGCTGGAAATAAAGATAGTGCTCGACCAGCCATCTCGAATATTTGGAGCCTGGCTGTCATGTGGGAAAATAGTTAAACAAGGAAACTTTCTGTACAAAGTACTTACGTCATACGGCAACCAGTATAGAACAAAGTCCTCAAAGAACTCCCCAATTTCCCAAGACAACACCTAATTCTGTCAATTATAGCAGCACTTGTTCGAGTGATTCAGGTAACCACAGACATCCAAAGAGATGCAATCTATACTAGATCTCAAGGAAGGTCAGGTTCAAACATGTTCGGAAACCATGGGTCACTCGTAAATTATAAACAACTTTTACAGCTTTCCTCCTGGAGGAGGAGTACCTAAGGGTCCAAGCGAATAGGGAGAAGAGGACAGAGAGAGTTGGAACCATTTGGCTGAGTTAGCGCTTTTTTAAAAGGAATTTTTATGAGGACAGCTATCTGATAACATTACTTTGAAATACTACATAACTTAGAAATACACTAATACAAGAAATGTTTCACGCTTGGTGGCGATACTACTGAAGTATCCATATGGTGCTGCCGACAAGTAATACTTACTGTCTGCACCAGCCATAGGGTTATTTGGCATGGGCCACCGTTCCAGTATCTGGGGGATACCACGATAAACTATCGGCTTCATCTGATAAGTAGTGGTTTCTTCGAAATGTTTTTCGAGCTTGGACTTCCCTGCACCCATCTTGCAGAAAATCCTGCAAGAGGTAGAAAAAAATACTCAAGGGAAATAAATGAAGTACAGTGCATGGCTAAACTTGTTAGCAAAATACATTTTTTTCAAAAATTAATTTTTTAATAATTATAAATATGATAGCTCATTTAGCAAAAGTAAATGTTTTAAAAGTATTCAAATGCGATATAAAGTTCTTGCATTACATTTGTTAATGTGCACCATATTGTCAAAAATGACAGGCCACGTTAGGTTTTAGAAATTTTGGTGAATATCTAGAAAAATACTTGAGAATTTATACTGAAACTTCAGTGTTGTGAAAATCATAAAAGATTTCATATATTTCAAAAAAAAAAAGTTCAGTATCAAGGTAAATAGGGGTCGATCAACAAATTGAGGAATATACATTATATTTGCGATCACCCTGTAAAACTTGAAGCACGAAATGTGTTTTAACTGTAGCATATGATTTGACTTTTGAAAATACATGTGCTCATTTTCATGAGAAAAACACGTATATTCATGGAAATATTAGGATTTCTTCAAAAAAATTCGAAACTGTCTAGTAAGTTTTCTCTTTATTACACGCAGGATTTTCAACCCAGTTCAAAGGTAAAGATATTACATTTGATGAATTATGAGCATTTATACTGAATAATGTTTAACTGCGCATGAGCAAGCTCCAACACAACTCGTTTTTGATAATTTATATGTCAAATGCTTAGAGCTGTTCTGGTAAAAAGCCCAAGAAATTACCATACTATTTTGAAGATATATCTTCAACTGAGCGAGTTATTTGGCAACTATTTTCCTGTTTGCCGAAATAGAAAACTTGGAGACAGTACTTAATTGCATTATATTCATGGCAAAACACAATAATAAAAATTTCAATTATAAAATTCATTGCTACCGTAATATTACAAAGAAAGTTCTAGAGCCACTTTTTAAAAGTACATTCCCTGGTTGATGAGATATTAGCGTTGTTTTTACATTTTGTTGTATATCATACAGTACATTATCGAAATGCAACGTAAAATCTATATGCAGTGCAAAATCATATAAAACATTGAGAGAATGTGTAAATAAAATGAAACAGATGTAAAAGTGTAACAAAAGGGTGTGCAGCTAGGCGATTATTTTGATTTCTACCTTGGTGACAGTAGAGAAATATCGTTCTGGTAGCCGCCACGTTTGCTCGCCATGCGTAAATTTTAAATTTTAATACTCATTTTTATTTTGTTGGAGGACGTTTTTGCATTTTTATTGAATTTTTTGCAGTGTTTAATGCCTTCTTTTATTTACTTTGGTGTTTTTCATTATATTTTGATGCTACTTTTATTTTCATTTGATTGTTTGTCTTATTTAGTTGGCGATTTTTTTTCATTTTAATACAACTTTAAATTTTTTTTAATCCGTTGTTTCATTTTGTTGGCGAATTAATTTAGATTTTAATGGTACTTCTCCGTTTCTTGTGGTTGGGGGGAGGGATGGCAATGTTTTTTTTTTTTTTTTTTTTTTTTTGTGAAATCAAACTACTATACCATTTTGGGCTGCCGTTGGCAATAATTAAATATTTTTCACAAAAAAAAAAAAAAAACAACCTCCACACACAAAACAGATTGGTTTGGCGTAATTGATTTGGCGAAAGAAAATTAACCATTGCCAGCCTCCCGAAACGGAAAGTTACCACATTTTGTCTTATTAAATGGTACCAATTAACAAAATCAAAAATCCAAAGACAGTTAAGAAAGCAAACAAATCGCAAAATAGTCCGTTTCAATGTAACTTTGACCAAGTATGGCAGACCATTCTTGGATCACCGCACAAGAACCGTACAGTTGTACCTGAACAAGAACTCTAAGCTACTAAATGCGATAAATCCGCTTAATTGTCTCCCCACCAATGCACACCTTTTCTACACTTGAAGCCTATTTTTATTCGGTTGGGGCACTTCGGGCTATGATCAGTTTCGGCAGGATTAACAATTTGCCAAAATTGCTGTTGCCTGCTAGAAAAGTTTACAATCAGAATAAATTGAAAACGTATCAGATGGGTAGGCGTTTTTTGTTTAGTATACCAAATATTGAAAATATAAGTTTACGATAGAAAGTCTCCCAAAATGCTTTCAAAATGAAATCATTTGAAAACAGTACATCTGAATCAATGGATTTGATGTGTACTACTAACACATTTAGTGAACCTCAAAATGTCGTAAAAACAACCAAGTCAGAAGTCTCCATATTATAATTCTTTCTCCATATCCTTGTTTTGCTCTGATTAATAATGATTTTTACATTTGAAAAATGCCGAAAAATGAAAAAGAATTGCTCAAACTTACGGAAATGTCTTTTGAAGAATGCAGGAATGTGATTATTTTCGTAATTAGTGGTCGAAATTTAGTTTCAAGAAATGAGTTTAGCTACAAATTACACGAAGGTTATATACAGCGGTAAAATAATTCAAAATTTAGGCATTCAATTAGTAAATATCGGACGAAACCACAGCTTGTGATTTAATACAAGCTCAAAATAAAGGCTCAAATCAATTTCAGAAAACATTCAAAACGCAGTTTGTAAGTGCGCAGCATTAACACAGCTTGAAAAAACCCTAAAGTAGCAGAAATTATTTGAAACTGAAGAATCTCAACGTTGGATGGACATTGTTTTATTTTTCACTTGATCTAAACAAGCACATTGTTTTTTTAAAAAAAGTTTAAAATAGCTATAATAGGCGAGAAGCATTATTATTATTATTATTATTTTTTTTTTTTGAGAATTGCTGATACTTGTTTTTTCACTCAAGTAATGTTTATATGTTTGAATAAGGAACTAATGTTAAATAGCGAAAAATAATTGTTTCTAAATAGCGAAAATCATGGACTGAAATTCATTTGAAAAATTGTTTTGTGAGGCTAACCTCAATTCGAGTTAACAGTAAGCTGTATTACTAAGAAAATATTTTTTTAATATTCGGTACAACATTAAGCTGTAACTACTTAAAACGCTGAATTATCGTTAAAAACCAGTCACGAGTTTTTTTTATCCTATATTACTAGAAAAACTCATCTAAAGCAGCTTATTTTCAAAATTATTAACACAATTTTGGGAAATCTAGAAATATTCAACACTCTTTTTTTTAATCTAAACTTTTGAACAATGCATTTTATACGTTTACTATACTTTCATTAAATAGTGAAACAAAACAAATTTACCTTACAAAACATTTGAAAATAATATTTCCGAAGTCAAATATTTTAACTTTTGATGTACATTAAACCTAAAAAATATAATGCGAGTAAATCAGCACATCATGTTTTGTTAAGTGCAATTCCAAAAATGGCCCTCAGTGCAGCACCATAAAACATATTGCAGAGTATTTAATATATAAAGAAGTAAGGATAAGCAGGCAAGATATATAAAAACATAAAAAGACAGAGACAATATGGCTTCCTCGGACACGGACCGACTTAGCCGTGGCAAAATATTTGTGTTTTTTCATTCGCTTAATTCTAACATCTTTCAGCCTGGCTTGTAGGAGTCGTGAGTATATTTTGACGTTATAGTTAACCCTTATTGCTTTTGCAGCTCTAGAAGCGAAAGTTTCAGCTACAGCATCTATTTATAACTGTTATTTTTGGATTGTCTTGATTTTTTTTTTATTTGAAGTTAATACGCGTATTTAGAATCTTTCCATTCTTAGTCATTTTTTGACTATCAGTTATCATTAAAAAAGATTTAAGGCTTTTGAATTAAATAATTTAAAAATAATTTTGGTTTCTGAATTGAAAGTAAAAACGCTTTTTACTTTGATTTCACAGAAACCTGCAAGGCTAATATTTTTCGGGTTTATATACTTCTTGCTCCTTCCTACTGATTTAGAGGCAGTCTTTATCATCACTAATTATACATATATATACTTATATACGATAAAAGTCATAGCATAATAGAGTAGTTTATATAAAGGATTCTATTATATCTAATGAATTCTTTGTTGTGTAAAAAGAGGGCACAAATACGATTTTTTCATATTTCTAAAGCGCTTAATCAAAAAATAATAATGTAGTATTATACATCGTTACTTTTCCAGTCACAAACCATGTATTTATAAAAATACACATATTTAATATTGCTTCGTGTCTACGATAGACAAATGGCAAACTGCTTTAGACGTCATTTGCATTAAATTGCCGTGACTTGATAATATTTTACAAAGAAATACACTCTAGTTGTTTTCGAGAGCAGAAAAATCCGTAGCAATAATTTATTCATGAAATAGAATGTATCACATTACCATGGATAGATGATTTTTCTCTTCATTTCTAAAGTATGTGAGCTTGAAAAATTACCTCTCTTTAATTAAGAGTAATTTGATGCTCGTTAGTGACCAAGATTTTTCAAAATTTACAAGACTTAAAGTAAAAATTGCTTAGGTGAATGGATTTTTATTCTCTAATGATTTACGTTGCCTGATGGCTCCACCAGTTTTATCATAACATTTACCTTTTAGTAAAAAAAATACGTAATGTGTAACACAACGAAAATGTTAAATGAGCAATTTAAGCGTTTATTAAAATAATTATTACTAAGCTATAATAAACGATAAATTGTCTTTTACGCTTTTCATTTGAAGACACTTTGCATTGACGAAAATTGAATAATTTGCAGGTAGGGACTCCGGTTTTCGGTCCAGGTTGAGGGTTAAGGGAATGAGCTTGGATTATTTGTGGTCACAATGTAAAATGTGTTCAATGTACGATTCATGCTTTTTGAAGATTGACGGGCACATATATGCTTGTATGTTATTTATTTCAATGACGATGTATTTTTTTTTAATTTAAAAAACTATTAATAAAAATATAACTATATTTATGGATATCTTTGATAAAATATTTTGACACGGTGAAAGATTTAAAATTTGCATATTTGGGACATAAACAAATAAAGAAAAACAGTTTTTGAACATCTGTACAACGAAGAAGAAAGTCTACAACTCTGAGCTTTACGCAATTTACACACAAAATCTCAACCTTGTAGGACGAACCGCTGGGTTATGCGAGTTAAGAACGGTACATTATGCGTACATACGCACCTTTATACGTACAGCATAATTGTAAAAAAGTAAAAAGCGACACTCCTTCTTATTTGAATACTTCAAGTATTTACACTGGAGACACATAAAATGTGTCATTTTTTTAAGGGATAACGTGCAATATAGAACGCGAACTTTAAAATTTTGTTAAAGGGTCCTCTTCATATTACAATTAATGTCAGCTTCGAGATCTAAAATGGTTACACCAAATTTTTTACACGGATTTGTAATCAGCTTATAGCTTTAGTCTTGTATGTTCACTAATTTTCGTGTCATTTGGTTCAGTCGTTGCTTCGCAATTAAATTAGGAAAAATCCACCTTGGAATGCGTAAAACATTTTTTGATATTTTTGCTTATATTATCTAAAGTCCAAGCTCACACGGTGTTGGCACAATTTTTTTTGTTGTTGTTTTTTCTTTTTAAATGTAAATCTAAGAACCAACCACACAATAAAAAACACATATTATGTGTCTGAAAGTCTTAATTCAATATTTGTTTATGAATTATGAAATTAATAAGTGGATATTTTTTGATCTGAAACAATTGTAAACATTATATATTGAGGAAAAATTAATCTGGAAAAGATTTCATGTGGATACTCAAAATTTAGTTAAGTGGTGTGCCTGCACCAAAAAGACGAAAAAAATCGATATTTTTTTATTTTATATTTAAAAAGAATAAGTATTCAAAATTTCAAAAATGTTTGGTTTTTGTTTCTACGATACATAGAAACGAAGTTACACGCAATTAAGTTAACCAGAAGTCGCATCGCAAGCACATAAAAGTGGAATTTAAAATGCGTTTTCTGAAAAACTACTTTTTTCGATATCTTTGTTCGCGGCAGATCTCATAACTCGAAAAGTTTTATACCCATTACTGTGATTTTTTAAAGTATTGTTTCACACATTGCTTTCCGTGTTTTGAACTAAAAGCTAAGCTCTTTGTGAGTATTCAAAAAATTTACAGGCATTTATTTGTGAAATATTGTTTTTTTCGGTGAAAAACATATGAATTTCAACAAAATTGCTATATTTTTCTCAATTTTGGACCTATTATAAAACTTTTAGTTCATAACACAGTTAAGTAATATAGAAACATATATTATTAAGTATTTTAAAATATATCGAGTTAAAGTGAGTATAGAGTGTTTGGCGTAAACTGTAAAATTCGCCTATTTTTTGCTAAAATTTCCCAATTTTTCAAAATTTTATAAAAATATAGCTATTATTTTGTTGGTTTTCTTAATTTTAATTACTTTTTAACTTAAAAAAATATGCATTTAGTAGTTATTTCATTGTTTTGAAAAAAAAAGCCTCCGAACGTAGGCAGACCCCTTAAATATTCAATAGTTAGTTTGCTGTGCTTAATGATACATTTGGCTGCCGATTTAGGAGCTGCAAACAATGGCTGAATGTATAAAATTCTGTAAATGTAATAAAACCACAGTATTACGAAAACAGTTACCTAAACATTACATAATATAATAGATAATATAACTTTTATCCCTTCAAAACACCTATAGTTTTTATGTCTTCAAAACAAATAAAAGCTAACTTTCATAATTTCATGAATTGCGACTTGTAAATTAGCAAAATGAGAATGATGATGGGCCTTGTTTCAATGTCTCCGGCTCCAGATTTCATGGCCAGATTTTATTCAAATTTAATATTTAAGGGTAACTTGGAAACGCTAAATTCCAATTCTGTTGTCAAACTTAAAGCATTAAACTTTTTAAAGCTTTTGTTAATTTTTAGTATATATGCGCAGCCGTATCGAAATCTTGTCAATAATTCTAAAGAACTAATTAAAATAAATAAATAAATAAAAGAAATAACTCTTTAAAAAAGACATGTTTAAAATTAATTTTACAAAAAAAAAAAAAAAAACTAAGTAAACTTTATTCTTACTTTAACCAAAATTAATGCAATCCTATCTCATCACCTTCATTTTTTTAGTAACAAATTGAACATTAAATAAAGTTACGTTAGTGAAAACCTTAATGGTACTTGTTCAGTTCCACAAATGCAAAATATTTCACTTGGATTTCTCAGTTTCATACGATATCCTTATCCGGAGCATCCATGAATTAAAGATTAGGCAGTTGGCTTAAAGGTCGAAGAATGGAAAACAGATGTTTCGTAACACATTTCTACAAAAGCGTCTGCTCCAAGTATAGTAACACAAGAATCGCCTTATCAAATAGAAAACTTCTGCAATTGCATATTTCATTAAGGAGGATTTCTAGTTTGTGGTTTGTTTAGCGTTGTGTTGAATTGTTAAATCTCGTAGCTTCAAATGAAAAAGCGTGATTGGGTTCTTGAATGTCTTTTCCGAGAGCTGCAGAGTTCTAAAACTTTGGATTTAGTGAAGGTTTATTGAATAAAATATGAGACCGAGAAATTACACTGCAATAGAAAACTTACTTCCGAATTTTGAAATAAGATATTCCTTAAATGAAGATAGGGTAATTGATCAAGTAACGCATTAACAAATTGCAAAACCCAATATAACTTATTGCCGTTTTTAACCAAATATCATGAAAAAGTACAAAATTATTTTTAATGTCGTTAATTATTTTTGATGTCCTACGGTAACGTTCTTTTCGTGTGACTGCATTATCAATTGGTGCGTTGTTACCTAAATTTTTCAATGCTTCGTTTTTTAACCATAATTTACACTAACTTTTTCGAATTTTACAAGATGTTAAAAAACAAGCGTACGCCAAGACTTGTAAAATTCTTGTAATGTCTTTTAAAATTCAAGAAAGAACAACCTTGGAAGTTGGCTGTAGCGGTTGGGGGGTTTATTTAGTAATGCGATGTGCTTATCAAACGTCACATTTTTATTTTCAGCGTCGTTAATATGTTAGAAAATAAGATAGAATAAATATTAAGGCGCGCAACAAAGTGCAAACAATGAGCTGGTCTCTGCAGTTAAAATCCTTTATGCGGCGACACCTCACGCGTTGATATAAACACATACGTAATGTACAATATTATTTCCTTAGCATGTTTTTCGGTCGGTCCGCAAGATCCTTCTTATTCCTTTATCAAATCCCATGATTTACCCCTCATTTTGAAGCATATCGTGCCGGCTAATGACGAAAACTGAACCCACGGTCTAAAAATGTACCGCTTCTCTTAAATTTGAGATTTAAAATCATCTAAGAAGAGGTCCGTTAATGGATGCCAAATTGGTGTTGCCTATTCTGGCGACATCTGTTATCAAGTAAACAAACAAGAAACTCTTTTGTTTTTATTGTGTAGCAAATTGGACAGTTTATCTGCGTCTGTGTGTTAAACTTATTGAATCGTTAGACTACACATATTCATTTAAATATATTATGACTGTGCACAGCCTAACCAACTAACAGTAACTATATTTTAAGTAATGAAATCATTAATTTCATGAAATAATAATTTCTTTATTGTATGTTAAAGCTATGTTTACTTAATAATAAAAATAATTATCATTATTATTGTGTTACTTGATTATTTTGAATATCTAAATAACAGTGGGAAAAACTGTATACTCTATTTGTACTGATGTGTTCAATGACATGTCAACTTTTGTACCAACACCTGTTTAGTTTTTTCTATCCTTCTTCATAATGTTCTTCCTCCCAAATTTTTAAAGAATAGAATGCTACACAAAGCGATTTGGTGCGCAGTGCGGAATTCCGAACGGGTCGACTAGTGTACTATATTAACGGTATTAAATGTAATAATAATTTAACTTTGTGCAAGCAAACAGTAATAGAAATATAATTTCACGTTAATTTAAAGCACAAATGAGCATTAAAACGCAGACATATGTTTTGGGATTGCTTGGAATCCTTTTTCAATGCGACAGGGAGCTTCTAGATGCAAAATATCCAAATGAAGCAGACAAAACAACAAAAACAAAGCTTATATAGCCAAGAAATTAACTGTAAACCAATGAGAATAAAGGCAGTGTGAAGTGGAAGTAGAAGTAGCAGGGAAGGTACCAATAAGAGAGCAAAAAATGAATCCATTGAAAGTACAGGAAGTAAAAAGGAATATCAATAAAAACAAAGCAATAAAGACGATTTCTATTACTGGTACTAAATGTGCCTAATCGGAAAACGTATCAAATAAATTTTCAGAGTTTATATAATTTTGGAGCGCTCTCCTCATACTTTGGCTGCGGTTTTACTCAGGGCCGTCTCCGAAGTCAACCGTTTCTCTCTTTCTTCCGGGCCTGCTTCAAGATTTGATCGCAATCCAAGTGATCCCACTTTCTGTAGCGCTTCATCGGTTCACATCACATTTTTTTGTTCCATACCAACCAAAAGTTCTCAAACATTCGCTGCCTGTACTTCATTTTGGTACATTTACAACACAATATTAAACACATATAACTATTTTGTTTTTTAAAACAGAAAAATATACTGAAATGTTTTAATCTTATTAGATTTGCTAATAGGACTTCAGTTAAAACTTACAGTACTTGGTAATTTTTATTTTTGGAAGTCATTTTTAACAGTAATTATTCAGTAAAGCAGCAATAATTTAAAAGTTAAAATGCAATACTTTTAAGTGAAGTCATCTTTTTAAAAATTATTCTTAGGAAAACAATAAATAAATAGCTACGGAAATAATTATCAACTTTAATTTCAATTTTCGGCATATTTAATTGATGTTTTCATTGTAAGTGTTCTTTTAAACTATAAATAAATACGTTAAAAGATCTAAATTTATATAAAAAAGTATAAATCTATTTTCAAAATATAAAATTCATTTTATTCTTAAATTTTGTAGTAGTAATTTTAAAAATAATTCTTTAGATATTTAAAGTGTTCTACATGACAAAATTTAGAATTTTTCAGAACTTTTATATTTTTTTAACATTTTGAAACAAAAATATGATTTTAATTGATTTACAATGTAAATCATTGTAATGTAGTAATTCAAACAATCCGAAAAATTCAAACATAACTTTAATGAGAGCAAATTGAAATAGAAAATATTGTTTCTAGTTTCAACTATATTGTAAAATTTCAAGTATTAATTGAATTTACTAAAATTGAAAATTTGTTCACAATTTTTAAAATGATGTTTCATTTTCAAAAAAATATACATAACGCATATAGCATTTCAATTTCTTTATTTACAAACATATCAAGTTAGAGAGTAAAATTCATGAATCTAATAATAAGCATACTAACTGGCAGATATAAAATATTAACACTTTCCACAAAATTGATTTACATGTAATCACTCTTTTTATAATTTTTCTAATGTCAAGAGTTAGGTATTTGACTTTCACACTTTCAACCAACACTATTTTGTAGCATAAAAATTAAAAACAAAACAATTAAAAAAAGCATTGATACAAAAAATTGAGCCACATCAAAAATATACACTTGCATATTATATTTTCAAACATGTAAGATTTAAAATTTTCCGTCTTTATCAATAAATTTCACTACTACAAGTTAAAATTGATGTTATATTTCAATCAGTTGGTAAAAATAGATAGTTTAGTTTTATTGCTCCTAGAATTATAATCATTTTTTGCTTTTGCATAATCATTAAGAAATATATTAGATATTCCTGATAAGCAATACTCAATATGACTTAAAACATAAGTTCCACAATTACATTTAATTAAAAAGTCCATCCCCATAATTTCCATTTTTCTATTGCAAGCCGTACTATTAAATTCCTTGGCTCAGGAAATTATAAAAATAACTTCTCGTACTCTTTACTTATTAGTTTCCGAAAAATTTAGAAAGCATATATACATCTATTAATAATTTTTTGGGAAATTTTAGTGTGCCTCTATCGGTCAGTAAAAAAAGTTGATAAATATCCGGGCTCTCCAATTCCAATGTTTTGTCTGATATTAGTATAGAAATGCCCATAAGGTGCATACAATGCACCTTATGGGATAAGCCTACATAACCTGCTATGTAAACTAAAACTGACATTTCATCATTTTTAACTTTATCATCAACATTGCAGTCGAATACACCATAGAAGTGTTCTGGTATTTCTACTTCAGAGTTGATTGAAATTCTTTAAATTAAACTCTCCATTTTTTTACCGGATGTAAACTTATTAGGCTAAGTATCTTCTATTTTCTCTCTGCTTCCATAACTTGAACACAAGAGACATTATAGTTTGCCGCGCTCATTTGTCGGTATTGTCCAAACCTAGGCTCCAGAGAATCTGCCTGAAATTTACCTAATAATACATAGCTTGGACCAAAAGAGTCGAATAAATATTTCACAAGTTCAATTAAAGTCTTTGTAGTAAACCTTAAAGCAAAAAAGGTTTCCTTTGTTAACATGCCGCCCCTGCCAGGTAGACCATGCATTTTTCTTTCCTCTGCTTTAAGTTGAAACAATTTATCCCATGTTGTCAGCCACATATTAAATTTTTCTAAAAACAGGAAATTGTCATCTTCAAGAGCGGAGTTGAGCAACATTCATTTAAATGCTTGCCCTTTGAAGGATATTTAACATTTACAACCGTCCACCAATTAGATATCTGATTAATAAATGTTTTGGTTTCTATTACATGTTCACCTAAATTTAAATTTAACTCTAACGCAACCGAATTAGTGTCATGAAACAAATTTAAGGCATACTTAGCATTTTGCCTTTCGATTGAATTTGGACAACGAACTTTATGTGAGAGTTTTGGAGCTATTTTAACAATAATATTTTTATCTTTCTCATAAATTTCCAATCTGGCACCCGGGGCACAGGGCCCATCTGATCCCCCCCCCCCCCCCCAGTTACGTCCCTGGCCACACACCTCGCCAGCTAAATCGTATGCCATCCGCGCGCAGTGAAAGAACATGGGATCACTTGGATGAGTCATCCTAGCGATTCGCTTGCTTGAAGCAGGCCCGGAAGAAAAGGAGAAAATGTTGACTTCGGAGACGGCCCTGTTTTACTATTGGAAATTATAATAAGATTTGCATATGAAATACTATTGTTCGTAGGTTCAATATTACTTTCCGTTACAAAGGCAGGATTGAGTGGCTGTAATAAAGAAACCGGATATTAGAAATACATATATTTTGAATTTTGATGTTAATTATTAATACTATAAAATACATATATCATAAATATTAATAATAATTATTACTTTAAAATACATCTATCATAAATATGATTATTAAATATTAATATAAAATGATTTCGTAAAAAACATTGACGCATTGCAAAATTATGATTCATAATTACTTTTAGAATTATGATATAAACAACTCATAATTTTTAACCGTTTTAATGTAAAGTAACACATGGCGTAATGATAATTAGATAATTTTTCACCGGTTTCAAAAATTATGTTTAAAAGCCACATCGATGTTGTTTAAAGAATTATTTAAAAAAAAACTTTTTAGCGCAATTTATAATTTGAAATCGGTTCGATTTTTTTTTTTTTTAAATATTTTATTGGTCATTTATCTTATAATTGTTATAATACTTAAGTATCAAAATAATGTTTTGTGTAATTATTACTGTTGATAAAGTATGTTTCATTAGCATTAGTTTTAAAATAGCATAGGGGTCATTCATAAATGATGTCACGCTTCAAGGGGGGGAGGGGGTTCATGAAAGTGTGACAGTTTCTGACAAGGGGAGGGGAGGGGGTAACAAGAAGTGTGACATCGTACATTTTGAGTTCTATAAAAACATTTAAAATCAGCAAATTAAACCTATTTTATGCTAATGTAGTAGAGCGTGATATGTGAAAAGGGGGGGGGGGAGGGGGTATGTTGAAGTGTGACACTTTGTGACAAAGGGAGGAGGGGGTCTAATATATTGAATAAAAATTGTGACATCATTTATGAACGGTCCCATAGTTGCGTATCCATTAGTAATTCCATTAAAAACTAAAAAAAAATAATAATTTAACCATCAAAAAGGCGTAAAAAGAGTTTGCGTATTAAACCCTAACTATAGAATCAAAAAAACAATCTTTAAAATAAACTAGAATATTTTAAAAGCTGTAAAATATATGTGCTCCTTGAAATTGATTTCAGTAAAAAAGCTAACTACCCAAATGCTAAATTTTTATGCCTGACAAAAACTGGATAATGCAATAAAATAGCTCTAAGACACTAAAAATATGTTCCCACTTGAAAAAGTAGGAAAATAAACCATTCTAACTGAAAAAAAATATAGGCTCAGAATACGATATTCATTTTAAAATATGATATAAAGCAATAAAACTTTATTTTTGAAGAATCGGAAATTCACTTAGGTTTTTATGAAAGTTGAGCTTATTTAAAGCAGTTTCGACTTGGAGGAGTTTTAGTCATTAAATGAAAACACTGCCACTAGAATGCATTGCTTTATGAAAAATGTTTTTTTACATAAAATTCGCAGTTATGTGTTCTATCATTACTTTTAATTTTCAATTTCTTATATATTTTTCACTCATTTGGATTTATTTAAAAGAGTGGACAATAAGACTGATATTGTTAGAAAAAAATGGAATAAATGTTCATGAACAAGAAAGGTTTTTTAGTTTATTATCTCTGAAATATCTTGTTTTAACGTTCGAAGTTATTATTATTTTTTTGAAAGAATTTTTCAAATATTTTTTATTTATGGGCTTTATTAATTTTAGGCTATAAATGCTTCTCTTATGCTGCAGCTAAAAGGTCTGGTGATTATTCTCAGAATATTTTTGTTTTCGAAGAACACTCTCGACTTACATCTATAGAAAAAAACAAACGTTTTAATGCAACATTTTTTTACAATGCATTGTAAACTATGCACTCAATACAATATTTTACTTAACTTTCATAAATTACTTGCAGCAGTAATTTAGAATGAAGTACATTGCGAAATAATTCGTTCTATCGATTATTGTGCACACCTGCATGACAATTAAAACTAGAATAAATTTATCCTCGTGTCAGGAAATACCGGCCACCATGTCACGAATCATGTCATGACATTTTCACCTAAATGAGCAGAAGCACTTCTGCCCTCGCAAGCATTAATTTTCTGACAGTTTATTAAATCTTGCGAAGTTCCATGTTAAGTTAAATTTATTCAAACAAATGCCAGGCTTATGCATGCTCAACGGTTAATAAATTTCTCCGTATCTTTGATGCATTGTCAGTCCGTATTTCATCATTTGTGCACACTTTTAACGATAATAATACTATGGTAACAGGATTTCCAATTTCCAACTAAGTACAAGTACACTGTAATTTAACACATTGCACGTAGGCCATTTCATATAAGCTATATCAATTCCTCTATTCCAAAATTAAAGTTAATTTGACATGTTAAATTAGTGGAAGGTCTGCGAGTTATACAGACAATGAGAAAACTTTTAGTATGACATATACAGTATTTGTTATATTGTTGTAATAGAAATCAATTAGAAAATAGAATAGAAGGGATAACATTTGAAACAGTAAATTTTAAAGACTGAAAATATAAAACATTACATCACAGCATGAGTAAAAAAAACATTCAAGTCATGTTCAAGTACTTAATTAACCCTTTAAAGGGCCTTTTTTTTTTTTTTTTTTTTTTTTTAGTATCGGTATGTTAAAGTATTTTTCAGATTTTGTTTTGTTTCGAAAAAGAAAGTCATATAGGACAGTAAATAAGATTGGCATGATTTTTTCCACCCCCCCCCCCTTGAGGAGGGATAGTTATAATATTTGAATATTGATGCATGTGGTGGTAAATATATTTCAGAGAGTCTTTGGCAAGATTCTGCCAATCAGAAAGGGTAAAATAGCTTACTATAAACATCTATAAGTAAGTTAAATGTGTTTCGTTTTCCTTGTTTATATTATTATTAATAGTTATGTTATTAAATGTTAATTAATATTAATTATTATGTTAATGTTATTAATAGTTTTGCACGTATACGAAAAAGTTACAGTTAACCGGACAACAATTAAATAAGAAGTGCAATTATGAATACAAACTCGTACGAGAACATCATCTTTAAATCAGTAGAAATATAGGTCGACACGTGCAGCATCAGAAAAGGAAAACAAAAACCCCGAACGACAATTTATTAACGACATATCATTGCTAATTGCTATAACGTTAAAGTGATAACTTATCCCTCTAATGCCCAAGTATTGTTATCGTCGTCCGCCTTGAGGCGGAGTTGGGAATTTAAGAGGGTTTTTTAATCCCGGCTGCCCCCCCTTCCCCCCCCTTCATTTACGGTGTGGGCGGGACCACGGATTGGCGAAACCTGTGGTTCACCTTATTGACTACTAATAACTCAGTAACTCCGCCTTCGTATTGACGGATTGGCGGTTTCTACTGCGTCAGTAAAAGTACCAAGCAGTCAACACGAGGATGGGTTGACCCTGTAATGCCCAATTTTTTTAGCGTCGTCCGCTTTGAGGCGGAGTTAGGAATTTGAGGGTTAAAAATGGTTATTTGAAAGTCAGTAAGACATTCTGTTTACCAAAAAGGAAACTATTTTCGCAAAAGATAACTACAGTTTCCAGTTGAATAATTTCCAATCAAAGCAAAATGTAGAAAACATACAGTACCATTCTCATTTCAGCCAAGCGTATGAAAAAACTCAAACTGTTTACTCTGATAAGTATATTTTTAGGCTTGCTCAATTAATGATATTTTTTAAAACTTCATATATAATGCACTTTTAAAGTGTTACAATATTTAAACAAATATTTTTGAATGTATTTGTTAGAACACCGTGGAAAAATGAAGCAAATGCACATCTATACAACTTTGGATGGGCTGTGGTAGCCTAGTGTTTAGGATGTCGAGCTTCAGATCGGAGGATCTCGGTTTCGATACCCGAGCCGCTGAGGACCCACCATAAAATTTTTGTGGATACGTGCATGTAAAATCTGAGTCAGTTCCGAGTATACCCGAGGGTGGAGATTTTCCACTCTTAGTTCAAAAAAGGAAGATGGCGTATTTGTGGTGGTACCATCTGGAGTCATCCAATTACATAATGAGCCAAGTCGTACTTCCACCATTGTGGTGTTCATCTATAAACGGAAGGCGCTCCTTACTGCCTTAATTCCTAGTCGCTCTGCGAAGGGGAGCTTGGATATCCAAGTGGCATTAGAAACAAGAACAACAACAACCTTGGTTTGAAATTTTCAATCGCAGAGCCAGTTAAACACGACTTCTTCCTATACCATAAACATAATACCTTTAATGTTATGAAAATAAACTGACGCAATAATTTATTACCAATTTTACTAATTACCTAAGCACTTCTTAAATACATACTAATTTATTTTCAAATCTCTAAATGGGAAAACCGAAGATTTCCACGTTTTCTAATCAGCGCACGTCATTTATTCCACAATTAAACTCTCTCACAAACTAAATGCTGTACTCGGTATTTTAAAACGCGCTTATAATCTGCAAAGGGAAATTGCGGAGATGCTTATTAAACTAAAGTGAGACATCTCAAACGGAAAAGCCATTTCAACTCTCCACATAAACATTGCAGTTACGGTCTTTCACTAATAATGAAAGCAAACTTTCTCAATAGGAACGGATTGCCATCTTCCGCGAGGAAATCTCTTCAATGCAGTTTTGGATATAATAGTATAAGTGAATGTCGGTGTGTATGAATGTGTTAATGTACTCCTTAATATTGTGGACTGTTGAGATTTTTGAATTGCTCAGTGCACTGTAATTGTGTAGAAAACTCCGTTTACTGCAGTGGTAATTCTTTAAGATGTGGTTTTGTTATACACTATTTGCGAGATAAGAATATGAAATAAAATACTCCCCACGACAAACACATCATGGTTAATAATTTGCATTCACAAATGTAAACATGTAAACATCAATGTTTGAATAATACATACTTTTATTTTTCTTTTTGGACGTTGTAAGGGGAACAAAATTATTCGAAATATTAAAACTAGACTTTACATAGTAGTATAATTTGTTCTAAATAATGAAATATTTTATTATTTTGCTACTTATATGTTGTTTACAGACATAGATGCATACATTTAGATTTTTATTTTCATAGGGCAAATTTAGGTAATGTTTTTTAAATAAATTATTATTTCCTGTTTTTACCTATTAAAAAAAACTTTGTGGAGTTTTTATTATAAATCCTCCCTTTCCCTCACATCAAAATGTATTATATAAATCAAAGGCATATGATTTGACATGCGTAATAGGGTGGGGCGAAAAGCAAAATTTTTTTCATCTCAATTTTGGATAGCTGCTAAAAGTTGTCTATGGGGATAGTTAGTGAATGTACGAAATTTGACAAATATTCGTTAATATCTTCAGGGGCGCTCCGGTTGCAAAGTTTTGTTATTGTTTTTCTCCTTAATTTCATGGCAGTATTTTGAAAGACAATGCTTTTAACAAATTTTAATGCTTGTTTTTTTACCGATAAGAGACATTTATTTATTACTAACATTCCAAAGAACTTTTTTAAAAAATGGCAATAAACCTTAACATTTTGAAGGGACGCTGCATTGTTTTGTTACACAAAGGGTGAAATATGTGGGGACGCGCACTCTAAATGTAAGATTAAAAGAAGGAAAATGCTAAAAATTGCAATTTTTGGGGCACCCAAAAACTTGTCTGATTCGGTGTTACCTACTTATGAAGACGTTTTTAAATGTTATTTGTTTCTTGTGAATGGAAAAAAGTCATTTCATAATTGCAAAGACCCCATCGTTACAGAAATTTCAAAAGAGGTTGCCTTAAAGTTGGAAGAGATATGGCATCGATCATCCATTTCTGTAGTTTTTCATAGACGAATAGTTCAACTAATTCAACGTTTTCATGACAAATATAAAAACCTGAAGAAAACGATGAACAAAGAAGGGGCTACATCCGATGCTTTTAATGTCAAGTTACAGTTATTTTTATCCGAAGCTCGTGAACATCTTTTCGATATCACTTGGTGTAAAGGCCATTTCTCTACATGCAATTGAGATAAGACTCGAAAAGTCCCTCTCAAAAAACAATTTTTACTTGCGGAGCGAAAAATTGTTATTGGAAATGTGGATGTTGAAACCACAAGGAAATTGAAACAGAAGTTAGAACGAAAAGCAAAAAAGAATCAAGAGCAAATTGGAAGATGGAATTAATGCTGATGAAGAAGTTACTTACGAATCAGAAAGCGATCAAGAATGTTTAATAAATGACACTGACGAAACTGATCCGGAGTTTAGTTGTATCAGGGTTCAAGCAAGCGCTTCACAAACCAGGGTCAGTTTAAGTAAAATTTCAAAAACGTGTAATCGCTTTCATGTGTCAAATAGAGCAGCGGCAGCCTTAGCATCATCGGTATTAAAAGACGTCGGCTTAATCCCACGAAAAACATGTAGTCGGTCCAATAAAAAAAAAACGAGATTTCAAAAAAGCGAGAAAACATTTGCAAACTCAGCAACACCAAGATCTTAAATATAAAGACATGCGACGCTTGTCTTTTGATGGACGAAAGGATAGCCCATTGTTCTTAAATAACTGAAGTAATAATTGGAAAGCACGTTACCACTATTATTCTTCCTGAAAATATATATTTAGGACACATATCGCCAAAACGATCGAAAGCAGAAGAAATTGCAAACGGAGTACTTGAATTCTTTGCCGCGGACAGAATCGATACAAGTAAATTGTGCGCAATTGGATGTGATGGTACTGCAGTAAATACCGGAAAGAAAAAAGGTGTTTTTGCGTCTTGAAACGTTTTTAAATAGACCATTGAAATGGTTAATATGCCAACTTCATAGAAACGAAATGCTTTCTCTACATTTAATGGAGCACCTAGATGGACTAACAACTGGTCCTCGCAGGTTCACGGGCCCTATTGGCAAAAGTTCATCAGTATTTTGCGCATCCGGAAAATATTCTTCTGGGAATGTTAAATGATGATCGTAGGTATTTACGGAGTTAGCATCTCGAAGGATATTGAGAGAACGAGCCACCAAATCTCTTGATGATAATCAGATCCGTAGTTTTAGTATTCCTCAACTTATCTGCTCTCGACTATGTGGACAGGGTCAATTAGCAATGTGAACATGTGCTTGTAACCGGCGCCTTCTATAGCAATGATATTATCTGAGAACGAGCTACGCGAGATTGTTAAAACCGTAGACGTTCCAGATGTGCTTCGTGAAATGGAGAAATTTCCGTGTCATGCACAATCCGTTGAGCGTTGCATAAAGTTGGTGACGGAGGCGTCACTGGCTGTATGGATTAGAAGCAAAGGATGGTTTTATCCGTGCACATCTACAGGCGCGCAAAGAACTGCCTTTCTTTGAAACCAAAACGGACTATAAATCATTTGAAGAAAAACTCTAGCTATTACGTTGTTTTTGTGACGTATAAATTGTGTACATTTGCGAGCATTTGATTACGTTATTTTCATTAATGTTTCTGCAATTTCGTTTTTTTTTTTATTTACGTGAAATGTTTGTATTTTTATATTTTTTATGTCAGATTTTGTAACAATTCAGATTTAGTCCGAATAAGTTTTTACTTGAAATCATTACCCTGAAATTTTCTTTCTTTTTTTTTTGTTAAAGTGCATCACAAAAATGTTAATGAATATATATATAACACATACATAAATATATATAACTTATAAAAATTGGGAAATTATTTTGTATGTTTTTAGTACATAGATGTCTCTTAGCTGGAAAAAAATTTGTAATAAAATTAGTTAAAATAATTATTTTTCACAATATAACCACAAGAATTAAGGAGAAAACCAATAATAAAATTTTGCGACCATAGCGCCCCCTGAAGATATTAACTAATATTTTTCAAATTTCGCACATTAACTAACTATCCCCATAGACAACTTTTGGCAGCTATCCAAAATTGATATGAAAACATTTTTGTTTTTCGCACCACCCTAATGCGTAAGAACGGCTGAAATATACAGCGAATGTAATGCCATAAATACTTTATTTCGAGTACTACGAGAACGTACACCAAATGGTGATATGCGAAGTGCGACAGTAACGAAACATTCAGCGCGCTTTATTGGTTCTTCTTAATTCAATAAAAAGGTTCTCGTATTGCCTGACTAGCAATTTTTATTGCGTCATTAATAGATTTCCCACAGGCGACCGTGATTTGTTGTTTGCACTAAGATGTCACTTACTATTGGTTGTTATTCTGATAGCCATAGCAACAGTCTATTACTACAGACGCAAACAGTATCTTTCAGCATGGGCGTGAATGCCATCCGTAGCGTGCATTCGAAGACACATCCCTATTCTGATTCCGTGGAATAGGGATGGACATGTCCTAGTTTCACATCCTATCAGAGTGTCTGATTCCTCCTTCTACATACCCTTCTAAAAAATACTTATCACATAAACCATGTATAATAAATGCTGTTGTGCAATTTAGGGGCTAACTAAATTTTAGACAAGCATACATTTTGCCTTTAAAATTAATGTGACATTATATTATGTTTGTTTTACAAATTACATCAGTAGAGAAATAAAAGTAAAAATTCCTTAAAAACTCGTACTGGAGGCAGGAAACTAAGCTTTTGCCAATTGTAACCCGAAAGTTGAAGCTAAATAAACAACAAATAAGAACAAAGAGAAGCTATGCATACGTTTTCAAAGGGGGAAATTGAAAATGGAATAAAGTGATTTATTTTGTCACAATTTCAGCTATCCCAGCTCTACCGCTGTCTCATCTCTCCTTCCTTTACCCTAAGATTCAATACTTAATGTTTTGAAGGAAGTGAGGAAATTCAACTCAAAATAGAGCTTAGTGCCGTATGCCTGTACTTATCCATACACTTCGTAAAATGTTTAATTTTATATGAATGATAAGATTAATGCGATATTATGTGCATAAATGAAAACGCCACAACGGTGTGATACATGATAGAGTATATAATTTATTTCTAAAAGATAATATATTTATTTATTTGCAAAAGATGTGATAAATTTTACTGCAAAGGAAGTGAACTGAAGAAGTGATACGTTTGAATGAAAAGTCTGCTGTATAGGTTACGAAAAAAATTCAGAGACTCATAGACTTTTAAATATTTTTTTTTTTTTGAAAATTGTATTCCATACTCGGTCACTTTGTCATAATAGGGTACTTCTTCCAAAAGATAATATAACAGTCAAGCACCATAATCTAATCAAAAAAAAAAAAAAAATCTGAAATATATTTTTAAAAAAATGTTTAGTTTTAAAACACAAAAAGATAAACAATGTCTTGTGACCTGAAATATTAACTACATTAGTGCACACACACACATATACAGTAGAACCCCGCCATTTGTACAACTCGCTATTCGTTCATCTTGTTCCAGTAAACTTCAATTCGCCATTCGTACTTGTCCCTCGATTCGTACGGGGAAAATGACCAGCTAGGTTGCATGTTTGGCTTTGATTACTTTTTGCGATTTTACTGAAAATTTTACCTTTTTAAGGGGGCAGCAAGAGGAAGTGGTTGAGGTTTTTCTTCAGAGAAGGAAAGTAGTAAGGCAAGCAGAAATTAAAGAGCTGTGTTACCCCTGCGAGAAAACACAGAGATTGGTGGAAAAATGGCATCCCACACTGCTGTGGTCAACAACATTAACCTGTTCAACGACAATGTTATTGACCATTTTAGAAAAATTCTGAATAATCGTCTTAAGGCAGACAAAATTGGACAGAATTTTTGGAGAAAGAAACCCAAGATTATTCTAGTGCAAAAAGACAGAAATAAGAAAGAAGAACAGCAGAAAGGGAGAAAACTCCTGAAGGTATGTTACCTGATGTTTTTATAGGAGGTGACTCCTCTTCCTCCTCTCAACACTCCACTTACTCGTATACCATCAGCTCACCTCAGTACAAACAAAGTGCGGTTAAATTTTTATTTATCTATAATTTCATGTACAGTACTGTACATTTGCTTTTCATAGGTTTAAATAAGCAACCGAATGTTGGTCTGGAACGGATTAATCCATTTTGCATTGTATCTTATGTGAAAAAATAATTCGCCATTCGTACAAATCCACATTTGAACTGCCTCCTGAAACGAATTGTGTATGAATCGCAAGGTTCCACTGTATATATATAGTCACTGTATTTCCCAAGAATCTGTCTGTATTATAAGCTGCTTTTCTGAAATAAATACGTAGCTGGTTATTTAGAATAAATAATGAAACAGGACCAACAAATATTATTTCGTCTGTATTTCAAGACTTCAGCTATCTCAAAAAAGATTTTTTCAACGTAAAAAGCTTGAATAAAAATTTCTCCCTCGACAATAGCTAGTTAAAAACCTGTGCTCTTAGTTGTGTAATTGTTTCAACAGAATATTTCCTGATTTCCTTCCGAAGTTTAATTGAGTTATTCATTCCGTCATTAGAAGAAATATCTTAATTAATGAAGATAAGAAATCTGATGATTTATAATAAGCTTAATTTTCCTTATTTTCAATTACGACTTGCACTGGCTGTTTTTCTAAATGAATCAAGTAGCCGTTTTTTTTTTACAAACAAAATTAATTGACAAGCAATTTTTTGTATTATATTCAACGAATTTAATTAGGAAACACTTAAATAATTTAAAAAATGACTCTTTTTGCTTTGAAGAAAAATAAATGTACTGAACCGAATGAACAAAGAGCAAGAAAATGTCAATATTATATTGCGTAATCTTGAGAAATGTTCAACAGTACTTGTGATACTGTTGAACGGATGTACAACATCCATTGCATTATGAGATATAATGGAATTGTAGATTAATTTACGTTAATTTACGTGAGAGGTTTCGCTCTAGCAATTAGGGAAATGTAATGTTTACATTATTCAATAATATAACCACCTCGCGTGCATGTCTTGATAAACTTCAAGTGTAAACACAAACGCAGGCTCTTGAGATCAGCATTCATGTATCACTGCAGATACCTGCTTTAATATTACTTGTATGCCTGGTTTGGTTAATGTGTAAAGACGACTCGTTGCTGTAGGGCATGCAGAGAAGAGATAACCGATTTTGTGTGCAGCTCCAGGTCTGTAGTATGTGTAGGAAAATGTACATTTTTTTTATTTACATTACATGCTGATGCATTTATTTATAGTATTTCGAATCATTAATCCCTTAATAAATTGAAATGATAAACATACTATGATTTCTGAATATGTTATTTCTAGTTTTCCAAAGTAATACATTTTGTGATCAAAAGTACCATTCTGCTTCAAAGAACAACCTGTACCTATTTTCGCATTTGAAATTTGTCATTTTATGTGTTGCTTTAGAGTAGCATCCGAAGATTAAAAAAGTATATATAAACAAGAAGTTCCGTCTAGAACTATACGAGCCTACTTTCCCGTATACACCAAATTCAAATTTATAATCTAGCTATCTCTTTCTCTCTCTTTCTTATTTATCTTTAGTTCTAATTATTGAAAATATACCTTTTTCAACGGATAATACATATTCATTCACTCACTCATTCATTCTTTCATTTATTCAGCCATGCATTTATTCATTCATTCGTTACCTCATTCAAGTGTTAATTCATTTATTTACGCATTCATGTATTTATTCACTCATTTATTTATATTTTCATTTATTCAATAATTTATTCATTAATTCTTTTCCTCATTCATTTATTCATTGATTTATTCTTTCACTCTTTCATTTATTCATTCATTCATTATTTCACTCATTGAGTCACTGAGAAATATCCTTGAAAATCCCGATCAAAAAATTTCATAGCAAAATAGGCTCGTAAGTTCTGGATAAACTTTCTATTTCTACATGTTCTACGTTATAAGAGCTTTCCGATAAAGTTTGTTCCAAGCAAATCGGTCCGTTAGATCAGGATTTATATAGGGTTGAAATTTCCCCGTAAGCTCTGTGTTAATTTTTTGAACTGTTCAAAAATGAACAAAAAACTGTTCAAATCAATATTTCACGCCGAGAACGCCTTTCAATAAGCTTGCAATAGGAACTTGGCTCTTGTGCCCAGAGTTTACAGAATTTGCTTCAATTTTGTCCATAGGCGCTAATGTTAAAATTTTTTGAACTGTTCAAAATTGAACAAAAAATTGTTCAAATCAAAAAGTAAAATATAGAAATGAGATGTCCTCGCCGAGATCTTTCGAATGCAAAAAGAATTTTTCCAATCAGACAATTCGTTCAAAAGTTATTAGGGGGGGGGGGACAGACCGACAGACAGACCGACAGGCAGACCGACAGACAGACAGACAGACCGACAGACACACTTTTTCCCCATCTCAATACCCTACTTTCAAATTTTTTATTTTTCAATCTTTATTTAATTACTTCACTTATTTTTGACTTTTCTTGATTTTTAACGATATTTTCAAGATACATTAAGCCTTCTTTCATGCTTTATTATTATTTTTTTTTACTTTTACGGGAAAGTAGGCTAATAAAAATGAAAAAAAAACTCAAGAAAAATAATAAAATGAGAGAAAATATAAATTCAAAATTTCTAGTATGTGAGACTTAAGTTGTTGATCGTACTTACTGAAAACTGTGCTGGGAGCTTAGTGTTGAAGATCATGTCCGTGTGTAAAATGGCACGTCTTCTTCTGAAAAAGAGAAGAGCAAAAGTTTTTTCATAAAAGGAGATTAGGTTTTAAATGTATTTTTTTTAATTTGTAGTGTAATAATTGCAAAATTACTAACACATCACTAGAAAGGGAATAAATATATGCATGATTATTGCTCCAGAAAGAAGCATTATGCTTTTTATTTCTTTACATATTCCTTATATATATATACATACGGTGGGCAGGGCGCCCGCAATAGAGGCGGGGATAGAACCCTGGACATTCGCGGAAAGCGGGTGCTTTAACCGCTTTGCCAAAAGACGTCAAATGGTCAGGGACAAAGTTGGACTGTAAGCTTGACCGCGCACCAAATATATATATATTAAAGTTTTAATCATAAACAGAGAGTACACTGGAGATTAAAAAAAATTTTATTTCTTGTTGGTTTCTTGGGCTGAAATCAATTGTTTTTCATTAAAAAAAATCCTATAAAATGTCATCCCACAGAAATAGTAACTGTTATTTTTAGCATGAAAAATCGAAAGAAAAAATAACCCGACTAAAAAACCTGAAAAAAATAACACGACGGTGCTATGAAAAAGAGTTTTCGTAATGCGATGTGACAAAAATATCTTTCAAACACAATCGCTAATAGTTTTTATACGAGTACTATGTTGCTTTTATGAAGTACTTTAATGTCTTTCTTTAAAACGGTGGATTTTAAGTTTTTAAATAATCTTTAGGAGCAATATCGGAAACTTTTTTCACAGTATGTATATTTGATCCGTATATACTACACCAGAGATTCCCAAAGTTGAGTGGGCTCCGACCCATCTAGCAAAAATTTCCAATCGTGGCACCCACTTCTTAGCTGTTTTAGAGAAAAGAGGGCATAAACATTGGCTATGCTCAGATTCCCTAGAGTTGAGTTGTGGAAAAAAAAAATTTTTAGTGTTACCAATATAAATGAAAGATTGATGAAATAAGAAACACAACTTAAATATATCTTTTTCATTACTTAAATACCTACACCTGCAATTTTTTTTTTAATTATTTCAATAGGAAGGATGTATTTGTTTATTATTTCTCCTTATTAAAGTTTTACCATCAACTTCAACTTTAGCTACTTTCATTCGCAGACTTCCTATTTTTTTTAATTCATGTGTACGAGGGCCGACTCAGTATTCGCTCGCGACCCACCAGTGGATCGCGACACATAGTTTGGGAAATACTGTACTACAATATATTTTTCTAAATAAAACACTAAAGCAGTGGTCGGCAACCCGTCGATCGCTATCGACCGGTCGACCGCGAGCCCATTTTCGGTCGATCGCGACAGCATTTTGGAGAGTTTATTGTTTAAAAAAATAAATAACTTTTGAATTGGATGGCGAGTTTATTATTATTTTTTCCTTCACAAAATGTTTATTAGTTAGTCAGACCATTCACCGGACCTAAAAAAAATTCCAATAATACGGAATCTCAGTCGTCACTTTACCTATGCTCTTGGTTGGAGTTAATTCAAGAATGTAACTACATTTCACATGTGTGTTTTAGTTAAAAAACAAAACAAAAACTAACAGTTCTTTTTACCAAATTCGAAAGAAATAAAATATTAGTATTGTTTTGATGCAAGTTAATGTTTTAGCAAACCATTATTTTAGAAATTTTAAAGTAGGTGTTTTACAAGCATCAGAACTTTCTTCTGACAAGAATTAAACTACAATTTGAAGACAGGCGCAATCCCAACACGCCCTATTAATAATGTATACCCCCAGCCCACCGGTCCCTCGAGTTGATCTTGGTGTTGTCCGAACTTGGAAAGTAGATCTTCAGTCAGTTTAGGTTGCCGACTGCTGCACTAAAGCATATATCTTAATTTACAACGCTAATACATGAACGATTCAGCAAATGTATAAAATAGCAATGAAAAAAAAATGCTTTCTTGAGACAAAGTATTTTTTTATCAAATAAAGCTTTAGATTTACAGTAAACCAAGTTAGTATTATTGATTTAAAAATAATTTCATCATCTCCACGTTTTTCCCCCTGAATTAAATAAATGTATTTAGTTTTTAGCTTAGCTCAGTCATCGGGCACAATAAATGCAATTATTTTACTTGAAATCTTTAGTTAGAAACCACAGCGCGATCATCCATGAATTAAAGATTAGTTCTTTTGTTTAAAGGTCGAAAAGTGGAAAACAGATGTGCCTTAAAACACTTTGCTAAAAGCAGTCTGTTCCAAATATAGTAAAACACGAAATGTTTCATCAAGTGGAAAACTTCTGTGAATGCATATTTCATTAAAGAAGATTGCTAGTTTGCTGGTTCGTTAAAGCGCAGTGGTGCACCATCAAACTTTTCAGTTTTAATTGAAGAAACGTGATTGGGATCTGTTCAGTGCTTCTTTCATGATTTGTGGGGTTATGAAACTTTTAACTGGCAAAGTGATTTGTAAATTTAGTAAGAAAGAGAGAGAGAAATACATTAATCTCTTCACACCTCAGAACTAAGCACAAACAATTTTGACACAATAATTTGGTTCTCTGATTTAAAAAATGATTACAAAACAAAATAAATTATTATTTTTTTTTAATTTTAATTGATAATTAGTTTAAATAATAATTAATGCCCAATTTTCATGATTTCCAAGTTTAAAACGAAGTAAACTATCTGTTGATTAATTTCAAAAACGATTGGGTGTTACAGCTTTCAAATTGCACAAACAGTAAGTTAATAAACAGTATTTTAAAATGTACCCAACTGAGTACACTTGGAAGGAAGAGGTTAAAGTTTGAGAGGAATTTGAAAATGAGACGAATGTACGTGATTGATCATTTAATGAAACGAAAAAAAAAATAAAACAACAGTACAAGCTGCGTTGAAGTTTAGGATGTTTTTACTGAGGTACGGTACTTCAAAATGATCCAAATTATCGACATTTTTACGTATGTATTTTAATAGTTTAAACTATCGAAATACGTGTTTAACGGCTTCGGATGCTATTGAAATACATACTTAACTGCCAATTATTAAAGGCCCATGCAAGATTTCTAACTGGTGCAAGCAAGACTTAAAAGATATTCCGTTTTTTTAATGACTTTAGCTGCTTTGCCCGGTGTCTGCAATTTTCTATCTTGAGGATAATGCGCATAACATAAGCATTAATCTACGTTAAATCAAAAAATTATTCCTGTATTTTATTTTGCTTATTATGTTAAACCTGTTTTTAATGATTAGCCCTTGTATGTACTGGATATATGAAGTCCTCTTAACTTACCTAAAGAAACAAACTTAAGCAATTCGACTTGAAACTCGAATAGACTTAGGGTTATGATGTTGCCAGATGCATACAGCATAAATGTTTCAAAAAGTACAATTTCCGAAGCTCAAACTTATAAGTTATGAGGATGTTGAGACTCTATAAAGTAATCAGAAAATATTCTTCTGGGAATTACACAAACAGAGAATTCGCAGTTCCTTAACAGACCGAGGAAAAGTCAGTTGCCAGTTTCGAAAACATTAAACCGAGTGGCTCGAAAGCTAAGTGCGCGCATATTTCATCACGCTGGATTATTTCCAGAATACTTATTCTTAGCTTAACTTTCAGCATTAAAACTTTCCAAGGTGGGGAAGAATATCAAGTAACTCTATTAAACTCGGTTTCTGCATAGAGCACAGTTTGTTAATATTCCTTACGCAAAATGCTTTAGAACCATGTTCGAAGATGGAAGTGGAAGATTCTAAAGATAAAGCATATTCTTAGAATAAAGAGGAAACTTATGTTTGCTTAAATTAAAAATAAAGACATACATTTACATCCATGCCATTAATAATCAAATCATAATGGCGCAAGTTTTTCAATTACGTTTTTGAGTATTTCTGGGATAATTTCGTTTATTATTCATGCTTTTTTTTATGAATTTAACTAATGTTGCTCATAAACTTACACTTCATAAACTATCAAATTCGAAACTTGGTGTCAATTTTCTGTGCAATAAGGATACTACATAAGTCCTTCTTGGCGAACAAATTGACACTATCCTTCGTAGCCAAGAAATTGGCACTATCCTTCGTGGCCAAGAAATTGGCACTACCTATCGTAGCCAAGAAATTGGTACTACCCTTCGTAGCCAAGAAATTGGCACTACCCTTCGTAATCAACAAACTGGCACAACCGTTCGTAGCCAACAAATGGTCAAAATTTTTCGGTGAAACATACCAAAACTAACTTTACGGTGAGAATCTTAGCTAAGAGTTTTCGTTGTACAATTTAAAGAAACATTTCTAAAGAACGAAAAATATGAGGTTAAAGTTAATTACTTTTTCTGCAACAAAAGCAATTTTCAATTATTTTGTTCTTGTGTCTGTATATATCTTTCAGCTTACTAATTTAAATTTAAAAAAAGTTATATTTCATAAGATGGTCTAGTTTGTTCATCAGACGAAGCAAAAATATTCATTAACTACTCAATTGTTCTTTGTAATCACAAGACACTAACATTATTTCTTTAATGTTTATCTATAATGCACCTCATACCAAATCTTATGCTGTGCAAAGCACTTAAATATACTTACTTTGAGTAAAAATTTTTGAAATAAAATAATATAAACTGCATCTTTTTCTTTAGCGAAAACGTGTTATAGCCACCTTACTTCCAGAAAAAATAGTTCTCTAAGCATTAGTTTTTCTTCTAAATGTGTCTCTGTATAAATGAGTTGCTCTTTTTCTTTCTTAGAGAAACCATGTCATTATCTTGGGATTAAATGTGCCCCAGAAACATGTCGTGTTTTTCCGTCTTTTTCACCTTTTCTTTTTTTTTTGGAACTGCGAAAATCAAGAAAGAAAAAGAAACAAAAATATATATTTGCATTTAAGGGATGTGTATTGCTCTCTTAAATATCAGACAGGCTTTAACTAATCAAAAAGCAGATTTTCGTTTCCTAAAAAAAGGAATAAATAAATAAATTAAATAAGCAGGAAAAACTAACATGCAATAAAATTTTGCTGACACTTTTTGCTTTTAACTGCACTGTCCTATGTTTAGGAAACATTAATAATAAGAAGGACAAATGCTTAAAAAAATAAATGTCTTAAGGAAGTAAAGTAATAATAGGAAGTGAAAAATCTGTATAATGTGCTGTACTTTAACACTGCATTTCTATTTTTACTGACATAGCTGTAAGAAAAACAAAAGATTCAAAAATGTATATGGTTTAATAAAATCAATCAGTTTTAAAAAATCATTTATTAACTATTCACCGAAAACTCGAACGTATTTTTCCCCAAAGCTTCGGTTTTTCAATAAATTCTACACTGAAACTCCCTTATATTCTTTATTGATGTCCATTTAAAAAATAAAAGTTTATAACGTATGTGTAAATATTTTGAACAGATTAAATGACAATTTTTAGGAAAACGAATTGCTCAAAACAATAAAAAAATAAAATAAACTTTTTGGTACAGTTGCTTAGAAAAATTCTGCTGCTTTTGAAATAAATAGGGTCAATAACAGGAATTTTAAATTGATGAACTGTTTACTATAAATTCATCCATTACCTAGAAAGCATAAATTTCACTGTGCGGCGCAATAAAAACACCAGAAAAATTCGAATTTCAAAGAAGTGTTTAGATGAACAGTCTGCTTATGTAATTTTTGAATATATTACAAAGGCTGCTGTGCTCCCGAAAGGAACAAAAAATTCAAACTGAACTTTCAATACATTTGCATAAAAACGCTTACTATGCTAATACTGATAGCTCGCGTGGGAAGTAAATTGGACTGCTTCCCTGAAGCTCGAAAAGAATTTTAACTCTTGTTTGAAATATAAAAATAAAATGAAAGACAACGTTTTCCCATGAATGAGAACAATAACGTTTTTAGAGGTTATTATCAAACCATATGCCTGAAGAAACATTATAAAAAATAAATAAAACAAATAAGCAAACAACTTTAAATACTTGAAAAAAATTACAAAATAGGAAATAACTTATCTCACCTATTTTAAAGGTTTCGTGAGTATTTGAAAATACGTAAATTTTTATCGTTTCCGACTTGCGTTTGGTCTCATGTTGATAAATGATCGCTTGATACAACATTCAAACAAACTTTTTAGAAAAGCAACATGATAAAACAATATTTTGATTGCGTTAGTTAAAACTCATATTTAAATTGATTATTTGAAAATCATGATTTTGGCACTAGGGTGGAGTGAATTGTTTTCTTATTTGTTAAATTCAATGAGCCGTAGTCCAAAAAATTTGATGCAAATCGAATGATATTTTTTCAGTTCCTTATGGCCATAAAAAACTCTAAATTTGGGGAAAAGCATCTTCAATTTGTTTTTGTCATAGTTTTGTCCCCTACCAATTTGTATTTTCATACTGGGGAATATCGTGAAATTACTACTATTGACATAACACTTTCATATAAATAATCACAAGGGATATATTTCAAGATCATAGATCAAGATCAAGATCGTGGCTCAAGATTTATATCTCCAGAATTCATATTTACAACTTAAAAGTAGCAATCACATTATTCCTAGTTTTTAGCAACACCGCACTGTACATGCGTTTGAAACACGACAACTTGAAACACTTGCTTCAAAAAACAATGCAAGTTTCAGTGCAGTCAGATGAAAAACTTGATAAGTTTCGTATAAAATATTAAAATTAATTATTGCCTTTTAGAGCATTATAACGCTGTGTGGTTTTTCAAAAAAAAAATCAGAATTCTGCCTGGTTTACATATTTTTATTTAAACTAAGCAGGTAAGTAACAGCATTCTTATTTGCAAACAAATCAGGAAGTTTCACATTTGTCAAATTAAAAGCACTTAAAACCACATTTAGAATAATTTCGGATACAAAATGGAACAGTATTCTGAAAAGCAAACAATGTCATAAATAATCAATTATATATTTTTAAAGCACCTTTTTGTCAATATATTAGCCAAATCAAAACAATAACTAAGGAGTTAAAGACAAGTCGGTTAAGGAATTAAATCAAGAAGAAAACATTGTACTTCAAAAGACATTTCTTAGAAATCACGTTCTTCTACTAGCACAACATTATATGTGCCTTCCAGGGGTTTACTTAATAATATTCGGGAATAATCATCTAAGTTCAGAAATACATTTAAGAAAATAACAATGAACCTCTTTCATTTCAAGAATATGCAGTCACGTCCATTTTTCAAAGTTGCCACACTGAAACGACCATAAACATTAAATTACTTTTGCATCGCTTTTAACGCCATTAAAATATCTTGTAATAATGTTTATTACTTTCAGCATGATTAATAATTTAAAAAGCACAACATATCTTGTCATGTTCGACGTATTTTTTCAATATCTATTTCAAGCAAACAGCAACAGTTTTACGTTGCATCGTTTTCAGAGTCACCTTCTGAAAACATGATGGTTTCTGTGCACTTTAGTGAACCAACTGCTCACCTTAGGCAGCTGAATTTATTATTATTATTGTTATTACTATATACACTATGGAGTATTATTACTAATTTTCTGCTTTTTTTACTGGAAAGTCACCGAATGAGCTTATGTAGACCTGCATTCTAGTCACTGCGTTGCAAAGGCAACATGAACTAGAATACAGGTAGCCTTTAAATTCAATATTTTCTATGGGCAACGTCCGACAGGTTCTGCTAGCAAATTATAATGCTTAATGTATCTTTTAATATATTTTTTACCTGTCAATGTTATGGTACAGTGCACAGTTTTTATTGTCCTACCTTATAAAGACACGATATTACTGCGACTCGTATTCAAGATTTATCTAAACTCACGTGAAAGGTATTGGAACTAGAATACAGGTAGCCTTTAAATTCAATATTTTCTATGGGCAACGTCCGACAGGTTCTGCTAGCAAATTATAATGCTTAATGTATCTTTTAATATATTTTTTACCTGTCAATGTTATGGTACAGTGCACAGTTTTTATTGTCCTACCTTATAAAGACACGATATTACTGCGACTCGTATTCAAGATTTATATAAACTCACGTGAAAGGTATTGGAAATTTTTCACGTGTAACGGACTTAATAAGCATTGGAAAGAAGGCTTCACATGAAAAGTTGTAATATTTACGTTGCATGCACCACAATCTTGTTAAAAAATAAATTCATAGCATAAAAGAAATGTAATATAACCTATTTTAATAAGGGCTACCTCTCAATTTCAAAGCAATGTTTGAATTATGATTTAGAAAGATTTTTTGCTCAATTTACCGTTCATATGATAATTAAGAGGAAAATATTCTTTCCAGAGTGTATCGCTTGCAAATTTAACAATATTACCCACATTCTTTGCTCAAATATTTACTCAGTATTAAATATTCTTTAAAGATAAAACTAAATAAGTTCTGAGACATTACTCAAAACCCGAAATGATTTTCACTCTGACAAATTCACATTAACCTCTTCTTAACTTCATTGCTTAGGAAGTTAATGTGGTCATTTCTTTCCTGGGCAAAGTGATTCCGTAAACATAAGCCGTGCCATTTCCCCTTGCAAAGAATATATCTTATTTCCATTTTCATTATCGAGAGATGTAAGAATAGGCAAATTAAAATAATTCACAGTGCTTCGTTTGTTTGAGTTTTCTTCTTTGGGGATTATAAAATGCAGAGCTCTGTTTTAAAGATAATTTGTGTTTCAATTTATGTTTAGCAAATATTAATGGAGTCATTTTCCTTTTCAAGTAAAACGGTAATGAAAAATTATACCATGAATATTGACACTACTAATTGAATTGCTAATATGTTTAGAAGTATATTGAAAAAATAAAGATATCATGGTATTCATGTTATAAATGAAATGCTTTATTATTATTTTACGAGAAAAAAATGTATATTACGGTGAAAACTAGCATTTTTGCAATACGTTACGCAAGATCTAACAATAAATTATAATCAAATATATTACGTTTTGTAAATTTTAGGAAACTGTTTTTGCACAATGCCAAATAAGATGTCAAAAATATTGCAATCGTCGTAACAACAACATATACCGACGACGAAATCTACAAAATTAAAACATAACAGTACCAAAACCAGAACGAAATGTAGGGTAAAAATGTGTTGCAAAGGACACCATACACGGAACTCATGCCCGGATTGTGAAAGAGCAGTTTGCGGAAAATGCGCTTCCACGGAAGTGCGATGTATTCATTGCTTTGAAAACTATGCCAAAGTAAAATAAATCAGGTTAGTATTATTGAAATTTATAATTAGATTATTTCGTCGAAAAGATAGTTATTTTTGTTATCATTTATAATTATTATTTACCTAGTGTACAAATTCAAATACCTAAATAACGAAATTGTAAGTATGATTGAAAAAGTAATTTTCTGTTTAATTAGGCATTTTTTTAATAAAAGTAGACTAAAATCCTATGTAATTCTAATGATTACGTCTCTAATGCTCTTATTTATGTTGATTTTTACTGTGTTTCAAAATTTTAGCCATATAAATGAACTACGCTCCAAGAAATACCCGAAAAATCGAAAGGGGCCATACTAGCCCCTTCCGTCTTTCTAGGTATACCGCAAGTTTCGGTCTTTCTAGTGTTAAAGGACTTTGGAAAATTTTGCACGTTCCAAATATTTTGATTTCTTCCGAGCCATTAACAGCTGGTCAGAAAAGCAGGGTTTGAATTTGGAGAAACATTCATTCGAGAAATTTTTAAATATTTGAAATGTCTTTAAGAGAAAATGTTAATACATACTTTTCGATAATGCCTGATATTACATATGAATTGAGGTTTTAAGAGTTCAGGATCAAAATCATTTGATGTCAATGCACGATTTTCGATTGTGTTAGTAGGATATTCTGAATTTCTATTGAAATAACACTTAATTCATCGTTCCCTTTTTTTTCTTCTAAATTTTTATTAACGTCTTTCGTAGTGGAATCCTGGTGAAGTTTAAAAAATGAATATTTTCCCTCATAGTCACAAAACACCGCTTCGACAACGCCATTTGAAAGTTACATATGTGGGCAAAATAGTTACCACTTTCTTGTTATTGTTGTCGTCGTGTCCGAGCGCGTAGCGAGGAAGAATAGGTACGTTGCTCCTGAGTCTAACGGGGCCCTTGTAGGCAGGGGTCCGATTTCCGCCCCTTTGAAAGGTGTCTTAATTTTTGAATCAGCTCCCAGATTACCCTCACCTGGGGTCGGCACCCCTCGAGGTATCGTTTCTCTTAGAGGACATTGGAGCCACAACCTATTTAATCTGCACCAGCTCCCTTTAGCGTACACGGCCCCACAGGAACCAGCTGCGAGAGGTTGACACCCTCCCAAACACTGACCTTAGTCGATGTTGCTTCACTTTCGGTGTACTGCGGGAACCGAGCTTCTACCGACTGGTCCACTGCGGGACACCACTTTCTTGTGTTGCCAAAGAATAAATGCTGAAACAGACGCTCAACTTCACATGAAAGTTTAACTTTCATTAGGCACACCTGAGAACCAGTTCTACTTATCGCATTAAAATTTTACCGTTTAAAACCTTGTTTGAATATAATATTTGAAGATATTTTAATATTTTTGTTTCCTTGTTTTATTTTTTTGGAATTCTTTCAAGCCAATTAGTACTAATTGATGCAATGGTCATTTTGTATTGCAAATTATTCATTTACAGAGTGTTTCATAAATACAATACTATTGAAGAAACCGGTTCCATGGTAAAAGTCGACAATTAAAAAGGGTTACGTGCGTCAAAAAAAAAAAAAAAAATAATAAGAAACGATGTCTTAAACAATCCAAAAAAAAAAAAAAAACAATTCCTCCAGAATAAATAGCGATACTATATTCTTAAAAGCTAGAAAACTTTCGTCCACTCTTTGAAATTGGTTTGAGTAAAATGCATGCTATGCAAATTTCAAATCCTTGCGACTACAGAAATTGAATTGCAAGCTATAAAGCAAGAAACCACTTCTTAGAGGCTTAAAAAGTACGTTTAACTTTAAAAAGCAAGGAACAGCTTTTTTTTATTGTAATAAAAAATGAAAATTTAGGTTCAAGATTCCCATATATACATAAAATACGTTATAATGTTCTAAAAGGTCAGTTTCTGAAGAATTAAAAAAATGTTATGAGTATGAATTTTTATTTAACGCTATAATTTAGTATTTACAGCTAGCTCTTTTTTAACGTTAATTTTTTTCATTCATTGCTTCTTTCATTTTGTTTTTTATAAGCTTGAGTACCCTGCGTTTTTGAAGTTCCCCAAATTTGATTTTTCGAAACGGATAAAAACTTTTATACTTTAAAAAAATGCTTTACAACTATTTTATAAATACTTTAATATGTATTTTGCATGTTTAATCGTAACCTTGTCAATAATTTCGATAGGTATTTAGGGAAATTTTTTATCGAATCATTTCCGAATTCGTCGCCGGATGTTTGTAAGCATAGAACCCCAAGCAAGAAATATATATACAGCGAGAGATAAAAAGATGAGGTTAAGAAACTTAAGTGAAAAAAAATGGAAGAGTAAAGAAGTTAAATATGACCAGCATCTTAAATTATAAAAAGGTTAACGAAGATTGGAATACCTACCAAAGCATCTGTAGCGTACTATGCAAGACTTCAACATTAGCTTAAATATTAAGAAAGAACAAAAAAAAAAATTTAAAGAAAATCTTTTTTACATACACAATGGTACTGAAGATTGCCTCCGCCATCTTAAAATTGTTTTGTTATAAAAATTATACATATAAAGATGGCGACAAACCAATGTGCTTTAAAAATCTTTTCAATTTACACTAAAATTCATACGGTGCTTAACAGCACGTAAAACAAACATAAAGATATTATGTAATACTTCTTTATAAAATGTACGCAACGCATAACGCATTTCGTTGCGGTTTGTAGAACTGTCACACTTACAAATCCCAAAAGACGACAGTTTTGAAAGCATTAAATGGAATTACAAACAAGCTGCATTTTCACTTGCCACTGATTATTTCACAGGGCTTTAATTTGCGACATTAAGATACCACCATGAAAATACTGACATATAATTAAAATTCTTTTGTTAAGAATATACCGCTTCATGAATTTTCTTAAATTAAAATAACATTGTTGTGTCGAGCTGTTGGGTTTCTCTTTCATTCTTTTCTTACGCATTTTGATGACTTATATCGGTAAGTCATTTATTTTAGTGGAATACTAAGCTATGTCTTATCTTTAATCATACAGAAACCAGCGTTTCATTAAAAGACTAATCCCTTATTTTTGCAGATTTGCGGCAGGGCCTCATAAGACTAACTTAGTTTCTTAAAAAGTATTTTAAGAGCCGTTCTCTGATGCATACATTTATTTCCCCATCTTCTCCTACTCTTTTGTTGTACAAGGCACTATTTAAACTCTCGAGCTATTTCTAGTGCTATCTTATGCCGCAGAAAGATATTCAGATGTTGATAAAGATACTATTAAGCAAATCCAAACTCTAAGCCTTTTGCTCTACGCATACCATAATTTGAAACGAAGTTCTACATAAATGATTTGTAAATAATGATTATGTTGATTATTGGTAGTGTTTAAAAAGCAACCTGAATAAAAGTTATTTAATACGATTGCTTCAGAATCAAAACAAGATAAAATTAATTTTAAAATATATTCATTAAAGGAATATTATTGAAAAATAAGTTACGTGACATAATAGTAAATAGCAGATCATATGTTTAAAAATGAAAAATAATTACTTAAATTGTTAAATTGTATTAATTTAACTTAATAAAGTTTATGAAGTAAGTTTGTAATCGTTTTAAGTCCTTTAACCCTTTAACTACGGGTAACGTCAATAGACGATTTGGCGAAACTTTCCAGTGGTACGGGTAACGTCAATAAGCGATTTGATGAATTTTTGCTGAAAACGTAGGTTTTAGAATAAAAAGTTCAACAAATGGAAATGCATTCGTTCTTTACATTATAAGTAATCATTTATTCACTTGAAAATGGAAAAATTAGAGGTGCAGAAGGGGAAATTGACCACCCTCTTTTGATAGAGTGTGCTGCTGATTTGCAAGCAAAAAAAGCTACATCTCATAGGAATTGTGATCTTGAACAAAAAATTTCCAATCGACATCTCAAAAAATGGGGCGTCTACGACTAATGTTGGTTGGAACTCGCCAGTTTTGCTTTTTTCATGTAAGAAACTAATCACAAATACATAAGAAATAGATGTATTGCCATTTATGCAATTTTTGGATACTGTTTTTTTTTTTTTTTTGGCGTTTAGACAAACAGATTTGTGAATATATTCCAGCAGTTAAAAGGTTAAGTACACTGTAAAAAAATCTACTGAAAATAACGGAAAAAGTACGGCAGCAGAGTTGCCGGAAATATTCCATTTCTGATAATATTTTTCCGAGATTTGACAGAAATTCCATTCCTTTTTTCTCCGTTAATCCAAATCAGGTTGTGAAAATACAGCAACCGTAAAACGGAAAAGTTCCGTTCTCGTATTTTCAGGACATGATGTTTCCGTTTTTGGAAGGAAAAATCCCGTATTGAAGCACTACGGAAATCTTCCGTTAAAATCAGTCGAAAAACAATCTGAAAATTCGGTTTTTTTTTTAACAGTGTAAGGGCTTTAGGAAATGTTGGAACTGGTTTTGTACCGACACTTTTGCATTCATCGGCATCAACGTATTTCTACGTTCTCTGCGATCGGTTTTTGAACAGAAATCAAGAAACATGTTGATTAACGGAAATCGACAAAAAGGTTCAAGGCCTTCAATGTGGTGACATGATTTAACAAAAACTATTGTGTCATGCCCTTTTTAGTAGTTTTAAAACAGTCCGTTTTTTTTTATTTTTTATTTAGAATGTTTTATTATTTCCCACGCTGGTTTTCTTTTTTGATTCATTCTTCCTCTGTTGCCCTGTTTTCTATTAAACCATTTTATAAATTGTCTTGTTATTTTTTTCACTGCTTCACTTGTTTTCAAAACTTGGTTCAGTTTTTCGCCTGTTTAGGTATCATTCATAAATGATGCCTCTAGGGGGGGGAGGGGGTTCGCAAAATTGTGACAAAGTGTGACAAGGGGAGGGGAGGGGGTAACAAGAAGTGTGACATCATATATTATGCAACATAGCGTGACATGTGACAAAGGGGGGAGGGGGTCCGCTGAAGTGTGACATATTGTGTCAAAGGGGGAGGGAGTCAAATATATGGGAAAAAAGCGCGACATCATTTATGAGCGGCCCCTTATCTGCGGTATTTTTAAGTGATTTGAATTTGCCTTTTACCCATTTCTTAAGAATTAGTCCGCAGATCGTTATAATTTGGATTGGACCGCTCGCGACAAATCAAAACAACGCGCGTAAAGGAGCATGGAATATCTATTTTGAATTTGTGTAAAAACGGTTCATGAAAAAATAGAATTACGGATACAGAATGTGCGTATGTAAAAAGCTGTTGTAATATACTTGCATTGGTGGTATATGATAGTTATGGTAACAATGATTGGCAACGGGTTCTGGATTTAAATAGATCATCAGCCGATAGCTGCTTAGCCGTGTTTTTGTTATGCTGTCACTTTCCTTTAAATTCCTACTGATTAAAATTTTATTTATGCTTCCAAAGTCCCCAGTCATTCATCATACTCCATAGAACCCAAATAACAATAACTAAAACATCTTTCAGTCGCATTATTTAAAATTTGTGCTAAACTGTAGGCAGTCAAACTTTACCAATTACTAGAACATACCTTTTATAATCCATAGACAGTGTGTAGATAAAATCTGCATAAACCTGATGCTATAATTCTTCGTTCATTAGATTAAATACTGTCATAGACTGTCTAGATTAAATACATGAGTAAGCGTGTTACTCATTAAGAATTACATACTGAAGTGTAAGAGCAGGCAGCATGTTCGGAATAAATTTTATTTTTCCAAGAGTAATAGAGAAAGTAAAAACAGAATTAAATTCAGAGCTGTTCTTAGTCAATAGCGTAAAACCTGTCAGATTCTTTCAAAGGCATGGTTTAAAAAAAGAAGTAAAAACATCTCAATGAATTATTTGGGTATTAAGTTCTTTTTCAAAATGCGTTCCTCGGAAAATGACTTTTCGTTTATGTTTTCTTGCTTTTCCGGGGACTCGTGTCGTTATCGTAGGATTAAATTTTCACACAAAGAGCAAATTGTGTTTATTTAAATGTTTACTTGTTTTTTTTCCGTTTGAATACGACAGGAAAAAGATTAGCTAAGCAAAATTTAGAGAGTGGAGTAAATTGCTTAGTAAATAAATAAATAAATCTTTTTTTAAGGAACGTTTTGATTGAACTAAAGAACTTTATTTTTTTTGGGCTACGAATTTATACATACTTCTAAAATGTAAAGCTTATTTGAACCATGTCGCCATATAAAGGCTCATGGTAACTCATGAGCCTTTATATCTCTTTCACATCTTTTTCTATTTTTTTATGTAAATCATTTACTTTTTCCCATTATTTCACGCTGTTTTGTTAATGAGTTCAAGATATAACAAATATAATAAAACTCAGCGGCACGACAACCCGTTGGAGCTCACTGTGCCCATCCCAGTTTTCGAGACCGGTCAAGTGGTCGGCTCGACGCGAAACCCCCAGTGTTAAGTTTCCAAGCATTCTTGGTAATTATTTTATCGACACCACTGATGGGATGAAAGGCTGGGTCGAACCTTTTCAGCCTGGGAACGGACCCTGAATCAAGCCCTGGACCTGTGGCATGGTAGCACGGAAGGCTACCGGGCCTCTGGGCCTCATAACAATATAATATTTCACCAATATTTCAAATTAATGAATTATTGTCTTTTATTAATGCCTTTAGATAAATTATGTTGTCTTTTATTAAAAAGTACCATATGCTAGAATGGCATTTTTGAAGGTCTATTCGTTTTTGATATCTTTCATGTATGACATTTTTATTTGGAGTATAAAATATTAAATCAAAGTTTTTATTTCAGTTTGTTTTTTAATTTCCTATCAATTTTATGTTTATCTATATATCTAGTGAAATACGTTGTTCGAGTAATAGAAATGTCCTCTTAAAAATTCAGAAATCATCAACACTTCTAGTGCATACTTCATCTAGTGATTTATGTTCGCATGTTTTACTATTATAAGCCGTGCATAATATGTCAAGAGGAGAAATTCAGATGTATTCAAAACTAAATAAAGATATTTGATGTTTGAAAACTCCAATCATAAATTGAATATTATTTTTATTTTTAAATACGACAAAGCGGTTATTGTCGTAAGATCTACGTTGTATATTTAAAAAAATAATAGTAAGAGAAAACAAATCTAAAAATAATGCCCATTATAGCCCGTTGCTCAGCAAATACAATCATAAGGTGAGAACATCACTATTTTTATTTCACACGACGAACACACAACATACCAGAACACGCATTTCAGACAACTGCACGTCTCCTTTCCCTGTCCTCGTCTGGGATGGTGGAAAAATGAATAAAAGTTCACGTGCTACCACATTTAAAACTTTTGTGATTATCAGAGATTTATTACTCGTAATTTATAATGTTTCAGAATGTGCTCAATTACACGATAATTAATAATTTGAGGGTCTATTATTGTTATTATTGTTTTGAAATGAAATATTATTTAATCAAAAACTATGAACATCAAATCAATCAATTTTTAAAGTTAGCTACTAAATTTTTTGTGCACGGTAAAAAATAACTACTACACAATTCGTTTCAAAACCTCTGAAATTCTATTCAGAAACCCAAACGAAAGTTACTTTTCTAGGAAATAATCCAGAGCGCAGAAATACGCGGTTTCTTTTAGCTCCACTTATCTAAAAGATTAATGCTTTGAACAGGGAGTGTTAAGTTTTCCTTGCCCTCTCGAGGAACATAGTTTTCAGGATCTTCTGCGAATTGCAGCTCGGTGGCCGCTTTAACTTTCATAGGAAATCACGAGGAGAAATTTAATTGATTTTACTCTTCTTGATATTTTCTCGATGAGTTTTCTCGTTTCATTAGTTATTCTAATAGAATTAGGTAAATAAATATGTGAAATCAAATAAATTAAACTACTCTACTAACTAAAATTATTTTTATAATATTAATATTTAGATTTATAATATTTTAATTGGTATCATTTATAACATTCAATACTGCATTCGGCATATATATATACTACGTATACATGTAGCTTGAATTTTAATGCCTTACTATTCCTTTCAAGGTGGTTATACAAGCAACTCCATTCTTGAAAAGAATTTTGTACAAACCAGCAACAACAACCTTTGTCTTCAGTTTATACCAGAATGTTTGCTGAAGCATCATTTATTGTTGCCTTTTGGCAGGTTATAAATAGCGTGGGAAATTACCTATCTAAGCAAAAACCTATCCAGTACAAATCATTTGGGTATATTGCGGAAATAAAGTCATTGTATTTAAACAAATTTGTTCAAATTGGCAACAGCCTAGTTTCAGAATGAAAAACATACTTCTAAAGCATTTTCTTGTACAAGCTTGCATGCCCTTGGTAAACACGTAGCGTACTATGTGTACAAATACCGTTGTATAACTGTATACATATACCATATACATTATCTTGTGAACTCTTTAATTCTTTCTGTCGGATCTGCAGTTTGTTGCGTTTGCAGCTTTAAATCAAGCAGAAAGGACATTTTGACCATAATGAAAATAAACTAGTAATTTTTTATCTGGAATTGGGTATTATGCTAACAGTTAAATATGGCATGAATTTTATTTTTCGTAATTATTATGTTCGATTTTTATTGTTTTTCTTTAACTATAGCATTTTGTCATGGTTTTTTTTTATTTATTTATTTTTTTTTTAATATAACTGTACCTGAAAGGTATAGGGCAATATGTCACAAAAGCAAAGCTTTTTACAAGATGTGTTTAAAGTTTTTTTCCCATGATTATTTGCTCCCTGGAATGTCCTTTATGGTTTTTCCCCCATTAGGAGTTGAACTTTGTGATTCAAGTAGAGTATAACAAGCTGAGTAAGATGGCGCTCAGATAATGATTTTGGAAAACAATATACAGTGCCCTTTACCCCCCTCCCCCCATCCAGATAAAGCTATGTGTATGTTGAATTTAATAAATGTTGATGATTAGGAATAATTAATGCCTTGATAATTAGGAATAATTTGAGTATATGGACTAGTACAATCGCGCTGAAAGTTTTAAATGGTAGAGCACCCGAAAATATTTTGCGTACAAGTTTAATTGAAGTAAATACGCAGTATAAGAAACAATAAATTTTATTGCAAAATTTTAATTCTTTGTTCAATGTGGATCAACACATATTTTAAAATATCATTCCGAAAAATTGAAAAACGTTCTTTATCACCTTTAACCATGTGCAAAGGCAAACCCCTCCCCCCCCCCGCCCCCCTTTGTTCACTTTTTGACTACGTTTTTTTAAATTTCAGAAATTTCTTAATAATAAGAAACTACTTGGTGAATAGTTTCTTTTCGCCTGCTTAACGTATATATATATATTATATTATATTTGGTTTATTCAATCTAGTTAAAAGAATTTCCCATAAACTCTCAATCATACAGTATTACAATAGTCAATCCCACATTTCTTTTAATTCCAAAAAACATGATGACTTTTCTTATCTTTTTAAAAGCAAAATAAATATCTGCCTCATAAAATGCAAAATATATGACACTGTTGTTTGACTTACAATAAATACCATTTCGCAAATAAATTTATCCCTGCAAAATATTGGAATGTTTCTTTCGATCGCAAAAGTTCAACATATTTCAATATTTAACAGAGAATTCGAGTTTTATTCATAATTTTTCATGTAAATTTAATCTATTTTAGTATGTTTGGGTAGAACTATTAAATTCTGCTGATAAACAAAATGAACTATTCGCTTGCGGTATTGTAGTTAAATCTAGGTTGCGGCATTAAAAGTTTGCGTGTGCAAATTTTAAACCAGAAAATGTCCTCACGCAAGTAATATTTTAAAGTAGAAACGCGATACCATGCTCAAAATTTGTATATTTTTCACGATATTAACATGCAATTTCTCAATCTATTATAAAATAAAACTGAAGCTGTAGCTATAGCTTTAGAAATCGTTTAAAGTTTGTATAGTAGTTTTAGCGACACAGTTATTTCGTAAAGCTAGGTTTGTAAAGTATGCCTATGAGTCATATTATATATGCAACTCGTTCGTAATTCATAGTGTTGAGTCAAACCGGTTATAGAATAGTTAATTTGCCACGAAAAATTCTTCTAGTAAGTGGGATTTTTCGTCATCCGCGATGACAGAAACAATAGGTGAGGATGGGATAAAATGGGCGATGGAGTAAAATGGGTCACTTGATAAAAAAACCCAAAATAATAGAATTTGAAATTAAAATTTTTAAACAAATATTTTAATGTTATATTTCAATGTGTTGGCGAAATGTTTCATTCTCTTCTTAAATATGGAACGACAAGGAAATTTTTTTGTAAACTTTGGATGATAGTGTGCTAAACACATGTTTTACCAACTTCTGAAAAGCTCTATAATTAATAAAATAACAGCCCAAGTTTGAAGGATTTCCTCACTAAGAATTGTTCGAGAACAATTTCAGCAAAGCATATAATAAAAATAAATAAATATTGTCTTTTTTACATCAGTTTTTCTTGGATGGGGTAAAATGGGTCATGGTTAGGCTCAAGTAGTTCTATTATATTTCTTTTTAAAAATTTACTCCGTTGTTGCTCACTGCAGCAAGTTTCTAAATTTAAATAATGTAAGTTGTTTATTTTATTGAAATTTCGTTAAAAATATTTTTTTAAATGTTTTCCCTAAAAAAGGATTATGTTGCGCTGGTAGAGAGAAGTGATGTTGTTGAAGTATTATGTGAACCAACATATAACAATCTAGAACAATATTATTTTAACATTTCAATGTAATTAGAGTTTCAAAATGTTGCTAAATATGTTACTTACTTTTTTTTCCAATTTCAAAGTAATAAATGACTGGTTTAAGCATTATTATCTATTTTACCCCACGATGGAGTAAATAAGGTCACAACGCAATAAGCTACGTTAAACTATTTCATAATTAAAAAATTAAATATTAAAATTACATAAAATTGATCTAAAGGAGTTCAATGTTAAGATGCAATTGAAAAGAAATAGGAAATGTCTCTGATTTTCTTGCTATGAAACTTTAAATATGAAAATAGCTAAAAAGTGACCCATTTTCCTCCACCTGACCCTATACTATGGTTTGGTACGGTTCTGTCATTAACCAAAGGTTGGCAGAGTGCCAAGAAGAATCGATTCGTGTTCAAGGGAGGAACTGCTGGTGTGAGAAATGTTCCGTTTTTGTTCTCGTTCTTGTTCGTTTAGCAGACATTATTCCTTACGAACTGATATTATGTGCCAGTTTATAAATTTCAACAAACGAAGAAGCAAACATTCTGATTCGCTCATTAAATAAAAGCACCTGCGAAACGAACTTCCCTAAAACCAGAATGGATTCGTTCTTTTCTGCCATGCGTAAAAGCGACCAAGTGTCAAAATTCCGTTGTCGAACTGTACATTGAAAACTTATTACATTAAGCGGAATATTCTTTTTAATTGATATTCCATTGAGAGGTTCGACGGTAGTTAATACAGCAACCTAAGATACATGCTCTCTAGAATATAGACGTAAATATATTAAAATCAATTGTAAAAAAAAAGTTTAAATGCAGATAATAAAACTTTAGTAAAATATAAAGCCACTATAATATAAAATTACACCCGAGATATAAGCTTTAGAAATTTTTTAAATAGCAAGCAACTGCAGTGTCAAAATTGTTTTTCAAAGCACGGTTTGTAATGTACGCTTATTAGTCATAATACATAATCAAGTTATAATTCATAAATATTTCGTACTTTAGTTCATTTAGCAAACTAAGATACATGCATATGCATACTCTCAAAATACCTAGAATATACACGTAAATATCTAAAATATTCCTCTGTAAAAAAAAAGTTTAATGTAGAGAGCAAAAACTTTTGTAAAATATATAATACAGAACTAAATATATCATAAAATAAAACTAAAGCCGGGACTATAGCTTTAGAAATTTTTTAAATAGTAAGCCACTGGCAGTGTCAAAATTATTTTGTAAATCACGGTTTGTAATATGTGCTTATTATTCATAATACATAATCATCATTCATACTTCATAAATAATTCGTAGTTTACTTCAATTAGCAAACTTAGATACAAGCATACTCTCGAAAAATCTAGAACATACACGTATATATTTAAAAATCCCTCTGTAAAATAATAATTAAAAAAAATGGCATTTTAATATAGATAGCAAAGAACTTTCGTAAAATATAAAGCACAAAAACTAAGAACGCATACGAATATTAATGGTTTAAGATAAAATTGTCTCTAAAAGCAAAGTACTGTTCCTGGAGAAGAGTTATACAACGAAAATAGCCTCACTCTTTTCCTCTTCCTTGGAAAAATACGGAATGGATAGTCTCGAACCAAGCCATTCCATCACTAATGAAAATGTATCATGCTTCCATTTTCAGTAGTGTAGCTCTCGTATTGCACTTTTTTCTGCTCTGAAAAAATAGTAGAAAAGTGAAAAATTTGGGTAGTTGAGATGCTCTATCCATTAATCATAGCCAAAAACACAGATTAATCACCTAGCGAAGATAAATGAAGTAAAAGTTTCGAGATGATTTTTTCACAACTATTGGGTAATTAATCTGTAATGTAATAAATAAAAAAGGATAAAAAGAGATGAAATCTTTCAGAGGGTCTAAATTAAATTTTATTAAATTAAACGCATTTTTCGGGTCCTTTGCTATTCATGCCGAAGTGATTCGGTTGTATTATGCTTAAAAAGTTCTGAAGCCCTAATTATACTTATTCAATGTACGATCTAAAAAATTAATATAAATTTATAAAAAATGTACTGTACGGGGGGGGGGGGGGTTGTCGAAAATCTTTAAAATTTTACATGCCCGAACAAAATTTTAACATGCCCACAAATTGTTTTTATTGCATATTAATAAAAACATTTAAATTTGTCGTATCGCATTAATAGGACAAATAATTAAAGTGACAGAATATATCAGAATTATTTTAACATTAATCTAAACCATTAACAAAAGTACATGACAAGTAAATATTTTATAATAAGTCGTTAGAAACCAAAATTTGCAAAATATAAATTGCATTACCAGCTTTAAAATTCACATGCATGTCCGTGAACCTGTCAATTTTAAGCTCCAGTAAGGATGCGGTGATATTTCAATAAAATACGAAGCAAAAGTTTTGGAAAGAAACATCTGGTTAAAATATTACATGTCCTACCGGGCATATAAGGGTAGAAAATTCATGCCCGATCGTAATTTTTACATGCCCCACGGGCATGTCGGGCAATGTAATATTTGAGCCTTGCACTATAAACATAGTACAGTAATGCTTTTTAATTTGAAAAAATAAATAAATAAGTAAAAATAGTTCTGTATGCATGTAATTTTACACATGAACGGTCAATACATTTTTTGTTTTGCAATTACTCACATTAAAGTTCTTTATAAGCTAGTATCCTTTACAATTACTGAAGACACATTAGTACATTTCAAGAACGCAGTTGCTAGTAGATGAACTTAAATGAATATTTTCTATAGCTCAATTAATAACGTACATTTAAAGACATGTTTCGAAACAAATCGAAACTGTTAGATAAATGTAGATATCATAACATACCGATATATCTATTTTAGTTATGATTAAACGGAATTTTCATTACAAGAGACAGAATGATTCTATTATCTAGTCATTTCGGAATTTATTGAATGGATAACGTATGCTACACATTTGAAATCATTAATATTTCCTAAATAGGAATATCGAATTCATTGTCATCAACTTCAGGAAAAAATCTTCTGAATGGAATTTACTGAATTGAAACTTAAAGTGTCTAAATAAGTTCATTCAGTTATTTTGCAACTCTCATAAAATTATTAAACACGTATTTATTCGCTATTAATTGTATTCTGAAATAATTGCCACAATAGCAAATGTAAGGTATGAACATTCGCTCCATTGTGAATACAGATGTTAAGCTCTTTTGATAAATCGACATTAGCTGTTGCCATTGATGAAACTGAATGTATTTCAAATAAAATGTACATAAAATATGTTTAAAAAATACGTTGAAATTATACATTGTAATGAAAATTATCGCCGAAATTTTTGCCTGAAATAATTCTATCATGTCAAGAATAGTATAATGCTGCATTAAAATATAAATTATCATGCATTATTTCATGAGAACTAATTATGATTTGCTTAAAGTATGAAAAAAGTAACAACTCACTTTAAATCGATTATATAGCCAGATATCAAAAAAGGTAATTATTAAAACTGCGGACTATAAAAAGATCTGAATGAAACAGTTTTACGGAAATAAAATAGTTAAACACAGTAATGAACTGATTAAAAGATTTAACAACAGTATTTCGTCGATTTTTTTCTTGTTCATAACTGTTACTGCAGACTTCTCAATTTCTCCTTGTGGATGTCCTTTTTAAACACAAAACAAAACAATCTTACTAAATATAAAAGGAAAAAAGGAAAAGAAAAACTTAAAAATTTCTGATTCCTACAAACTTCAGAAGAAGTGTCTGTGTAGTTTTCAGATATGTGAGAGTCATTGTAAAATGTGAATGACAGTTTTGTGGGATACGTTCTTCTTATCAGTCTGCATTCTTTCCATCTGGATAGGTTCCAAGAGATGATTCTTCTTCGGTACATTTCTTGTTTGTCATACCGCATCTTTTTGATTTATTTTACCGTCTGCTGAGAAGATATCGTTTTTTTTTTTTTTTTTTTGTTATTTTATTTCCTTTTTAAATCAATTTGATTTTCAATTTTAAAGGATTTAAATTATTACTCGTCCAGAAAAATATGCGCTGTCTAAATTTTTTCCTATGGTGTAAGTTAAAATAAAATGTCGAAGATATTTAAGGGTTTTCTTCTATATTTGAATAAAGATTTTATTTGTGAAGTTTATTGCATATTATGTAGAATTGTAGCATTTTTTTGTTGAAATTATATTAAAAGTACTTTTAACAGCGCAAATCAAATTACAAAGACAACAAAATAGATCACTATAATTATTATTAAAAAACGTAACAGAAAATGTAATTTGTTTCATAAATATTTCTAAATTTACAAAGTTAGATGAAATGGTTCCTTCTACAACCACTCGACATTACCTTGTTTATTTTTCTAATACCTTTCAGAATGTTTAAACTTTAAAAATGCTCCTTAATTCATGCTCAGCAACATATAAGTCATTTCAGCTCTTTGCATCAGTAAAATGCGACTTTTAAGAAAGAAAGAAAGCTTTCCTTAGTTAACGTGTTTAAAAAATTCATTTAAGTAAAACAATTTTCGCTTTCATTATATGAGTGACTCCAAGTTAAATGTTCAGCGATGAGAGTAAATTTCATTATTAGTGATAAATTATGAAATCAGAGAAAGGGGAATATAAATTTTAAGCTCTTTTGATATATCGACTTTTTCTGTTGACGTTAATGAAATTGAATATATTTCAAATAAAATGCACATAACATAAAAAAAAAAAAAAAAATGTAGAAAGTGTACATTGTAATAAAAATTCCTTAGTTAACGTGTTAGAAAAATTCATTTAAGCGAAACAATTTTCGCTTTTATTAGATGAGTGACTTCGAGTCAAATGTTCCGCGATGCGTAGTAAAGTTTTTTATTTGTGTTAAATTATGAAATTAGAGAAAGGGGGCTTGGGGAGGCCTATTGTATTAGCATTAAGTTACAAATAAGTACATATTGTTTAAAAATGCTTGAATTTGTCCTATCTTTAAATGTATATGTATAGTAGAGACTAATTCTTAAAATTACTAAAATATCCATTGGGTATTTTCGAACTAATTATATACAAAATTCAAAGGTTATTTTTACCAAAAATTTAGTAACAGTTTCAATGCAAAATAAAATTTTTGCTTATTATAGGAGTAAAAATACTTGTAAACACCGCAGTTTAAATGAAAGTTATACTGAAATTGATAAAAAATCACACATGAAGAAGGCTAGCTGTAAACAAAACATCAGGTATAAGTTTTTAAAAAAATAAAGAAAGAAAAAAAAATCCATTGATGAGAATGGTATACTATTCTATAGCGGTTTTTATAATTAACTTAATCAAGAGTTTTTCGACGAACATTGCAGAATAAAGGGAAATTGGAGAACCCACTTTTTTATGTACTGAATGTTAACAAAAAAAAAAAAAAAACATAAAATTTTGAAGAAGAAAAAGATAAGAAAAACAAACGCTAGAATTCGACAATTGTTATTGATTAGATGGTTTTTTTATTAATAATATTGTTTTTTTTACCCGATTTCTCCAATTTCATTTTAAATGTTAACGTTTTCATACCGTATGTTTTTTTTTCTTTACATTTTTACCCGTCACTGGGAACAAACTATTTTCAGTGTCTTTAAAAATGATTTGGGTTAGTATCGGAATGTTTTTAATATTTTGAAACAAGATAGAGTATTACATTACAGAAACATGATACGATAACCCTTTTGCTATTCTTGTCTGCCAGTAGATGGTATGCGGTTAACACATGTTATTATCACATGTATTAAAATTTAAACGATAGCAATTAAAAGCATATGTTTCTTTTTCTTTTCTAATGTGAATTGCATTGTTCACAGAGTTACTCTGCAGTTTCAACAAGAGTGCGATTTTACAGTAACAGAAATTAAGATGAGAAAAAAAAAAGCACTCAAAACTGCGATTGAATTCGTGCATAAAATCTATAATAAAGTTATTGTGGTTATTGCACTTTGGTATGCAGCACATCAGATCGATAGCCCGAGCGACGCTTCAAAGTGGTATTGTTAAAGATTCCCCTTTTTTTTTCAACCGTACGGTTTGGTACCATAATTTCGTAAGTCATACCGTATTGTGAAAGCTTAAGTCTGAACGTAATTAACTCTTTGTGACAATGATTCTCTCAATCAACCTGTTACTTGTGCAGTGATGAAGCATTTAAAAATTAAAATAAAATGAAAAAAATATCAGTAATAAAAAATAAAACAGTACTTATTGTGTTTGAGTAATATGAAACTTTAAAAGAAACTGGCTTTTCCTTCAAGTGTATATCTCCTTCCCCCAGGAGAAAAATATCACAACGATTTTATCGTAAATACAAGAAGTCTATAGGAAGTTTAAGAGGGTGCATTTACCCTAAAAATTGTTGCGAATGCACTGCGATTAGCCTATAGCGAGCAGCAGTCTTAATGTTGAAAACAGTTGAGAGGTATTTTAACAAAATTAACTAGTGAAAGTGAGTTGTCTTTCGTGTAATTAAAAGTAAATATATCTAAATTCACCGTAATTATACTTAAGATTTGTAGTAATCTGCTGGGTAAAATCTAGCTCTTCACATAAGTGTCATGGAATACAGTATTGGGGAAACAATGACTGTGTAACGTACATCAATGTGCATTATGATCAAAATGCCAGAGTTTCAACAACGAAGCTTTTATTGCACATGTGTGCCTTATTGACAGTAGAATGTAATACAATGTTGAAACGTATAAAATGTAAAGAAGAAGATTATGAATATTTATTATACGTTAAAAATGATGCTATAATTTTGAGAATATACGTTCATTAAGGGCAACATCATAAGTGTTGATGCATTTAATGCACATAAAATGCTCTTTATTTTTTTTTAAATCATAAGCAAAAACAAAAACAATTGCATTATTCTTGGAAAAAAATCATTAAGAAACGAAAATTACTTTTTGGAATGTATAAATATGACGGCGAAAGATAAAGTGTGAAAAATTGCAAAATGTAGTTATTTTCTTCACGTTTCATTTAACTATTCAGAACAGCGTTCATCTCCATAATAATGGAGAAACCTTTGAATGGAAGCAATTATAGCTACAAGGCAAATACAATGCTCTTCTTTTGTATCTAAATGTGAACCTTTTGTTGAGAACTTGTACTTGTAAGAAATTATTCTGCAGTACAAAGACACGATTTTAGGGAGTAAATAATTCATGAATGCAAAAATGTTTTTTTGAATAAATACTTCATAAATGGAGAAATATAGTTAAAAAAGTAATTTAAACTACCTTTTTCTTCACTCTAAATATTTTTTCTTGTAACATACAAAAACTTTACTTTGTTTAATACAAATATATATATGTAGGTATTGGAATTGCGCTTTACCTCATAATAGAGTTCATCCATGGGTCGAAATTCGACCATAATTCATTACATCAAATTCAGCCCCGAACGTTTAAACAACTTTCAGACATTTTAGTCTTTCTGTTTAACAGCGTGTTTGCTTTGTTAAAATAAATAGTATCCCAACTCAAAATTGGTTGTATAGTAATTCAAGTATAAGAAAAACAAACAACGCAAAATAGCTAAGTTATTCTACCGCCACAATCAGTGCTATCATATGTATTTACTAAAACTAATTTAATTCCATATACAATATTTTTAATCTCAATATGCTTATTTCTATGCACAAAATCCTTCTGTGAAGGAGAATACAGCGTATTTTACATTCAATTCGGTAAATTTTTCAATAATTGAAATTACTTTTAAATCGCATTAACTACTATACAATCAATAAAAGTAGGATTTTAAATTATGTAAGTTAATATTTTTTTTATAAAAAGCTAATACTTACGGGTATTTTCGTGTAAGTGGGACACGAAAAAAACTTACAGGTTTGCAGACATCTTAACCATTAGAAGACTGAAGAAAGCTTTTTGGTACCAGAAATAATTGCTTGTACCAAGCAAGGAGAAAGTGTCTTGGTACAAAAGAGACACTTTTTGTGACGCGAATAGAACTGTCTTACAAAAAGGACTAAAAAAAAGCAGCTTTAAAAGGAATGTGTCAGAAAATCTTAATCTTGAATTCTGTGGTTTATTGCTTTCTTGTTGGAAAGAAAGATGAAAACATAAAACATTTCAATCTGAAGAAATAGTTGCAAGAATAAAAGAAACATGGGGCAGAAGATAAAAGTAGGACACATGAGAAATCGTTCTCATAGATTTCTGTCCAGAACGAAGAAATAAAAATGTTTTTCACATTTTTGAGAAGCTATCTACACCAGTAGGCAAGGAGGAAAAACGTACAAAGATAAGCACGGTATCCTCGTATTCGTCTTTTTTACTTTTTTCTTATTTTCACGGAATACGCCATCTAAGAGAAGTTTTATAAAACAAACAGAGCGAAAATTACTTTTCTCCTGCCGGATTGTGGTTGGAAACCTGCAAAATGTGATCAGTTTTTGATCAGTTTTACTCGGACTTCACACAAATCGTTTCCAAGACAAATTAAAGATGGAATCAAATCAGTTGCAAATGGTGCATGCTTTACAAAGATTAATTAAAACAATTAAAAGAATAATTAAAAGGGCAATTAAAATGCATCTAAAATAAGAAAGGTTTGACCTTAAAGCGACCTGTTAAAACGATCAACACACTGAGGAGCGTGTAAAATTATTATACAAGTGCCAAATTATTATTTTTTTAAAATTGCTCCATTAGGTTGTCACAGTGAAATCCAAACAGTTAGAGAGCATTGCAAACACAAGAGATATTATTCTGGAAATAATAAATAGAAATGTAGCAATGTTTATTTAGGACATATGGAAAAGCACAAAAAACTTCTTTTTTATCAATTACAAGATTAGCACCTAACACTTGAGTTATCTTTCTGGCAAAAATCCAAACAACTGTTTGAATGAAGAATAAAAATAAGCTTACGGAAAGAATAGCCACTAACGAAGCTCCCATTACAACCACAGTTCACCTAATTTTATTTGATTCGTTATTTAAGTGGCTTTTTTTTTCGCCATAAAAAAAAAAAAAAAATGAAAGTGAGATTTAACACGACTTTCTACCTCTAAACAAAACCGGTTTCGCAGAAATGGAAAGAAAGAGCATGCTTTAACGCACGTTCTTTTACATAAATTTGCAATAAATACTTTATGCAAAGCGTGAAAACGAAATGTACCGTTTTCACGACTCAAGTAATGAAACAATTGTTGTTACAGCGCCTAAAATGCAAATCGGCATGTATATAACAGTGATATTAAGATTGAGTTTTTTTTTCCAGAAAAAAATCTATTCGTTTACGCCGAAGAGTATTATAAAAATATGAGTTTGTCGTTTGTTAACTATCTCAATTTAACATTATAAGTAAATATTCACATTTATATTGCTAAACTCGTGTCTTTATGGCACTAATTTCTATTTTTGTGTTCGATGTTTTATACATTACTTTAACAATAAAGCTGTGGATAGAGTTTATTTAATATGAGTGTTTTAAATGAGAGAAAATTTTATGATAGTTCTTTGAAAAATAGGAATAAATTTTTGTTAACCATTTCACTGTGTTAGATTTATTCCTTACAAATACATTTCAATTTTGCCATTCTACCTTCAACTAAATTATAAAACAAGTAACACATTGCAGCTTTTCTTACATTGAAAGTAAAACAATTATTATTCATAATACTACTATATCTTATGTTATGCTAAGCAATGGTACTTTAATATTTTCAAAAAATGGATGTTTCTTCAGTTTGCATTGGAAAAATGCATTTTTTACATAAATTTTATAAGGGAAACATCTATCTTCGTTTTTTCTTCTTCTTTTAGTATGTGTACTTAATGCATTTTAGAAAGATAAATAATTATGAGAAAGAATATTCGTTTTTTCTCTGTATCAAGGGACAATTTTGTTCAACATTTATTCGAACTAAGCAGATGGGGAAGGGTGCAAAACTATCAGCAAAAAGCTTTCTGCTGATTAATTTTTCATTGATTTTTTTCCAAAGTAATCGAATCTGGATTCGCAGTAAACAAGGCCTGGGTTGCAAAAACAAAGATAAAAAAGGTGAGGAACAAAGTACTCAATGCATCTTTTCCCAAGAATAATAGTGCTCCGTTAATGGTCTTCATGTTTTGCTTTTGTTAAGGGGCATAAGTTCATTATTCCGCGTGCTGAAGGGAATTAAAGTAATCGATCTTCTTTCATGTCCATGTTTTTTCTCGATTCAAAAAGAAAGAAGAGATGGTTCTTAGTGATAAACACGAAAAAGTTACAACTAATAAGATTTTCTTTCAATGCGAAAAGATATTTAGAAAAAACATGAAACAAAAACTTCCATTTAAAATTTTAAGGAGATTTGAATGTATTTTAATCTTACCTAAGCAGTAAAAGTTAAACAAATTTGTATTTCTGACTTTTTACTACTTGAGACATATTTAAGCGCTCTGAATGTTTAGAAAGAAGCTTCTGATAAATGTTTTCCATTTTGCATTTGATTATTTCTAATTGGCAATGGGAGAAAAAAAAACGGTTACTGAGCAATGTTTATGCGTTTTCTTTTAAGAAATATAGGTGTCATAAAACTTTGTTTCGAATAAATCCTTCAAAGCAAAATTAAAAACCTTTTTTTTTTAAAATTAATTTCGTTGTCTGAAGTATGAAAGGTTTGTTTCAGACAAATCCTTTCGCAGTTAAAGAAAAAAGCAAAGCGAATGTTTTAATCTGTATAAAAGTTTTTCAAAAAAAAAAAAAAAAAAAACAATAGCAATATTTAAAAGCTTAATATGTTTCGTACAAATTTTTGCAATCAAAGCTTGCGACACTTACATTAAAAACACTGACACACACTACACATATATGAGTAGGATGAAAATGAGGTGATGTGTTTAAAGAAAGTTAAGTTTCCTACTTTGTTTTCATCGATGAAGGGATGTTTTTCATAAAATTATCTGCAATGTGTATCATTAGCTTCAATGGGAATATCGTTCTTCAAATGTAAACTTTGTTTCTCATCTTATTTTTTCAAGAAACGTATCTCCGAATTGGCAACATTTTAAGCGAGGCCAGCGTATACGACGCATATATGTAAGCTGTAGTCCCTTCCATGAGGCAAGAACCACATTCGTGTTTTCAGACGAGCATAGCTTTATTAAGGACAGGACAGTGGAGACAATTACATAAAAACATGTATAAAGATAAGAGTTCTGGCCGCGTCAAAGCCGATGAAAGTACGCCTAAGAGTTAGGTTTACGTCGAAGCAGACTATATTCTCGTAGTCCGCACCCTATGCGGCTTTCTGGTCTCTCTCCTGCGTTCTCTATGCGGAATGCGCGTGAAGTCGATCAGAGTGTAGAAAAGGGTTGAGCTGTTGCCCTCCTCCACATATACGACGCATTAGACTAGCATATACGACGCGGCGTACCGATTAGAGAAGTGAAATTTCTTCATGAAAATGCTCGTTCCCATACAGCAATTCTGACCAGAGAAAAAATTGAGGAAATGGGCTTGGAAACAATTTAACATCTACCCTACGCCCGGACCTGTCACCCTGCGATTTTCACCTGTTTGGCCCTCTCAACGAAGCCTTGGGGGGGGGGGGGGCGAAGATTCAACAACAATGAGGAGGTCGAGGCCTATGTGCGCGATTCGTTGGACACACGATCGACTTCCTTCTTCGAAGAACGCAAATCAAAATTTACCTATACGCTGGGGTAAATGCGTTTATAAATCAGGAGGTAAAAAAAGTAAGATTTTTTCTTCTTTTTTTTTCAATTTTAACTGAAAAGTTTTGTTTATATTTTATTCACCTATGCACCCCTGATTCATGTTTTCAAACTATTAAAATCGTAAGGAAACATTTCTAGAATTATGTGGTAAATTCTTGTTACCTAGAAACCTCAAAAACAACTGGTGAAATCTTACTTAGAGACTGAAAAAAAAGAGAGAAATCAACAATGTATTAAATGTAGTTATTATGACCTTTATGCATTAGTTATACAACTAATATGTTTCTTAATTTCTTACAAGAGAGAGAGAGAGAGAGATAAAGAAAAATAATAATAATTATAAAAGAACAGCGGAAAGGGGAAAAATCAAATCCGTATGTTTATTTTAATATATTATTTAGATATGTTACCAGTCTTGCAAGGTATAAAACCCTACTTTATATTGTTTTTATTTATTTATTTATTTATATTTATTTTTTGCTTTCGAAATTACATTACGCTTATTTTGTTAGTTCTACTTTTTTTTTATTTCTGGTAAAGTTTATTTATTTATTCATCTAGTCATTTATTTATTTTTATATTTTTATAAGTAAAACTCAAATGAACTAAATAAAGAAGGAAAGAAGAAAAAAATGCTATCGAAAATATTTTTTCTGTCGATGGAAAAAGAAAAAAAAAACTGATTTTTTTTTTCTTCTTATTAGAGCAAATAACGAACTGTGTAATTATTGAACGCTTTTTACGCTCTGCTCACCGGTTCTGATAAATGATTTAAAGTAACCATTCAGTAATTAATGGCTTCTTGGATATTTTAAATGAAGATTAATTATCATAATAAAGTGAAGCATTCAGAAGTTTTTTAGTTTCAAAGGATGGGAATCACGAATTTCACGTTTCATTCAGTCATTCATCCAAAAAAGTGTTTCATTGAAACAGAAAAAATCTACGGAACTTAAGGAGCTTAACGTCAAGCGATACCTAACATAGAAGGAGAAAAAATTTCGTAGAAAATATTTGGGAGTAGCTGTATTTAATTTGCTTATCTTATAACTGTTTACTGAATTTATTAATCTTACAATACAGTAAATTAAAATAACCACTATAGTTAAAAATAAATGTCTATTTTATATATCAATATCCTGTAAAGGAATAGCAAAAAGATAAATAGGACGTATATATATATATATTTTTTTTTTTTTTGAAATATTCGAAAACGCAACTATTACGAAAAATACAATTGCATTAGAAAATTAAAAAATATTTACTATAATATTTTTTAAAAATCCTCAATTATAAGTATTTAATGGAATCAGCAATTTTCTGAATCAGTATAAACTCACTTGTGATACAAATGAAAAAAAAAAAAAAATAATAATAATAAGAATGCTCAACTCAAAATATTTTTATTCCAATGAAATACAAGTGTATTTCATTGGAATGCAAGTGTATTAGAAAATTATAAAACAATTGCTATAATATTTTTTTCGAAACATCAATTATATGTATTTAATGTCATCAGCAATTTTCTGAAGCAGTAAAAAATCACTTATAAAATAAATAAAAGATTTTGAAAACTTAAATTAATGCTTCAAAGCAATAGATTTTCATTACAATGATCACTTTTAAACAAAAACTGATGCAGGGTTTTCCATTAATTATATGGCAAGAAAAATAGTAAGTATGTAGATTTTTCTAAGAAATAAATCTGGGAAATTTTAAAATATATTTTTGCGGTTTTTCTTCTTTTACGTTTTATGGATTAAGGCATAATTTCAGCAAACATTTTTTTTCAGCCTTTGAGACAAATTCTTCCTCTCAGAAATGTTTCTTTTTAACATAAAAATTATCTTTTCTTTTCAGTAGATGCTAATCTCAGCATGGACTATCAAAAATAACTTTTAAACTGATTAAGTCCTACACTGTTTTACAAGAATGTGCCACTTTTTCTTTCCTTTTTTATGTATATAACATTTTTCATGAAAAACGCGCCTGATTGATCAACAGTTAGAAAGTATTGCAATTCCCATGTAAGCCATATTGCTTTTCACCACATTGTCAAAGTTCGACTCTAAAGAAACTCTACTTGAAACAAAAAGGGAAAGACAATTTAAATGAGTGGGTGAGTTGTTCGAAAACAACAAGTTCCTTCTTTTGCCCCAATATTTGTTTAAAGGAACTTTGTTCTTCAACATCCTATTATTTATTTATTTGTTAATTTTGATTTCATTGAATTATAACAGATTAACTTAATCTAGAAAAATACAATATATAATTTTATTGCTTGTTGCAAGAAATTTTACATACTTTTTCACTGGACTGGGTATAAAAACGAAGCTAAAACAATATTTTGTTAGCTGATTATAAACCAAATTTTCTTTATGTGTTCCATTATACTAATTTTTGATCGAAATATAAATGGTAAATATATGAAAATATCGCGTTAGTAATATTTAATTTACTTTATAAAATAATTATTTCCAGATGAAAATTAATTTATTATTATTTAGACTCATACAAGTTCATGTTTAGACGCATGAAATTGGGCGAAATGGAACAACGTTAACCGATATTTCAAATTTAGAACTTGAAAAAATTGAAAAATAAAATAAATAATGAAAATTTAGATTTTTATTATCACATTTTTGTTAAAAAATGTATCGCTGGATTGCTATAATGAATTTTTCATCGTACATTTTGCCAACATCTTTCACTATATCATTATGCACTGCAATGTTTTATAAATATAATATAGTTTACTCTAGAAATTCATCTAAAAGACATTTTCCAACAGACGAAAATAGTTTTTGGAATGAAATGCTGACTTCAAATCTGAAACTGAAGAGCTTTTAGTGAAATACAAAAACAAATTCGAATTGAACTGAGCCCTTTTGTGTGGAAAAACCTCTTAGGGAAGCAATTTTCTAACAACTCAAATAAAAGCATCTTTTGTGAAGTTTCATTTACAGGACGCCGGTCAAAAGAACTTTTATCGATTATCTGGCTTTCTAGCACTTTAATCGGATGATGTATTTGAAACTAAATAGATCATGAGCTCTTCTCTGTTATCTGTTTTGAGATTAAGTTGGGATCTTTTTTTATTTTTTTTGAAAGAAAAAATGTCACTGGAGTCTTTTCAAGTTTGTAGGCGTTGAGGTTTAAGATTAGAAATTTAAAATTTCACCATTTAATTCCAAGTTAGACATGTGATATACGTGGAAGCATGGAAACAGCTTGTGATAATATTTTTTGTGGCTTATTTTCTTTGGAAAGCAAACGGCCAACTTTTTGTTGTTGTTATATATATTTGATAAATTTTCATACAAACAAATGCCCAATTAATTACAAAAAATCCTCTAAAGTACCGTCCATAAATGATGACACGCTCTTTCCCCATATATTTGACCATCCTCCCTCTGCCACAAAATGTCACACTTCAACATACACCGTCCCCCTTTGTCACACGCCACGTTATCTAGCATAATCATGCCGTCACACTTCTTGTTAACTCCCTCCCCTCCCCATGTGACAATTTCAGGAATCAATTTCCCCATCTCCCTTCGAAGCGTTACATCATTTATGAATGATCTTTAAACGTCATGTTTGATCACCGCGATATGTTTGTCCGTTTGTTGCCAAAACTTCTTATTTAAGATGTATCTCACAATAATGCGTTAATGCCCAAAGATGATCCCAACTATGTACTGTGATCTTAGCAATTATGGCTATTTCTTTGGGAGGGTATAGAGGGGACGGGTGAACTTCAGATCAAAAGTACATGTCAGCAACCCCGAGCGTTTGAAGACCTAAAAGTGGAATATGAACGTGTTACGACCCACATCAACGTCAAACCAGTAAACAGGTAAATGACCATTTCAAAATGAAAGTAATCTTGTCAATCAAGTCGTGAGAGGTCACATGAAGCAAACTACTTCATACGTAAAGCGTAACATTTATCAAATGTAATTACTCAAAATTATTTCCCATTTAAAAAAAAGATTCTTGCAAAATCTGCAACTAATATTCCTTATTGCGACAACCTTAACCTTAACTTTCTAATTTCAGCCCTATATGGGTTCTCTTTTATTTCAGTAAAACATTCCCAGAAAATCGTTTTCTAAAATATATTAAACTCTAAATTTTCCGAGACACTTGACTACCTATATACAAATTGAAAAATACATACAGTTTCAGTATTCATCAGTTTCTTCGATGCGCTTGTAGGTTTTCTACACACGTACCATAGGAAAATATGTGACATGGATACCTGTTTGGCTTGAAATTCCTTAGAAAGCCATTATTATTTTTCTTGTGCAACTAAGCTTCCGTTTTCGACGAAAAATTGAAAATCGATCGAAAGAATCCACCTTCAAAATATAATTCCTTAACGGTATAAAAGAAGAATAAATTGGAGAAGTAGTGTAATCATGTATGCTACAACTAAAAAGCGTTACTTTTTCAGAAGTATTTAGCATTTTTCAATTTTTTGTTAGTCCTTGAGTCCGAGAGAAAACTATAGATGAAATGTATGATGCCTTACATGTACATTGCAGCATTTGCAGTGCTGCAATGAAATTTCAATATAAAATCAATAGCGTTACCCCGGTGGTACACCCCGAGTGGCACCTTTTTGGGGTGATACCAAAAATGGATTTAAGAGTTTGTGAAAGATTTTATGTACTTCATTGGACATTTTTCCCGTTATAATTTAAATGCATTTTTCTATAAGTACATCGTATTTCTGCCTAAAAGCCATTACCACATTACTTTTCTTTTCTCCACCAGACCCCTACTTGTTAGCCGAGGCCTTAGGATTGCTTCGCACGGGGAGAGGTAGTGGGGTCTACGGATTTTACATGCACATATCCAGAAGTATACATGGTGGTCTTCAGTGGGTATCGAACGCGCAACCTTCCAGGTGGAAGAAAAATAGAGCTTCACAACACATAGTACTATGCATGAGCTAACGGTTTCCCAGGAGAAAAACACTATTTTCTATTTGCATCTGTTGTTAAACTACAAGGTCCAGCTACTAAGAGTTTTTTCGTTTATTAATTTATTATTTGTTCAGAATGAACCTTTTTCTTTCTTTTATTTTCATTTTCGGATTGGAAGGGGCAGACACTTCAATTTACCGCACTGAGTGACATCCGTGCTTTGAACGCCACTGATAAGACGTCAAGTTTATTTGCATTATATTCGACTAATGTCTCAAATATAAAGCAGACCTATACGACAACACATTGTGTATATTGTTACTGGTTCGTCTTTTTTTACACCAGTGACTACCTCCTTGTACAAACACAGATCAATTTATTTACAGGCTATTTACACTATATACAGATAGCACACAAAAATATCTTACGGAGTTAACACATTACAGTTAAACCAACGGTAATCACGTATTTACTTCACACATACGAATAGAAACAATCACGAAGCTTACAGCACAACGGCTCAGACTGACAGGCAAGTCTAAAACTAAACTGAACTCTTCGAACTTCTCGCCAGAGCTATTTATATAGCATCGCTGATCACGTGACAGGAATATTCCAGAAATTTCCATCAAAGGCTAGAATTATCCAACGTGATCGAAAAGTCGCCAAGCTTGGCGAGAAACAACATCAACACCCCAAAATTAGTAGCAATATATATTTTTTAATCTTTGCTTCCGTCTTGGGAAATGATGCTAGAAACCATTGTTGTGTACATCACAGTTGAATACAATTAAAAACCCGTAAAAACTAATAATAATCCTGTTGTAAGACTATTGTCTCATTTATTCATTTATTTATCCTGAAAAAACACTGACAAGCTACAAAATAAAACATCATATTCATTATTTCAATGGAAAACAGACTAATTAGAATATGAACTTAAACCTTTACAAAACTAAATTTTCGCTCATAGTTAATTGCTTTTATTATATTTGGATAAATATACGTTTCTAAAATGAAAAATTTTGATTGAAATTTTTGAAAGTATGCGGAAAAAAAGACGAGAAAACGTTAAGCTAATTAGAGAGTAATTCTGTAAATAGAAGGATTTCGGAAGAAACCTTTGTTTTCATAGAAATAATCCGACATGGTAATCATTTATTCCTAGAAGACATTTTAATTACCAAAAAACATGGAGCTTTTAAAGCAAACATTGCCCAAAGGTATGTCAAATGAATATTAGTTTAGTTTTCGCATGAGCCTAATTACTTCTACATCCAGCAACATACGCGTGCTTCCCGTGAATTAAGTTGATGAGTACATTGAAAAGCAAAATTTTGCTTTGGGCTGCAGCTTAACTTCCAATGAATTAATTTCATTAGAATGTCTAATAAATTATCTAATTCAGCTAAAATGTAAAAGAACATGCTACAGGAAAAGAAAAAGTTTAAATGAATCCCTCTTCTTCTGGAATAATTATTGATATATTGTATTCATAAATTGATTGAATTTATTATTTTACCACAGTAAAAACAAGGATGAGTTACAATAAAAAAGGTAAAAAGACTAAAATTGATTTAAGTGCTCTTCTCTTGTTAATATGTAGATATGTATATTCCAACACTTTTCCAAAGCGACAATGCTATAAAAGAAGTTTTAAGGGGACTTGGCACCTTTTAACATTTTTTTTTAGTTAAGAACTTTTATCAATTTCATTTGTATTATATATTATGAAGTGCTAATGTTCAACAAAATGATTTTTACGTTAAAAATTAAAAATTCAACGAACAGAAAATTTAAAAATTTATTTAAAAGAAAAATAATTTAACGATTTTCAATTTCTTTCTTCTTTTTCAGTTTTTGACTTTTTACCAATTTATTTTTAAGTACTTATCATAGTATGATTTACAATTTTAGGGATGGGTTTTGTTATAATTAATTAGTTTTTCACATCGATGGTAGAACACAGAAAAAAAAGCGACTTTTGTTACATTTTCATTATTTATTTATTTATTGCAACTATATAGCAAAATCCATTCCTAATTTTATCAAGCATATCATATTGAACACAGAAAAAAAATCAAGTTTCTACATGAATATATGTAGAAGTTTTAGCATTTTAAAAACTACAATATTGCGAAAAAACACAAACCGAGAAAACGCAGTTTAAAGAATACAAAATCCTACTAAAACATCAGAAATATTTGAATTTTATCACTTCTTAACAGCATTTATATTGGTTGTATCGCTTCAAAACTTTGCTGAGGTATACTAGGAGAGTCAAACTACATTTAAAGCAAAAAATTGAAAAATCGGTATTTTCATCGATTTTCTACATTTGAAAGGTGTCAAGTCCCCTTAAAGAAATGAGCATTTTATTGGTACACAAAATTGCGTGCACTAACTAGTAATAAACGTTCTTAAAAAATGTTTTTAACAAAGTTTTGGCATACATGTAAGAAATGCAATGTAGGCCAAAGTCTAATTTCAACAATTTATTATAAACTGATTGGTTCCTGAAAAGGAAGCGTGTGCCTTAGACCATAGTTTTCGTTTTCTCTCTTCTTCAAAAAACACTTCTCTACTATCCGTTTTTTTTACTTGTTCATATTTTTTTGCCTTTGTATTCCTGAATATTTTATCGTTTACTTATTTATTTATTCAATTGTGATACTTACTTCATTGACATATGAATTTCTCTAAATGTTCCTTACTGCCTTTATACCACCCTCAAAAATTGTTTCCATTTAAAAATTTTTCATTTTCAGCAACTGCATATCAATAGAAAAAAAATTTGGGATTTTATATTAAGATTTTTTAAACATAGCATCGCGCTTTTCGCACGGATTTTTGCTCTCAAGGATGTTTAGTTTTTAATTTTATTCTCTTTCACCTTTCTTTTTTTTTTGGTTTTGATAACAGAGCAAAGTCACCTTCAAGCAAAGTAAAAGAGTCACATCATAGAAACCACTCTACCGAACATCATTTCTCTTTGTCGCACTGATGATTAGCTTTTAAAAGGGAACTTCCATAGAGGACAAAATAACACTTATTAACAAATATTTACTTTAAAAAATTAAGATCCACGTAGTTTTTCACTCTTTTTTCATGTTTACGTTCATTGTTTCTTCAGATAATAAGCAAGCTAAACATTTTCGTAATTAAAAAACAACATTTTAATATTCTCCTAGTTTTATGATAGGATTTCTGTTCAAAATTAAATTTAAACGTATAGCACGTAATAAGGATTTAACTGGAAAAGTCGTCAACTCATAAAAATCATAATATCGTAAATCAGTACCAAGAAGGCATCAATTCGGAAGTGAAACGCTTTTTTGAAGCAATATATCTACAACTAATACATTAATGCAATGCTTCTTTTAACATTCCGAAAAAAATTAGTTTAACTAATTGAATTAGCCTCCGAAGATTGAATTTGACCAACACTTAAAATATTGCAAATGAATACTGTACTCCAATTCATTACCGTTTCAGAACTAAAAACCGACCTAAACTTCTACAGCTTTCAGCTCAACACTCAAAATATCATACACGAATACTCTACTCCAGTTCCCCCAGAAATCCCCCAGTATCTTACCGAAACGAAAAACAAACCCCAACTTATACTGCTTTTAGATCAACACCCAAAATATCATACATGAATACTGTACTCCAGTTCATTACCTTCACAAAACTAACTACAACTTCAACTACTTTCAGCTAACACGAAGCATTTGTAAATTTAAGGATACAGTTTATATATTGCAGAACAAATTATCGTCCAAACCAGTAGTAGTAGAAGTTAGTACTTAGAAAATTACCATTATCAAGGTGATGGAATCTCAATTATATAACTTGGTTTTCCGCCAAAGCTAGTGAAGCAGTACTATAGACGGATAATTAAATTTTACCCACATGTTATGAGTTTTTTTTTTCGCATGATGAAAGCAATAGAAAGCATTGAAACCAAAAAAATAAACGAAATATGCATTTTTGTTTGTTTGTTTGTTCAAGAAAAAGTGGAATTCTATAAATCCTGAATACATATTTTTACCTTTATTGAATTACTTTTAAAAAGATATATTAATAAAATAAATAAATATATATATATATATATATATATATACAATAAATGAATTAAAAAAATAATAAGATAAAAATATACATAAATTGAAATTGCATTTTGATTAAATGTTTAATAATTACTCTAAAACCACACTTTTGATTTCAAAAAGTATTTAAAAGAAGTTTTATTTTTCATTGCTTTATCCCACTGCAATCCAGGTTTGATCTATCACTTTTGATTGACAGATATTTACAATTCCACATCAAGAGAGATGGATAAATTTATGGAACCCGTATTTACGTTCGCCGTCAGATCATGCATTATGTCGTTTATAAGAGATTTTATCTTGCATTATTCAACAGGCCATACCAATCCTTTAATCGTCTGCGAATAATGGAAGTCATTTCTATGAACAGCAGTGCTCTAATTTATGCGTAGAAAATTTGATGGGAGACGCAATGCTTTTGTACTTGAATGATCCTGTAAATTCTAACTGGGTGTTTAATAAACTAGAATAATCGCATAAAATCCTTATTATAAATATTGAAAGTATTTCATTAAAAGGAGTCTATTTACAAAAATGTTACATGTAGTTTACATGAAAATTTTTTAAAGGGATTCTTGCTTGAATAGCAATTTTGTTGTAATTCATTAAATATTATATATTTTAAATGTTTATACTTTTTCTTATTCATTTGTAAGCACTACTGATTAATTTTCATAAATTATATAGAATATTTTCAATATTTAATTGCATCTTAAGGTTTTATTTGATTTTTAGATGGCCGAAGTAAGAAAAGTAGTCTTTCGTATTTGTTATCATGTAATATATTTAAACAGTGCAGGTCCCGAAGTTGATGACAGCCATTATTTCTACATTTAAAAAATTTCTCGATTTTTTTTTTTTTTTTTTGAGCTTTTTTAAAAGACTTTTATAATTATTTTTGCATTTTTAACTACCCTTTTCTTCCATTTTTAGAGCTATTTTCTATGCGCAAGCTCTTTTTTTTTTATTATTTTGTGATTAAAAATTAGTTTGATTCATTCTTTAAATTTTACGAATCACTTAAAAGGGTCGGCAAGGCAGAACTATAACCTATTGCACAAAACTAATTGAAGATAAATTGAAGAAAACAAAGCAGTTTTGAACTTTAGAAAACGTTGCTGCTGTTCTAGTTGAGGAAGATACATGAGTGAGTTAGAAGAAAATTGATCCGTACGTGACCCTATTTCCTTCAAATTAACCACAGCTATGTCTGAATTGATTTATTTCATTTATTTATTTTAGAAGGTCATTTAGCGACGTTGCTATTATATTTTTTCAAAAAAAAAAAAAAAACTTTAAATGCTTTAGTCAAACTTTGACTTCAGATCTTAAGTGCATTTAAAAAATTTTAATGGAATTTTTTGTATCATTTTGGCGTGTTTTAGGGCATTTTCAGGGATTTTTTAGGTCATCAACTTCCGGAGCTTGGTGATAAGCCCCTAAAAACTTGTTATGCTGTGCTAATCACAAACATCGCATCTGCAGTTGTGCTCAAAATGAGATATTGACGATTGAAATTAGGCATCTACATATATTTGATTCATATTTTTTGCGAGTTTAAAAAGAAAATGTTTTCCAATCACACATGACCACAAAACGTTATGTAAAGGTAATGTAAGGGTCAAGGAACCACCTGGTTGCAATAACTCAAATTCTGCAAAAGATTTCTGATACGAGCACGGATGTTTTTGTTTTGTGCCTCATAAGAAAAAATGAAATCTTTGAAGCTATAATTTATATTTATTATCAATAAATTGGTATAAGAATTAGTAATGGCCCGTTTTTCAGTTTCAAGTCTAATTGCATGTATTTTTTTTTGTAAGGGGCATGCCATCGTGACATAGCTGACAGACACCTAAAAAAAGGAACCTCTTTCAAGTGCACGTATTAGGATTTACGATGACCTGTGAACCAAATTGCATGCCATTAATATGGGTTTGTTTGTCCATTGCGATATGACATACATACAATCATGTAAACAAACTTGCTACTAAAATAAAGTTAAAAATGTATATAAATTTTTAAAAAATAACTTTTTGCCATAAAGTGTTACTTGAAACCGAGCTATCACTCTTCCGGGGAAAAGGTGCTGCTTAGAAATATTCTGTTCACGTAATTCTACGAGTAATTTATTTTCGTATTAGCTGTGAAGCAAATAATTATGCTACCCTGAATTTACTAATTTCTCCTCCGGAAGAATTCCGTTTAAATTAACGTTTCTTAAATGGCTGAGAAGGAGATCGTTGAGGATTTGCTGAAGATAATAAGTGCCGGAAGCGATGATGCTGCCTTGCAGTATTTTGCGAAATTTCTTTGTCCAGCGATGCATTTTACAACTAGTTATTTATTACTTATAATAGTTAGGTATTAAGCTTTTCATTAGTATCTGAGTAAACACACGTTGGATGACTTCCTTTTCTAGAATAAGTTTGAAGATTGTTCTGAAAGATTACGAGAGCTAACTACGGGATTTTCAATTTGGTGTATTGGTTATTTTTTAAAACGATAGTTGTATGTTGGAGCGGTTATAAAATGTGCAAATTTGAAATAATTTCCATAACAAGCTCGACATCTTGTCTAATCCTTCTTAGAAGCGGTTGTGCCGTTCGAAATTGATAAGTCATATCCATAGTTTGATACATACAATGCTGTAAAGGCATTGCAGCAATGTATATTCCTGCTTATTCTCTTTTTTCCCTAAAGAAATGATCTACAACAGTGGTTCCTAAAGTTGACTGGGCTCCGACCCATCTTACAAAAATTTCCAATTTTGGGACCCCCCTTCTTAGCTGTCTTAGAGAAAAGAGGGCATAAATATTGGAAATGCTCATATTCTCTAGTGTTGAATCGTGGAACTACTTAATGCTGTCTTATTTGTTCTAATTGAAATTTAAAAAAGAATTATGAGTGTTACCAATATGAATGAAAGACTGTTGAAATCAGAAACATAACTTAAACATTTTTCAATTTACTAAATACTTATACCTGTTTTTTTTTACAAGTTTCGTTCAATGGGAAGGATGTACTTGCTTCTTTTTTTTTTTTTTTCATTTCAGTTTTAGCGTTAACTTCAACTTCAGTTACTTTTAATCGCAGTGAATTTGATATATCCAATTTATTTCGGTATTTAGTTTTAATATTAACCATAGCCGAAAACCCGGACCTCACACAGATATGAGGTAGTAAAGAGGAGGAGGACTTTCATAGCTTTATCGAACAGGCAAGGATAATTATCACCAACTGGGAGCCAAAAATTTCATTAACTGTTTACGATTGAAACTATTTTTCAGTGACGTATCTTCTGATAAATCAATGAGTTCTTCATTTTTTGCTTTTGTTGACATACTAGTTGGAAAGTCGTCTTGAAAGGGGTTACGAATCCAACGCAACGAATCGAACTTTTTCATCTCTTTCCCAAAATAGTCATCAAAGTTATTTTTTAACAGTGACAAATGACTGGAAATTTCAGACAATACGTTCATCTTCGGCTGCACTTGGTTTTCAACAATAAAAGTTTCAAGTGTTTCAAAACAATCATACTTGCCATTCTCAATACAACTTTTCCACAATATAAGCTTTTTCATGAACGCTCGAATTTTATCATGAACTGTAAAAATGTCTGATCCGTTTGTTCCTTGCAAATACAAATTAAGTTCGTTTAATTTCGAAAAAATATTCGCCAAATAAGTAAGTTTGAGAATGAATTCTTCGTCCAGTAGATGTCTAATATATTCAGTTTTTCCTTCCAAGTAAATTGTAACTTCATTACGCAATTCCACTAATCGTGTCAGTACTTTTCCCCTGGATAACCATCGAACTTCTGTATTCAGAAGAAGAGCTGTATGGCGGCTACCCATTTCTTCACACAGTTTTTGAAATAGGCGGGCTTGTAAGGGTTTTGTTTTTATATAATTTACAATTTTCACTGCTGTATCAAGTACTGTTTTGAAATCATCGGGCAATGCTTTGGAAACCAGTGCTTCTCTATGAATGCTACAGTCTGTCCACAAAGCACAGGGACTTTGTTCAAGAACTCTCGTAACAACACTGCTATTTTTCCCGCACATAGCCCGCGCACCGTCAGTACATATCCCGACACAGTTCTTCAACTGTAAAGCTTTTTTTTTATATGGGAATCAATTGTATTGAAAATTACCTCAGCCGTTCCACGACCCATTGGCTTGCAGAACAAGATATCTTCTTGCACGTCGTTCTGCCATATATAACGCACAAAAACAAGCAGTTGAGATAAGCCTTGCTCGTCGGTAGACTCATCTAGTTGTAGAGTACAATATTTACTAGCGACTACTCTCCGGATTAATTCATCTTCTGCCCATTCAGCCATTTCGTCAATTCGTCGCGCTACTGTATTATTGGACAGTGATATGCGCTCGATTTCCTTAACCCTCTTTTTCTCCAAACATTGCTCCAACAGCATCTTTAATCGATGGTAATACCAAATCTTCGCCAATGGTATGAGGCTTTCCTGATCTGGCGACCCTTAAGCTAATGAAATACGAGGAATATACAGCATTTTCATTAATATTAACGAAATGAGAAACAATATCTTGTTGAAGATTTCATACCCAACAATTTACGTTGAAAAAAGTCTACTGGCTTGTTTTTACAGTGGGAATACTTTGTTTCTATATGACGCGTCAACTTACTTGGCCGCATACTTTCGTTCGCTAATATATCGTAGCAAATCACGAATTGAGGACGCGGATCTATCGTATCATGATTCCAAGTGAATCCTAGTTTTAGATATGCAGGATCATATTTTCTCACAATTTTCCGTCGCTTGGTTTCATGCGAACTCGTTGAGGGGGGAGTTTAGAAGTCAGACTCCTTGCCACTTTTGTCACATAAAAGATCTTCAAATATTTTCATCACTTTGTTCACAATCAACTGGTGACGACGACGTGGTTTTTGCCCCCTGTTTTAATCATTTTTCCATTATTACCTTCAAGGGTTAATAACTGCTTATGTATAAATTACAGTGACGTGTGCGTACGCTGTCAAACACAGCACAATGCGAAATCAACTGCGCAAAAACGATATATATCCATTTCGCTAGGAACGGGCTTACGACATTCGTTCGCCGCGCAGTCGCCGACTGGGCTGTTTGTGTAGCCATCCCAAAGCGTCTGGAGACAGGGTCGGCGCCACACACTCCGAGCGCTTATCTTATGTACTGAAGTTTTGTATTTTTTTCAAATTATTATTATTTTATCACAATATTTTCTGTAACTTAAGTTTATTTTAATTTTTAGGAATAATAAATAACTGAACGAAATATCAAATTTATCACTTTCAATTTTTTTTAATTCGTGTGCGGGGCCCACTCATTATTCGCTCGCGACCCACTGGTGGGTCGCGACCCATAGTTTGGGAAACACTGATCTACAAGTCTTTTTATTAAATTGTTGGTTTAATGAATGTCAAAACTTGCCCGTTCACATGTATATTATTTTTACTATTGCTGTTATTTACTTTTTTGTACCATGACATTTTTCAGCTAACTCGAGAGACACTCATATTACCGGTTTTAGCTCTAAAGTTTATTAAATAAACAAATACTTAAATCTACTTTTTTTTTAAAGAGTTATACAGAGCGGACTCCAAAATAACGTCGAAACTGTAACCAATCTGAGATAATCACCTTTTTACTAAACTGATTTTTATCACCAAACCATATCTTATTTTTCTAACATATATTGATGCATTTAATTTGACTCTTGGATGAAGAAAGCTGACACTCTTCCCCCAAAATACACGTTGTTTTACATATAACCGCAAAGCACATGCAAGACATACAATATAATCTTTAAAAAAAATAAATGAATGAATAAAACTATTAAACACTTTGTTCTCAATTCATAACTTTAAGGCATTAGAAAAACAAAGGCGGGCCTAAAATAACAATATCTGGCATTTGTAAACAAACTGAAATAATACACAGCGATCTAATTATAGTAAAACGCTCATGAGAAGACCGGATACAGAATTCTAAGTATTTCATTAACATGTTTGAATGTATTATGCATTGCCTTTTTTTAGATTTTACATTACACTGGTGTGTCTAAAAGTGAATTACGTTACCAATTCAAACTTGAACAAGAAGTTCCGTCTAGAACTATACGAGCCTACTTTCCCGTAAACACCAGCTTCAAATTTATATTCTAGCTATCTCTCTCTCTCTCTTTCTCGTTCAGCTTAAGTTCTTAATTGCTTGAGATATGATTTTTTCAACGGTTAATACGTATTTATTCAATCATTCCTTTATTCAGTCATTCATGTATTTATTCACTCAGCTATTAATTCATTCTTTTGCTTATTGATTTAATCATTCATAATTCAAAAATATTCTTGAAATCTCGAACAAAATATATCATAGGAAAATAGGCTCGTTAGTTCTTGATGAACTTTCTGTCTGTACATGTTCTACGTCATATGAGCTTTCCGATAAAGTTTGTTCCAAGCAAATCGGTCCGTTAGATCATGATTTATATAGGATTGAAATTTTCCCGTAGGCGCTATGTTAATTTTTTTTGAACTGTTCAAAAATGAACAAAAATTGTTCAAATCGATATTTCACGCCAAGAACTTCTTACAGTGAGCTTGTTCATTGGAACTTGGATCTTGTACCCAGAGTTTACATAATTTGCTTCATTTTCGCCCATAGGCACTAATGTTAAAATTTTTTGAACTGTTCAAAACTGAACAAAAATTGTTCAAATTAAAAAGTAAAATATGGAAATGAGATGTCCTCGCCGAGATCTTTTGAATGCAAAAAGAATTTTTTGAATCGGACAATTCGTTCAAAAGTTATTCGGGGGGGGGGCGGGACAGACCGACAGACACACTTTTTCCCCATCTCAATACCCTACTTTCAAAATTTTTAATTTTCAATCTTTATTTAATTATTTAACTTATTTTTGACTTTTCTTGATTTGTAACGATATTTTCACATACACTAAGCCTTCTTTCATGCTTTATTATTTTTTTTTTTTACTTTTACGGGAAAGTAGGCTAAAAACCAAATAAAGTAAATGCAACGTGTAAAACACAAGTCGGGAAATATATTCCGAGTAAATATTTTGATATAAAATATTCAAAGAAAATTGCAAACCATGAATATCAGAAATGGTGTAGAATACAATGTTCTTTCAAAAGCAAGCAAACGGTTCTTTGCAATTTTAACATATACAAGATTACAAAGAAAAATACCAGTCCATTGTTCTGTATAGAATATTTTCACTCTAACCAAATTTGCTCCAGTACAAAGCACTCTTGTGTAAAATATACAATAAACATATCCGTTGTGAATTTCTAAAAGACAAAAAGCATGAAATAATTTTGAATGCCGTTACCTCCCTTTAAATGATTTAGCGAAATGCATCCTTTTCAGTTTTTGCTTTTACTTTATCGTTATGTAACAAATGAACTCAAATACTGAAGCGGAAAAGATAATATGTAAATATTTTTGTTTCGTTGTGATACAATTGCACAATAGTTATTTAGCAGTTATTTAGAGCAATACGGTTGTTCAGAACAATCGGGCAGCGTAAAGTTCTAAGCATTGAAAGAGTTTTACCCATTTATATTATTGAATTTCGGTATAGAGGTAGTATAATTTAAATGAATAAGTATATATCCTTCTGTAAAAATAACGCTTCAAAGCGTACATTGTTTTTTAAAACCGTATGGTATCTATTTTTGCATCAGTTACTAGCACACTCATAGTTAAATGTATTTTAAGTTATCGTGAACACATTAAAAGTGCAGACCATTAATATTACCTGATAACAATCAATAAACAAACACACATTTCCTTTAAAAATCTGATCTTGATTATAAGAATTCTCAAAAAATGTTTTAATGCGTTGGAAAATAACGTTATCAATAAAATATTAGTTCCTTTAAAAACATTGCAGCATCAGTTGACATGCAACTGATCTACAAGCTATAGATCAAAATATTAAATTAATTCCAACATAATAAGAAACGTAAAGTAACAAAAACCACTTATTCGGTTCTCAAATACGAGTATGGTATTTTACAACGGCAACAACATATATTGTGAACGATTGCTGTTAATAGCAATGTATGGATGAATCAAACAGACGCAGTGGTAAAGTTTGAATTTAAAAACACATTTTGTACATGGTGATGGTTAGTAGTATAGCAAAATCATAAATTGTTTTTACACTGCATTATTGTTAATTTCGCGGTTGTTGATAAGATTGTTTTAAAACTTACACACCACTGTTGTGCGTCAAAGGTTTGTAGTTATTTCAGAAATGTCCCATACTAAAGTCAAAATTCGCTTACCGTAACTTCGGAACCATGTCGTCCATAAGGTAGAGGCAGAATGAAATTTATCATTGCTTCCTTACGTCAAATAAATTCTTAATGTGTAAACATTAAAGAACATCACAAATTAAAAACTCCCTTTCTTGAAACAATGGTTTAATAAAGTAATAAAAACGAACTAGTTCAAGAGGAATTTTAAAAAATATATAACTATAAGAACAAGGGTAAGTTAAAATACGAACTACAACCAATAAACGACGCCAATCCATGGCCATAACAACACAGCAACTACTACTACTACTGTAAAGCTGAAATACATTACATTACATTTTTATCCTCGGCTCTGTTTTCGATTGAGAATCGTTAACTATGCGTCTTGTCTCTGTTACACATTGTTTTATTACATGCAATACATAGAAGATAAATACAGACACAGTACGGGGAAAAAACTACATAGAAGAAAATTACATTCGAGGTAAACACGTGAGTTGAACCCGATAAATCTCTGCTTAGTGAAGGTTAGTGCTAACGAATGTACGGACCTGAAGAAAGTCGGTTAGACCTCTCGGCTGCTGAGGCATCCACAGGTAAAAAAGTTAACATCTTGCACAAGATGTTAAAATCTCTTTGCATCAGTTTACGGGAATTTTCGACAACTATTTTCAGCACTTGCACCACACATTTACATGAATTATATCGATATGGAGTCCTTGACAAGGAACGATGCTTACATTTCGTTTCTCAAAGTTATCGTTACTCGAAGTTTTAATTTGTCTTCTTAGAAAATATGAAAGTTGGAAAATTAATTCGAAATGCATTACAAAGGAACATAATTCTGAGTGGGCCGTGTAGCCTACGGGTAGGGAGTCGGACTTCGAATCGGAAGGCTTGCTGTTCAAAACCACCTCAGAAGATCCACCGTGTGCAATTGTGAATTTAAAATTCTGTAGTTCTGAAGCATTTCCGAGGGTACCAGAGACTGGGGAATTTTCCTCCCTTTCAGTGCTAGGTCTGAAATGGGATGATTTGTGTTTTTGGTGGCGCCATATGGTGTCATCCAAGTTTGAGCCAAGTGTTACTTACACACTTGTAGCGCTCCTTAAAGGCAACAGGCATCCCTTACTTCCTGGTCACTCTGTTTGGGTAGCCTGTATTTTCATGTGGTATTTGACATCACCAACAACAATTTATGTATTGCAAGATTAGTGGTTTTGTTTCACGTTAACCCCTTAACTGGTCAATTTCTTACCACAAGTGCACCCAAAAAGGCATATTTTTATTGCATATACTTAAAGTCCTAACTTGGTATAAAAGGAAAATGAAAGTTTTTTTTTTTTTTTTTTTTTTAAAATTTTATAATTAATGAATTTATGCATTTATCTATTTTATAACTTTGAAAGACAAATGCCCCTGAATGACTTTCTTTCAATCTATTAATTACGGAATACAGCCAAATCAAAACAAGAAAGGCGGAAATACCAATGCCCGTACGCCGTACGGCGAAACCAGTTAAAGTGTTAATTTAAGGCGAGTCTTTTTCTTCTTGCGAAACAAGAAGAAATTCCAGAAGGAAAGAGCACACAAAATTTCCGAATCCTTCTCTGTCGAGAATCTGGTAAAGAGAAGCATGTGCGTCCAAAAAAAGTGTGCCCCGGGCTAGAAGAAGAGTTAATGTGAATTGTCAGGAGCCTATGCCCTGAAGCAAATCATCCGGGGTGAGATGTGGAGAAAAAAGGCGGGAAGCCCAAACTGCGGCACGGTAAACGCATGACAGTTCTGGATCGGGAGCACTGCAAGCTGGCGCGAAGGAAAGCACACGAAATTCGTACCTCAAGAAAACGTTCCATTTGTTTTCTAAACTTTTATTTATGGCCATCATGTATTTAGGCAACTTATTATGCTCTTAAATTAATCGAAATTATAAATAGTAGCATTAAAGTTGGACAAATCATATTTTCAATTTCTCATTGCATTTTTTAACATGTTACTTATATTATAATTTACTTATGCGTAATAGTTAATGTATAAAGCAAAAACTAAAGTTAAGCATTTAATGTTCCAAAATGTTTTTCTTGTCTACAACGCTTCCTTTGTTTTCGTTCTTGTATTTAGTGTTCCTAAACAAATCCCGAAAGCATTAGAGCGTCATATAGCACAACTGCACAAGTCATTATAGGTAGAGTCTTATTTACGCAAATTGCGCTTTTAAGGCGACTGAAGTTGCTTACTATAACTACTTTAACCTCATGATATAGAGACGTTTCGAAGACGTCAGAACCTTACTCGGACCCGGACATGAAATTAATAACCCCTCGAGGACACACGAAATGAATGACTTCTCCTAGAGGTCATTGTATATCAAGGGGCTAAAAGAGTAATATCAACGGTATTTAACCTAATGACATTCATTTGCCCTTTGAATCTCTTATAGGGTGATAAACCAAACCTCAAAATACACATATCACAAGAAGGCCGAAATGTATTACTTTCGTAGATTTAGATGGCCACCTAGGTTTCCATACCGAAAAGTTTATTGGTCTCGTGGCACATTCTCGACGACGTGTTTTCCTTACACGAACACAACATCACCAAATCAGTACGAACACACTCACAAACAAGAAGTTCCGTCTAGAACTATACGAGCCTACTTTCCCGTATACACCGAATTCAAACTTATAATCTAGCTATCTATCTCTTTGTCTTTCTCGTCTAGCTTTAGTTCTTAATTGCTTCAAATATACCTTTTTCAACGGTTAATACATATTCATTCAATCATTCATTTATTAAGTCATTCATGTATTTATTCACTCATTTATTCATTCTTTCTTTTGCTTATTCATTTAATCATTCATTAATTCAAAAATATTCTTGAAAATCCCGATCAAAAAATTTCATAATAAAATAGGCTCGTTAGTTCTGGATGAACTTTCTATTAGTACATGTTCTACGCCATAAGAGCTTTCCGATAAAGTTTGTTCCAAGCAAATCGGTCTGTTAGATCAGGAATTATATAGGATTGAAATTTCCCCGTAGGCGGTATGTTAATTTTTTTTGAACTGTTCAAAAATGAACAAAAACTGTTCAAATCAATATTTCACGCCGAGAACTCCTTTCAATGAGCTTGCAATAGGAACTTGGCTCTTGTGCCCAGAGTTTACAGAATTTGCTTCAATTTTGTCCATAGGAGTTAATGTTAAAATTTTTTGAACTGTTCAAAATTGAACAAAAAATTGTTCAAATCAAAAAGTAAAATATAGAAATGAGATGTCCTCGCCGAGATCTTTCGAATGCAAAAAGAATTTTTCCAATCGGACAATTCGTTCAAAAGTTATTAGGGGGGGGGGACAGACCGACAGACAGACAGACAGACAGACCGACACACTTTTTTCCCATCTCAAAACCCGACTTTCAAATTTTTTATTTTTCAATCTTTATTTAATTACTTAACTTATTTTTGACTTTTCTTGATTTCTAACGATATTTTCACGATACATTAAGCCTTCTTTCATGATTTTTTTTTTTTTTTCTTTTACGGGAAAGTAGGCTAATAAGCCAATACTCTGCGGTTTCTTCCCAGTCTGTTGGAAAGCATTACGACATGTGATCTTCGAGCTTCCCTAGCCTTAACCTCCTTGGCCGCGAGCAAGGAAAGGTCAAAGATTGTATTTACAATGTTTTCCAACAAAATATAGCGACTGACTTGCACTAACAGCTCAAAAAAGGTCAATTTTTGAGTTGCATGCTGAAATGGCATTGGTCACCAATGATGAAACATCAAAAATGTATTTAATTTAAAATTGTAGACGGTACATTTATAATATTTACATAATAAAATGGCGAGTAGAATTTGCAATGCTGGCATTAAAGGTTTTTTTTTAAATTTCAAAGATAAATTTAACAACGAAAACGAATAAACTATTTAAGTTACATTACCTTCCTAATACGAAAAAAACCATCGTGGGAAAAGAGTTACTGTTGTGGGGTTAAATCGCTTATTAATGTAGCATATGATCAACGTTTAATCAGATTACGTTTGAACATCATACTTTACTTAAATGCGTATCTAACTAAGCATAACTTAAATATTTTGTTCGTACAGTATATTAATACATGAATTATAAATTAAACAAAGCGACATAGCTTTGATGAGCCTAAACGTATTGTGGAAATTTAGATTTTCTCCTTAATATAGCAATATCACTTACAATAGGGAATGGTGTTTTGCATTTCTGATGAGTTTACGACGCATCTTCAATTCTCACAGAAACTTAAGACTTTGAAACTAACTCGAAAATTAACGTCAAGGGAAATTATTCACAATTGGCAATCGCCAAAAGTTAAAGAACATTTATTTCTGAAGCTTCCTTAATGCATCATTAGTAAACTTTTGAAAGAGAAACTTTATTGTATTGTTTAAGACTTGTTTTACAGTTATGTGCGTTTTATATGTTGCATTGCTTCGACAATTTGAAATGACAATTGTTAAATGTTATGGCATTAGAAAACTTTTACGTGTGTGTTCAAGCATATTAAATTACAACTGCCAGTTATCAAAATTATAAAATTGGCTTAGAATATTTTCTATTAATACGTCATAGGTTCAGTATTCCAAAAATATCTCAGCTATAATTAGTTTTAATCTAGATAGATTTCCTCAAAAGTTGCAAAAATATCATTAGTATAAAACAAATATGTGTTACTGAACGTAAAATAAAATCATTCTAATATCCTTCTGTTAAAAAATTCTGATTGCTAAAAAGTAAGTTGCGTTAAATGTTATTAACATTGCTCTCATAATACACAAATTTTGAACATAGATGTTATAGTTTTAGTTGCCAGATATGTAAACTATGTTTAAGATTGAAATTTGTTCACGTGCGTCTGGTTTCGACATCATCTCCTCCGGATTATATGTGTCAGGTGTTGAGGTAGGTACCATCGGATTTGGAAAATGCTGGTAAACCCATTTTACTCAAACGAGATCTTTACCTGTCGGAAATGTCAAATGAAATGTATACCAGCTAAATCATTTCCCTTAAATATGTCTGCTTTGACATTCGGGTTTTTTATGGCCCGCCATTCTGGTAGGCGCCGAATTTGGTGAGACATCACGGAGTTTTTCCTAAATGAGAAGCAGGCGCCGAAGGCGGCAGTAGAGAGGGTGCAGTAAGCAAGAGACGAAGCCTACTGGCGTCTCCGCTTTCGCCATCAACTTCCAAGCGGTCACCGAAGTCGGTTGTCAAGCATGCGTTGAGTGCTCGTCAAGCTTAACGAGTTCGGTAGATGGCGAGCGAATCAAACAGGGGGCAGAAGCCCCCTTGTATTATCCAGTAAAACTTATTTTATGCATACTTCCATAAACCATATTTTACTTTAATGTAACGTTCACTATGAATGATGCGATATTAATTTAACATACTGGAGCAACGAAAAATCGGTTGGTGAATTTAATTACTGTATAATGCAAGAACCCAAATTTTAAACATTCAGCCATTGATGCGACATTAGAAAATTACAAAATTTAGTACTATTTAGGATCATTCATAAATAATGTCATGCTCCGAGGGGGGAGGGGAGGGTGTAACAAGAAGTGTGACATCCCTGCTTATGCAACGTAGCGTGACATGGGACAAGGGGAGGGGGTTCCGTTGTAGTGTGACATTTTGTGACAAAGAGGGAGGGGATCAAATATGTGGGAAACAAGCTTGACATCATTTATGAACGGTCCCTTAGCTGTAACGAGTTCTAAATTTATGGGCTTGAGAAGCTCAAATTATTATGATTTTCTAATAAAAAAAAAAGACAACACAATTTATAGAGTAGCATCGTATTTTAATGGAAATGCAATGTGTAATGAGGAAAAATAATTTATAGTTCTACATGCATGTCTCCTTTTTAAAGTGGATTAACTCAGTAAATCTTTCGGTTTGCCACTTATACAACTGAAAATTATTAAATTTAAGACATAATGGAAATAATTATTACAGATTTGCGTGATAGTGCTTCAGTTGCAGGAAAAACCGAAGTATTATGCATTTCTGGAGGAAAATTAATCACGTACATTACGCGAAAGAACCCAAGTTGGGTAATTATCTTTCACCGAGTAATTTTCTTAATTTCCCATAAAACGATATTATAATATCTGATGCACAACTATAAAGCAAATCGTGACAGTATTAAAATAAATTATTTTCTCCAACTTGTCCCTTCCCAAACCGGAGTTAACTGAAATATGCGTTTTTATTTAGATATTATTGTTCATTGATTCGTGACTGAAAACCTAATGTGTTATTTGCACGATACATAAGTAAGATACACTTCGGGACATTTTTTTTTCAGGAAAAATAATTTTTGTCTGCAATGTTTTTAAACATTATTTGCTGTTAGATGTTTAGGTTAGCTCTTTCAATTGAAACAAAAAGCTCATTCCTTCACCCATTCATTAATTCATTTATTCACTCATTCATGTATTTATTCACTAATTTACTTATTTTTTCATTAATTAATTCCTTTATTCACTCGTTTATTTCTTTTCATCATTAATTCACTCATTTGTTCATCCATTCTTTCACTTATTCATTTAATCACTCATTAATTTAAAAATTTTCTTGAAAATCCCGATCAAAAAATTTCATTGGAAAATAGGCTCGATAGTTCTCTATGAAGTTTGTATCTGTACATGCTCAACGATTAAGGAGCTTTCCGATAAAGTTTGTTCCAATCAAATCGGTCCGTTAGATCAGGATTTATATAGGATTGAAATTTCAACGTAATCGTTATGTTAATTTTTTTGAACTGTTCAAAAATAAACAAAAATTGTTCAAATTAATATTTCACGCCAAGACCTTCCAATAAGCTTGTTCATTGGAACTTGGATCTTGTACTCAGAGTTTACACAATTTGCTTCATTTTCGCCCATAGGCGCTAATGTTAAATTTTTTTGAATTGTTCAAAATTGAACGAAAAATGTCCTCGCCGAGATCTTTCGAATGCAAAAAGAATTTTTCGAATCGGACAATTCGCTCTATTAGGGGTGGGGAACAGACAGACCGACAGACCGATCGACACACAAATTCCCCCATCTCAAAACCCTAATTTCATTTTTTTTCATTTTTCAATCTTTATTTATTTACCTAACTTATTTTTGACTTTTCTTGATTTCTAATGATATTTTCACGATACCATTAAGCCTTCTTTCATGATTTATTATTATTTTTTAAACTTTTATGGGAAAGTAGGCTAAAAACGGAAAAAAACTGAAGGATTATTTCCCATAAAACATTTGGAATGATATAAGAAAAATGGTGAAAAATGATTTGTGCTAAAATATGAGTACAAGGAAAAACAACTTAAATAAATCACAGATTTTTAAAACAATAAAGCAAATAGCTATTTCGTGGCTGCAATAGAGCATGCTGAATGAGGAGAGAGGATCTTTTGTAGTCTCTAAATAGCTTTTTGCATTATTATTTTGACATTTTGTGCTTTATTTACATTGTTCTCTTCCTTCTACTCATGTTTAATAAAAGTTTAGATGCATCGAAAAAATGATAATTTTGTGTATATGAGCACTTGTATCGGAAGGAACTCTGGGGTAAAAAGAAAAATATATTTAAATTACCACATCAAATTTCTTTATTTAACACTACATGTTGATTTTTTGTTTTTAGGTAATAAAATGCAGAAAAATATCCTTCTAGAGAAAGAGCTGTTGAAAAATACTTCTAGTTACGTTTTATTGATGATCTAAAGATTTCAGAATCTTAGAAACACAAAATTCCACTCGGCTCCATCCATTTCGCTCTTTCCAACCATTTTTGAAAATCGAGAAGGCTATTTATAATTCTCCATTCGAAAGGCGTTTAAATTGAATTCCATGGCTATTTCCCTGAAAACATCGATTTACAAACAATTTTTCTTTTAAGAGAGAACATTACACAACTAAAAGTTGAGTTATACCTTTAAACGAAACACTTTACATGATAACTGACGGTTCCATTTTCGAATCCAAACTAAGCCGCAATCTTTTAAATATTAATTTATGTGATTTCTGTTAATATTGACCGGAAAAAAACTTGTTTCCCTTCCTTTTTTATTTATTTTTAATTTTTTTTCCCTAAAGCTGTTGATCATCGTTTACCTTCAATAAGAATGGTTCTTACCATTGAAATATAACATAGCTATGATGTAGTGGTTTAAAAATACTTACAACAGCATTAAATAATTATTTGTTTTATGGAAAATGTTGACGAATTAATTAATATTTTCTTTGCTGTCGATAGTTACAGTAAAACCTGTAAAGTTGACAACTTTTTGGAGTTGGCGATCTAAGTTGACCGCTTTTGTCAGGAACGGAATTAGCTCTATATTATTTAATGTAGGGATACCTTTGTAACTTTACCACCTAAGTTAACCACCTGTCTATATTGACCACTTATGTACACCAAATTTGGGTGGGTGTATTATAAAAAACCCTTTGTAAGTTGACCGCCTAACTATTTTTAAACATTTATTGGTTTACCTATTTTCGCAAAGGTAAAAAAACCTAAAATAACTTCTACAGGATATTTTTATGCCATAATGTTAGATCAGTATTTGTCTGGGTGGATGAAACATCAATATAAAGTTTGCCTAAACCTCTGGTGAGGGTTAACCATACGGGAAAACTACTATGAACATTCTTTTGTTCTTCAAATAAGTTTCTTCGGGATTGATCTAGCCATTTTGCAGAATTATGTATTTTTAGGGCTTCTTTACCGTAAAATAAGTAACTTACATAATTAATAACATATTTATCTTTATTTTAACTAAGTGCTTTAAATTTAAGGTTGTATAGGATACATTGTAAGTTATTCAGATTAAATTTATCTAATGATATTTTAGATATTTGTGAAAAAAAAGCTAATTACTAATTTTAAAGTAACGTTAATACATGAAACTATATTTTAATTAGTTACAAATTAATAAACGCACACTGTTAGAAATGACCAAAAAATCTCCACCCACTATAAGTTGACCACCTGTCTTTGACCTTTAAAGTGCTGCACCGCAAGTGGTCAATTTACACAGGTTTCCTTAATACCCAATTGATAATCACAAGTAATTCAATTTAAAATTTTTAGCTTTTGTGCCCCTTCTAAATTCCTCTTCTATTGTCTGTATAGTTTACGTATTATTTGTATACCTACTATTTGCAATTTACTTATTTGGCGAGATTTTTTTTTTTTTTTCACAAAAGATGACACCCGACATTCTCTTACACCGGAACACTATTACCGGCATCAAATATATTCTTGCTTTTCGCCAGATATATATTATTTCTAGAGAACTCAAAGAACTCTAATGTTGAATATCTTTTCAGAAGCAAGTCTGAGGAAGTACAAAAATAGTTGTGCTTATGCAAAAATATATTTAATAAAGCACTGAGCCCATTTTTCAAAAACATCACGGTATTGAAGAACAACTCTTAAAATAGATCATGCACTAAACATACTGAACTTTAAGTATGAAATTTGTTTCACTCTTCCTTTGTTTAAGAGAAGAAACTAACTTTCAAATCCTGAGAAGCGTAATACTTTCCTTGAAACAAATCTGTAGTCGGATCAAATAAAGTGTCCAAACAATTTAGCTTCTCCGAGCATATTTCACGACTTATTAATTGAATCAATAAATTAGCTAGTCTTTTGTAAGTGGAATATTTTCTCCTTTTATGCTAAGGAGAATTAAGTAATGAACCCCCAAAATAGAAGACTTCTTCTGTAATCTTTTAAAACGTATCTAAAATATTATTTGTAAGTAATTACATTGCACCAAAATTTCTGAAACACAATCTTAAAAAAAAAAAAAAAAAAAAAGGTTAGTATATTAATTATTAAATTGAAGCTTGCTGTAAAGTATGCAGTTTTACAATGAGTTTAGAAAGGCACACAATTTCCTTTTAAAATGTTATAAGTTTAACTAAAATGCGTCCTTATTCAAAAGTTTATAATAAAATATGAATTATAGTTCTTTTTGGAACTTGGTACATTGTCCTTTGCAAAGTTTCAAGTCGTACGGTAAAAAACCGTTGCGACTACGAATTTAGTTTCTTAAAATATTTTTTAGAAAAAAAAATCCGTTGACAAATATAGTTTATGAGAATAATATTTTTTCCTTCACCAAGTATCGTTAAATTTAGTGCTTTTATTATGTAAATACAATAGCTTCAAATAACAGAATTCATAATAGAATCCGAGAAATTTCCAAAACATGCAGTTACAGTAACAAAGCAATTATCTTGTGAAACATTTGTAGCACGTGAAAATGAATTATTCGAATGTATTGTGTAATTATATTCATTAGACAAATATGCAGAAAAATATTTTTAAAAAAATTAAATGGACTCTCGAAAACCTACGCTTTAATGCACCCTAAAGCAAGTTAGCATTAATTTCCCGGAATAACAGTTTCAAATATACTCCATTCTTTGTATAAGCGACCAAATAAATTAATCTAATTAATGAATGCACACGTATTCTATACTTCTCTACAAGAACGGTAAAATTTTGAATATTTTTTGGGTATACTGTGCTAAACGGTTAGGAAACCTACTTATTTAATTGGAGATAAAACGGGCTAAATAATTTGATAAAGAAAAGCGTTTATATTATAGTCATGCATCATCCAGAGAAATGAGGAAAAATATAAAAATTCTTCCTTGCAATATTTAATGTTGAAATAACTAAGACTTCCACTTGCAGTCAAATAACAGACATTTGAGTTTTACTCCATACCGTTTTTACATTTTTCGCAGAGTATCTTCAAGTCAGAAGATGACATTTTCCTCTGGTACTAATGAGAAATTGATGGCTCGATGAATGAATGCTACACCACTCCCCTCTTATACGAGTTCTGTATTTTCCTGCTTTGGAGAAGAATGCGAGCATGGCTCCCTTTGGTGTGTAGATATTTTAGTTTCAAAAAAGAAGTTCTTAGTTTTTTAGAAGTTTAGTGACATCTATTCAAAATGATGATTTATGATTCCTAATCCATCTTGTATCTATTCTGCCCTTCAAATAGTTGAACATCGTTTCAACATTACTCAAGTAGAAAACGCCGACCTTGTTCCTTTTTATTCATGTATTTCACCGTAAAACTAAAATTAACTCACTTTTGGGTACGGAAAATAAATTGAAATATTTCCTTAAAAATGCAGTTATATATATGTATATCTATTGCATCACCAAGTGAAATTAGTTTAAAGTTTCTATATGGCATTTTTATAATTGAAAAACATTTGAAAATTACTTCACAACTTTTCATACTTGTTATAAATTTCAAAATTGCTCACATTTTTATTATACTGATAGTATTATTTTTATTCAAACTTTTATGGTATGTGAACATTTCTTGGTTTATTTCTATTGCTGTTGTTGCTCTAATATCATTACTTTAAAAATAATATGCAATATACTTTTAGGAACCTTACCCTCTTTAGCAAATATAGAATATTAAGAACACAATTATGCATTTTGCCTAAGAGAACCTCAATCATTATACAACTGCCAGAAGAATCAATAGCATTTTTCTGAATTGCGGCACAGAGACATATTTAATTTAGAAAGAATGAAGCAATTTAGCTTTTAGATCAATTTTTAATTAAAAAACAAATATTTTTTAAATGCAAATATTAAGAGACTGAATACACTGGGCGGTTGTCAAGTAAAAAATATCAAAATGCCCACATAATAATATGAAGAGTTACACTTCCTAGGACCTTACTTTTATCAGTGCTATATCTCTCTCTCTCTTTCTCTCTCTCTCTCTCTCTCTCTCTCTATATATATATATATAATATATATATATATATATATATATATATATATATATATATATATATTGAGATAGATAAATATATAGATAGATAGATGCATATATGTGTGTATGTATAATTCCGCATGCAACTATACTGATTACACAGACAGCGCAGTCCGCAGTTGTGCATTAGGGAAAAAAATGATAAACAGATGCAGTGCGTAATTCCAGTCCATATATAATTGTTTATAATGCCAAACAAGTTGTTTGTCATCATAAAAAATGAAGAAATCGTTTTTTGTAAACGAATATATCATGTAGAACATAAAGTATTCGGGTAAAGCAGATGATATGTAAGTAGAAAATAAAAAGCCCAAGTTATTGTACTGTAAATGTAAATGATGTTGTTTAACTATATTATTTCGCTTGAAATATAAGTGTATTCCGACAGACATCACACCTGTTTATGTATTTCTATCGAAGTACATTTCCTAAGATTAGTGCTATAATTATCTTTAATAAAGCAGATGTTTTTTGATAAATATTTTATAAGTGTTTTTCAAAGCACTTTCGCATTAGCAAGTAAATCCTGCAATACTGTATCGGTAGAAATAACCGCTTCAGTACTGTTTCTTTTATTGTAAAATAATAACATGCATAAATTGCATCTTAAAAATAAATAACATGCATTTTCACGTTAACTAGGAATTACTTTTGTGTACTAACTAAAACAATAAATCTCATCTATAGAGCGAAGTGTTTTAAAGTTTAATCCGAACAAATAGAAGAGCTACTCTTTTGAAATTCTCTTTGATGAAATATGCATTCACAAGAAAATTCTATCTAAAATCTGCTGCTTTTATTACTTTCTCAAGAGCAGACTTATCTCATTCAAGCAACCCAAGAAACATGTTTCACCCTTTCTAAACCATAAACGACTGGAGAAAAGTTTGTTTCATGCATTTTAATAAAGTAATCTGGAAATTTAAGAAGAAAAAATCTTTTGTAAGTGCAAGTAGATTAAATGAAAGAAACTACGCTGCAAATGGAAAGATTTCGGAATAATTTATATTGTGCTCTTATAATAAATTTTTAGCTAACTTTAAGGTAATGCACAAAATTTAATAAACTTTTAAAGTGCATTCAAAGGAAGATATTTTTCCTACCGTTGTACTTTATTTATAAAGTAAGGTTGCTATAAATGAATATACGCAGTACGAAGTCTATAATAGGTATACTTTCATAAATAACGATGTCTAGTTATAATATATTTTAGTATTTTTCATACGCGGGACACGTTTAGTACGAAGTAACTTAATATCCGTTTTTTAGCCTACTTTCTCGTAAAAGTAAAAAAATATATATATTAAAGCATGAAAGAAATCTTAATGTACCGAAACAGTATCGTTAAATATGAAGAGAAGTCAAGAATAAGTGAAATAATTAAATAAAGATTGAAAAATAAAAAATTTGAAAGTAGGGTTTTGAGATGGGGGGGGGGGAAGTGTGTCGTTCGGTCTGTCGGTCTGTCTGTCTGTTGGTCTGTCGGTCTGTCGGTCTGTCTGTCTGTCTGTCGGTCTGTCTGTCTGTCTGTCGGTCTGTCGGTCAGTCCCCCCCTAATAACTTTTGAACGAATAGTCCGATTCAAAAAATTATTTTTGCATTCGAAAGATCTCGGCGAGGACATCTCATTTCCATATTTTACTTTTGATACTACTGATTTGAGCAATATTTCGTTCAATTTTGAACAGTTCAAAAAATTTTAACATTAGCGCCTATGGGCAAAAGTGAAGCAAATTATGTAAACTCTGGGCATAAGAGTCGAGTTTTTATGAACAAGATTATTGAAAAGTTCTCGAAGGAAAATATTTTTTGAGTTGAACAATTTTTGTTCATTTTTGAACAGTTCAAAAAAATTAACGGTACTTTTTCCTTTATCCCGGCGCAGGCGATAAAGTCGCCAATAATGATGCAACCAACGCCAAACGGAATGCCTCCGCTGGTAACCGTTTGCGTGTTTTGTTGCCTTGGCGAGATTTGCGCCGGGATAAAGAAATTCATTTTGAAACAGTTCTCAAAAAAAAAAAAAAAAAAAAAGATTAACATTAGCGCCTATGGGGAAATTTCAATCCTTTATAAATCATGATCTAACAGACAAATTTGCTTGGAACAAAATTTATTGGAAAGATGTTTGGCCGTAGAACATGTACAGATACGAAGTTCAACCAGAACGGAACGAGCCTATTTTCTTATGAAATTTTTTGATCGGGATTTGTAACAATATTTTCGAATGAATGAATGATTAAATGAATGAGGGAATAAATCAGTGAATAAATACATAAATGAGAAAAATGAATGAGTAAATAAACAAATGACTGAATAAATGAAAGAATGAGTGAATGAATATGTATTAACCGTTGAAAAAGGTATATTTGAAGTAATTAAGAACTAAAGTTAAATGAGGAAGAGAGAGAGAGAGTTAGCTAGATTAGAAATTTCAAGTTGAAGAATACGGGAAAGTAGGCTCGTGTAGTTCTAGGCGGAACTTCTTGTTATTTTTGTGTTAACATTTAGTAGTTTAGTTTATGTATTCATTTATTCATTTTTCACCAAAAATATTTTGCCGAGTGTTAATGCAACCCAAAATTTTATATACTATTTTGGGCTGCATTAATAGAAAAGAAAAATGACTTATCTTCTACCTAGAAATGTGTTCGACTTCCACATATATAGTATTGGAAAAATAAGTAGGGTCAGTTGGGGTAATTGTAAACGCTTTTTCAATGTTTTAACTTTTGATCCTTCCTTACGTCTTGAATGAATTCAGAAATAAAATTGTGAGCATTGTAGCTACTACTGTACTTCTTGTGAGTAAGTGTGTGCAAAAAATTTGACTTTATGACTATTTGTTAGCGAATGAGCTCGTGTTTACAATTACCCCAGTGTGTTTACAATTACCGCAGAGACCTGGGGTAATTGTAAGCAGTGATTTATTTTCGAATAAGGTGGATTCAAATGGATAATTGTTTCATACACAGTCTGCTTGAAGGCTTAAGAAGTTCCGGAGCAATGGTTCTCAATCTGCGGCCAACAGGCCGCATGTGGTCCGTTGAGTGATATTATGAGTCGGCTGAGTTCATATAACGAGAAATATTTTGCGAAAAATCAAGTAATGCTGCAAATTTATGTAAAATCTGTCCCGCAGTGGATCAGTCGGTTAAGCTCGGATCCTACAAAACACCAAAAGTGAAGAACAACTGGCCGGGTTCAACGCGCACGTAAAATACAAATCGTCGCTTCAAATGTCCTCCAAGTTAGAAATAATTTCCGTTGAGGGAACATCCTAGGTGACGATCTCTCATCTGGGAGCCGGTTCAAAATCATTAAGCCCCTCTGAGCCAAGTGTACTTTATTCTAGCGGAGCTCATTAATAATCAGTAGAAGCTTCCATAATTCATGGTCCCCCTGCAAGGGGGGCTTGGATTTCCAAATGGCATTAACAACCACATCAACAGTTATGTAAAATAGACACAAAAGTGTAATTTACATCAAATTATAATACTTATTTTCCCTCCAAAATATTGGAAATAGGATAAATTTAAGTGTTTACAATTACCCCAGAGTACGAAATATATGGTAAAAGTAAACACCTAACTTGCACATGAAAAATAACTGGGATGATTAAATTCATAACTTAATGTTTTCAGCAACATTCCATATGACAAATAAAAATGGTTGAAACCACTTACATCGCTTTTGTAGATGAGCTGGAGAGGAAAATGTAAGATCACTAAATTTTGTTAAACAACTTTTTTCACTGTGCCATTTTCAAACAATAGTGACGCCTCCACAGCTGTTTCGAAACTTACGAAACTGTTTCAATGTCTTCCCTATGCTGCCAGTTTATCACTCACAAGCAGTTAAGTTTTCAAAACCACCACAAGTGCAGTTATGGAGCTTGTTTACAATTATCCCATGTTTACAATTACCCCAACTGACGCTACTTGAATCAAACAGTTAATTGCACAAAATATCATATGCTCTTTACCAAGAACAGGAATCGTGTGATATTCTTCACAAATACTCTACTTCTATCACAAATCACAGCATAGGTCCACTGAATGACTGCAAACTCATGCGACTGATTTGTCAACCCTGCCCCCTTGTGCAAACAAATATTTATATATATATATATATATGTATAGTGGTCAGTATCCATGCAGGTCAAGGGGGAGACCTGGTTTTGATTCCCCGTCGGGGAGTCATCCTTCCACCCCTATCAAGTGTCATCTTGACAGCAAACTGGAGCAGAATTAACTTGTTAATACTTCTAAATTGTCAGACCTTTGTTTTTAATGTTAAAACAAGCGTCCTGTCAGCAGCTCCAGAATGGACAGATATTACTTTGCCAAGAGTCCAGGAACCAAGAGGACCAGAGTCTTTAATGAGAACCACTTCTTCCTTGAGATTTTGTTCGGGTACGCGCCACTTTGCACGTGGCTGTAAAGTGGAAAGGTAGTCCCGTTTCCCGGTTCGAAGTTTCCGATTTCTTCAGCCGAATCTTAATGTTAGCATTAAACGAAACTTGCAATGAATTATGAGAGTTTTCTTGTACTAAAATAATTCTTTTGCTTGCAAATACGACGTGAAAAATCATTAGTGCATCTTCTAGCATTATTATTCGTAAAACATAAAAAAAAAAACATAAATCAATTTTATACACAAAATATGTTACAGAGCATGCAATGAAGAATTTGGCATTTTCGAGAGAAATGCTGATAAAATAGGAATATGCAGGCTAGTTAACATGGGTAAAGCATAGCTCGTGCACATAGCACGTAATCCCTTCTGTGAAATTTAGATCTTATTTTAAGAATTTTACGATACATAATGATCAAACAATCTTCCCTTTTACGCCATTTATTGCTGATCCTCTAAATGCATGTGATGAAATTTTTACTGGAAAGTGAAATGAAGTATGCATTTTATGTGGTTAAAGTTAAAAATCATTACGTCTTATATTGCTCTAGGAATTTGAAAAAAAGAAGAAAAATAATCCTGAAATTGAAAGTGTCCCATGACTTTCGGCTATGTAGTGTACGCATTCTAACTCTTTGAACTTCATTGTTTAGTTTTTGAAACTACTATAGCCGTAACGTTTCAAGCAATTTACAAGTTTTTTATCTAAAACAAAAAACATTTTAATATGGACTGCGTGTAAATTGTGTGTGAACAAATGATCAAAACAAATATTTGAAGCCACGCTACGGATATTGATCAAATTTTAGATACTTAAATTTTTAATTTTTCAATCTTTGCTCCTCTGTATTAAAACATCATAGTGTATACGTTGTATGTCACTAGATTGAAAATCATATTTGAAAGGAATTTTGAAAGAGGCAAAAGCAATTCAATTTTGCAACAAGATTTTCTATAAAAGTTAAATTGAGTCTTGAGCTGCAAATTGCAAAAGATCGGAAAACCATGTTTCTCAAGAGAGCAGGCAGAAGTTAGTATTTCCTCTTCAAAACATTAATCTTTCAGATAAGTGGAAATACCAGAGGCCACATAACTTTTCACTGTGAAATATTTTGAAGAAAATGAGCCATGTTAGGGTTTTAAAGCAAAGGCTTGGACTTGAGAGAGGAAATTTTGCTTTTAGGTGTTTTAAGATTTTGCTAAAACTTAAACTCTAGATACTTCTTTGCTATGCATATATGCTAAGTACAATTGCTTTTTTAAAGAAATAGGCTGCAATTTGTTATCTAAGTATTTTTTCTTAGAATACCGAATAAAATGATCTGTCCTGAACCTTAATTTTCAAAATAAATACTCACATATAAGTTTCCCAAAGGGAAAAGTTGCATAATAAATAAATAAAAAAAGTGCCAAATTCAAAAAAAAAATATTAATATATGAGCAACAAAACAGAAGAAATTGTTTTTTTTTTAAATGCTATTTAACGGATGTTTTTTTAAATGATCAATTGTGTATGTTCTTACGCTTTAGACCATATGGAGACACTTAAGAACAGACTCGATCCTACCTTTGACATTGAGCAAGTGGCGCTGATGCTAGATGAGTTAACTAATCACTATTAAGCGTCTAGTGAAGTAATGAAATATTAATTGAAGATGTAATTTAAAGATTTGTTTTCCCCTTTATAAGAGGTGTATGGAAATAGTTTAATAACATTATACTTTCTTAAATAGAGAGCAACGAATCTATTTATTTTTTGTTATGTATCCTTTTCTTTAGCTTATTTATTAACTAAAATCGAAGAATGTTCAAAAAGTTTTATTTTCGTAAAATCAGAGTTACTTTTCAACAAGCGAAATAATTGAAGGAAAACATTTCTTTTACAAACTTTTAAAAATAATTTCAACCAATTTCTTCACCCGTCATAAAACTGAACTTGTTAAGATAGTTCGATCCCCTCCCCCCCCCCTCAAACAAAAACGATAAACACAGGAGTTGTTTTTTCACATAGCAAACAAGAAAGATATATTTTTCATTCTTATTACTAGTAGATTTTTTGCTGCCTCTAAAGTTGTTTTATATATTTTTTTTAATTTATGGTTATCGATCCAATTTTATTTCAGTACGCTCTACTAGCATTTTCATGCTAAACATGTTTATGCAAATGCTCAAATGGTTGGTATGAACTTTTATAACATTTGAAAATTCAGCTGCTTACCTATAGAAATTCTTCTTCTTTGTATGGGAAATATTACCATGTCTTTAGCATACTAGGCGTAACATGAGAAACTTTTGCAACATCTGGCTTTTTAAAATGCATTTTTTAAATTGCAACAAAATATACTCCCCGCGCTTTTTTGTATTGTACAAAGAAGATGCTTTTTTCTACATCAGAAAGAGCGAATACTTTTAAGTGAAATTATTTACTTATTTAAATTTTTATTATTTTTATTTTTATTTATTTTATTATTAATATTTTTATTATTATTATTTTGAGAGCAAGAAGAGAAGAATGAAAACTACATTTGTGCTGTGTTATTTACAATTGGAAAAAAATATTGCAATTTATGATTTAGAAAAAACCGAGTCCATTTACGTCAAGTGTTAACAATAAATAAATACCTATTTTAAGCATTCTGCAGTTTCTCAGATTGCTTCATGGAAATTCCCCCTCATTCGAATCTCTCTCTCTCTACATATATATATATATATATATATAAAATACATATACTAGTCCACGTTAAGTGAAATATATATATGTATGTATGTATATATTATATATATATGCATATTATTATATAATTAGTATTAAATTAAGTTAAAATCATAAAATACAACTCAAAAAGTGGAAAGCACTCAATTCTATTTAAGGGCCGAAGAAGCTTAGAATTCAAGAACGACTATAAGTAAGAAACGTTCACTTAAAGTATAATAATAATGAATGAATGAATATTTTATTGGGGAACTTTTCAATGGCCGACACCAGTTTATATAATTACAGAAACTAACTCAAAAAGTTTAAAGTTTTTATTTCTCTTAAAGATATGTAGGGGGGGCGGGACAGCCCAAATGCTTATTTATTGCTCAATTGCTGCTTTGCTAGAATTACTGAACGTTTTTCTATTCGATTCAGTTGAAGAAAGTGCCGTCCATTTCACGAAAGCAAGACTGAATTTTGGGAATCTAAGAAAAGTTTAGAAGGGCTGCCGGATTTTCATTTTAGTTAATACAACAAAAACTGCAACTACGACCTCTATATGAACCATAAACTGGAAGAGTTTATTATTATTTGCTCAATATATTAATAAAATCATAAGTATATATTTCTGCTAAAGATATTTATGGGTAACAGCTTAAAGGGTTAGTTGTTGTTCAAATGTTGCTTTGTTAAAATTACTGCATGTCTTTATATTAGATTCAGTTGAAGGAAGTGCCGTATATTTCACTAAATCAAGACTGAATTTTGGGAATCTAAGAAAAGGTTAAAGATGCTGCCTGCATTTTTTTATTAATGCTGCCAAAAATTGCAACTACGACCTTTATATTAGTAGAATAATTTAGTCTTATTTGCTCAGTGTATTATCAAATTTTAAGTAATATTTCTGTTAAAGATATTCGTAGGTAACAGTCCAAATGCTTATTTACTGTTTAATTGCTGCTTTGGTAAATGTACTTCATGTTTTTCTATTAGATTCAGTTGAAGGATGTGCCGTATATTTCACGAAAGCAAGACTGAATTTTGGGAATCTAAGAAAAGTTTAGAAATGCTGCCTGCCTCTCGTCGTCATTTTCAGTGATTGACGAGCATATAATAACTCGGTTCCGGGACTAATGGATTGCATTTTGCAATAATAAACTCCCGTCGCACTTCATCCCACGCAAGATTGATTGCCTAAATGACTTTTGACCGCTGCTGGTAATAACTCAATGTTAGAAATTATGTCAGGTTAAGTTCCTATCGATTAAGGGTGGTTTAAATCATTTTGTCTGAAAAAAAAACTATCCAGTTAAATCTTTTAGGATTGTGAAGGTTAGCGTTTTTGATGTAAATGTGAATGAATGACTTTGAAAAGTTCTATTAATTGTATATATTTATTATTTGATTTTTAAACTCATATCATTTATACAAAGCGTGTAAAATTATGTAGCAAATCGCCCCACTGTTTCATAATATAACCCGCGATTGCAAATAATGTCATTATTGAAATTCTGCATTTCAAAAAATTCAATTTTTTAAATTTCATTTATATGCAAATAGAAGAAAACTAAAGAAACCAAAAACTTCAAAACCGAGTTAGATACCTTATAAACAATTGGATCTTGCATCGATTAGGAAAATTTATTACCTTGTTATAGTTTACTTTGAAACATTTGTAATAGTTTGACAGGTCTTGCTATACAAGGGCTACGTCGACAATTAAACAGTTGTAGTCAAGAGGAATGATGGCACTGAATGTATAACTTATGATTAAACGCGATTTAATCGTTTTTAACCATTTATGACGCATGACTTAAGGTTGAAAAATGACAAACTCACCAACTCATTTTACATCTACTTCTTTAGTTTTTCCTCTCACGTAATTGCAATTTCTTCTTTTATATCATGTGCGCTTTTAATTTCAGAGCAAAATTTTTTCTGTTTCTTTAATTGAAATAAATATAAGTAACATGTTGTCAATATTTGCAAACATGTAATAACTTAAATAATGATTTCAATACCGCATGCGCCAAGTGTTAAGGGAGAGAGGAATTCCATTTTTATCATGGGGCTCTGTCATGTATATTGAAACAATGAGGCAGTTGTACCGAAGACTTATCTTTTTCCCATTATGATTCTAGAGTAGTATTTCCCAAACTATGGGTAGCGACCCACTGGTGGTTCACGAGCGAATATTGAGTGGGCCCTCGCCACTGCACACATGAATTAAAAAAATAGAAAGTCAGCGATTAAAAGTAACTAAAGTTGAGGTTGATGCTAAAACTCTAATGAATAGAAATAAGAAACAAATACATGCTTCCTATTGAAATAACTTAACCCTTTAGAAGGCGGTGGTAAGTATAGCTACCACTAAATTCATGAACTTATAAACGTTTGCAATAAGGTACTTTACCCCTCTGGTTGTCAGAAATTTGTAAAGACTGTGGAAAGTATATTTACTACGAAATACATAATTCTTTTAATGTTTTTAAGCATCTTCTCCCCTTCCCCCCAAAAGGGGTGGAGTAAAAATCATGTAATTTACTCAATGACCTATATGATTTGCTTCTTTAAAAACTAGTCTAAATTCGAAAATTATTTCAATATTCCACTACTAGAAGAAAGTGGCCTTATAAAGGGTTAAAAGGCAAAGTTAAAAAAAAGCTTGCAGCTGTAGGTATTTAGGTAATAAAAAAATATTTTAGTTGTTTCTTATTTCAAGAGTATTTCATTCATATTGGTAACAATATTTTCTTTTTGTCAATTAGAACAAATAAGACAGCATTAAGTAGTTCCACAACTCTTCACTAGGGGATCTGATCATTACCAATATTTATGCCCTTTCTCTAATAAGAAAGCTAAGAGGTGGGTCCCAAGATTTGAAATTTTTGTTAGATGGGTGGCAGTCATCTCAACTTTGGGAACCATTGGCTAGAAGAAAAAAAAAAACAATTTCCGACAAATCGGAACATTTTTAAAAAAACTTTATTTGGCTTTCGTGCTCTTCATACTTTTGAAAGCGTTTTTACTACTATAAACATTTTGTTTATTTTATTCAGCTTCTTTTTTTCATTCATTCTAAAAGAAAATTTTTAGCCTACTTCCCCGTAAAATTAAATATATTTACGCCCTATTGTCCGATTCGAAAGATTTTCTTTGCATTCGAAAAATCTCGGTAAGGACATCTCATTTCCTTTTTTTTTTTTTTTTTTGATTTGCTGAATCATCCGTCTAATTTTGAACAGTTCAAAAAATCTTAACATTAGCGCCCAAGGGCAAAAATGAAGCAAATTATGTAAATTTTGGGCAAAAGATCCAAGTTCTTATGAACAAGCTTATTGAAAGAAGCTCTCGACGTAATATATTTTTTGATTTGAACAATTTTTGTTAATTTCTGAACCGAAAAGAATAACTTAGCTCCTACAGGGTAATTTCAAAATTATATAAATCCTGATCTAACAAACAGATTAGCTAAGAGCAAACTTTATCGGAAGGATCTTTTGGAGGTAGAGCCTGTACAGATGCGAAGTTCATGCAAAACTAAATGAGCCGATTTTCCTTTGAAATGCTTTGATCTGGAATTTTAAGGATATTTCTTAATGAAAGAATGAATAAAGCAATAAGTGAATAAATGAATAGCTATTAACCGTTGGAAAAGTTATAGTTGAAGTAATTAAGAACTAAAGCTGAATAAGAAAAATAAATAGTTGGATTCTAAATTTGTTAATGGTGCAGGAAAGTAGGCCCGTATAGTTCTAGCTGGAACTTCTTGACCCATAATATTTTAAAGAAATTACTGAGCCATTCTTAGTATTTGTGAATTATCCATTTTTGAGAAAAAAAAATCTCATCTGAAGGAAAAAAATGTACAGAACAATATTATATCGCGCATAAAAGGTTAAACTCTACTAATTATCTTTTCGTTGCCAAACTTCTTTCTTATAGCAGTGAAATATGGATTGTCACCATACTTTTGTTTAACGTCAGAATATGGAAAACTAAATTGGAGCCATTGGAACTGCACAAATGAAATCAATTAAAACAAACATTGAGATAATCCCTCGATAGTGGTGCGTAATTGAAATGACGTTGCACAAACATTGCCTTTCCATTTAATTAACGAGACAAATTTAATTGACTCACACTACTGAATTAATAACAGTCCATTTAATTTGTGATGAAGTGTGCTAATACGTTGCATCGATGATCATAATATCTTAATTTATTTACTAAACTGTTGTTGCGAGAATGACAGAGCAGAGAAGATGATGTAACTTTTCCAACATTGTGTAACCCCCCCAAAAAAATACACGTTTTGTAATCATCAAATTAAATGATGTGTTTTGGAGGGCGGGAAAATAGTGTGTCATGTGTTTTAAGAATTAATGTATTACAAACATACAGAGATATTCTAGATCACAAAATAGCTGGTGCAAAACAAGATGGCTAAGCCATAAATCATCATTAAGCACAAAAAACAGCAGTTAATCAGAGAGGTTCTGTTGATCCTTACGAATGAATAAGTTACATGTTGTTGAATAAGTTACAGAAAGAGGAGTTGCATCCAGGAACGCAATATGCAAATAAGGAATTAATTGTCAATTGTATATGTTTCTTTGTGCTGAAAATAATAGATGCACAGTTAAATCAATAGTAGAAAAAAAAGTTTTTAAAAAGTAGAACTTTTTTACTGCATTTGTGTTTACATAAATATGCGTGTGCAAGTATTGAAATTGAGAATTAATAAATTGAGAGTACTTTTTTTTGTGAACTAAAAGTTCATTATCTGAATATAAAGAGTGCAAATAAACTAGTTATAAACTGAAAAGATATACTCTTGATCGTTTGCGTGGAATCACAATAGGCAGCAGGCATTACTCGATAAATATATTTTCCAAATTTTCAGCAACCAATGTTTCAACATTTATTTTTAGCAACTAATATTTCTACATTTATTTTCTGCCGCAATAAGATCGATTTCTTTTCAAAGCCGTCTAGGTTTCGATGTAAGAAAACTTAAATAACTTTTTAAGGATTGTCAAATACTTTTTTTTGTTTTACTTAATGTGAACTAGATGAATCTAAGAAAATTATACTTCACTGGTCACATCGAATCACTGTTGATCTAAAAAACTGGTTCTCGACCTTTTCCCTTGTGATCCTTTCTAAGATTCGGAAGATAATGATAAACCTTCTTCTGCAGTCGATAAGAACGTGTGCCAAAAGTATAAAATTTGATATCACAATTATCCATGTTGCACAGTAGTTCCTGAAAATATAATTGAAAATTATCTATGTTTAAATGAAAACTAAAGTCACTTTATTCTGATTCTTTTTAGTTATTAATAAGGCAGTGAGCATGTATTCTAAAAAATAATTCTCGAAAATTATTTTTCCGATAATTCAAGAGAGTTGTGGATTTACACGAGAAATATGCGTAAGATTTTGAATCAGTACATCCGAGCAACTTTCGGTTCTACTTTCGGGTTAAATGTACAAAAATCGCAAAATTTGGAAATTTACAACAATATTGAAATTTATATCATTTCTCATTACGATAAAGCAAAAAATTGAAATAAATTAGAATAAATGTTAGAACAAAATTTAAAAATAATGAATCTTCCTTTTTCACTTTGGGGTCTGTACATAAGAAATTAGCCGAAAAAATGCAAAATTTTACGTTTTAGTAAAATTTCCTATTTCTGACTTTCTCTTCCGCTAGCGAGGAAAGAGTGGGAAATAATAGTAGAAACAAAAGTTCCAAGTTTAAAATAAATCAATGAATATCTTTGGATAGCTCTTTGAGATTCAAATTTTGGAAATCAGATAACAGTAGGAATAAATGCATTTAAAATTTTCTAGGTCTGCCTCCTGTGCCAGTCCACAAGCCGACTGGGTGGCGTAGTGGTAAGGCGCAGGCCTCGTGCGCCCAAGGTCGCAGGATCAAACCTGACCCAAGTCGGTGGATTTTCAAGATGCAGAAAATCGACTTGCCCACGTCGTATGATTATGCGGAATGTAAAAAATTCCTTCAGTAGACATTTGGCTTGGATGCTCTCGGCTAATTTAAATTCCCAGTGCAATTTGAATCAATTAGAGCTCAGTTTCCACCATCTAGGGGAAACTGAGCGTCAAACTTCTCTGAGTGGTAATAGCATCCGCCGACAGTGGTGCTACTTGAAAGAATATATGCCGATTTCCTGGGAATGCACTAGGTCTGCAAAATGGTTAGTAACCATATAAAACCCCGTTGGAATAAATAAATAAATAAATAAATGCCAGTCCACAATTTTTACTTATTATCGGGAAAAGAATTTTATTGAAAAAGTCATTTTTACACTCTGTTCTAATGCGTATGTAATTTTTTTTATTTCATTTTTTCTTTACGTTAGCAATTAAATATTCCGTCCTTGCAATATTGTGTTCGCGAACCCCGGGGTGTTAACGAACCACTGAGAAATTTTAATCTAAAAGGTACAACGACCTAATATTACTTTCATAGGCATCATTTTTTTGTAACCTTTAGCTGTAAAATACTTGTCAAGTAAAATACAACACACATTTTAACTATCTTTAACTGTCACATAATTTTATTTTAATGTACACATTTGTTTTAAATAATACGCTCATTAGTGTATTTTAAAACCATAATTATTTTCCCCTTTGTTTTTTATCTTTAGAGATAAATGAAAAATTATCACGTTTTAACCATATATATATAAATTTATTTTCAACTTCGATTTTTTTTCTTTTTCTGTTCTTAATGCAAATAGCTATTACTCGCTTTGCGGGGACGACAGGGTGAAAAAAAAGCCGAGCTTGGGAAGAAAAAGAAAAATTACAATTTGTTCCAACCGTACTCATTTAATCCTTAGATAATGACACGGTATTTCTGCAGTGAAAAAGAAAAGAGATCTCATTTATAAAGACGCACATTTAGAAAAGAAACCAAACCTAATGAACTCCTTTTAGCAGTTTTTATTTCTTCCATGCAGTGAAATGTTTCATTTCTCTTTTCTGAACAACCTCGGATCATGTTATAATTAATATTCCGACTCTTATAACTCACTATTTTAAGTGCGCAATGCATTTATTTTCAGTATAATACGCGTATATTCATACCTAACGATTATGTATTTTAGTACTAACAATGAATTGGTATTAGTTCAGAAAACTAAAATATTTACTATTTTGTGTTTTAGCAAGTAAATGAGATATACAGTGAAACCTGTGTAAGTTGACCACTTGCGGTGCAGCACTTTAGTGGTCAACTCAGACAGGTGGTCAATTTTAATTTGGAGAGGGGGAAGGACTAATTTCGTTCCTACTAAAGTGATCAACTTACAAAGATGGTCAACTTTACAGGTTTTACTATACTACTTTCAAAAGGCACCAATGACACCTTTCAAAAGAAAAATGAATTTTGTTTTTATCTTTAGGAGAAGCTTTACTTAAGAATTCAGGAAGAAAACATTTGTACTTAAACTCAGAGAGTCATTGAACAAATACTTTCTTTTTTCTCTCAGAACTTTTAATTTTGCTATTTTATATTTCTGATTACATTTTCAACAGCATTACTACTTTCTAAAATATACTTCGAGTTTTGCGCATTACTTATACATAACAATAGAATACTTTTTGGACAGGGAAAAGTTCAGATAAAAACTTTTTTATGGTTTTTTATTTCAATTTTTATTTATTTATTGCACTGTGGCTTTTGTTTTGTAGATTCATAATAAAAAAATACACTAATGCTTGCGCTATATAAATAGCGCCGACAACGTTTTTTCAAGAATGAAACGAGAACTGCTTACTTCCGTTTGAAACTCGAAATTTAAAATGTTTTCATTTAAGTTGCGATATACGTATTTTTCTCTTTATTTTTTAAATTCAAACTACAAAAAGTTTTATAGTAAAAATAATATAAATAAAAGCATAAGGTTAATACTATTTGCTCTAAGCTCCTATAACCTATGCCAATTTCTTTGCCAGCGGCTGGTTTGAAGTTACTTTACTCTTGTAAACCGCTTATCTTCTCAATTTTTTTAACACAAGTGTTCCTAAAAAAGCATACTTTTTATTGCATATAATTGAAGTCCTAACTTGGTATAAAAGGAAAATGAAAGAATGTTTTTAAAAATTTCATTCAATTTATACATTTTTCTATTTTATAACTTTGAAACACAAATGCCCCTGAATGACTCTCTTTCAACCTATTAATAATACGGGCAAATAAAAACAAGAAAGGCGGAAATATCAATGCCCGTACGCTGTACGGGCAAACCAGTTAAGGCCATTTTTCGGTAGCCCGTGCGCCGTACGGGTAAACCAGTTAAGGCCATTTTTCGGTAGCCCGTGCGCCGTACGGGTAAACCTGTTAAGGGGTCAATCCCTTAACGCATTTGCCCGTGTCTGACACGGGCAAAAGTCACCGGAAAATTTGCCCATGCCCATGCGTTATTTTAATTCTAATGCTCGTCTGAGATCCGTTCACATTTTGTTTGTATAGTATTTTTCTCTATGTAACTTTTGCACCACCCTCCGCTCCCTAGTCACCCCCCCCCCCCACCTGAAATTGCAAAGAATAACTTAAGACTATATTAGTTTTTCAGAAAAAAACTCATGCTTTAAGGGGTGAGTTAATACTTACTGATTTCTGATATGAATTTTGATTTCGTTGATGTTTAACTTAAATTGATTTGCCTATTCAAATCCGTTACTGGTGAAGTGAGCAAGATATCGTATTCTGCCGACCGATGGTAACAATGTCAATTTAAGGTCAGTCATACAGGTCAGTGGATACAAATTATTACTATGATGTATATTATTTCCTGGTTGATTTTAACTCTAAGGTTATTCACGGTTTGGATGTGATACTATTTATTGAATAACCAGATTTAACTTGAGATTTCAATTTTAAATCACTCACAAAAAAAAAAAAGAAAAGAAACAGCCACAAAATCCTTTTTTTCTAAATACAAACAATGATAATTTGCATCGAATATTCCGATGAAAAATATCTAACTAATCTAACTCTTCATCACCTACAAAAGTGTTTCCCAAGTCTTTAAAAATCTTTTTGTCATGCAGCCTGCTATTTCTTATTCCAATAAATATCTTTCTGTTAACTGAATAAATGTGCAGACTATTTAATTCCAAGATGAAATAGAGAAGCAATACATAAAGAGTTTTTATTTTTACCCTCTTAAAAGAATGTAAACGATTTAGTAGTTCAACACTGTACTTCAAATTCAAAGGTACACTTCTTACTTAATGAAATATGCATTTGCAGGGGTTTCCATTTGAAAAGCCACTTCGTGTGTTAGTGCACTTAAAGCAGATCGTGTTTGGGGAAGTGTGCTGTGAAACTTTTGTTTCTCATTGTCTGACCTTTAAACCAAGCTCTTAATCATTCATTCAGGACTTATATGCTCCTAGCTCATAAATATAAGGGAATTCTTTTGAAGTTGTGGAAAATTTAATAGTAAGAAGTTCCTTCATCTCAGAACTTTTTTCCCGTGTTTATAAAAATGAAAGGGACCACTATTCACATCAATTTTGTTGTTGAATTACAGCTGGCGTCTTTGCTACGTCTCAGATTATTTGATTTTTTTCTAAATATTTTTTTATTTCACAAGTTGTATATTTTTTATGGAAATTTGATGTCAACGTTAAGTTTAGTGAAACATCATGCTTTTCATTTCGCTGCTTATTCCGATGTGTTTCATCTGCAAAGCCATTTTCACTGAAATCCCAACAAAATTTAGAAACAAAGTAGAGAAAAAACTAGCAATTTCATTTTCTAATGCATTTTTTGCATGCAAAAACTTTAAGTAAGATAGCAATGTCATGACATAAAAATGCTATCAGAGTTTCTTAAGAACAAAACAAGGCCCTTCTTTTGTTTTTCCTTTTATTCTCCAAAAAATAATCAGAAGTACATGAACATTTGGAGCAAAATTCTAAATCTAGTTTCACACACAAATTTGTATATTAAAAATACATGACGAAATACAATACAAGCTGATAATTAATTTGTTTAATAATTGAAAACTGAAAACAAATATTTCTCTGCATACATCAGTAGCTTCTATTACTTATGTGTTTCCTGAAATGCAATGTAACCGTTCAGAGTTAAGTACATTTGTCACTGTACCCAATATGATTTTTAATGCATAATCGAATTAAAAATATTTTGTCTACACTCTCGGAAACGAATGCTCCAATCTCACGAAACGTTCGTTGCATTTTGACGAAATGGTTTCGTGAAAAATGCTCCGAGTAAACCTTTCGTCAAATTGCCGAAATTTGTGTTGGAACTTTTTTAAGTCACGTGATTGCGTGAGGAAAGAATCGTTGTAAATGGTGAAATTTTCTTGACGATTGAAGAATCGTCAAAAGTGAGCATTCTATTTCTGAGAGTGGAGGGGAAAAAAAAAAAGACACTGAGATGTTTTGCCTTGTTAATGTTTAAAAAGCAAAATAATATTAAATTGCCAAAAATGTTTTAAGTTACATGGTTTTAATAAATTCAAAACATCGTTGCATTATCCAAACAAAACTATTGTTATAGAAATAAAAATAAAATTTCACGTTAAATTAAAGCACAAAGGAGCATTAAAACGCAGACATATGTTTCGGGATTGCTTGGAATCCCTTTTTCAATGCGACAGGGAGCTTCTAGATGCAAAACATCCAAATGAAGCAGACAAAACAACAAAAACAAAGCTTATATAGCCTAAGAATTAACTGTAAACCAATGAGAATAAAGGCAGTGTGAAGTGGAAGTAGAAGTAGTAGGAAAGGCACCAATAAGAGAGCAACAAACGAATGCAGTTGGAAGTACAGGAAGTAAAAAGGAATATCAATAAAAACAAAGCAAAAAAGACAACAGCATGCATAAAAATGTGAAAATACATGAAAATTGCAAATTAATAAAATAAAATACAAAGAATAAAATGGAAATAAAATAAGTACAGAAAATACCAAAACAAAAAGCAAAACAAAGTACGCATGTAAAAGAGAAGGAGGGGGGGGGGGGAGAGAGAAAAAATTGACGCAAAAAAGGATAACTAACAAGAAAACCAAGAAAGAACAACAAATTAAAGGAACTTATGCCAGACCTGTGAAAATAAGGAGTTGAGGAAGAATCATTAACCAAATTAGAACTATTCCTGTTAATATGATAAGCTTCCCAAAAGTCAAGCTCTAATGGGGAAGAACATTTTTGAATAATTTTCCCAGAATTGAAATCAAAAGAGTAATTCTGATAATTTCCTCAGAGCCAAAACTATTATTTTTCTTCCTAATTAACGTTATAATAAATTATAAAATGGATGGATTTTTGCATTGTCATCGAAGATAAGCTTATGTGCAAAGTTTGAAGATAATTTATGCAGTAATAGTGGTCGAAAACCGCCTAACAAAGTTCCGTGACAAGTCAAGTTAAATAAAACCATGTAACAAACAAAACATAGTTGCATTATCCAAACAAAACTATTGTTGCCAAATGAAAAATGATAATTCTGATAGTTTCCTCAGAGCCAAAACTATTATTTTTCTTCCTAATTAACGTTATAATAAATAATAAAATTAATGGATTATTGCATTGTCATCAAAGATAAGCTTATGTGCAAAATTTGAAGATAATTTATGCAGTAATAGTGGTATATTTATGAAATTTCCCAGATGTAACTATAAAAATTTGAATTTTTACTCGCATCAGAAATAAATTATTTATCATTTATTTTCATTTTATGTCAGTAAACATTTAAATGGCTTTGTTCTTGTAAGCTTTCTCGCAAACAATATGAACATTACTATTATTTACAGGAACATTTTTCTGAACTTTATACAAGTATTCCTTTACGAACAGTCCATTAGCATTATATTATATTTAACTAAGTAGGGTACAAGTATTATTAAATCCGCTAACAATATTGATACCCTAATGCCGTTCGCAAGAGCGTGCGTTTGTGTTTACACTTCAAGTTTATCAAGTAAGACATGCCCTCGTAGTTGCTAGATTATCGAATAATGTAAACATTGCGTTCCTCTAATCATTAGAGAAAGCTCTAGCCTAAATTAAGTTACAAAATTACTACATCGGTTCATAGCAAGCCCTCAATCCTTATGTGTCTTCTACTCAAAGTTAGATACGTCAGCTTTGAGGATTATCAGACTAAGGACAATGGTTGAAGGAAAGCAATATATTTTCGTGTTTAAACATTTATCAAATGTATAAGTAAAAAATTATACAAATATGGCAAGAGTAGTGCTTATTTTACATCTTGTTGAGTTATTCATTCGTACTCGCATTGTATTTCAAATGGTTTTGCTGTGATAATAAAAAAATCACGTAAGCAAGGGCACAGAACATGTGTACAATAATGTGTGTATGTAGTTTTTCTTATTGTTTTAAATGTTTTCAAATTTTAACATTTAAGACAGATATTCGAATGTATACCAACCTAAATAATTACTTGTAAAATGTGTCTTTAGATTTATTTACTGCTTTAAATAATAATTACTATACGTGTTTCACTAAAGTATAACTAGTGACACATAAAGAATATTAACTCTACACTGCACATTTTTTTTTTTTTTTTGCGGTTGTTGTCAATTTTGTGTAAAAAGATGAACCTTGGGCTCAGTTTACAAGATCTAGGGGAGACTATATTAACTAATACAATCGTACATACAGAACAAAACGAAAGAATGCGCCACTTGTTAAAAAGGATACAAAACAAGAGCTTAGTGAACGAAAATAGAGGTGTTGTTTAAAAACAACACGACCCAATGTAGAGTTGTTTTTTTTTTTGGGGGGGGGGGGGTGAAGAAAACACAAAGTCTATACTTAAAATTAAACTAAGCAATATTTATTTGTTGCACAATAACGATACAACATCTCCAAATCTAAAACAAAATTCTGCACTCAGCAATCAAGTAACCAAATCAAACATATATCTACTCTCAGCTACATTTAGAAATCAATTCTTAACCAAATCAAATCTGCTCTGCGGAGGGAAATACTAACTTATATACTATTTTCTGAGCGGCGGAAGTTTCCGCCAAAAGAACCAAATAGGGAGATTTAACAGGGAGTCATTTAATACATTTATCCATTTATTTATTTTTGTCTAAAAAGTCTATCAAACATCTTTAAAAACTTCAAACAGTGCTACAAGATTTTTAGTTTGACTTAAAACAAATACATTGAATGCATTTTAAAGATTATTTTTGAATCCCGTTTTATTTACAAAATTTGTGTTTCAACAGCATAAAACTTCTTATTGTACTTAAGTGCTTTATGACTTTGATATTTTTTGAACAGTAGTAATTTAAATTTTGAGCCTAATATATATATTTTTAACTGTATTTAATGTTTATAAGTTATACATTACGTAACGGTACATTATACAAATACATTACATGACGAAAAAGTCGCAAACTCTACGTGTCCTACCTGTTTTCATTATTATGTTTATGCAAAGTAAAGTACTACCAATTTTTGCAAGGTGATCGATCGAATGAACATTTTTTAAATTATCATAATTTCACTTTTCATGTTATCATTTTCAATTTAGTCGCATTTGGAAAGCATACTAATTAGCATTCCTTAAAACGATTGATTTCCTTCATCCTGAATGTAAAATGTTAAAATTACATTTTACCAACAGCAAAATAAATTGAAATAAATAATTTTAAAATAAGCGTTTTGATAAAAGTGCTTTTCCTTAAAAACGCAAAATTACTGATTAATTTCTGGCGCTGATAAAATATTCTCATCAGATATATAAACTATTTAATTATAACAAAAGTCTCGCGTTGGAAGTGCATACAAATTAAAGGTAAAGTATTTTTTTTCTTGCTAAAACAGGAAAAAATTCTTATTTTAATTTTATGTTTTTATTTATTTTTTTGCGCGAAACCCAATATTTTTTCAAGTTATCGACACCAAAAAGAATCGTATTTGACATAAAATACCAAAACACCTAATTTAAAAACATTACTTCCATATGATGCATTTAAAGTTACATTTCCGCAAAGAAAAAAAATATCTCGTCCTTACATATCGCTTATAGAAACGAACAGTGTCTTATCTGCAAGAAACTTTCTTTTTTTTTTTTGGTTTTTATATCAAAATGTTCAGTTTTTTGCGCTCTTTTTATTGAGAATACTGACGTAAGTAAATGTTCAAAAATTAAGGCTAGAGGCCAACTGTATTTTGTTGGTGCAATACTGTAATAACTACTTTTTATAGTTATTTCTTTTTTCTTTTTTTGACATAATTAACATCCATATGTGAGAGAAAACTAAAACAACAACTATTTTCTGAACAAAATCGATTATAATAATCATTGAAACAAATAAGGAAATTAAATAAAACACATTGTAAAAAGTTTAAACTCCTCTCTTGGAAAAATTTCCTTTTCGCAGACACTGTTCATTTATATAAGCTATATGCCAAAAAATGCAACATTTAACCGATTTTATTGCTAGCTCCACACTTACTCTCGCACATATAATCAAAAACATTGCTAAGATTAACTGTTATGCAATATCTTTAATAATACACACATGCTATTCGCAAATGCAACATGGCTCTCGGTACACTTTCATATTGCATCTCTTAACCATAAACAGCACGTTTTGTGCATTAAAAATGTATAAACGTTACATTATCTTTCGCCCCACTACATGATATTATTATTTTCCACTCCTAATATGAGCTGATCCTTTTATGCAATGCCTTGCTCATAAATATTTACAACTTGCCTCTCCCATAAAATCAACCTCCAGCTTTCATGTAATATTAGTGTCTTTCCTTGTTACTGTTGCGTTATCTCCCAAGTTTATTTGATTCTTTTAGGAAATAACTGCTCGGGATACACTTTACGATCTCGTGTAATAATATGATATTCTACCTTGAGGAAGGAACAAGAGCATTTGCTTGAAACGGAAGATATCATCTGGACCGCCCTTATTGAGTTGTCAAGCCTGCGAGAGTAGCATTGTTGCTGAGTTGGCGAAGAGATAAATTTTAATTACGATTTGAGATTCAGGTTTAGTATTTTCGCGACGTAAGATTTTTAAGTAATACATTTGAATTATGTAAACAATACTAACGTGCTTACTAAAAGTTCAATTTATTATGTTTTTCTTTTATTATTACATGGTTTTATTTAATTTGACTTGTGGCGGAATTTTGTAAGGCGGTTTTCGACAACTATTACTGCATAAACTATCTTCAAATTTTGCACACAAGCTTATCTTCGATGACCAATACAATAATCCATCCATTTTATAATATTTTTATAACGTTAATTAGGAAAAAAAATTAATAATTTTGGCTCTGAGGAAATTATCAGCATTATCATTTGCGTTTGGCAACAATAGTTTTGTTTGGATAATGCAACGATGATTTGAATTTAATAAAACCATGTAACTTAAAACATTTTTGACGATTTAATATTATTTAATTTTGTTTGTTATACGAATGGTGGGGAATAAAATATTATTGAAATTACTTTCTTGAGGTGGGAAGGGGGGGGGGGCGAAGGAAGATAAAAAAACCATTGCAGAAAATTACAAAAAATATATTACGAACATTTGCAGAAAATACTACATGAATATATTTCGAACTAATAAGAAATCCATTTTTTTATGCCAGCAAAAGCTTTTCTGGTAGCTTCGAAACACATGCATGCCAATATATTAATTCACTCAAATTTATATAAATTTTCTGAAATATATGCGTTGATCAGAGGGTTATGTGACATAAAATGTCAGTCAATATTGATCACCATACACCTTTACGAAAACATTATAACGTTTCAGTTCAGTAATAATAAGATAAGATTCAGTAATTAGAGATAAACTTCAAACAATGCAATAGACAGAATTTCCTTATTCCAATCGTATTTTTTACGGAGTAGTTCATCAGAATTCAACATTGTGAGTGATCACTATTTACGACAGTAATATTGATTACATAATCCGTAAAATTCGATATGCATGCTAATCTTTTCAATTGATCGCTTAGGGACTTGGATTTAAAGTCAGATCAGTACCAATTTGTCGTCATGATTTTAAGAAGCTTTAACTTAACTGAATAACTTTTCAGCACTTAAAACCATGGCTTTAGCTGGGATTTTTCTTCTTTCTTGTTCTTAGAAGCGTAAGTGTTAATTATTAAAACCCAACGTGAATACAAGAAAATAAAACTCGCTAAGTGAAGTTTTTTTTTTTTTACCCTTTCCTGTGCAAAAAGCTCTTTTAATATTCTATAAAAGCCACTAGATAAATAATCAAAGTAACTATTTAAACGCATTGTTCCGTCCCGCAGTAAATCAGTAGGTTAAAGCTCAATCTCCATAGAACACCGAAAATGAAGCAGTACTAGCCGTAGGCAATGCCTCGCGACCCCCAAGTTCGAAATTATACCTCTGGGGGGGGGATGCCAACTTAGGTTGCAGTCTCATCTAGAAGCTGCTTCAAAAATAGAAGACCCATTAGGGGCAGAAGCAGCGCTGCAAAAAAGCCGGACCGGCCGGCTTTTTTGGCCTTTTCAAGTTATATACCTTGCTATTATATTTAACATGTACACATTTTAACTAAAGTTACCAATGTTAGTTTGTATGAAATAGCACTTAAAACTTTTTATGGAATTTAATTTTGCACAATGCTGCTTGCAATAAACTTTAATAATTGTTCCTAGCATATATCTTACACAATAAACAAATTAAAGTCACTTATTCCCATAGGGAAACAAAAGTAAATGGCTTTTTACATAGTTTCTATTTTTATATTTAATTTCTAGTATTTACCTTCCCTTAATTAAATATTTCTGCAACTTAATTAAATATTTCATACAGTATATGCTACACACTTGTTCTTTTTTATACTTATGCAGGCTGAGAGATAAGTTGTTATTGGTTAACACACATTTCTCATAATAGAAGGGGGTGATATAACAAGCCGCCTAATTGGTTACTGGTAAAGCTCCAGTAACCAATAAAATCACTTCTCTTAAGAACATAAAACTAAAGATTGAGAAGTAATATTTCTATTCTATTTGAGTTCTTTTTACTATACAACAAATTAAAATTGTCACAATTGTGCTAAAAAATTAAAATGCCACTTGGAGGTGGTAGAAAGCTTGCCTCAGAATGGAATGAGTTTATTGAATTTGGTACAAAAGTCAAATGCAAACATTGTGAATGTGTAGTCAGCAAAAGAGCTGTAAGAATAAAAGAACATCTAAAAAAATGCAGAAAGAATGTTCTTTCTAAGAACGTTGATGATATCATTGAAGTTGGTGATCCTGATATAACACAGATTGCGCCTCCTACTAAAATACCCAGAGTTCAAGATCACAATATGGATAGCACAGAAGTTGCTTCTTCAAGCAAAGAACAAAAACAGAAGTCCATATTTTCTTATGGTGTGGTGACCACAGCATCCCACAAGCATGATTTGGATAAATCTATTGCTAGATTTTTTATGCAAACAATATAGCTTTCATTGTTTCAAAAAATGCACAGTTTAAAAAAATGATAGAAAACCTAAGACCAGGTTATGTTCCTCCAAACAGGGAGCAGCTTTCAGGAAATTTACTTGATGAAGTTTGTGATGATATTGAAGAATGCCTAAAAAAAGAACTTTTAGAAGAAGCAACTTTAACTTTAATCCTTGATGGATGGTCAATTATAAAAAACGACCCAATTTTTGCTTGTAGTATTCATACTGGAATTAAATCTTACCTTGTCAAAGCTGTCGACTGTGGCTCGAAAAAGAAAACAGCGGAATTTTGTGCTGATTTTGCAATGAAAGTGTTAAATGAAATCGAGAAAATGTATAATACGAAAGTGTTTGCAATTTGTACAGATAATGAAAATAAAATGACTGCGATGGGAAATCTAATTAAACAAAGATACCCCACACTTTTGATTTATGGATGCTCAGCTCATATTCTCAATCTTTGTATTAAGGAAATCATACCAAGCAATATAATCAAACATGTCGTAGAAGTTCAAAAATATTTCCGGAATAAGCATAATGCTCATGGGTGGCTAAAAGAAAAAAATGGTCTGATGCCTCAAATTCCTAATGACACTAGGTGGAAGTCCCAAGATGAATGCCTAAATACCTTTATCATGAATTTCCACAAGTATAATGAAATAAGATTAGAGCATTTAAATGAATTTTATCAACAAATTGGAAGTATACTAACAAATGTGGGTATCTATACTCAATCCGTTTACCTACGTAAACAACTAAAAGTTTTATCCTCAGCAATTGATGGGATACAGAGTGACACTGCCACTTTATCAGAAGCAGTCGAGATATAGTTAGACATAATTGAAGACTCATCTTTAGAAAGTCATCAAGCAATACTAAAAAAAAAGGTTTGATCAACACATAGAGCCTCTCCATTTATTAGCACATATGACAGATCCAAAATATTTTGGCAGAAAATTGACAAACGAGCAAGAAAATAAAGCAGAAATTTGGCTTAACGAAAATTACCCACACTTTTTACCTAATTTATTAAAATTTAAGATAAAAGATTCAGAAGTATATTCACCACTACTTTTTTCTAAAAATATAATAGACAAATTTCCAGCAAAAAAAAAGGTGGAATCTGGCAAAAGCCAAGGCATCCAAAAGTGGAGATTTATTACTTGATAGTTTTTGTGACTTTTTCATAAAATTGCATAGCTGTCCCCCTACTTCGGCTTCAATTGAAAGGATTTTCTCAACCTACGGCTTTGTGTGGAGCAAAGTGAGAAATAGTTTGGGTGCCCGAAAAGCAGAGAAGTTGGTGAAAGTGTACCGTTATTTAAAAGCTGAGCTAAATGACTGGTAACATTTACTTTATCTAACAGCTAACTGCAGTGACTTGTGCAGTCTTACTTTGAGTGAAAGTCTTTTATAACAGTTTAAATTTCAGTACACCTGGTCAATTTTCTAATTAAGAACATTTTTTATTTCATATTTTTGGGATAATTGTTTGCAATAAATCATTTTTAATCTTATTTCATGTAATTTTATACTATAGAAATAATTTAGTTGTTTTTGTGTTATAAATGCAATTTTCATTTTAATATTTTTTGAAAACGAGGAAAAAATATTTTTTCTTTACAAAAACCAGTTTTTTAAAATAAAATTATTATGTAATTTTTAAAATATTATTTTCTTAATACATTTTATACTACAGTAATGATCTGATTGTGTTGATGATGTAAATATAATTGTAGTTAATATTTAAAAAAAAAACTTTAAAAAAAAGCCGGCTTTTTTGAGGTGGTTTAAACCAAAAAAAGCCGGCCGGCTTTTTTTGGCCCGACTAAAATCCGGCAGCCCTGGGCAGAAGTCGGACTTCCATTGGGGTCCAATAAAAAATGTATGTCACTCTCATTTGCCCTTCGCCTCCCATGGAGGACTTGTTCCAAGTGCTTACTCAAACAAGTGGCTCTCGAAACAAGAACGCATAATTTCTTCAAATTCAGATTTTAACTCTAAAGTTTTCAAAGCATAAATATAAGAGAACAGAAAATTTGAAAAATATTATTCTTAAAGCAAATTTCAAATGCTCGTTCATGAAAATTTTCAAAAAAAGTTACTAATACTATGTATTTCATTGCAGTTACAGGCTTTCATCGTAATGCCACAAGAAATTTAAGAAATAAGTGGAGAAGAGTAAAACTAAGTAATAATGTAATGAAGTGAATTAACAATTTCAGCTATTAGTTAGACTGTTTATGCTTTAATTCACTCAGTAATAGTTAATACTTTACTAAATCTGTTGAAATAACGCCATGAAACGTGTTTACTAACTTTCACCTTAGTCCTCAAATTCAGAAATTGCATAATAAAAGTAAGTAAAAATGCAACGAAGCGAATTAACAATTTCAGTTATTAGTTAGACTTTTATGCTCTAATTCACTCAGTAATAATTAATACTTTACTAAATTTGTTGAAGTAAGTACATGAAACGTGTTTTCTAATTTTCCTCTTAGTCTTCAAATTTAGAAATTGCAAAATGCTTCAATCCTTTTGCGTCTAGGTTTAGCAATGAGTTGTGTAATTTAATTCATCGTAATTAATACTCAAAAAGTCATGGCTCGGAATTCTTTCATTTACACTTATATCTGTAGTTACATGAAAAAAGAAAGAAAAATGGATGAAAATAATCTCATTATAACTCTTCAATTATCTTTAGTTTACACATTAAGATTAATAAATTTTATAAATTTATAAACAATAATAAAATAAATTATTTTAATAAATTTTCATATTTTAGTGCTATTTTATGATTATAATACATGACTATATATTATTAATTTGGTTTCATTTGTTAAAATGATATTAAAAAATTATTGTTGTTACCCCTAAATGCGCAGTGTTGTTTTTAAACAACATGTCAATTTTTCTCGAATTCTACTTTTCCAAATTAAATAAGATTTTTTTTAGTATTTTTCCCACTTATAATTAGCACAAAAAAACACAAAAAAAAATTTTACAAAGAAAAAAAAATGCGCAGTGTAGGGTTAACATACATGAAAACAGTGTTTAGATATATGTAAATCATTGAGTGCCTTTTGTCAGGTTTAGAAAGTGAATAACGGTTTCAATTACGTAATATTTGTGTTGAAACAAAAGTTTGAATTCCTATTTCAACGATTATCAATATATAAAAACGGAAACGAGCCGGTCTGGTTCAAGTTCGATAAACTCAAATTTCTTCATGACATTAACTACATTTATGAATTAAAGCATAAGTAAAATTCGAAAAAAAACAGAGTTAAAATTCTTTCACAAAATATCACATTTGTGAAAATAATTTAAAGTGATTGAAACATTCGAGTATTTGCTACCAGACTAGTTTTTAAAGTACAAACATGTTTTATTATTGTTGAAAACATCATAAAACTGCAAAGCTAGAACACTTAACACGACAGTTGTTTTAGCTACTTCGTGAATTTTTGCTCTTCGCGAGACGCATTCAGTTATTGGTAGTTTTTACCTATGCAAATGAAACATATACATCGTAGAACCACTAACAGCTTAGTCCACAAACCATCATTCTTTTTAATCCAAACTTGAGCTTTTTCCCTTGAGAATTTATTTTGAATTATTAATACACAGATGGTAGCAGTCATTCACTCAGCAGATCTTCTTCACAACCACAAAGAAATGGCGTTCATAGGAGCTAGGCGAAACCGGCAATCGGCCTCGTTTTATAAATGCATATTGTGTCACATTTGAAGCAATTTTCGATTTACTTCCAGCCAAGAAAACAAGGGGCCCATACTTTGTTCGATTAGGGGTAGGGTCAATTGCCCCCCTTTCGACTTTTAGAAATACATTAGATTTATACATGTTTTTATGTATTTTCTTGATCTTTACCTACATGAGCATTGAAAATATATATCTTCCCCCGGACAATTTTGAAGTGACGGGCCTGAAGAAAACCCTCTTTCGATTTAAAGACTGATTATAACACTTAGTGTTACAATTCCGCAATTTGGGAACTTCTTCCCTTAAGTATTGCAAAACATCAACATGTGCCTTTTTTTTTTTACACATTTTCTAAATACTTTTCTCTTTTGAAAAATGCATGTTACATAAATAGCTTTTCATAAAAGACATTTTAAGTTTAATAAAACTTTGCAAATTATTATTTGTATAAATTAATTATTACCGCGTCAATAACTACTTGCGGAATTATGAGTTTAGTTTCAATTATTTTCCCAAAACACACAATCTATTGAGAAAAACAACTCTTAGAAACATTCAATACTCTTTCTCCAAGTTTTCAAACTACTACCTAAGTTTAAATTGTAAATATACATCTTAAGAAAACATAGTAATATACAAGGTATTTGATTATTTGTCTTATTGAATTAAATGCAAAAGTTTGGAGTTCGTTGAGTATTTCCCGAAGAAAACAATACTTGTTGAACCATGAAGTAACCTATTGGATTTATAAGAATTTATCGTTGGGTTGCAATACCTCAGAGAAACAAAACTTTAAAACTAGAATTTCTCATGTTTTTTCAAAGTATGTCATTAGTTTCCTCTAGGATGTGTAGAACCCGAAAGATAAATGGAAGTGATAAAAGAATGCATTACTCATTAGTTTGCTCATTACTCGTTTGCTTATTAATTAAATACGCTAAATAAATCGTTAATGCAATAAGTAAATGAATTTGCAAATTGAAACACAGATTTATTTTGAAAATAGTTTCGTGTCGTTGTAGCTGAAGCATAAAATTCCAATTTTTATGTTTAGCATTACATAATATTATACTCACTTTCAATCGTTAAGAACAAAATGCAATGTTCTGTAACCCCATGTAACACCGGACATGTAACATGTTAAAAATATTTTCTACCGTAGTTTTAATAATTATATAATACTGTAAGTTGTTTATTGTCGATTATGCTTCTTTTTAGTTTTACTCAAAAGTAATGATCGTTGATTAAACTTTGAATTTATGATTTATTATAATTCAATTCTACAGCATTCGTTAAAAAAAGACATCTGAAGTTTTAAACAGATGATTTGGACATAAATAGCTAAGCTGTGGTTCACTGCTTTCTAAATCAAGTGATTTCATTGGAGCAAAAAATCGAGCGTATGATGCGTATCCGTTCATTATGTGATCTAATTATAGTGTCATCATCTATGTTGATGACACTATAGTTAGAGCGACAAATTGCTATTACAGATGTCTTGGCTCGAGACTCTGTAATTACGTAATAACGTTTATTAGTATACAGCAAAATTTCACCATACGAAATCTTCTTTTACTCAGATTGTCTGCACTAATCAAAACTCACTTTGGCAAAAAATGAACTCTGATCAATTGACTTTGTGTGTGTGTGAGTATGTATATATGACAGGAAAATCCGCCTAGAACCTGTACGAGCCTTTTTACCAATTACACTAACATCAAATATATGATGTAGCTATCTGCGTCTCTTTATCATTTAGCTTAATTACTTCAAATATACGGTATTCATTCAGTCATTCATTATGTTTTTCATTAATTCACTCATTTATTTATCCATTTATTCACTCATTTATTTATCCATTTATTCACTCATTTATTTATCCATTCTTTCACTCATTTATTTATCCATTATTTCACTAATTTATTTATCCATTATTTCACTCATTTATTTATTCATTCTTTCACTCATGTATTTATCCATTCTTTCACTTATTCATTCATTCATTCAGAAATATCCTTAAAAATTCATTTTTAAAATAGACTTGTTTAGTTTTGGATGTTTGGATTTTCTGAGCATGTTCTGCGCCATAAGAACCTTCCGATAAAGTTTTTCCCAAGAAAATTTGTCGGTTTGTTTGAGATTTATGTAGAAGTGAAATTTCTTCGCAGTCGCTAATATTATTTTTTTAACTGTTAAAAATAGACCAAAAATTGTTCAAAAAAATTACGTCGAGAGTTTCTTTGAATACGCTTGTTTAAAGGAATTTTGATGTTATATCCAGAGATCATATAATATCCTTCAAATTTCCCAGTAGGCTCTAATGTTACGATTTTCTGCACTGTTAAAAATTGTTTAAATCAAAAAATAGAAGAAATGAAATGTCCTCAACGAGATCTTTTTCATGCAAGAAAATCTTTTGAATCGAACAATTCACTCAAAAGTTATTGAAGGACCGGGGGGAGAGACAGACAGACCGACACATGTTCCCCATCTCACACCCTACTTTCATTTTTTTTAATATTTTTACATTTCATGATATAATTCGCCTTCTTTCTTAGTTTATTTTTTACTTTTACAGGAAAGTAGGCAAAAAAAAAAAATCCTCCTTAACAGCAAAAAAATTGTGTTTATTTTACTTCTTAAATAATTTAAGTAATTTCTTCATGAAACAGTGCAATATACTTTATCCATTTGTTACCGTTTCAAAGTAAATTCCTTAGTCACATTGTTGCCTAATCGCCTTTATAGTTGTAAGACCTTTAACTAAACTTTAAATTTGCGCACTTCATCTCATCACAGCGTATTTGAACTTAAATGCTTTGAGAGCTTTACGCTCCTTAATTGACACAACTTCCTCAGGCACACTTCAACCCATCCGATGGACAATTTTCGCAGATAATTATCTGAGCACTCAGAGAGATCTGCATGCTTTGGTAACTAGTCAAGATTCATTAGGTTCTTCAAGTGTTCAAAGACGAAGTGATGTACATAGCCTTAAATTCTGTAAACATTGAATGTATTTTTAAATACATATTTTTGAAATACAGATGAGAAGATGTGTTTTAAATAAGAAATGATGATAAGGATGTAAGAAAAGCTATTTTAATCTTAACAAACAGAGTTTTGTCTATACTTTTATGTTTTTTTTTCAGAAACTTATATGCACAAAAGTTACCGTAGAAACTCAAAAAAAAAAAAAAAAAAAAACAAAGAAAGAAAGAAAGAAAAATGGGAAAAAATGCAAAAAAATGAGTCCAAAAGTATGTGATCTTCTTTCTTTTAAAATGAGATTGTACTCAATTTTTTTGGTTCATTTTAAAGAAAATCTACATAATTGCTTCAACTTTTAGCCATTTGTGGAGTTCTTGATATTGAAACGAGCAACGAGGAGCATGAAAGGTTCTTCTATCTTCTCAACTTATTAAAGAAATTGAGTTCTGCAACCTTAAGCTCTATTTACTTCCTTGTACGAAGAACAAGAAGTATTCAAATCGCGAAAGATTTTCCACTCAAATTTCAGACTAAATTTGCATTTTAGTCACAAATAAAATTTTGACTCGAGTTTTTTTTTCACTATTTCCATATCTATGAACGTGCGTGCGTGTTAACGACTGAAATATCGATTTGACTGTCCCCGAGTCCATTTTGACGAGTTTTGTCGTGCCGTATGTATGTAACCCCCCCCCCCCCACCCCCGTATGTATCTCAAATAATTCAAAAACGGTCAGTCGAAGAAAGTTGAAATCATATAGATAGGACCTGTACTACATCTAGTTGTGTATTTCTCCTTTTCGTTGCAATCGGATGATCCGAAAGGTGGGTTTTCTGCAATTTTGTGTTAATTTTCATGAAAATTTCCAGTCTTTTTTTCTAACGAGGGATTTTTTCAAAAGCATTCCTGAAAGCAGCTTCATAGTTAAATGTATTGGAGTTCATTTGGAGACAGCTTCCACATATCGCTTATAGAAATTAACAGTGTCATATCTACAAAATGAAAATTTTTCAAGAGAGGATTTTGAACGTTTCACAACTTGTTTTATTTAATTACCCACCCTTGTTTTATTATTAACCTTATTTGTTTCAGTGATTATTATAATCGATTTTGTTCAGAAAATAGTTATTGTCCTAGTTTTCTCTAACATGCTGGATATTAATGATGTAAAAAAATTAGAAATAACTATAAAAAATACTTATTACAGTATTGCACAAAAATTATAAAGTTGGCCTCTAGCCTTAATTTTTGAACATTTGCTTACAGCAGTATTCTCATCATAAAAAGCGCAAAAATCTGAAAATTTTGATATAGAAACCAAAAAAAAAAGATTATTTGCAGATATGACACTGTTTATTTCTATAAGCGATATATCTCCCAAGGTGGCACCAAAATAGAGACTTACGCACAAGAATGTATCAATTAAAAACTAAAATAAAGTAAGGTACTATTATTTTTTCTTCTACTCTTTAAAGCTCACGTTAAAATGAAAAAGATGTTACGCAATGCAGCGTAAGATCTGTTTAAATATTAATGTTTAAAATAATAAGTTTTGACTTACACTTCTTATTGAGCTCTTATTTCGTATCAATGTTGCAGAGACATGATGAGTTAGCTATATGGTTTTAAGCCCATTTCTCTATCACACGAGAATTTATCTAAAAAAAAGGGAACAAAGAAAAGAAAAAAAAAAAAGTAATTTTCTAGACTTTTACCACTGGTCGCGTTTACTTCACATCAATATGAGCAGACAGACATAGCATGTCGTCGGTGTTCAGGAAGAGACTTTTTCTTGTCACGCGGGGGAGCGAGATCGGCAGTGGAAAGTGTTAAGTAGCATGCCGGCACAAAAGACCTTAGGGGTCATTCATAACTCATGTCACGCTTCGAGGGGGGAGGGAATCGTGAAATTGTGACAAAGTTGACAAGGGGAGGGGGTAACAAGAAGTGTGACATCATGCATTATGCAACACAGCGTTACATGTGACAAGGGGGGAGGGGGTCAACTGAAGTGTGACATATTGTGATAAATGGGGGGAGGGGGTCAAATGTATGGGAAAAAAGCGTGACATCATTTATGAATGGCCCCTTATCTCGAAACATTACTTTTAAGATTTATCTAACCACATAACGGGGAAAATATCTATAATTAAACGTCCACTGTATAAGCGGAATATGGTCGGCATTCTGGCAAAAAAGGCAGTTCCAGTTTTGAGATATTGTGTATTCAAACTTTCAAATCGTAAAATCTCTTTTATAGACCGTAACTCCAACAGTATATACATTTGCGTAACTGTTAAATTGTGTACTTAGTTTACATTACACTGCTGAAATAAATAACTAATTGCAAATTTTAATTTGCTGCAGTAGTCCCTCTTTTTTTCTCCTTTTTTTCTTTAGTTACTCTTACCAAAGCTCTTAACGGTACATTGTTCACTTCTTGTGCAAAATAATACCAAAATGTCGTGTCTACTTCTTTATGCCTAACAATCACTCTAACCCTTCTAGCTTTAGACTCAACTTCTAAGTTGCATTAGGAAACAAAAATTAAGTAGAAAACTTTCAGTACAAGCAGAAAGATTTAACGTAGCAAGCCAAGAAAATCAAATTTAAAAAGAAAATACTGAACGATTAATTGATTCAACATTATAAATCGTTAAGCCATACATTACATTTCGGTTGAAGCTGGATATTTGTTATGTTGATAAAACTTTTCCCATTCATTTCCAGAATAGCTTTGAAATTTATTGTTGAAAAAAAAAATTTTTGCTCATTGAATAGATAGGCAAATATAATCGCCTGAGTAAATGTTGTTTGTTTTAATCAAAAAGGGGAAAGCCCTCTGAACTCCCTATTTTTGTTATCGAAGTATTAATAAATCACATTATCTTAATGAAATTAGCACTGTAATTACTGGTAGTAATGGAATTTCTTTTTTTCCTCACAAACAATCTTCTGCAGTTATTTCCGGCAAATACTTTTGAAATTCCATTGCCATTTCCCTCAAGAGCACACAAATCATATTGATTCAGCAATTTGTCTTTATATACTTAGTGGGGTAATTGCATCAATGGTAAAATGCAGTTTAAGACGTTATCAAAGAAATAGGAAAGGTAGGTAAAAAAGATGTGTTGCGTTGTAATTTCATTCAATTTCTTGCTATGATAATGCCTAAGAAACTTTTTTTAAGGCAAACTGAAGTGAATAAAATTTCTAGTGGCTTTATTTTGAGCTTAATAAAAATATACCAAATTTTGTTCGCATATATTAAAAGTGGATTATTTTTAAATTAAATTTCCCACTTCATGCCATAGCAAATAACATTTCATTTACTTAATTTATCACTATTATTTTATTTACGTATTATTTATTTCCTTATTGGGGATGTTAGTTATCATGAACGATACTTGTACAAAATACCAATAATAATAATGAAAATACTTTTGTAAGAATATGTAAAACACCAAAATAAATAGTTTGAGTTCCACTGTCATTAGTTTGGTATTCATAGGGGGTGAAAAGGTGATGCATTACATCCAAATTGCTTGTTTCAGTTTCAAATACTAATGTTTCATAATTACAGGGCACTTATGCTGATAACCAACTTAAGAAGTATAACAAAAAAATGTTATTATACAAAATTTCACATAAATTTATAAATAATTATGATATTTATAATTAGTATAAATAATTTTTTAAATGTATAAATTATATAAATTTATAAATTAATAATTTTAATAACGAATGCATTTTATGCAGACATACAAAGTAGCCCCGAAACTAAATGAATTTCAATTAAATAAAATTTGCCTTGTTTGAAAATCAATTCTAAAACATCGCACATAGTTTAAGAGATCCAAGAAAAGAAAGAGAAAGACATGAACAGATTAAAAGTTTTTGCAGTTAAAGATTACTAGCTAAATTTTACTTTTCTTTCACAAGTGACAGTATTAACGTGTGTAAAACTGTAATATTATATCATGATTAAAATTTGCTAAACTTGTCCAGTTACTTGAGTGCTAAAACACATGTAAAAGGGTTTCAGGTTTTCGAGATTCAAATTAACAAAACTTGTAATACAAAATTATATTAACATATTTAAGCTGATTTTACATATTTCACTAATATTCGATATGGTTATCTGTGACTCAAAAAAAATAATTAAAATAATTAAATAATAATTAAAAGAATATTTTGTTGCCATAAATATAAAAGCATATTAAAAATCGAAAAAGGCCAATATAGTAATTTTCGTGTTTTTTTTATATCTTATAACAAATGATTAAAAATTGATGGTTTCTTACTTTTTTTGTATGGGGTGGTGGTGGAGGGGGGGGGGAGCTCCCAGCAGAATTTGAAAGCAATATGGTTGCTGAGTTTGGCGACAACTGCCAATTTGCAAAGTGAGATGTAAAGCTGTGCACAAGAAGTTAATGCCAAGAAATGGCAGAAAAAAAAAGAAATGCCAAAGAAAAATTCCTAAATTATTCTGGCAGATCACGGCCAATTTATATTATATATATCTATGTATATATAGATTGGAGTTTTAGATGTGTCACCCGGTGAAGTAACTTGGGGTGTCATCCACTCCCCTAAAAAAATGCATAAATAATTTTAAATATAACGTTGTTATGTTGTAAAAACTTGTAGTCTGTGTCAGGGATCTAAAGCAGCCACATATTTGAGTTGCCCTGCTCCGACTTCTGTCTAAATACTTGCTGTGGATCCGCTGCTGCTCCGCTCTGTCTTCCGAATACTTTTAACAGATTATATTATTTTTCTCAAGCTTCTTTGATCCGGCTCCGCTCCAGCTTCTTGCCAAATCTCTTTTTTTTTTTGCACTGTTCCGCGTTTATTTACAACCCACTCCACCCCAGGTCTATGTACTGTATTATTTCGGATGTGTAAAAAAAAGAAAACTTTAAAAAGTATGATTTATTTACTTGCCGTAACTTTCAGTAAACTACATTTATTTTTAGTTATTTTATGAAATAGTATAGTACAATTGTATAATTCAAGTGTTATATCTATTGTTCAAAAACTGTCTCATTTTGAGTGTCCTTAAAAGTTTCCAAAACACTGTCACCCGTGGCAGACTGCCCACTCAGCCCCTCCCCCTCCCGTTTAAAGGGGGAAATACGTGTAAAGGTCTCAAAAAATTATTTTATTTTTTTTAGTGAAATCGATTCTACAACTATTCAATAATATACAATGAAAATTTCAAAGCAAAATACCCAGTCGTTCAAAAGTTATAAGCATTTGAGGGAGCGCCCCTTTTGGAGCAGTTGAGCGGGTAGTCCCTCATGAATGACCTGAATGGTACTAGAGAACGTTAGCAGATGTCCTTTTATTTTTTTAACAATTGAGACCTCTTAGAGAAATTTCTATAAGTATTGGTATTTATAAATATGTAAAAAAATTAGCCATTACTGCCTTAAACTTACCTTCAATATCACTCTTTTTTTAAAACGCATTTTTCTCGAAACTACTTCTTTCAAATTTGCGTACACTCTACCTCGCAGTGTTTTTGATCAATCCTTATCAAATATAGCACACATTTTCTTTATATATACTCACTTTAGGTATACTAGAATCATAAACATATCTCTTTTTTTCTACTTTTTTTATTGAAAAAAAAAAAACATAAAAATCGTACTTAATTCTCTCATGCTAAGAAAAAGAAATTAAGAAATTTTCAATTTTTTGTGATGATTTTAGTTCAACTAGAGAGACACTTATAAAAAAATGTAGATTAAAAAAAAAAAAAGATTTCAGACAAAAATTGTGACATTTAAGATGTACGCAAACTGCCGACCCGGGTGGCGACTTACAGTGTGCAGCAGCCGATATCTTAGAGATTTTACAAGAAAAATATTAGTAAATGTTCTTCAATATATTTATAAAATAATCTCAATAAAATATATTTATTCTTTATACGTTAAAAAAATCATGAACATTGCTTTTAATACGCCGTTTTACACAAATTTCCCTCTTCATGAAGTTTCCGCATGCATTCAAACTTTAGTTTTTCACATTAACTTTTTGTAAATTACGACCCCTAACAATAACTTACAAAAACAACATTCAACGTTAAAAGACTGCATCTTTTCTTATCTACTCATATTACAACAGCAATAAGAAAGAAACATATGGAAGTTATGTGCCGTACTACTTTTAGAAAAAATACGTTATCTAACCAATTTATGTAATTGTATCATTTGTTTTACTTATCTTTCCAGAAAACTCCAAACATCATTAGTGAAGAGTTATCATTTTAAAAAAGATGCAACGATATCAGAACAAAAGAACGATAACTTGCAAACTAAATTGCTATTAAGTGCACTTCATAAATAAAATACAAATTGCTAATTTAAACTCTTACAGTGTCTTCATCCGCATTGCATAAACAAGGTGGCCGTTCATATAAATAAATATCTTATCACTGCCTTATCTTATAATTTATAAATAGGACTGAATAGATTATTTTCAATGCTTTTATTGTTCTTGAAGGAAAACTGGAATCATTACTAATATAATGGAAGCATGTTGAACACATTAGAGTCATATCGTTAGATTTTGTGATATATATATATATATATATATATTGTGTGTGTGTGTGTATACATGGGGGGGGGGGTAGTTTTTGATGAACGAGTAGTTTCGAAGTTGTAGTAGAAGCTGAAAGTCATCCCCACGAGAGTTTAGAAGAAACATAACTGCACGCAAGTTCGTAAGAGTTACAGGGTGAGATAAAATATTGTTGATGTTTTGACAGAAATTGTTACTAGAATTATGTTTGCAATGGAAGGAAGTCGTGAACACGTTGACTGCCACGCGCGTTTAGAGTGAAATCTCTTTCAGGCCACGCGTACCGTCTCCCCAATACGGGTGACGCTTCCCGATCAGAAACTTTACTGTCACCCGAATACGGGTGACGTGGCAGTCAACGTGTTAAAGGAAAATTAAATTTGTAACCGAGGCACCCAGAAGCAAAGGGATGCAAATGACAAAATTTAAAATTTACAGATAACTTGTGCAAATGATAGGGAAAGCACCCTTCTATGTTGTGACAAGAAATGTTAGTGACAGCTCTAACAAGTGTTCTGCCCCAACTTGATTTAGAAAGAAATTAACATTAAAGGTTCCATAAGATCCAAAGTTTGAACGCGTTTTTCTCAGAATCTTTTTTTTTTTTTTTTGTTTGGTCACATGCATCAGTTTGCTTCTCACTCTCACAACTTTTAACCGACTTCACAAAGGAAGGAGGTTATACATTCGTACTGTATTTATGTCGTTATTTTTCATGTAAATTTTAACTATGCCAATTATCACACTCCTCCGTGCGCGCAATATGTTTTAAAGGAGGTACAAAGTTTTTTCTTCACGTATTAATAATTAACCAGATCCTGAATATAAATGATGATTCATTACACATCTTGTAAAATTGGTACTAGTGAAGTTACATAATTTAACGTGTTCCTAGAGGCGCAGGATTTTTAAATTAGGGAATAAGGAGCCTAAATAAATTTTTGCAAATTTCATTGATACAAACATTTCACAACGCACTCGCAATAAAACAAGCAAAAATAAAGTAATTTTTTTACAAAATAACGCTCTGCCGAAAAAGAGAAAACAAATTTACAAATGTGAATGCGTTCAAGTAAAATCGGCCTTAAAAGCGAAATACTCTTTCTCGAAATTATTATTGAAATGTTTCCTTCTTTTTTGTACAGCAACACAAAGCGTGGAATATGAATTCTGAGTATTCAAACTTCACCCAAGATAAAGTAATTTCATTATATTACGAATTTTAATAAAATGTATTTTTCTGAAATAATTTGAAATAGATTCTTCAGAAACATTTTTCTAAATGAAATCCAACAAAATATCTATAAAATGTAAGGATTATGTTTCGGCAAACTAACGGGAAAAAAGACAGCCTAATTAAATGTATTGATTTGAAGCGTTGTTTGGTACATTCAATTAACAAGTAAAATAATTTAACTGAAACTATCATGTTTTGAATAAATACACTGAAGTATGACTGAAAAAAAGTAAGTCCGATTTGCTACATAAAACTTACAAAGCACAACTCAAATAGTAAGAATCTGGAGCAGTAGTTCCATATTTTTCTTTTTTACTTTATAACAAGTTCGTAACGCTGCATGTTTTCTTTTTTTGTTGTTTATTTTTCTACACAAAAATCTGCTTTTAATTGGCACCGTAACGAATAAATTGTTTTAAGCCACTATTTTCAAGCATTTTAAAACATATTTCTAACAAAATTTAAGTATGTAGAGCCAGATATATGCATATTCAGTAATACAGGACTTGTCTTATGACTATATTTTTTTTCTTTACAAAAACATGAAAATAAGGCCAAATAAAATGCTCAAACTGTCTAAAATTAACCTTATACAATTAATGATATTGACATTACAAGAAACACTTGTTAAAAGTTTTTTTTTATTTCCGTAGGAAGTACGCAAATTCAAAGCTTATCTAAACAAAATTGATCAAAAGATTTTTGGAGTCAAGCTCTTCATGGTGAACATTCGAAGGCATATGTGCGTGATTTATATTTTATTTCAGGGTCTATCGACTTAGATCTGGTTATTAAGACTTTGAAATATTACCAATTAACAAACTTGTAAAAGTCGAAATTAGTGTTCGCTTACAGTGAATTAAAGACAGTTTCTAAGATGAACTTTCAGAGCTGTGAAATTGCTATAAAGACGATTCGCCCATGCCATAGGCAAGCATCAACACATTGCTACTGTGCAACAAAAAAAATAAGATTGAAGTTGCAACTATAACTATTGTTGTGGGTGTCACCCCAAAAAGTATGCAGAAGAATACATTATAGAAGTATGAAATACATAGAATTTCTCAAAAAAATTACATGTTTTTAAAATTCCATATTCCATAAAAGCGTCCTACAAAAATGGGATAAATTGCAAAATACTCACAAAATCTTAAAATTTTAGATATGCTTTACAAATGTTCTACGTGTCCATCATCAACAGCACGATTTCAATATATTTCCACCACTTCACAACAAATTCAAGATCGACATGAACTCTTACCTTTGCACAAAGATCCTGTCTCTTTAAGTTGGCGGTGCAACAACCAAATATTTTTGGATTCAGGCGGATCACTCTCAATATGCTGATGAAAAGAAGGCTGAACCGTAATTAGTGACTCATTCTTTGCGGAATGCAGCATATAAACACACAAAACACCTTCTACTGCTTGGACGTCATCTTGCTTTTTTTTCTGAAGGACTGTAACTAAGCATATTCAATGACTGACATCTAACGGCGATTTTCTGTAAATCTAAGCCATGATCGTTCAAATAACACACATTTCCATGCCGGCGCGTCCTATGGTTCATAATTATTACCGTACAAAATTAGGTCATTATTTTTGAAGCACCCTTTCTTTGTATGTGATGGCCACGTATTCATTTAAGTTGGAAACAGGGCACTCATTTTCATATCTTAATTTACTTTTTTATACGTACTCTATGTGTCTCCTCTTGCTCTTTTTTTATATAAATTACTTTAACTTTTATTATTATTATTTTAACTTTCATTAATTATTTATTTTATCTATTTTGACACGTTTTTGCGTATTTACGTATCACTTTTATATTTCGGAGACGAAAAAAGGTCGCATGCAATACGTACGTCCGTGAAAGCCATCAACAGTGTTCGAATGCTTCGATTCGAAGCATTATGTTCAAATATCAATAAGACCTGCAATATTTTATGTGTCAATATATATATATTTTTAACAAACAATGTTTATATCCATAACGTTGAGCTGCTAATGAATCCTCCCGTTGGTCGTGAAGGGTATAGTTTTAAAAATACTTTTAAACTATCATGCTAACGTCAGTTACAAATAGTTCCAGGTATTTGAACTTAAAATAAGATTCTAAAAGCATTTTTAAATATTCATTACCACATTGATTACACCAAAAAGCTGAAATTACATCGGTTGCCAGCTTATCGCATGTAGGATAGTGGTTAGAACCACTTTCTTTTACTCAGACGACTCGAACGCCCTCCCTAGGCATGGGTAGAGCCTAATCACCTCTACGGCGATGTATGACAATTGTTGGACTTCAAGCTGAAGGTATCTAGTTTTAGGTGAAACGTTAACGCCATGTGAAAAAGAAGCAAATAATAAATTTATTTAAACCTAGTCTGTAAGATTCTACTTACCCATTCCCGGTGTTCCCGGGGGAGGGCAGTCCTAAGGCAACGTGCTAACAGGGTAAAGGAGTGAAGTAGAAAAGTTTGTAATATTCGTATTTCTACACTAGAAAAACGGAGAGGGTCTGTGGAGCCACTCTCGATGTTTGTTGTTCACTAGTTCCAGCAAAAATTAAAGTGTATTGAAGCTTTTTGCATTTTCTTTATGCGATCCCATGTAAGTGCTCATTTACTAATTTGTGCGTTAGCCTCTCATAGGAGCGTAAATACTGAACCTTAACAGTGTGGCCTCTAAAGTGTCCTCATAAAAGAAAAAGAAAGAAAGAAAACGGACAAATTCACCTTTTATTTTAATGGCTGTTATATAATAAGGCATCATTCAGTCTAGTTGAAACCGGTTTGAATTCAATATACTAAACAGACGCGACAAATGTCCCTCCGGATAATGGCGTTGTTTTTCGAAAATAACTTTTTCATTTTTATGCGTAAAGATAGCAGCATGGTACGCTATCATGCACTCTATTTTTGAATAAAGAAGATTGCATTAAAGATGATGTCCCGTCACGTGGATCCACTCAATAGGAAATTTTGGAAGGAATTACATTCAAAAAAAGCTAGAAAAATGCAGACCTTCACACTTTTCCAGTTGTATGAAATTTTCCTTCTGTCTGGTGTTTAATGTTATCAGAGATAATATTATTTTAAATAAATATTACTTATATCAGTGTGATGATGTATATGAAGCTATAATAAAAATAAAACTACCATGCATAAAGTAAAATGTAAAGGAGTCTTTCCATTCGAGTTACATCTCATAGAAACAATTTGATTTATACAGAAACTAGCAGGAAATAATCCTTCAAATGCAATTTGGCACCTTAGGAGCTCATTTTTCAAGAAACTTTCGGAAGATATGAATCAATTTCACTTTCACGCAATGAGCACTTTTGCATACACAATCTAAGTTTAATTAGAGTGAAACGCCCTGAGAGCTTGAAATATCATTTGACGTCCTTAACGATAGAAAATCGCAGGGGAATGTTTAAGTAGGGTGGAGTTGCATAATAGTAATTCTTAATTAATTGCCAACAAAAGATTAAACTTTCCTCATCTAGAAGACTAAGAAAATATGGCGCTTTGTCGGGACAGATATTTTGTAAGAGTAGCTATTTTATGTAACGGAATATTAAAGGTTGGAATCTAGTCTTAACATTCTACCATTTTTAAAAAATATTTCTTAAATATTACCCCTACCTAATTTTTCTCGAAGAAATATTTACTAGTTTTAATTGTTGTTTTATATATATATATATATATATATATATAATAAGTTACTGTGTTACTCTAAAACAAATTATAGTAAACTACATAGGAAAAAAATATCAGAAAAATGAGTAGAAAGTTTAATTTATTGAGATGTAAATTATTTTTTTAAGTTTCGACATCAAAATTGACGCAATGCTTGTTTATTTATTCATTTATCTTTAGTTATTATTTGATCTGAGACGCACATATGTTTAATCAACCATAACGCAGAATGCGTTGTATTGCTCTATTTTTAGATAAAAATAGTGCTAATTTACTTCTAATTTAGAATAGTTACATCTAAAACTATACATTTAACTCTCAAAAATTTATTCCTCATTTTCGACGATTCGTCAATCGTCAAGAAAATTTCGTCACTTACGATTCTTTCCTCGCGCGATCACGTGATTTAAAAAAGTTACTGCACAAGTTTCTGCAATTTGACGAAAGGTTTACTCGGAGCATTTTTCACGAAGCCATTTCGTCAAATACGACGAATACGTTTCGTGGGAGTTGAGCATGCGTTTCTGAGAGTGTATATCATGCGATAACACTTTTCGACTAATTCTGAGCAAACGACAGAGAAGTCATTACTTCAATAAGAAAAGCTCAACGTTTATGCAATAATCATTTATATGCTCATTTTTTTCCTTAAGGAATACAAAAATTACATTTAATGCATAACTACAAGAAAGGCTAAAAAAATTCATAGTCTTCTTCTTTAATCAAAGCTTAACGCAACATATTATTTACGTAAGTAATTCTCAAACTAATTGCGTATTACAAAGATGATGTGATGATTACAAAGCTGCTAATACTGCAACAATTTAGGAAAAGCAAAGAATATTCTATGGGTAATGCTAGATGTAAAATATTTTTTGTAAAAATGAGAGGAAAATACATTTATGGATTAGGTAAATTTTTCAATTGAGCGTTGCCTGGATCCAAGTATATAAATTTAAATGTATATCATTCAAACAACCTCAAACGATTATAAACTCACTGAATAGCTGCCAAAAAAAAAAAAAAAAAGGCAAACAGTGATCGTGCTACCCTTTATTTTTCACACTACCCTTTATAAAGAAATGAGGGATTTACACACACCATACGATAGCATCATGTTCTTTAAAGGCAATTTTCTTTTTTCATTAAATTCAAAATATTAGTTTGAAGTGTACCTTAATTTTTTTAATTACGTATAATTAGAAAAAATTGTTTATTCTAATATTAGCTTGCATTAACCAGAGGAATCTTCAACTACGCAAACAATGTATAATGTGGAATCTAATTAAAAATGTGGATTAGGTAAACAAGCTGTTAATTAAAGCAGCTTCTACTTTTATGGTAGAACCAATAGAAGTTTTGTTCTTAACCAGTTAACAACACGGCTGCTTAAAGAAACTTAAGCAGAGAAGGTGTTTATACAATGAAAAACCGCATGAAATCATTCATCTTGCATACGTTCTTAGTCGAAAACTGCATAATGAGATAATGAGATTCATAAATGACGAGTTTTTGATAAAGTAACGAACTTTTTGCTCTAAAGTTGTTTACATTTATTTTATTAGGAAAGATAGAACTTGATTCACACGCCCATGAATGTAAAATTACATTTTTACTACAGAGTAGGACTATAGAATAGGGGGAAGACTGTAGTTCTGCAGTGGATCCCCTCTCATGTAAGAATAGATGGTAACGAACGCGCTGATACTTTAGCTAAAATGGGAAATGAAATGTTACAGCCAGGAAAAGGTGAAGTGCCGTTCTCATCAATTAAAAGAATCATAAAAATGTGGTGAAACAGAATTGTGTTATCAACTTATCAAAAGCAATCAAGAATAAGAAATGGAGAGACTCAATTCGTAAAATTCCTAACTCCCCAATAGCCATTGCGGTAGCTGCCTTTCCTCTGAAGACTGGACATGACTGCTCTACTAAACATTTATACACCATTGGTAGATACAGCAGTCCTATGTGCACTTTGTGCAATCAGAGCTTTGAGATGGACAAAGATCATTTTCTGAGCTGTCCGTCATTGAACGACGGAAACTTATATAGTCGATATTGGGGGCTAGGGAACTGATGCAATTGACTTAAAGCGACTGATTTTTCTTCATGTTTATACAGTTGTTTTTAATAATTTTTGCTGCCTTTATTGTATTGTTCAGCTGTTCTATTTATGTCTTGTTTTAGCTCCAATCTCATGCATCTTTGATGCATGGGATCCAATGATGTACCATCAAGTGCTCTTGCAATGAAAAAAAAAAAAAAACTATAGTGTAAAAGGCATTGTGGAGTTGTTCTGATGTGTTTAGCGTTTTTAGTACGTAACCAACCTGATGAAAGACATTTTTTAAAATCTTGGTTTTTGGAATATTCAAATGATATTTCATTAATTCTATAACCTCAAATAGTAAACGTGAAGACATGATTATGAATGTTAAACCACATCTTTACTGTATAAGAAAAGTGATCGCGGATAAGTTCTGAGGAGCATACTTAATTCATAACGTTTTAATGCTCTAAAGAACAACATGCACATGATCATGGATAAAGTATATCACGTCTTGTAGCGGTGCGAGTTGACGCCTTCAAGAGCCAACTTCCCACGCTGTCAGGTACATTTTGATAAAGCATGGAAGTACTGGCTTTCCACCGTGGAGGTCCGGGGTTCTATCCCCGTCTCCAGCAGACCTGATCCTCAGCCCCGGCCTGCCCTCGCCCACCGTCCGCTACACGTCTTATGCTACGAAAGTAGTATCTACACCTAGAGACATCATTCTTTATGCAAACAACGATGTTGAAACTACTAGAGAAATTGAGAAATGTTCTTTGAATGTGTCTTACAGTTGCCACGAGATTTTAAGGATTTGGAAATTTTATTTCACAGTATTTTTTCATAATAAAATGGTATCCTTCATATTCATTAGTAAAAACTCAGAAGCATTGTATAATCAGCATTCATGAATAGTCTGTTGAGAAGTTAATGTTAGTGTCAAGAAATGTATTTTACTAGAGAATCTTTCACATTATAAAATTTTATTCTGCCTAGTTCTTTTATCATGCGCAGATATAGATTGAAATTCTTCCGTAAGATTTTTAAACATGAACTCATTTTAAATCGTTTTTTTTTTTTCAAACAGCATAACTTAGTGCTTTTAGGGCTTTTTCCAGCGAGATTTTCAGTTTTTCCAGAATTGCACAAAACAAGAACTGCATGAAATAATTATAATAATAATAACATACTGCCGTAACTATAGCACCAACGCAAAACTCCATGCTATGGAAAAATACCACGGACAAAAATTTTGTTCAACTTCAAATTATTTCTTCTTATTGCATTTCTTAATTTAGATGCATTCAATGGTGTGTTTTTATGGCTTGATTTCTTTTTGTTGCCTTTAGTCGCATATAAACACTGGTTAAAACCGTTTTGCATTTCTTGTACTCTGTGACATTAACAATAAAAGAAAAATCAAGCTGTGGAAAAAAAAGAGAAAAGTAAAGACGAAAAAGAAAACATTGATTAAAAGTCCCTTGGTATATCTCTAATTAATCGATACATGTACATTAGAGGAAAAAAATCTTATTTAGCATTGTTAATTGCTAATTCATACTTAACTTTTACTCGAAAATATTTTTTTTTTAAATCAAAGCGTAAAAAGGTAAGGGTAAAGTAAAAAAAAAAAAAAAAAAAGATAAGAACGAAAGAAATCATGTCATTACTTATCTTATTGATTTTAAAAATACTTTTCTGCTCTTGAACTTCGCCGAAAAATGTTCCAGTGTAATTGTTAATTATTATTACTCAATTCAATGCTGTACTTAATAGATTTTTTTTCTTAAATTTTCAATTTCAAAACAAACGAACTTAACTTTATTTTGTCTTATAAAATTGGAAAGATTTTTTACTTGAAGGTATGCTTCTTTGTCTCTGACTTTTTTTAATAGAGCTGGACAAATGTGACATCACAGCATTACGATACAAAAATGATTTTCAAGAATTTATTTCAACAAAAACTCTACTTTAAAACAAAAATAAGTGTCAAAAAAAAAGTTGTTCAATAACTTGTTAAAAGAACTGATATTTTAAATTCAGGAAAAGTGACAGACGCGTTCACGTTTGATTCATGCCATCTGCTGAAAATTTCTTATTAATTTAACAGACATACTAAAAAGAAAAATACCTGTTTTCGAGGCTATTAGGGGTGTAATAGCTTGTACCTCCTCTGGTTCATCTCCATTTGAAACATTTGTCCCCCTACAACCTATAGCAAGTTGGACATTTGTACGACAGTTTCGATAAATCTTTTGGAGATTATTTTTTTTAATGCTTTTAAGTTGATAGAGATCTTGTGTAATTGCTTCTTCAGTTTATATTTATTTGAGTTCTTATTTTTTACTGTTTCCATGGAAATGAAAAATATTACTTTCTTTACCACTGGGATATGGTTGTATTTGTTGCAGTTAGGTATATTTCAGTAAGTACGAAATTACTCTGAATTCTTCTGCATTCTAGGTGAAATTGAGTAGCTTATTTATACTTTTTGACACTGTATGGTGCCATTAATTTCTTTACGCATTTTATTTTTTAATTTCTCCCCGTTTTACTTATTTCTTTTGTTGTAACTTGAACGACTGTCCATCTTGCGTATCTATATTTGGCTAATTATGAGAAGCAATGAGAGCCCCTAAGGATAACCGGGAGATCTAGATTTGAAAGTAGCGTTTAATCACCTAGAAGAGGGGTATTCAAACTGAGGAATCCTGGGGTTCCGTGGGATATGGTTAAAAATTTCTTTTTATAAGTCAATCATTATGAAATCAATAACTTCACTATTTTTAAAAATTCAACTTCATAATGGGATTTATAGTTATGAAAATGAGACCATGCTTAAAGTTTTTAAATTTCACACTGTCAATGTTACGTCACAATCGCTGGAGTAACCTAATCACTGATGAACTATATTGCGAAGGCAAAGGAAAGTAAAGGACAGACTATTTAAAATTTTCTGATTAGGAAAAATACAAGTACAGTAGAACTGTTTCTCGATTATAGAATGCTAAAAAGTTAATTTCTTATAATATTGAAAATTGTGTGCGTTGGTAAGTAAATATGTAGAGAATATTATTTGCAAGAAAAATACAGATCTAAATATATAGTACAAAGATAAAACAGCGTAATAAAGCACAAATTATCGAACAAAATGTGTTTTTTCTTTTTTACGATGTTTTATCTTTGTACTCTTATTTTAGCACAAAGCATGTTGATCATTTGTCTTACAAAACTAAATAATTTTTTTTTCTGCTCGGAAAAATTAGTAGACAAATTAATAGTCCTTGCTTTTGCTGGTAAGCGGCGGGAAGCCTTCCGCTCTACCGATTATGCAATTGCGCGTTGCGGTATTGCCTTTTTGGTTTTTGCATAGTTGATGTTCAAATATTTCCTCATTTCAAAAGTTTAACTTCATGTCAAAAAAAAAAGCATTTACTACTGATGAACATAATCAGTTAGTTATTATGCGCACCTGCTCATGCACAAACACACACATTGAATTTCGGCGGGAACAAGCACCACGAGCTCCTGAAGCGGAATGCTTATCTTTGACGTGGAATGTACGTATTAAAGTACACTCGTAATTGCTGTGTTTGGCTCAAAAAATTTAACTCATGAATAATGTGCTATATTCGCTTAGGGATCATTCATAAATGATGTCACGCTTCGAGGGGAGAGGAGGAATCGTGAAATTGTGACAAAGTGCGACAAGCGGAGGGGAGGGGGTAACGAGAAGTGTGACATCATGCGTTATGCAGCACAGCGTGATATTTTGGGCAAAGGAGGGAGGGTGATCATATATGTGGTAAACAAACGTGACATCATTTATGAACGTCCCTTAGGGATCATTCATAAATGATGTCACGCTTCGAGGGGAGAGGATGATTCGTGAAATTGTGACAAAGTGTGACAAGGGGAGGGAGGGGGTAACAATAAGTGTGACATCATGCATTATGTAGCAAAGCGTGACATTTGACAAAGGGGGGAGGAGATATGTCAAAGCGTGACATTTTGTGACAAAGAGGGGAGGGGGATAAAATATGTGGTATAAAAGCGTGACATCATTTATGAACGTCCCTTACCTTATTAATGGAAGCCACATTTTTATAGAAAAAAGAAAGAATGGCAATTGCGTCTAATGTTTTTAAAAAAGTAATAATATAGAAAATATATCAATAAATAAATAACTAGTAACAAATATTAAATAAATAAAAGATCATAATAGTACATATTAACCAATTTACTTATATTTAGCCCTTTCTTTTATTAAAAGATAGGCGAAAATATTATTGTTCAGAGACGATACTAAGCAAACACATAGCGTATCTTTGTGCAGAATTTTTCCCGATTCTTCTAGGTTGGGCAGACATTAACGAAACAATATCTCGGATATGCTGGTAAATTATTGACCTAAGAGATCCCTAAAGAAGAGATAAACATAAGACGCTTCTTTCCCAAAGCTCATTTTTCCCACATGAACAGAAGTATTTTATTATGCGTAGGATATACAATATTCCGAAGAACAATTATTAGGAAATAAAATACAAGAAAGGCATTGCTTGAATAATTCATAGCCTGCTCATTCGAGACATGTAAGTAAATCAAAGTTTCTCTGTCTTCAAGCTTTTTCACTTTCTTTGATGAAGATATGTTCTCCAAAATAAAGTAAATGTGGAATATGTAGTGTATGAAGTAAATGCGTATGGTTATGCGCTTACTTGTAAGTGCATTGTTAATATTGATGCAACAGAATTATAGTCTGAAGAGGGTTTTCACACCAAAGGCTTTGAATAAAGTACAGAGAACATATTTTTGAAGGCAAAAGTATGCCTTGCTCTTGCGTAGAAAAGAAACAGCAGGAATGTTGTCTTTGCAGCCTTTGTTGTGGAAGTACCCTAAGAGTTACTTAGTTGTATTGTGAAATTTACAGATGTTTATTTCATTTAACCCAACTCGTCAATTCCCAACTCGTGTTGACTGATTGATACTGTTACTGACGCAGTAGAAACCGCCAATCCGTCTGTATGAAGGTGGAGTTACTGAGCTATTAAGAGCCAATTATGCTAAACACAGGTTTCGCCAATCCGTTGGCTCGCCCATACCTGTCACCGTAAATGGAAGGGAAGGGCGTAGGGGATTGACCCTCTAATTCCCAACTCCGCTTCAAAGCGGACGACGATAACAAAACTTTAGCATTAGAGAGTTAAAACGGATTCGAAACATATGTAGGATAAACATTATCTCTCATTTTGCACTTAAAAAATACATACCATTATATATCACGATGAGTGGCACTTCTTTCGACTCTTTTATTATTGAATCCTCACTGCGACCAATAAGAGAAGTTATTTTTTAGGTAAACCAAAAAAAGAAAAAAAGAAGCAGAATTGTAATGGCGTTTGAGGACCTTTTTTACAACCCGCAGTAAGTTCTACTTAAATTAATTTCAACAATGCAGTCTCCGAAATCACTGCATCATTCTTTGATAAATGCGTATCATTTCACAAACCCACTTTCACTTCTTTTCAAAACGTAGAATGCGCCCGTTTTTTTTTCTCATTAGAAATAGTAGCTGTACCTGAGATCCATATTATATTAAGTCAATTTTTCGGCGAAGCTAAAAAAAAATAAACAATTTTAGGATTGTAAGACTTTCGCGTGAATCTTAGAATAATGATGTCCGATGGGAGCTTTAGAAGTTCGGAACTCTCATGTAGCTTATCTCCACTTGTTAGCTGAGGCCTTAGGATTGCTTGCGCACGGTGCGAAGTAGTGGGGTCCACGGATTTTACATGCACGCATCCCCAAGTGTACATGGGGGATCTTCAACGGGTATCGAACACGCGACCTTCCATGTGGAAGTCGGTCTTCCCAACCACTATGCTACCACGGCCGTATCCGTGTGTAGCTGGTGGCTTTATCGTCGGTATTCTGTATGTCTATTTAATGAAAAAATGAACTTAAGATACTATGTGTCTCAAGTATAGATAGCATTTACACTTAAAGTCAATGTATCTAATGTGCAAATGCACATCAAGTCCAGGGTTTGGTAACATATTTTCGTCTATACTATGATATTGCCGAGGAAAAATTTGAGGGAAATGTATATTCGTTGATTTTTTTTTTTTGGCTCAAATCGCAGTTTTTTATCGTTTTGAGAAGGTGCCTTTTACGAGAGTAATACGATATATTAGTAAAGTACAGAATGTATACTTATGATTTTGTTCGTTTCTAGAGAAAATACCTCCTGTTTACCATCTTAACGATTCATTTGAAGTAAAACTTAAATAAATGCAAATAAAAACAATTAAATAGAGTACACATAGTGTTTATAACTAAAGTTACCCAGGTTAGACACCTAAGTAGAACTTGCTCTATTAGACTATGCCAGTGAAAAGTGGTATATATACTTTATATGAAACATTATATGAGTATATTTATTTACGTGGCGAAAATAAATCTTCAATAAGAAGATATTAGTTCATAATATTACCACCAGGTAAGTGGAGAGAAAAAAAAATCTTAAAACAAAAATTTTTGAATGTGCATTCCGTAACGAGTTTATCAATATCGGGAAAGGTTGTTTCTTCCAACCTTGCCTGGTGGTAAAAATTTGAAGCATTATTTTTTTTACTTCGGATTAATTTTAATAACTAAACAACAAGACGTAAGTAAACAAACATTTACATTTACCAAACGATAAAAATAATTATTTTATTTTTTAGCTACAAAATTGTTCAAAATTTTGAATTTTCAAACTTATGACTAAGCTAAAAATGTGTCCCGGTATGCTTAGGAATGTTAACATTTGAAACTTTACTAACGGTACTGAGTGTCACCCGATTTTCACTAGAGACCAAACCGATAATAAATACAAAATCAATACCGTAAACGTTTCCACAATGTGGCTAATTGAAACAGCTTTGGGAGACTCGAATTTTTATCCAATTAAGAAGGAATGGAAAACTCCCTTAGTTTAAGTGGAAATTCCCATTTACTGTCACATTAAACACGGTGCGAAAATGTGAGCTTCTTACTCATTTACTTTCTTTAATATCCCATTAACGTCCACATTAATAAGAAATATGAATCGCTGTGAGACATAAGCGTTTATTTTATATTTGTGTCTCTTAAAGTAAAATTAATGTGACTGCGATCTGTAAAGATTCAGGTATTGAGATCAATGCAAGTATTTAAAAGGATATCTGCGATATGGGGTGTGATGTTGACCAACCACCACGTGGTGCACCCTTTTGACATTTTTGCGGCTAAATGGTCTACGATTCTGACTCGCCTTTGTCAAAAATGTTTAGAAACGTGAAGTTCTTTATAAAGAAGAAGTTAAAGGACTTTCCCTTAAACTAATAGAGAGTAAGGAACCCCCAAAAGATCTGGTAGTAAAATACCCATGACATCCCGAAATGACCTAGGGTAAAGCTGTAGCTGAATTCCGTCTGGTTATTGGTCACCGACTGCCTCCGTAAGCATCTATGCCGTATCAACATTGTGTAAAACCCCTTCTGGCACGCTCTGAAATCTAGATGGACGCTTACCATCTTCACAGTTGTCCGGCGTTGAGGGACATCTCTTTGTGCAACCGTCACTGCCGCGCTAGGAACATTCTTCGTTTATCGACTTTTCTGTGTTATGATTCTTACCGGGCTTTTCGTACTTTGTTTTGTGTTTTCTGTATTTTATATATATATTTTTTTTTACTTTTCTTACGTTGCAGTGGTTTTACGTAACACACCTGCCATTGTAAGTTAAAAGAAAAGAAACCCCTACGATATTATTAGTTTTTTTTTGTTTTGATTTCGTCAACCCCACTAAAGCTGTAAGTAAAACAATACGGTAACCTACGTCTCTGCGAAAGTTATGCAAAATAATAAAAGCACTTTACGCACAAAAATTCCAAAGTTGCCTTATTTGAAATACAATCGCCAATTGCATCAAAATTTTGTTCTGTCGTAATTTTCTGGACATATCCTTGCAAAGCTGCGGTGGGCTTCATGTCAGTTTTGTTACCCCCCCCCCCCATTACTTTTGTGTCTTTGCCATATAAACATTTTGCCCTCTTCACTTCTCCGATGCCGAACCGGGACCTTTCCAAATGCAGAGCCTCGTGAATCAACCATGCCTGACATCCCCTTTCGACTGCCATGTTACCGAAAAAGTTCGTAAACTGAAATATCAACTGTATCATTTACTCTCAAAGAAATTTAAAGTTTGTCGTCTGGGTAGTCTGAGCCTTTAAGGGCAGATAATTTGGATAGCATGTATAAGCACATTGTTGTAGGAACGCCTGCTAAACTACATACATGTAGTACTATCTGGTGAGGGAGCTTGGGTTGCGAAGCAAACTGCTTGCAGTTTTTGTGGGTTGGCGAAAGCAGGGGGCTACTATAGTATCCCCTAGTATAGATGCATTTTTAGAGAGATTGAAGATATTTTCGTACTCACTTTTGATTTTGTAGGAGATGTAGTAAAAATATATCTTGATTATCTTAAATTAAAGACTGCTAATGACAATAAAATAAAAGCCAATTTTCTAGATTTATGTTTAAATATTGAGAACAATAAGTTAATGATGAACATTTATGATAAAATAAATGACTTTGATTTCCACACTATTTCTATGACGCATTGGCATAGTAATTTGAATAGAAAAGGTTTTCATAAATGTTTTTGTTTGTTTGTTTGTTAACGACCATTTCAGGTCACATAAATATTCGAGTTTGTTTGTAATTCTCAAGGATGTGCCTCAAACTCTCGCCTAATATGATAGATAGAACAAGACAGTGCAACAGATTTACGATACAAAGAGGGAAATACACCGAGGGGAAAGTCGGAATCGAACCGACACGTGTTCACTGCGCGCTGGCAGGTACCGGAAGTAGTCCATTAGACCGCTCAGCCACTGATGCTCCATAAATATTTTTACAGGGCAACTGTATAGATTTCTGAGAATTTGCATTAATTATTTGCAAAAAGTAGTTTTGATAAGCAAGTTTATATTTCTATGCAATACTATTATATCATAATGGTTATTCTTTGAATTTTATGCAGTTTCACAGAAATATTTTTAAAAAGATTCCTTAACCATCATGCACATGCAGAATAACCGCAACGGAATTTCGTATACGCGTGTTGGACGTGAAGATTTGTGGTTAAAGTCCATTTTGATGGCACGTCACTGATTGGATGATACGTGGGAGTTCTCGAGGGCGATTGGATAAGCAGGATAAAGATTCCTCGGACACGAATCGACTTGGCTGTTTTCATAGGTCATGATGCATGTGTGCTATTTGTTCTTTTGATTCGAAAAATCTTACATCTTTCAACCTTTCCTACGGTAACTGTGAGTATATATTTTTTGAAGTTATACCTAAGCCGTATAGCCTTGCAAGCCTGGGGATGGGGTATTTCAGCGATGTATTTCCAGTTATTTTAAATTCTAATCTATCCTCGCTGCTGGTTTGTTTAATTTGAAGTTGGGTCGCTTATTTAGAGATGTTTCAGTTTTCATTTGTGTTTTACAGTAGCTTATCATACGTAAATGGCTTTTAAGTAATTGCCTGTTATTACTTTATTTTTGAATTTTGGATCGTAAATAAGCCGTTTTTTGCTTGCTACATGCTATGCTGGTATGTCTGAGAAACTGTAAGACATTATTTATAGGGTTATATACTTCCTGCTCCCTCTCACTGATGAAGAGGCAGGTTTTGTAAGTTGCGTTTGCCTTGTTAATTGCCTTTAATTTGCTCTTTGCTATTTAACAATATAGTTTTTGACCTACTGTTGACATACCGACTTGTTAAATTGTAATTATTTTTTTCATCTATTGATCAATTTGTATTCGACAATATGTTATAGTGGGATACCTTCGGCGTCTTTTGCATTGTTCCTCTCCCCTAATTTCTTCATTTGTCATACATTCATATGTATATGTGTGTGTTCGTATTATATATTGCGTTTATATATATATCGTCAACTTGTTCACACGTTAGGAGTACATTGTATCCCGTTATATTATTGGAAATGCAGCTTTCTGGAATACTGTCAACCAAAGTAACGTAAAATAGTTAAAGGCATGCTTAAAATCTTCTTAATTATATGTCTAGCCCTTTTTTTTATTTATATCTCGTTTCATTTTTTTTTTTATGGAATCGCCTGTAGATTCATTGCTCTGTTTTTACATTTATGTTCTCATTATTATAATGATAATTATTAACACTAAAAGAAGGGCACATTTAAGGTAAGAAACAGGAAAAGTGCAAAACTGCTGAAGAAATTAAACCGATATTCCAAACCCCCATTAAATTTTACCAGTAAGTGCATGCAACAGAAATAGTAAAAGCTAGTCGTCTGAACACATTTTACACGTTTAATATGATTTATAACTGCCATTGTTATTAAAATTTGCACATTGCTAAAATGACAATGCTAGAATGAAAAGCAATCCTCGCATACAATTGAGTTTATCTCAATACGTCTTAATTTCGTGTAACTTGAAACTGATGTTTTATTTCCTTACTTTACCCTTTCAGAAATATTATTGCTTCACTGAGAGAAGATGTAATTTTCTAACTCACTTTTGATACGGATCAATAACTTTTATAGATATTTGGTATCATGAAGGAAATATATTATGATTAATGTACATAATCTTGCGCAATTTATCATTTCCGGAAAAATCATCCGAAATAATAAATTGGATGTATAGTACCCATATTGGAGACAGGAATCATTTACCAAAATTTATGTTCTGTGTAGAAAAAATGATGTGACAGAAATTCGTTTTCTACTGGATATTGCTTTTTACATTTTTAAATGAAATGGAAAGGGATAAATCATTTAAAATGCTATGTTTCTTCGACAAAAATTCTGGTATGAGAAAAATAGTTTAGCAGGGACGTAGTTTATCGCTTTCCCATGGTTCGTACATAAATATTTGGAGGGTTTTTTCATAAAAGAAGTTGTTTTGAAGAAATAGTTCTGAACGTTTCTGACTCGTTCATGGGCATATATAACAAAGTATGCATAAAACATGCAATAATGTTTAGCGATTAAATAGATATAGCATTTGAATGAAATTTACAAAACTATATGTAGTTTAAACTTTAAAAAAGTGTTATATAATTTGTAAAAATATTTAGATTATTCTGCCTTCAATTAAGGATGTGGTGAATTTCCTAATCATTGGTTAAAGTACCAATATTAATAGTTTAATAAATATATAAATAGCGAAGAATTATATTGTATCGTGACAATGTTTTGTATCGTTCGTTTAGTTTTCCAGTAAGAAAACTAAACTACTTATGAATATTTAACGATTTCATCATTTAAAGTTATAGGTTTGGAAAAAAAATTAAGAGTACCGGAACTTTATTAGATATTCCATAACTGCTTGAATGTACTTAAGCAAAACTTAAGAATCGTAATTAAGTTCCTCTGAAAGTAATTTTTTGCACTAAATTACCAAAACATTACACTAAAGTATATCAGAAAATCTTTGGTTTTAAAAGTTGATTTAACTAACTTAGTTATTTTCTTTTCAAAAATCAGACAAGAATACTGTATGTCAGCAAAACGGGCTTTAGAAAAAATGGCAGAATAATATAAGAGTATATGTGAAATAAAAGGATTCTGTGACTCAAATGATACTAAATGAGTAAACCAAAAGCATTTAATACAGATATAAACGGCAATTTACAGATGAGGGGAGAATTAAAATAAACATTAAACTGGAATTCAGAATATTCGGCATGTCCCGCCGTACTCAGAATCGCTGCCATCCTCTGAACACCAAACTTCCTTTCGGCGCGCTGTTAAATGGTGTTGATCACTAGCACTACCTGGCGGAAGAAGGAAACTTTGCTGATTAGCATATTTCCAGCTTGCTTCCAGGTTCACATATATTACAAATACACCTGCATAACAGCTTGAACTTATGTTTCTATGGAAAATTTACTTGATCTCTATGAATTCAAATCAAATGATTTTTCGCACGGCTTTGCTAAATACTGCTTGGTTGGTAAAATATCGAACTAGTTTAAAGATAACTTTGTCTCGCAGTTTCAAATTCACAAGAGAGTTGATCTACAACAGTGCGTATTTATGAATAAATAAAAATAAAATGCTTGAAAAATAAAAAGAAACCACATGAATGTTTTTCAATTTCTTCAATAGGCGTAGTTCATTTCAAAATACATCACCAGTCTTCATTAAGTCAGATCAGATTATATTCTGAAGAAGACATGTACGGCAATATAATGATTTATGACATTTCTCTCACTGGTTTAATGTTTCTAGTTGGAAAATAAATGCATTCTTCCATCAAAATGATGAGATGTGTGAAAAATATATTCCAATTATTACAGCCTCGGATGGTTTTCCCTTATATAATTATTCTAAAATGTTTTAAGTTAAAAGAAACAAATCATCAAACTTATTTTTCAACAAAAATAATGTACATTTAAAGCTTATTCTAACCATATGAATCCTATTTGAGAAATACTTGTCATAGGAGGGCATATAAAATGTAATGTTATAAAAATATTCCAGTAGTACTTTCCAAATCCCATTAATTTTCATCAATTATTTTATTGGAAAAAATCACATTATTCCAATTTTAAACATTCGTTCACCTAATTTATTAAATATTATTCCTAGTATTTTCGATTACTTCACATTTGTCTCAATTAATGTTTTTCGCATTTCAAACTTGTCGTATGCTGTTGTATAGCAATAAATAATTCAGAAGTATTTTCGATTTGTTTAAAATAAATATATTGTCTTGAAATTAACGGCTTTTTTCCAGAAATCTTGCTAAAAAAAAAAAAAAACTACAAGAACAAAAATCATTATCCATTCTTCTTGAACATGAAGTAAGATTTTATCAGTATAAATAATTGCACAATTATTTGGTGTAGCGTTAGAAGTATTTTTATTCAAGGTAACTTTAGCATATATAAAAAGTGAACGCCATAAAATCATTGTGATTCGTTTCGGGGGGCGGGGGCACTGATAAACCCATACAATTTTTCAGGCCCAGAGAAACTACCAGGTTCTTTTACATGAACATTAGGGGGATAGCGCCATATTAAGGGTCTCCCTTAACTGGAGATATGAAATTCAGACAGCTGAAGTGGGGTCCAGGGGGATTCTCCCCCGGGAAAATTTTGAAAACTAAATGCAAACTGGTGCATTTTGAGGCCTTAAGAAACGCATTTGGGACTGCAAAAATATTACTGAAAAAAAGAAGCAAATTAAAACTTCTTAAAGTTTAAACGCTTTTACTCATAAAAATGCAGATTTAAGTGAGCATTTTTTAAATAATCCGCCCCCCTCTCTGCCTTCTTGCTAACTCTCACATCGAAGAGACACGTGTCTGCCTTCTCAAACGACACTTGCAAGCACCCGCCTCCCACCTTTTCCCGAACGTATGCTTTGAAAATTTGTAAAAGAAAAATTATTACCTAGTTTGAGCATTTATGTTTCACTATTACAAGGGGAAAGAACCTTGACTTTTTAAAATAAAAATTTTTAAATTTTGGCATTGTGTAATTTACCGCAGCCTAAAATTGCCTTCCGAGGAGCCCTTGCCTGCCACAGGAGCCGGCCGACTCATCGACGACGCAACATATTCAGTATAACTCGATTTTGGAGCTTCCAACGGCTTATTCAAATAAATAACTCTATATTTATCGGTTTTATTCATTAGCAAAATCGCCGATCAATGATCAAATCAGAGCGCTGAACTAGGATTTTAATTCTCTTTGCAAAACCTAACAAAAAAAAAAACTACAAGAACAAAAATCATTATCCATTCTTCTTGAACATGAAGTAAGATTTTATCAGTATAAATAATTGCACAATTATTTGTTGTAGCGTTAAAAGTATTTTTATTCAAGGTAACTTTAGCATATATAAAAAGTGAACGCAAAGAAATCATTGTGATTCGTTTTATTTTCAGGTTTGTCCACACGAGTGTTATCTTCTCCGGCAATATTGCGTTTTCGGTTCAGCAGGCGTAAGGCAAAAGTTTCACATTACTCCTAACTCCAGAATAATTAGAAGATTAATTGGTAGATCTTCTATTACTTTAGAAAATGAGGTCTCTAGAATAATAATTAAGATGTTCAATAACATTATTCATCATCTGCACCGAAATCACCGAAAATTTGCCATCGTATGCAGGAATTAGGGACCATAACTGCAGTAAAAGGAGTTATGAAGTTTCGCATTCTTTACTTGTTGCATTCCATTCTATTTTACGTATACGCAAAACTTTAAATAAGAACAATGCTTGTTTGATGCATCCCTTACAACTATATTTTCGCTTTTAGTCTTGACAAACACATGCATTGAGTGATTTTTTTTCCTATTTGCTAATCTATATAAATAAAACCGAAAGTTTGTGTGTGTGTGTGTGTCTGTCTGTCTATCTATCTGTCTGTCTGTCGATCGCGTCCTGGCGAGATGGAACGGGCCAGAAGTACGAAATTTTGGTTACAGGTACCTTGGGTCAGGTCCTCGTGCACCTCGAAGCGTTTTTCCTAAAATTCGAATTTGTTCTTTTTTTCTTCCAATTTTAAGCAAAACTTGATTTTGGGTTTATCTCATCGAAGAAACGTCCCATGTTTTAGATTTTTGCAGCATATGAATGCCAGTAAAAAACTGCACAAGATTATTTTTTTTGCAGTTCGTAGGACAAATAGAACATGCGCAATATTCATTTAAAGTAGTTTTCGAATTTTAAAACGAGGCTAACCTCTGAATTTATTTTCTCAATTTCCGTGTTTTCGCCAAAATAAATAGTACTTTTGTCGCCAACTAGATCATTTCTGTTAACGTAAGATTGAAAGAATGCTATTTTATCTTTATTCATGTCGTTTTATGAGCGAAACAAATTCTAAAAATTCCTTTCATTTTTATACATATTTTGTGGAACTGCAGGCGAATTGTAATTACTTTACCTGGAGGTTGATTCTCCTTCCTTTTTTGGCGATTTAATAGTAGTTCAACAATTGCATGAAACATTATTTCTTATGGTAGAGTGTCCACTTTATCAACGAAATAAATTCTAAAAATTCATTTCATTTTTATGGGTATTTTGTGGATTATTAACTGCATGTGATTTTTAATGTTGATTCCTTCTTTCTTTTTTAACAATTTAATATTTATTTCTTCGAGAAAAACTAGGTTGGAAGGTTTTCGATATCGCTTATTTTTGATGAAATTTAAAATTTCGCCAAGTGTTGATAACTTTTTACTCGCCCTTCAGCCAGCTAATTGTCCTCAATATACTATTTTGCGCTTCGTATCTTTTCCAAACCACGCCCAATAATCCTTATCAGTAATAGTTCTCATTTAATTCAATACGTGATTTACACTATGGGATCATGGCGTATTTGCGAAATACTTCCATTACTTTAGTGCAATTTGGCGATCTTCTACTTCATTTTAACTTTTTTACGTAGCGATTATTGATTCCATATTTTACACAAGTGATTTATTTTCCAACCGTTATTTAATTTTTGTACTGTCTATTTGGCGCCATTTGGGCAGAAATTAGCTATTTCTTTCTATCAACTTAAATTTCACACGTCAGAATTGGTTCAGTACTAAACTTTTTCTAATTTAAATGTGCGTTTGCCTTTGGAAATAATTCGTTCCTTTCTTTCGTTTTTATGCGAATTTTATGAAAGTAATATTTAATTGAATTTTCAGGAAATGTTTTGACGATTTTGCAAGCGGGATTTTAGGAACGGGTGTCCTTATATTGATGGGGAATTTAAGATGGACTCTTGGTAATTTTAGGAATAGTAGCTCTTGAAGGTCAGTATTCTATTGGGCATTTTTAGTCACTAACGTCTTATTCTAATGGAGATCTTTTGGGACTAATGTCCCTATTCTATTAGGAATATTTAGGGATAGTTGTCTTTATTGAAATGGGGGGCTTTAAGGAATGTTTTCTTTATTGTAGCAAAAATATTCAGGGACCGTTGTTCTTCATCTGATGGACATTTTTAAACAGGATACAGCTCTTATTCTGTTGGGAATTTTTAGATGTATTGTGGTAGATATTGTAATTGCAATTTTTATAGACTCTTGATAGCATTTTGGCACAATTACGTGCCAAAATGATATAATATGCATGTTTTATACGCATGTGTGCATTTTAGTTACTGTTGCAATTACTCTAATGGCAATTTTTATGAACTGTTGTTTTTGGTCTAAAAGGAAATTTTCTAGGTTGTTCGTTTTAATGCAATCGTGCTTTTTAATGATTTTTACTATTTAATTAGGGGTTTTAAGGAATGTTCCCCATCTTCTACTTGGATTTCTGAAGAAAATTTTTCCTTACATATTTACAACAGAATTTTGAACATGCGTCACATAGCCTGCGAATGATGCAATATTAACCCGCGAAAAGCCTGGCATGTTAGCTAGTCTAAAATATTTCTAGATTATCTTCTATATATTATGTAGCTTCAAATAACCACATAAATATATTTTTGATGCAGTCTATTAGGGAAAAATTGATTGCTTAGGTAATATAAAAAAATAACGAATTTTAATAAACACAACCATCATCGGATTTGCTTGGAAACTTTATCGGAAAAATGTTAGGCCGTAGAACAGGTACAGATGCGAAGTTCAACCAGAACTAAATGAGCCTATTTTCTTTTGATTTTTTTTTTTGTGTGGATTTTTAAGGATATTAATGAATGAATTAATGAATAAATGAGTGAATAAATGAAAATTAATCAAATAACTGTATAAATACATGAATGAGTAAATGAAAATGTATTAACTATTGAAAAGTAAATGAGAAAGAGAGATATATAGCTAGACCATTCATTTGAAGTTGGAATATGTGGGAAAATAGGTTCGTATAGTTCTAGACGGAAATTCTAGTTTAAACTTTGGAAAACAAAAACGAAGGTAAAAATTCACTGTTAAAACGTTTTACATTATGTATTTAAAAATATTCTTCGTACTGCAACATTCAGTAGGAAAGTCTAACACCATTAGTTTACGCTATTTTATACTTATCCTAATGTTTTCTTTTCACGATTAACTACGGAATCATATCAACAGTACTGTGTGTGTGTGGGTGTATGTGTTTAGTGTTGTTATTCTTACTTGAAATTTCAAATTAAGATGAATAGGTTTTCATATTGCGTTTATGGGAAACGTTTTACGTTCCTTTAGGTACATGATACTGACATTTACGTATCAAATTGCATGATAAAAAATTCGTTCAAACATGCGTACATATGCATTGCTTAATTTATGAACTGCAATGTACATTTCTAATTGAAATGAAACGGAATATATTTTGCAATTTAAATTGCTATTTTGAGCAACTGTTGTGGTTTTAAAGCGGACATTTTGAGTAACGTTTTAATGCGAACTATTTTTATTTTGCAGAAAAATAATAAATCGCAGCAAATATGTAAAGACAAAGTGTGTATTGCAACTTATTGAAACAACTTTCTCATTATAATAGACAAATTGTTGTTGTTTTGTCTTTCCTTTATTTATCTTTTATTACATTTATTTATGTTAATGGATTTAATAGCGCATGTGTATTTCAGAATTTTTTTAAAAAGTTTTCAGAACTCCTTTTTTAAACTTTTTCTTTGCTTAACGCAATTGTTATCCGAAGTAGTATAACAGTGCGAAGAAAAATCCTTGGACCTTTACTAATAACAAGAAGTTCCGTCTAGAACTATACGAGCCTACTTTCCCGTATACACCGAATTTAAATTTATAATCTAGCTACCTCTCTCTGTCTTTCTCGTTTAGCTTTAGTTCTTAATTGCTTCAAATATACCTTTTTCAACAGTTAATACATATTCATTCAATCATTCATTTGTTAAGTCATTCATGTATTTATTCATTCATTCTTTTGCTTATTCATTTAATCATTCATTAATTCAAAAATATTCTTGAAAATCCCGATCAAAAAATTTCATAGTAAAATAGGCTCGTTAGTTCTGGATGAACTTTCTATTTGTACATGTTCTACGTCATAAGAGCTTTCCGATAAAGTTTGTTCCAAGCAAATCGGGCCGTTAGATCAGGAATTATATAGGATTGAAATTTCCCCCTAGGCGGTATGTTAATTTTTTTTTGAACTGTTCAAAAATGAACAAAAAGTGTTCAAACCAATATTTCACGCCAAAAGCTTCCTCCAGTAAGCTTGTTCATTGGAACTTGGATCTTGTCCCCAGAGTTTACATAATTTGCTTCATTTTCGCCCATAGGCGCTAATGTTAAAATTTTTTGAACTGTTCAAAATTGAACAAAAAATTGCTCAAACCAAAAAGTAAAATATGGAAATAAGATGTCCTCGCCGAGATCTTTCGAATGCAAAAAGAATTTTTCGGATCGGACAATTCGTTCAAAAGTTATTTGGGGGGGACAGACAGACAGACCGACAGACACAATTTTTCCCCCATCTCAAAACCCTACTTTCAATTTTTTTATTTTTCAATCTTTATTTAATTACTTAACTTATTTTTGACTTTTCCTGATTTCTAACGATCTTTTCTTGATACATTAAGCCTTCTTTCATGCTTTATTATTATTATTTTTTTTTTTTTTACCGGAAAGTAGGCTAAAAAATGAGTCTGAAAATGAATTAATTAAAAAAATAACAATAACAACTAAATTAATAAGTGAATAAAATAACATTCTTTAATTTGAATTTTCATAGGTTCCCTTTTCTAAACATCAGGGAAATTTAAGAACCTTTGTATCAAGAGAGATCGAGAGATAGAGAGAGAGGAAATATTATTTTAACAATTTTAAATATTCAAATTTGGTTTCGAAAAGAAATTATTTTTAATTATTGTACACAATTTGGAATATGTTCGTTGAATTTAAATTCTGAGTGCTAATATAATAGTTAGGGTGAGGAAAAACTTGATTAGACTACATGTTGTAATTATGCAAACTTCAGCACAGGAACAATTTTACAAGAAGTTCCGTCTAGAACTATACGAGCCTACTTTCCCATATACTTCAAATTTATAATCTAGCTACCTCTTTCTCTCTCTTTCTCATTTAGCTTTAATTAATTTTTTCAAATATACCTTTTTCAACAGACAATACATATTCGTTCACGCATTCATTTTTTCCTTTATTCAGCCATTCATTTATGCATTCATTCGTTTACTGATTCAAATGTTTATTCATTCATTTACTCATTCATGTATTTATTCCCTCATTTATTCATTCTTTTCCTCATTCATTTATTCATTGATTCATTCTTTCACTCATTCATTTATTCACTGAAAAATATCCTTAAAAATTCCGACAAAAAAATTTCATAGGAAAATAGGCTCGTTAGTTCTGGAAGAACTTTCTATTTGTACATGTTCTACGTTATAAGAGCTTTCCGATAAAGTTTGTTCCAAGCAAATCGGTCCGTTAGATCAGGATTTATATAGGATTGAAATTTCCCCGTAAGCGCTATGTTAATTTTTTGAACTGTTCAAAAATGAACAAAATCTGTTCAAATTGATATTTCACGCCAAGCGCTTCTTCCAGTATGCTTGTTCATTGGAATATGGATCTTGTACCCAGAGTTTACATAATTTGCTTCATTTTCGCCCATAGGCGCTAATGTTAAATTTTTTTTGAACTGTTCAAAATTGAACGAAAAATTGTTCAAATAAAAAAGTAAAATATAGAAATGAGATGTTCTCGCCGAGATCTTTCGAATGCAAAAAGAATTTTTCGAATCGGACTATTCGTTCAAAAGTTATTAGGGGGGGGGGGGGCAGACCGACAGACACACATTTTCCCCATCTCAAAACCCTACTTTCAAATTTTTTATTTTTCAATCTTTATTTAATTACTTCACTTTTTTTTTACTTTTCTTTAATTTTAACGATATTTTTACGATACATTAAGCCTTCTAAAGGCCTTACGATACATTAAGCCTAGTAGGCTAAAAAGTAGAGAAATGCGTTGCTGTGAAAATATCTTTAATCGTATGCTTTCAATTCACGTTGTGTTGACATGAATGAAGGAGTTTATTTTCCTATAACATTACTCGACAAATATAAAACATTTCTTCGTCTATTTTGTGTGCAGTTATGCTAATTATTCTTAATGCACTGCAATAATGTTTCAGTAATTCAAAATAAATCGTAAGCAAATAAGGATAATTTGGTATTGTTTGCAGATAATAATAATTTAACTTTGTGCAAGTAAACAGTAATAGAAATATAATTTCACGTTAATTTAAAGCACAAATGAGCATTAAAACGCAGACATATGTTTCAGGATTGCTTGGAATCCCTTTTTCAATGCGACAGGGAGCTTCTAGATGCAAAAGATCTCCCTGTCGCATTGAAAAAGGGATTCCAAGCAATCCCGAAACTTATGTCTTCGTTTTAATGCTCATTTGTGCTTTAAATTAACGTGAAATTATATTTCTATTACTATTGTTTGCGGAGTTTTTCTCCTTCCTAATTGTTGAATCCAGTTCTAACAGCCGACGTAAAGAAACGACCACTCATTGCATAATATAAGAAGATTTTGAAACAGTTTCATAACCCTTTGCACACTGCAATATGCCTTGTATGTACCTTGATTTAACTTATTTCTCAGCGCTGCATACCGGCATCGTAATATTATGCTCCGCGCTCCCATGATGCTTTTCGAAAGGCAGACTTCATTTGTAATCACATTATTTCTCAGTTGCACTAAAAAGTGACGTTGCATTCCAATCCTGCTTTTCAGGAGCATCAGCAGCATAGTGAAAATCAAACTGTTGCTGTTTACAGATTGCATGTGATTCCGAACATCTATCTATTATTTTATTTTTTTATTGTTTCTTTCATGTCTTAAAATAAAGTCTAAGTAATCTTATGTCTTAAGTAATCTACTTTTACATCAAATAATCTAAAATAATAGTAGTCTAATAATAATAATCTAATTTCACTTTTTTTTTATTGAAAGCAAAATTAAAAACTGGTGAAACATTTTTTTAACGCTCGCAGTAATTTTTTCCCTCTCACGTCTAAATTTTGAGTGTTGAACTTATTCTTGACATGTTTACGTCTCTTTGTTTGCAAACGTTTAAATGCAGATAGTTTTTTCAACTAAAGTAACTGTTCAATTCTTTTGAGGCATATGAAATGTTATTTGAGTTTTTATGTTAATTTAACACTTATATATACAGAGAGAGACATACATTCAAAATCAGAACTACAAGAATGTATTTATTTATCATTTTGTCTGCAACGGTGAAACACGTACATTACTAAATTATATTTTTTAATTGCAATTCTTTTTTTAAATGAGGAGTCCCAAGTAAACATGTACATTATTTAGTTATATTTTTGAATTGCAACTCTTCTTTTAAAGGAAGAGTTGTAAGTAAACATCACATTAAATTCGGTTTAAAAATGAATGCACGGGCAATATTAACAGTGTTCTAATTTGGTAGTGGTACAGATGCCACTGCACTCTCTAACACATCCTTGAATGCCCGTGTAATATAGAAATTAATATCATTTTGAGCATGATATCTATAATCAGATTCTAAAAACTTCGTGTACTTGTTCAGTGGTCCTAAGCCAATGAATTTAACTTCGAGTCCTCCAATTTGGGTCAGTACGAAACTACTCAGATGTGCTTTGCTTTCATCTGTTCGGCTGGATACTTCAATCGAGATGGCTGTTTCCTTAAGATGAGATATTCCTTTAATGTTTACTTTGGGCAGTTTTCCATACTTCAGTTTTCCTTCATAAGTAAGTTGAAGGTCATCGAAACCAATTGTGCAAACAATGCTTTTCAATCCAGAGTTGAAATAGGGTCCTTGGCACTCAGAATAATTTCGGACTTGAGCAAGTCCGATGAGAGTACCTCTACTATATTCAGCTTCACCTTTTACTTTTCCAATGATCGGCACTTTGACTTCAAACTTGGTCATAAAACCCGGTATTATAGCTGGATTCAACTTAGCATCATTAAGTTCTCTTTGAAGAGCCGTATCTATGACGTTTTTAATGTATTGATTGGCTGCTGGCGATCCAAAGGCATTCCCTGTTGAAAAGAACATATATATATATATAGTACATAAAATGCTTGTTATTTACATTCGTCCATTCGTTGCAATTAATATTTTTTTTTACATTAAAGAGGGTTTTGAAAAATTAAGTTTTATTTTCATTTGCCCTTTTTGTTACAACTGGTGTTATTTCCATTAAGGTACGGGTACCATGAGACCATTTTTTTTCTCTATGGTGTTATTATTTACAATTTTTGCCTCATGTCATGTTATATCACTTCATAAAAATTTAATATTATAAAAACTGGATTTCTTAAATATAATTTAAAAATTTTACTTTTAAAACGAAATTTAGCAATTTTTAAAAATGCATCTTCTTTATCAAAATTGGTGTAAAGTCTCAATTTTTTTTATTGATTCATTACTCATAAAGCAAATTTTTTATGCTTTGAATTTTTTATAAGTAAAATACTTAAAAAAAAAAACTGCAATAACTCAGAAAAAACGCATAATTCAAAAAACCTGCAAATTTTTTTAAAAAAAGTACTTAAGTTATAAAAGTACAGCATAAATTTGTTATGTATAGTTTCAGGAATATGTGGGAAAAAAATCCACTTTATAATCCAAATTTAAAAAATCCTTTGCATTTTAATTGAGATGAACTGTGCAAAAAATAAAGTGAGAAAAAACAGCATTTTGAGTTTTCAGCTTGCAAAAACTTAAATCCTTTCTTTATCCAAAATGTTCAGTAAGGAACTTTTTTTCAGTTACAGTCACGATGAAATAGGTTCTTCTTGCTTATTTTATTTTAAAAAATAAATACGTGGCTTGTATTCAGCACAGTAACTGTTTCGGAACCACTGGCTTAAGCAGTGGTTACTAAACAGAAACACATACACATGTAACTCAAAAAATTGGAGACGTCGGATTCCCGAACTGTTTGCGAATGAGCGAACCCATAATTTGAGCTGCTGACGCTTGTTTGTATTTTAATTTTTGCAGCAAATAAAATGATTTTCGGCAATATACAGTAAATTTAGACCAAAAATGACTTTGGATCCAATCAAAAACTGAAATCTCAAATTTAAGGCAGTTTGCTTGTTGGAAAAGAAGATTTATTGATAAATAAACTGCCGCTTCAAGTGGTGTTGATGGCCGAATGATTAGAGCGCAAGGTTGGTATACCATACACCCGAGTTCGATTCCCGTGCGCTTCGTTTACGATTTGTACGCATCGAAAATTCTACTCCTCGAAATGGTTCAAAAACGGTAAAAATTTTGTTATGAAACCATTTTTAAATGGTTATAAAACCGTAAACTTTTGTATTTACAGCTTTTTAACCAAGATGATTGGAAATGGTTTAAGTCCCATAAAGATAGAAAAATGTTCCAAACCGTAAATTTCACATTGAATTAGATGGACAGACTGCTGCCGGTTATTTAACCGTAATTTCATAATGACATTTCTAACAGACATGTGACGATTGAAGCTCTTATTTTATTCCCAGTGATTAATTTTTACTCTTTTACAGTAAAAAGGTCTGTGCCGAAAAAGAAAGACATATTCCCTAAAAAGAACAATAAAGTTGTCTTGATCTATGTAAATGTGGTTCGTCAGAATCGATCATTTTTTACAAATTATCATTAGGCTTCGACTCCAATTTATGTGCAATAGTTAAAATGGGGACTATTTCACAACATACCACATTTTACGTAAAAATAAAAACAATTACTCCTAGTAAGAAGATATTTTAAATTGCATATCTCAAGGTATATGTTTTAGTAACTTCAAGTATTTAGGCTTTTTCATGAGAAATAAATTTTATAATTTTCATTGATTTTTATTTTTAAATGATATACGTTATTAATAGGGCATGTTGGGATTGCGCCTGTCTTCAAATTGTAGGTTAATTCTTGTCAGAACAAGTTATGTTGCTTATAAAACACCTACTTTAAAATTTCTAAAATAATGGCTTGCTAAAACGTTAATTCGCATCAAAACAATACAAATATATTATTTCTTTCGAATTTGATAAAAAGAACTGTTAGTTTTAGTTTTGTTTTTTAACTAAAGCACATATGTGAAATGTTGTTACATTCTTGAATTAACTCTCACCAAGAGCATAGTTAAAGTGACTACTGACATTCCATATTATTGGAAGTTTTTTTTGGTCCGGTGAATGATCTGACAAACTAATAAACATTTTCTGAAGGGAAAATAAACTCGCCATCCAATTCAAAAGTTATTTATTTTTTTTAAACTATAAACGGTCCAAAATGCCGTCGCGATCGACCGAAAATGGGCTCGCGATTGACCGGTCGATCGTGATCGACGGGTTGCCGACCACTGGGTTAGAGTATTAGCGAAGAGTCAAAATAGTCTGCGTTCAAACCCCAAGTGAAAAACTTTTTTTTTTACTGATATCAGAAATGAGGTGGTAACCGGATTATTTTTGAGAAGAGGCTTACATAAGAAAAAAGATGTCGGTTTCTCAAACCTCAATCAGTTGACTGTGAGCTATTCCGAAAACTTGATGTTCTTAAATGTGGTAACGTGGGTTTTATAAAAAAAAACATTGCAATGATTATAGTTATTTTTGTTAATGTGTGGTTGTCAAAGGGTGGTAAGCGCGAGCTTTGGATCTGCTATTTTCTTTTTACTGCTTTGGAACAGGAATTGTTCTAAACGATATGAAATAATTTTATGATATTCCAAGAGGAAAATTTAAATGATAATAGACCTGCCTTGGAATAAGATGAATAAGTTAAACTAGTCGACTCGTGCGGAATTCCGCACTAATTTGGGAGAAAGGGCATTATGAAGATATTTGCTACACAATAAAAACAGAAGAGTTTCTTTTTGTTTACTTGATATCAGAGGGCGCCAGCACACACAACACCAATTTGGCATCCTTTAAAGGGCCTCTTCTTAGATGATTTTAAATTTCAAATTTAAGAGAAGCGGTGCATTTTTAGACCGAGGGTCTATTTTTCGTCATTAGCAGGCACGATAAGCTTTAAAATGAGGGGTAAATCATGGAATTTGATAAAGGAATAAGGAAGATATCACATAGCGACAAAAAACATGCTGGAGAAGTAATATATAAAGGTTTTGAAATGAGTACGTGATCGTATAGAGTAAAATTAAATTATTCAATGCAAGATTTCCAAGTGTAATATCTAAGAAGGTTGTGAATGCAATAAACCACAGATACTACGCCGAAGAATTTAAAATCAAGTTACTAACACTTTGGGGAGCGGTATGGATACGCACGATTATTAAAAGATATAATTTACAAATAAATTACTGTTTTTATCAGTACTAACAAGGGTTAGTTTAAATGGGGTTGAAGATATGGAAAATAATTTAATTAATTATGAATCACTGTAGTCAGCCAGTAGGACTTGATTATTCACAGTAAATTTAAACACACATACCTCACTTCCCAAAATGACCTTTACTTGAAAAAAAAAAGAGATAATAATGAATACTTGTAACATGATGTTTTTTTTTTTTTTTTGCTAGCTCTTTCATCCATTTATGCATTTGAATGAGTATGAGTTTACTTTGGGGAAAACTTGGAGTTAATATCAATGATTTCTGAAATGTAATAAATATTAAATCTGCTGAAAATGTTATCAATTAAATTTAAAGACAGGAATGAGACGGACCAATTTTATGGTAAATTAAAGTAATTTATTCATTATCATAATTATGCCAAGAACCTTTTTTTTTTCTCGTTGCATAATGATACAGGCTATTTTCAAAGTGTAGGTATGATTTTGAACTTAGATAGACTATGGACCATAGCAGGAAATTAAAAAATTGGATCAGTCTTGTTTTTTTTTATTTATAAAGTCCATACGAATTTTAAATTCATATGTAACAAATTGCTGACCAATAAATACGCTTAGAACAACCTATTTATTTCGTGTATTCAGGCCATTAGTTTCTCATAAGTACAGTAGCAAACGGCAGCCAAATCCGAATGAGCATTAAATAAAACACATTAAATAAAATTAAATATGTTTAGTTGCGCTTGTGTATTTTTAGTTACACTTGTGACAAAGCACAAGTAGTGATTGAGATTTTTTTTTCTCAATAATGTGATGTCACTCTCACATTGAAAACGAGCCATTTTTTCCCAATAACAAGAATTCTGATTTTACAGAACTTGCATCATTAAGGATTCCTAAAAACAGTACTTCAGGTGTTTAATTCTTAACATTTAAAAAATGGTTGCTTTTGAAATATAAGGCTAATAATTTTATCGTGATTTCTTTATTTATTTTATCTGGATGATTATATATAATATTTTTTTCGTAACTACAGATGTCTATTCGCTTTTGAGATTTCCAATAAATTGTTAATAAATTACAATATTATAATGCCTCTGTAAGCCAAGCAAGAAATAACGCATGAAAAGAAATTCTTATAACATAGATAAACAACTTCACTAAATATGTAATCATATTTCCATAGGAAAACTAAGTCAGTGCTAAGTCTTAATATAGGAGTAAGAGTTTGAAAAGTGGAAGATATATCAAGAAGGAAGGATAACAAAAGTAGACCGAGAAATCACAGTTAAAAAATCCTTTTTACTATTAAAGTATGTAATGAAAAATTAAAAGTGTATTTGAAAGATAAGTTGAATCGTTTTTTTTTTTTTTTTTTTTAAATTATCTAAATATCAACAATTGCACTACTTAGGATGATAGAGGGCGCATCATAAGCTCATGTAAGCTAATGTACTTTTTCCCCCTCTCTCTCTATATTTCAAGTTGTATATATTTTTTATTGCTGAAATGCTCCTTAAATTCGGGGTGGAGGAATAAATGCAGTAGTATAAATTTTGAAGAAGGAGGGAAAAATCACGTACTGAAAATTTTAAAAAAATATATATTTCAATTTCAATATTACACGATATACATATGATGTTGCATCTTTTACATTAATAACATATAAGAAATCATATCTGAATAAAAATTTTAAAAAACTTACCAATACAAAATGCCACAACTAGAAAAGTAGACAACATTTTCGTCTGAAAAAAAAAGTCGAAATTCATTTAAACAATTTAGTAAAAATCATACATACAAGCAACATATTTCTTTTTCGAAAACTTTTATTTACTTTATCCTAGAAATGAGAATTTAGAAGCAGCAGTACATGTTTTATTGCATAAATGAGAATTTGGTAAGAAAATAAAAATATTCTAAGTTTTAACTTCAACTCACGGTTTTTTTAGTTTTTAATGTAAGCATAATTGTTGAAGACAACATGTTTCCTAATTTTAAGGATGAGCATAAGTTTTCGTGATATATATTTATAATATTGTAACTTATTGTTATTTTACAACTTAACTAAGATTCCGCTAAAACCTGTATCGCTATCTGTGACGATTGCTGCTAATATTTGTGTTAGTGAACACTACTGTTTCACTAACACGAATTAATTAATATTATCATTAAATAATTATGATATTTTCCCTTTTGAAATTTCTCTCAGCTGGAATATAAATGCAGTCAGGTGAAATAATTTTAAAACCAACCATATTCTATAGAAGTAAAAAAAAATGTATTTAAAGGTAAAGTTAAGCAAACGCATTTCTCGAGTAATCAATTTTATTGTATAACACTTATGGGTAGATTTTTTAAAAGACATGTAAAAGAATTGAATACAAGTTCAACATACCTGAACAAGTACAGAATTTTTGAATCTGTAACCGGAAACTGGATGTTGCGTAAGTGCGAATAATCTTGGTGCCTTCTCTTTTTATGACAGACGTATGACGTAACTGAAACTTTGATTAGAAATTCTTTCTTTCATTTAAAGAAATATGTTATCTTCACTTTTTTCTCTCCCGATATGCAACCAATACTTCGAGAAATTCAGATTGCATCTTGTAAAAATATTGCTTGCACTGCTTCCAAAATGAGTTTAATGATTTCTTTCTAATTTTTCTTATAATAATTCATTAAACGTATGCTAAAAGCAAAATAGGAATGTTGAATTATCTAACGATATTGTTAGGCGCTGCCGCCATGGTAACCCTGGTTCGCGAAGAGTGGCAACCCTGAAAGGAAAAACTCAAGAGAGACCTGCGAGTGGAGAGGCCTTAGGAGTTGGAGCTGAGTTGATGTGGACTGTAGATGTCTTAATGTTGCAGTCTGTGTTCCTTGTTATATGTGCCCCTTAAACAGGAAACGTAATAAAGTACCTGGGACTGAGAAAAAGTGTCTTAGATGCATTAATTTTCTCTGGTCCCGTCATTTTCTATAGGAAATGGAAAAGAACCCACAATAGGTTCGTCTACACCTATGCCACAAGGGTAAATTTCTGTAAAAAAAAGCATTTGCGCATTTCCTTGTCATTGCAGGAAAAAAAACATAATAATATACTTTTATTGTATTGAAACATTTTTTCAACGCACACAGTAGTGTCTGCCCCTCTCCGTCTAAGTATTGAGTGTTGAACTTATTCTTGACATTTTTACGTATCTTTGCTTGAAGATGATAGATATTGTTTCTGTTACTAATTCATTAGGTTTACGCTGATTTAAAAAAAAAAAAAAATCACAACGTCAGTTTTCGTGTATTTTCTTTAATCCTTTAAAGGGCCATTTTTTTTTTTAGTATCGGTATGTTAAAATATTTTTCAGATTTTGTTTTGTTTCAAAAAAGAAATTCATATAGGACAGTAAATAAGATTAGCATGATTTTTTCCACCACCCCCCTTTTTGAGGGGGGATAGTTATAATATTTCAATATTGATGCATGTGGTAGAAAATATATTTCCAAGAGTCTTGGGGCAAGATTCTGCCAATCAGAAAGGGAATATCTTACAATAAACATCTAGAATTTGATGAATTTGGTGGGAAGCATACTTCACACCGCCTCAGAAAGGGTTAAGTGAGGTTTGCGCTGAAAAACGAAAAACAGTGAAGAACAGTAAACACTATTTCTGAAATAATCATATTATGTGCAACCTCCTCGTGCGGAATTTCCTCTTTCGATTAATTTATTGTGACACATAGTCGGTCAGATGATGATTACCCATTAATAAACAAAATCTTTTGTATTTTTTTCAAAATTAAACCAATAATAATAATAAATATATTATTTTCAGAATATATTTATTATTACTATTTTGCCTTTTCAGTTATTTAAGCTAAATATATATGGTATATTTTCATTTTACTTGAAAGTTTGCTGATAGTTTGGTTGGAAATGTTAGAGTTTTATGTTTCTAAGTTTCATAAAGGGTAAAAATGCTTACTGAAATTTCAGCAGTCCATCCAATACGTCTTTGATGTAATTTAGAATTCGTATAGTGTCTATAATTAGTTAAAGAGTATTACTAAAAAGTTTTATTAATCAAAATAAGTTACTTTTTGATAACTATTAAAATTTAAATGCATTATTTTAGAACTTTTTTTAAGAGCTATTCCGAAAACTTGATGCTCTTGAAAATAAGCCATTTTTTCCCAATAAAAAAAATTTAACAGTGTTTACATCATGTAGGATGCCTAAAAACCGTACGTCATGTGTTTAATTCTAAACATTAAAAAAAATAGTTGCTTTTAAAATATAAGACGATTAATTTTCTAGTAATTTATTTATGGTATAATCCGTGTCGATTCAGGCAGGGGGGTACCTTCATAGTCTCAGAAGTTTTTGAATTTCACATATGGTAAAATATAGAACTATGTGAGTTATAGATATGTTTTTGTTTTGCTCAAAAAGATTCCTGGCCCGAGATACAGGCCGCCAAAGATGGCTCCTTCGGAGCAATTTTTCACTTGCGATTTTCGACCAAAACTTTCAAGTCCTCTATTTCCTGAACGGTGCAAGATATTTTGATGCGGTTTTTTTTATTTGAAAGACAACTATATTATGTTTAAGATAAAAGGCTAAAATTTAAAATATCTATTTAACTTTTTTTGCTGCAGCCTTTTGATTTTTTTAAATCTTTTTTTTTTCTTTTCCTCAAAAAAAACCAATCTCATTTTTTTTTATTTTTTTACTGTTGGTTAATACCATTAAGTACTATATTCCCTGAAAAGGAGAGCTTCCACTTTTGCGTTTAACGGTTTTTACAAGCAATTTAAGATTTTGCCATATATTTCATCAGTTTTGTTAACAACATAGTCATATATTGGTCTCATTAAGTCAAAATTATATTAATTTGATTTTCTTTGACATGGCATTTAATTCTTTACAAATAATATTAGAGCGAAAAAATCATGATCTTTTTTTTAATTAAAAAAAAAGTTTTTTTTTTTGACCCATGAATTATTTTACAGCAATTACAATTTCCCACACTCAAATGTTGACATAGACTACAAATTCTTTTTCAAATTAAATTCCACAAAAAGGAGGTGCACAAATTATGAACTTCAAGCCATACTTCATCGTTCAGTGTTTTCTTTAACCAAATTTAATTGGCTCTTAAACCACTTATTTTATATTTTGGGATTAGAGATTGATAAAAAAAAAAAAAAAAAAAGAAAGAAAGATGTCAGTGCATGTTCATATTTTTTTTAAAGTATTGTATAGCTACTTTATCTTGCTGATTTAGGTTTTTTTCTAGCTTTTTCTGAATACTTGTGACAGCTTCGGCTAATTTAGTTATGTTCTTCAAATTATTTAGAACAGTTAATATTGGTTTTAATTGATTGGGCAGATCCTCAACATTCTGTTCCATTGCCCCATTGAAACTATTTTGATATTTATTTCGCTATTAAATTTATATATTTCCCTCTTTAAATACCTGCATAAGAATTAGCCAGTTGCTTATGTAACTGTTTATGGAACGATAGATTAAATTCCATTGTAGCTGTGAAGGTAAGATGAATGCCATTTCGTTACTGTCAGGACAACATAATTAATGAAATTATTTTTTCTTGTTTTAAATTGAGAAGATGTTTATTGTCCCCATACCTCACAACTTATAATACTAACTGAAATTAGTAATAAATTCTTTAACAGTTTGTTTGATTTGCTTTTTGTTAGAACTATTGAGTTAAATCAATGATTTATTTTTTTTGAAAAAAACAAAAAAAAAACATCTGCTTTAAATTATGTACAGCCTGATAAATATTAGAAATATCTTTTCAAAAAAGAAAAATAGGGAAAGAAAAACACTAATATTTTACAACCAAAAACATATTAAAGCTCACAATATATGGACATGTTCCAAAACATACCATTTCCCAAAATTATGTCGTAAGTTACAGATAAAGCAATTAGTGGTGTTTCATGCATGTGCTTTGTTTTTGTTAAGTTCCTTATGAAAGAAAAGGAAGAAAAATGCAAAGTGATTGGATCCTAAATTGATCCCCCCCCCCCTAATAGTATTTCTCTTTTTTTTTTCTTAACATCAATAGCAAGATATGAAAATCAAATATAAAAAGCTATGTTTTACTGAATAACAGATATATTGAAATTAACAACTAAATAGATTTGAACTCTAGCTAGGATAAAATGAGAAAATGATATTTAAAAAAAATAATAGAAATCAATAAATATTTTAAAGTAGCGGGCAATAAGATTGGGCAATGTATGTCTGTCTGTTTGTCTACTGGTAAATTTCTTTTGTGAGAAGGGGGTATATGTTTCTAATATTTATTAAGAAAATTTTAATATAATTTTGACTTAATGAGACCAACATGTGACTATGTTGTTAACAAAACTGATGAAATATATGGCAAAACCTTAAATTGCTTGTAAAAACCGTTAAACGCAAAAGTGGAAGCTCTCCTTTTCAGGGAATGTATTACTTAATGGTATTAACCAACAGTAAAAAAATAAAAAATTTTGAGATTGCCTTTTTTAAGAAAAAAAAATAATAAAGATTTTTTTAAAAAAATTTCAAAAGGCTGCAGCAAAAAAAGTTAAATAGATATTTTAAAATTTCGCCTTTTGTCTTAAACAGAATGTAGTTATCTTTCAAATAAAAAAAACCGCATCAAAATATCTTGAACCGTTCAGGAAATAGAGCACTTGAAAGTTTTTGTCGAAAATCGCAAGTGAAAAATTGCGCCGACGGCGCCATCTTTGGCGGCCTGTATCTCGGGCCAGGAATTTTTTTGAGCAAAACAAAAACATACCTATAACTCACATAATTTTATATTTTTACGTATGTGAAATTCAAAAACTTCTGAGACTATGAAGGTAAGATTTTATTTTTACCTGCCTGAATTGAAACGGACTGTGCCTTATGTATTTTATCTCGAAGATTATATATAATCTTTTTTCGTAGCTACAGCTGTCTATTCGTTTATGAGATTTCCGATATGCAAGGTTCGATTGAGATACCGACCTATTTATCAATCAAACATGTGCAAATTTCTCTCAAGAAGCTGAATCCTTCTTCTTAAATGTTTTAGGGAGTGGTTACAACGTTAAAAATATTTAAAAATTAATTTTTCAAACCGAATTGTGTAAAAAAAAAATCGTGAAAAATATTTCTTTCAAATGATTTCCTCTGGAAAAGCATAAATACATTGTTTCGTTTTATATTTTATTTAAATGAAAGGCTCCTTACGGTTTATTAGTATTTTATTTTTTTATAATACTGTATTTTTAACAAAAATTACGTAATAATAAATAAACAAAATATGTATAGATTTCCCAGGTTTAATATTCTTATTGGCATAGTAGTGGGTTTTTTTTGTCTTATTTAATACGGAAAAAAATGCATTTCGTGTTGCAGTTGTTTTTTTGTTTTTTTTTTAACAAGAGAAACTTACAGTTTTCGTACTAATTTTAGTTACAGGGTCGGTAACGAACTCTCAGAATTTTCAGCATTAATTTATCATGTCTGCTATGACTAAGACTTTTAAAATTTAACAAATATGGTGTTAAATTTTAAAACAAATATTTTGAAATTTAACAATAATAATTAACAGCAACTTACATATATTCGAATACTATCCTTCTCACACCTATTTTTATTTTATAGAAAACTCGGTTTAACCTTCAAATGACCAAGTGGGGTCATAAAATGAGCCCCTGTCAGTTTTTGTCGAATATTTAATTTTTAAAAAATGCGCTTAATCAGTATTTTTATAGCGGAGTTTTGTACTATATTATTACGAATTATGAAGATATCGCTTCCCCATGAAAAAAATAAATACATAAAAAATTACATTTCGATTTCGGGTCGGTAAATGACCATACCTGGTCGTTAATAAAACCACCAAGAAATGTGGTAAGGGCAATCGATATGTTTGCAAAAATCACGTCAATAACAACAACAATCTGTCATGAGTGCAGAAATTAAAATGAGTTATTTTAAGTTAAAGTGATCATTTTGTATTGGCCATTTTATTTTTGAAGTATTTTATAGCATTATTTTTCGTATGACTAACTCTAACACATATTATTAAATGCTTTCAAAAGATAAATTTAATGTTTGATTTGATATAGAAAACAAATACGTGTTTTTCAACGATGGGGTCACTGAATGACCCTACATGGCCTTTCATGTTTCAATTTTCCACCTGAACCATCCGAAGGTTAATGTCTTCTCCTAAAAACGGCGACTTTTTGGTAAAACCTATTAGTTGTTGTCTTATACAAATGGTACTGCACTTAGTAATCTATCTGTATAGAGGTTTGTAAAGACAACGGAAGATGAAATAATAAGAAGAATTACAAAAGAAAAAAGAAACTTGAGTCTGCCATCATGTTTCCAGAAGAATAATTTGTTTTAGTTCTCAAAACCTCATCTAGCAATGTTCAAGAGATCGTCTACTATTGCCTTTTGTACTATAAGTGATCAATTTGGCCACTCAGAATTTGAATTTGAATCTTGAATTTTAAAATTATCATGGAGAAGCAGTTTCCCATATATGTTTATGCTCAGTAGACAAAAACAAATGACATCACGGCTTCAGGAACAATTTTCTGTGTCCATATTGAGTACAGAATTTTCCATGGTGTACAATTAATAGATAGAAGGAGTGAACTAATAACGAATACTTCGATAAGAAAAGTATATTTTCAACCCCCAATAACTACTGCACCTCACAATTCCTCAGAAATTAGCTATATATCATCTAAGAATTGAGAATGTTGCATAGCGATAGTATGAAAGAATTACCCTACACATCAAATGCTTTAAATTTGACTAAAAATATCGTAAAGAAGAACAGGTTAAAATAAACAACGGAGTCCAAAACACGTTTACTTAACATTTTTTAAATGGAAATGAGGCATAACAATGTCAGAAATACCAGAGAAATACAGATATGCTTCGTCTGATCTCTAAGTTTAAAACCGAAAAATAACTAAATACAAATTTAAAAAGATCAACAACAGAAAAATTATTTAAAAAAAAAGAGAAAAAAGAAAGACATAAAAAAAAGTCAATGTTTATTGCATAAGGTAGAGACTTTTTTAGGCGCTCTTTTTTTTTTTTTTTTGCAAGAGCTTACCTGTTATTTTATTAGCCCACTTCTTTATTAAGTAGTACGTAAATATTTTATTTCTCTTAATTTGGGACATATACTGAATGTATATTGAAGAGTAATGAAGACAAAAAAAAATCGGCCTTATATGTTATACCTTACCCAATTTTTTAACTTTCAAGTACGCTAAAAAATGTTTACTGCATCTTCGCAACAAGACGGAATAACACATCAAATAAATTACATAGTAAATGGATGTGGCGTATTACGTGAAATTACAATACTATTATTTAGCGGCGGAAAAATATTTTACGCAGGATAATACTATTTTATAAAATATCATTTGTTTCAAAAAAAAAAAAAAAACTAAATACTCATATTACACATCATAAATGTTTCAACATTTTCTTTCCAAAATAAAGTAACGCTCATCTGTCATATTTTAAAATGTCATCATTTTCAGGTAAACCAAAGTAATATATTTTTCCGCGTGTAATTTTATGCAAATGCTAACAACTTTCGGAACGTTTTCTACTATCGGGAGCATTTCCAATTAAAGTTGACTGATATTCGATACTGCTAATTAGTTTTACTTAAAAAATAAGTTCCAGTTTCTTGAAATTTTGAAATAATTTTAAATGGAATGAAGCTGGGCGGTTTCAATAGGAAAACCCTTACTTACTAAAAGTCCCATTTTATATGCTATGAAGTAATTATGGGATATATTAGTGCTGAAAATTAAATATTTATCAACATGAAGGTTATAAGTATGTTTTTAAAGATAAAATTAATTTAAAGACCAAATATGCTTAAATTTAGAGAAACGTGTTTACGGTATACATTCTAGCACTTAAATATTCATTTATTATTTAATTATTTTTCAGATTTGTCCGAAATTATCTGTAGTGCTAAAATAAAGTAATGTGTTTTTTTTCTTCAGTCAACTTGTAAACGCTGGCTATTCTTCAGGATTACTTATATTAATAAAGGATAATAATTGGCATTTATTATTCATTACTTTATTTCGATTGATTTCACAAAAATGGGAAAAATAAAGAAAAATGTTTAATTTGTCGATCTCACCTAAATAACGCATAACAAATTGTGCGTAGGTTAAAGAAATAGCTAAATCTAATAGGTTCGGTAAAAGTAACTGAGTTAAAAAAATAAAAAAATTCTTACTACCACAAGGAATTAGAATTTAGTCTTAGTTATTTCATTGATCTGTTATGAGTAAAATGCAGTTTGTCAGGAAATTAGCTTTAAGAAAATACTTAGCTATATAAAATACTAATATTGCAGATGAAATAAATAGTACACTCATATTTTAATCAATATAGTTTGTTCAAAACATTACATAAATTGCTTAATAGAATAAAATGAATCTGGACACCTTCATTGTTATTCCTTTATTTTACTTATTTTTTATACAGGTTGATCGCATTTCAATTTAATAACATAAACTGTTCTTAAAACATTGACTTTAGAAGTAGTAAGTAAAACGTATTGTAAAACATATGATAATGACTAAGGTTTTTACAGGATCATTTACAAGCATTTTGCTTCATCTTCATGTTACATATGCATGCTGACAAATGCTAGAATTGGATAAATACATTTCACAGAGTACAAGTTGTCAAAGCTATTATATTAAATCAGTTCAGGTTAAATATCCAAAGCTAAGCTTGGTGTCAATATTAAGTTTGTTGAAACTCAAGTAGACTTTTAATTTGGCATTGGAATAGACGACAAAGCGGCACCTAAAGCATTCTTGAACGCCTGGGTAATGTAGAATTGCACCGCTCTTTGAGCATTTACTTTATAATCAGGCTCTAAAAATTTTGTGTACTTGTTCAGTGGACCTAATCCAGTGAATGTAACTTCGATTCCTCCAATTTGGGTTATTAAGAAATTATTCAGACGACCATTAGCCACTTCAAAGAAGACGCCTGTGTAGGTAAGATTGGTGGATCCTTTGATGTCTACTTTGGGCATCTTTCCGTACTTCAATGTGCCTTCATAAGTAAGTTGTAGACGATCAAAACCAATTGTGCAGTTAAGGACTTTTGACCCGAACTTGTAATAGGGTCCTTGGCACTCAGAATATCTTCGGACCTGGGCAAGTCCGCTGAGATTGCCTCTACTGTACTGTGCTTCACCTTTAACTTTTCCGATGATGGGTATTTTATCTTCAAACTTGGTCACAAATCCGGGAATTATAGCTGGGTTCAGTCTAGCATAGCTAAGTTCCCTTGGAAGAGCCGTATTCAATACGCTGTCAACATATTGGTTTGCAATTGGAGATCCGAAAACACTCCCTGTGAAAAAGAAAGAAACAAGTCATAAAAATCCACAAACGACCTACCGGTATTGAAATTTTAAAGCTTCTTTTTAAAAACTAAATTTTACATCGATAAATGAACTTAGACTCTCCTAGGTCATTAGTGAACTACAATTGAGTAGTGGGTAGTCTACTCGGTAGAGGAGGCAGGGGTTAGTTGGCATAAGGGGTCAGTTGGCATTGTGATTTGAAAAAAAATCCATGGTTGATTCAGAGCGGCACTGAGCCTGTCACCTGATCATCATTGAAACGTCCATCTTGCATGAGAACGCCAGTTGGATCCAGCCATTGCCTTGAGAGGAAGGATTGAAAACGTGATTTTCATATCAGTAAGTAAAATTTTGATTATTCAGTATTTGTCGTTTTGTACAGTAGTGTAGCCATACAGAGATAACATTCACAAGTTTTTAGTATCTTTGGGCATTTAGCTAAGAGGTTATAAGTCCATTTCTGCTGTAGTTGATGAACACTTGTTTTTGTCGTCATATTTATTTTACTTGCTCTGTCGGGGTTAGTTATCATAGGGACTCGGAGGCTAGTTGACATAAGCTGGCAGGGTATGCCAGATAACCCCGCAATAACGGGTAAGTTGACATAGGTATGCCAACATTCATACCGACCTAATTTTAGTTAGATATAGGCTACTTAATAATAATAAATTATTATTTTTATCTATATATTAATTCGAAAAACGTTTACTTTTCAGTCATAGCTCAATAACGGCTGGACGGATATTAACGCTTGAGGTGTCAAATTAAAGGTACTTTTACGTAGATTTGCGAATCTCAGAGTTTTAAAAGAGAGCATCATTTAAGTACTATGCAAATTTCAGTTCGATTTCGAGCAAACTGTTGCCTAGTTATTGTTATGTAATAAACGGTCACTGTAAGTTACCGGTACACTTTTTCTACCTTACCTATCTATGATAATGTAAATATTTTTTGTTCAGATCATGAGGACCTGTAAACGGAAAACTGACAGGGCTACAGTGACAGCAGATGATAGAAAGAGAGCTGTTGAGGCACACCTAATTGAAAAAAAAAGTTTGAGAGAAGTAGCTGATCAATTCAAGATCTCTGTTAGAAGTCTTGCACGGTATTCTAGGATCGCAAAAGAAAAAATGAATACTACTCAAGGGGGGTCTCATTGTGGGGGACTATGTAGTTGTGAAATACACTTGCAGGGTATATATACCCTGGAAGAATTACGGAAATTCGGAATGGCGAATTCAAAGTGTCTACAATGGATAAATATAAGGGAAACTGGCGTTGGCCTGAAAACATGGACATAATATGGTACAAATCTAATAAAATCATCAAAAAAATTGAACCACCCATTATGATAAGCAGTGACCCAGCACTTTATTCAGTTGTCATGTGACTTAACTGGATAATTTGATTTTGCCTTCTTATGCTTTGTTCATTTTTGTAAATATACTTTATGTGTGCCAAAAAAATGTGTTGTTTTTTTTTTCTTTTTTGACATATGCAATGTTCAATTTCAAGCACATTAACATTCTTTCTAACTGCACCTTACATAACGACAAGTAGAAACGCTTGCCTCACATCTTATGCCAACTTACCCCACTACCTAAGCCAACTAACCCCGAGACCGGGGTAGGTTGGCATAGTTTGACTGGACAAGGAAAAACATTTTTCACAGAAAGTGGCAACGAAATCTTAAATCAATTGTATGTGCGATTTGTAGCCAAAATGTGTACCTATATAACTCACCTTTTACATTTCAAATATCTTCAGACCAAAAAATTAGAAAAATTTTAAAGTGCCAAACTGTGCCAACTAACCCCGGTCTCCAATAAAGCTCTAGTAAGAATCTTTGTAATAGAAGTTACATTTTTTAAAAATTTTCACTTCAGTTGCACTTATTTCATCATAGGTTATAAATATTTTGTCTAAATTTTAAACATTAAACCAGCATAAAATATTTTTGACAAAAAAAAAAAAAACACACAAATTAAAATTATTAAAAAAAACAATGAAGTATATGAAAAACACAAAACTGAGTTTTGGAGTCTAAAATTTTATTCAAATTGCATAAAAATGTGCACATAGATACGTAACAATGGAAACATTTTCTGGTAAGCAGTTGCAGTTTAATCGTATAAGCTTTTGAAAAAAAAAATATTTAAATTCCAGCATATTTTTTCAAATTTTTTAATTTTTCCTACAATTAAACCAATGAAACAAGTTTTAAAAATCTTGCTTCATAAAAAGTTACGCCAAAAAAGATTTGTAATACGCATACGAAACTGTATAATGAGTTGTAAGTAAGTTACTCAAATTTCAGACGCAAGGGTCAATTTTTGTTTAATTGTCTTAATATTTAAAATTTAGCCAAAATATGCATAACTAATGCTAAAGTAAGTCCAAATACGGTAAAAAATTATATATATATATATATATATATATATATATATTCTGTGACTAAACGCACAATTCTCTTGAAAACATAAATTATAAGCAACCTTTAAAAAAATCTTGCAATTATAAAATTTATAAATTATAGCATTCTAATGCCTCTGTAAGCCAAAACGAAAGCATGAAAAGAATTCGTTATAATATAAACCACTTCATTCTGTATGTAATCATATTTTTTTTTGAAAACTATGTCAGTGCTTAGTTTTATTACAGGAGTACGAGTTCGAAAAATAAATGATAATTGAAGAAGTAAGGATAAAAATTGTAGAGCAAGAAGTCACCGTTCAAATTTTTTTATAATTACAAAATTGAAGCATTGAATGAAAAATTAAAAGTTTATTTAAAAGATAACTTAAAACGCTGTATATTTTATAGTATCTAAAAGTCTGTAACTGCATTATTTGGAAACCTGCAGAGTGTAATATAATCCAAGACTTGTTTTTTTTCTCCACATTTCATTTTATGTCATAATTTTTGATTCCTAAAATGCTATTTAAAGTGCGTGGTGGGGAGGAAATAAATACAATATAAATTTCGAATGACTATAAATGAGTAAACATTTTTTTTAAAAAGGGAATAAACATTTATCACATTTTACTGAAAAGCAAAAATTTTTGTATTTCAATTTAAATCTCAATACTACACGAGATGTTGATGCTGTTGCATCTTGTACATTAATCACGTATAGGAACTAAAATAAAAATCGAATAAAAATCAAGAACTTACCAATAAAAAATGCCACAACTAGAAAAGTAGACAACATTTTCGTCTGAAAAGAAAGACAAAGTTCAATTTTACTATTTAATAGTACATATTCATATATGTTTGCTTTTTCTAAAGCTTTTATTTATTTTTATCATAGAAACAATGAAAACTTACAATCAACAGTACAAGTTTCATTGCATAAATGAGAATTTGGTAAGGAAAGAAAATTATTCTAAGTTTTAACTTTGATTGACGCATTTATTAGATATTGATATGAGCATGGCTGTAAGACAAAATTTTTCCTAACTGTAAGGGGGATTTCACATCAAAGGCCACAACCTCATCTGCGCTAGACATATTTTCGCCTTCAAAAATATGCTCTGCGGTTAAGCAGATGAAAAAGGACAAGAATATTGTCTTTGTCCCCTTTCGTGTGAAAGTACCCCGAGGATTAGCATGTTTTCTTCGTATAAATATATATAATAATGCTGTTCTACGTATTAAAGCCTTTATCTACTGCATTATTATGTGCAGTAATTTTTTTTACAGAAATAGTTTGTCTAGTTTTATTTACCCTGTAAATTAAGGGATTTACATAAATAAAATGCTCAGTCTATAAGTATTTATTTCTTTACAGCTAATAAGTGCATACAATTAATTACATACACTTTTTAATCAAAATATGTCGTCAAATAGTTTTCTAAGTTCTTAACTAACACATTTAAAAAATCAGTGACTTGATTCTTGCGAATCAAGTTACGAGCTATTTATGGAGCGAAACTCTGAGAGCAATCTGAACAAAATGGAAGTTGAAAACACAGCATCGGTTTCAAAACTACCTATGTTCCTTTTCTCGCTAAAATACTCTTTATAGATAGGCTTGCCATACGTCCCGGTATTTTGCTCTTGTCCCGGTGTCCTGCCCAGTTTTCTCAATGTCCCGGAAACGGCTGTAAGACGTAACAAGTAATGAATTTATGTCTTTAAGAATATTTTATGAAGACACTTAGAATCTTTAAGATGACAGAGCATTGATTGTATGTAAAATAAACTTTAAGATTTTCTTTGCTCAGACTTTTATGAAAAGTCAAGCTTAACAAAGACATCTTGAAAAAAATACATTCAAGTCGGAAATATGAGTTTGTTGAAAACAAAGAATACCATTGCTAACTTCTTAATTGCTGTTTTAGTTTGACAAAAATGTTTTTTTTTTTTTGAAATAGTTTTTGTAGTTAGACAAAAAGTTGTAATTAAAAAAAAAAGACTTAGTAATTAGTTCTTCAATTAACAATGTTATGCAGTATTTTAAACTTCATTTTATTAACACTTCTTTCTAGATGGTAGACCAGAAAAAATTCTCATTAAGAAGCAAAAAAAAATATTTTTAACTAAATTAAGTAGCGAAAATTCCTTTTTTATTTTTAAAAGGTGTGTAGACTAAGAATTTAGAGATCCAACTTCCCCACTCCCCTGGAGAGGCTTAAAAAAAAAAAAAACTCACCATTTAGCTTTTAATTTTTTTTAAACTTCCCCAGACCTCCATACCCCCCATACCATACGGTATTCCCATCCTAGATTAATGTGTACCAGTTTCACTAACCAAAAACATGGTAAGCCTATTTATAGAACCCTTGCTGATATGTATACTGAAAAAGGGGAATTTAAAGACTGCCCCGGAAAAGTACCATCAGAATATTGGTAAAAATTGTTGCTGGGATGGAATTTATAGAGAATGGTACTTAAAAGTACCGTCGGTAGATAAAGGGTTAACTAAGATTCCACTAAGAACTGTGCCCCTATCTGTAACGACTAACTACTGCTCGTATTTGTTTTAGTGACTACTGCTTTCAAACAAATATAATATTGATATTTTCCTTCTTGAAATTTCTCTTAACTAGACTATAAATGCAATCCTGTTAAATGAATCTTAAAAGCAACCATATTATATATATAAAAAAACAATTCTGTGTTTAAAGGTAACATAAAGCACAACTATTTCTCTTGTAATCACTTTCTATTTTTTAAAACTAACAGCGCCATTTTAAAGACATGAAGGGTAACATAAAGCACAACTATTTCTCTTGTAATCACTTTCTATTTTTTAAAACTAACGGCGTAATTTTAAAGACATGTAAAAGAGTTCAATACAAATTCAACATACCTGCAACTATAGAATTTTTGAATCTATAACCTGAAACTGGATGTTTCGTAAGTGCGAACAATCTTGGTGCCTTCTCTTTTTATGACAAAGGTATAATGACGTCACTGATACTTCGATAAGAAATTATTTCTCTCATCTGAAGAAATATGTTATCTTCTCTTGTTTTTCCCCTGATATGCAACTAATATTTGAAGAAATTCATATTGCATCTTGGAAATATATTACTTGCAATCTTTCCAAAATAGATTTAATGATTTTTCTTTCTAATTCACCATATAATAATTTATTAAAAATATGGTAAAATCAAAACAGGAATGTAATAAACTCATCCATTAAAACTCTGTTTTTTTATTTAATTTCATAATTAATTTTGTTTTACCACCGAGTCCCTATAAGGACTGGAAATAAAATAAATTTAATTATTTACATGTTATTTAAAGCCATTTCAAAATGATTAGAAAAGACAGAACACCCGGGCCACCCATAAATCAGTCCATGAATAATTTAGACTCTTATTTGCTGTAAAATTTTAATATAAAACTTTTCGATTTTATGCCACAGAATGTTACTAAAATTAGTTTCAAGGAAACTTAACTTGCGAAATGAACTTCGTGAAACTCACATACACTGTTAGAAATGTCATCATGAAATTACGGTTAAATAGCCGGCAGCAGTCTGTTCATCTAGTAAACCATAACGAAGCGTTCGGGCATCGAACCCTATGTGTATGGTATACCAAACTTGCGCTCTAATCACTCGGCCGTTTATTTATCAAAAAATTTTCTTTTCCAATAGGCAAACTGCATTAAAATTGAGATTTCAGTTTTTGATTAGATCCAAAGTCATCTTTGGTCTAAATTTACTGTATATTGACGGAAATTATTTTATTTGCTGCAAAAATTAAAATACAAACAAGCTTCAGCAGCTCAAACTATGGGTCGCTTTTCGCAAACAGTTCGGGAATCCGATGTCCCCAATTTTGTATTTACGTGTGTATGTGTTTCTATTTAGTAACCACTGCTTAAGCCACTTTTTTTTCTTTTTTATATACATATGCAGATTTGAACTGATAAATATTTTATTCATATTTTAACAACAACGTACGACCTATAAGGTTCCACAACCAAGATGGACGCCCGATTCTTATTGGTTACGAGATCTTGTGGCGCTTGTAAATTATGGTTAGTTAAACGTTCTTTAGGATAAACAGAGAATAAACGATTTTTTTCACAATCAGCGGTTTGAGTTCATCTTTTTAAAAGTTATTCAACTGTTGCAATTAAATACGGTAAAATAACAATAAAATAAATGGTTATATTACTATTTTCTTACGAAAATTTTTAACAGTGTATGGATGACTTATTTTCCGATTCGAGTAACTTTACATTTTAAAGTATGTCCCTTTCAGCTTCAAACGTGTTCTATTGGCCTGTATAACGAAAGTAAATAAATGTATCATAAAGGTTTGTTTAAGTACATTTATTGCCATGTGATGGCAGAAAATTTAGCTCGCGACACCATCTTCTTTTAATCCTCATTTCCTCTGTTTTTTTTTTTTTTTTTTTTTTTACATACTTTCCCGTAAGAGTAAAAAATGAAAAGGAATAAAAAAATCCCTATTGTTCATTAAAATATCGTTAAAAGTAAGTTAAATAATTTAATGCATTTTGAAGAAATAACACATTTGAAAGTAGATTTTTGAGATGGAGAAAATGTCGGCCTGCCTGTATTAACCGTTGAGCAATGTATATTTGAAGTAATTAAGATCTAAATCTGAAAGATAGAGATAGTTAGATTATCAATTTGATAATGGTGTACACGGGAAAATAGGCTCGTGTAGTTCTAGAGGGAACGTCTTGTTTTTAATAAAAACTGACCAGTTTACTGAATTCAAAACCTTCTCCACTTAAGAGACCTGCAGCTATCTAAATAGCATAAAATTATGAGTACAAACATTATGTATTCATTAAGCTGGAGAATCGTTTAGCTCTATAATTTAATAAAATGCAGTAAGAAAACGAGCTAAAAAATTTATGTTTTATTTATATATTTCATCGTTCTATAACGTACAAGTCTTTATTTCACGCATAACATTCTTTGACGTAATAAACGTTCAATTAATACTCTACAGATGTTATTCTTAGCATTATGTCATAATCTATTTATTTATATATTTTGTCACTGAAGGAAAATATCTTCTTTCGCATTGCAGCTGTTTGTTCGCATATGAGATTTCTGATATAAAGTGCTTAATAGAGATAACACCATATTTATCAGTTAAACATGTGGGAAATTTTCAAAACGTAAACTCGTTTTCAGGCATGCTAACTAGTCATTTCAGGTCTACTTTACTGACCTTTTTTCGTACATTTTAACTCTTTTTTTAACAGAAAGAAAAAAAAAAGTTCTTTGTACTTAATATATATTGTATAATTTGTACATTACACCTTAGTGCACATAAAACTTTTATGATTTAACGAGTGAACTTAGTTGGTCTAAGCATAAAAGCAAATATAATAAGCCATAATTGCACTAACTGAAACAGTGAAGTAGAATAAGAAAAATGATCAACAATGTAAAATAAATGAACTTTGTGCACTAGTAAAACTAAAAAACAATTATACACGTAAAGAAAGTATGAGCATTAAGATGCACAAATGAGCATCTTAATGCTCATTTGTGCTTTCTTTACGTGTATAATTGTTTTACAGATCAACAATGACTTGTGCTAAAAACGAGTACAAGGGGAAACAACGTAAAAAATGCACACAATATCAGAACAAACAAAAATTTGTTTTGACAATTAGTTCAGTATAATGCTTGAAAGAAAATATTATTTGTAGTTTACGCTATGGTATGTTTTAAGTCCTCTTTGTACGCACTTTTCTTATTAGATATATCTCTCTTTCTCTTTTTTACCTACTTTTCCGTAAAAGTAAAAAAAAAATAATAATAGTTACGATTCTTGGCTATATTTCTTTATTTACATTTATTCACTTCGCTGAATATTTACATATTATTTACAGTGGTTCAAATTCCACATCATTGAGTTCTTAGATGTTTCAAAGCTACGGGCACAAGCTCTCCCGTTACGTCTACAGTTCTTTGGTATTTCTTACGGGCACAAGCTCTCCCGTTACGTTACGTCTGGACATGGCTGCCTGCTATCTTATAGCGGCTGTCCAAACGGGCGAAAAAGTGCGTGCAAGCAGAACTTACATTTTCTGCCCCTTCACAGTCATTTGGCGCTGTAAGCATGTACTTAAAAGCGGGGATTTAAAGGGCTAACCATAGCAATATCATCGCGTATAAAGGCTTGAATTTCAAGACAGATAAACATTTAAGTGTTGAGGGCAAAAGTAACTATCAAAATAAGTTGCAGGGTTATGTGTTTGCCATTAAAACGTTTTTAATACAGAGGAAATAATAAAATATCGTTTTTTTTTTTTTTTTTGGTAGTAACACATGCAGACTTTGAAGCTGCTCGTTAAGATACAACTTTCTTACTTACGTATATTTTTATATATAATGGACACAGAGAAAATTTTCTTCGCATTTGGCTGATCATATTATGCTTTCAGATTTATTTTTATTTTGAACGACAGTAATTGGACATAATTTTATGAATTTTAATCATATTGTGTAGCTCAAATAAGTTGGTTAGCAGGTTTTTGAAAGCCGTATTGAATAGTCTTTAAATGATTATTAGGTACTTTATTATATTTATGATAAAGTTATTTTAAATATATCTGTTAATTGAATTATTTCAATTCCATTTATTGTAAATTTAATTATTTTAGGAAAGTGGAACAGTTAGGTTGTGAAGTGACTTAACAAATAAAGATCAGATGTCATTAAGTAAATGATTAATGCAACAATTTTTTACTGTTTGTTATTAATAGACTAATAGCATAATATTAATAATTAGTATTGAATTGTATAGTGTAGCTGACTTCAGTTAACTTCATCAGATGGAATATCATTTAAGAGTGGCGACTATTTTTGCTCATCTCATCTAAAGCAATTACACTAGGTAAATATTTAGAATAAAATCCTAAAATATTAAGTAAGAAAGGTCAAAGATTAGGCCTTGCAAAAGAAAACGCTTCAATAAAATAAACAATCAAGAGAAAATATTTTCAAATATTATAAATAAGTACAATAAATGAGAAATTAAAAATAATTATTTAAAACGCGTACATTAAATGCAGTTCAAAGTTATCAAGTTTATTTTTAAAACTTGTAACTGATAATAGATGGGTGACAAACTCCTAAGCAAGATGGTGCATACTAATAGGTACGAAGTCCCCCCCAAAAAGATAACCCCCCAAAAGATCTAAAACTCGATGAAAGCATCCCTTCCTGTCCAGGGGGAGTCAAAACTTTCATTAAAAAAATTAAAGGCGCAGTCTACGCCATGAACTTCCCTCGTGGTCACCCCTGAATAACAACAGAAACACCCCGCAAGTTTTACAATGCAAGGAAACATATGTTTAAAGGCTAAGATGAAGGTTTTTCTGCAGTGCGAAACATTCAACACTATAGAAAAAAAATGTATGAGTCATATCCAGATTTTTTTTTCTGTTGAGTGGTCGTTAATAGCAGGATTTGACTTAGCTTTCTTAATCTTATTCGTACAGAGTTACGTACACACATCATTATCATTCTCCAAAATGTGTTGTCTATGAATAGCAATTATGTTGATGTAATATAGCATGACAAATAGCAGGGGAGGCTTGTGGTGTATAGATAAATGTGATAGTTAGTGACAAACGGGGAGCGGGCAAAAATATTCGAAAATTTATACCAATAAAACAGATTGAAACTCGAAAATAATAAGTAATTTTATTAAGAGAAATAATCGATGCTTCTTTTCTGAATTAATTTAGGCAGTCAAATGGGTTATATTCAATTATTATGAAAAGCAAACATATCGTAGTAAAATGTATAGCAATGCAATATACAATGAAATCAAGATAACAATAATAATAAAACACATAATATTTTCATTTTATGAAACTTTAAATATTTTTCGACTTAGAGGCTTGTTGAACAATGCTTTTCTTTTAGACTGATTTTCTGATAGTGTACCAGCAAAATTTTTAAACAAAATTGGCACAAAGGTTTGGCATATGATTTCCCAAACAATTGGGAAATGCGAATAATCCTTTGGACATTCAAACAGTGTTCAGTCGGATAGTTTCTTTTCGAGTATTTTGCAAGCAATAAGTGATGCATTTTTAGCTCTAATTAAATCTGGTGCTGCAGCTATAACACCATAATAAAGTTATTGTTAGGGTATATTAAGCTACCTCTGTCCTGCAATTCAATAAAACTAGTAAACAGTGAACTCTGTATGGGTCGTAAAAGTTGTTGAATGCAAGATGAACATTCTCCTCTTAAATCCGTTTTCAGCTTTCGAATCAAATATCCAGCAACGTAGGATAAACCGGCCAACTTTATATTTATTTTCTGAACTTCTAAAAGAGAAGAAAATATTTACATACTTAAAGTACAAAAATACAACTTAATTTCAAGTTTTCTGTTTAAAATTCTTAATCTCTTTGTTTCAAAAATGATTAAAAAAACAGAAGGCACTATGGTAAAATTTGCATCATTAAACAGCTTAATACAACTTAATTTACTAGTTTTTACATAAAATAAAGCTTTCAGCACACAGCAAATAAGATGCGAAAACTGACCTTGAATGGATCCGATGAGATTCAATATTTCATAAGCTCTGTCAGAAATCAATTTAACGCATTCATCATACGACATAAGTTCGATATCCGTACCTTGAGAGGTTGCAAGAATGCTCTGCGCTGATCGTTGTGGAGAGGAACACACATTACTCGTTGATGGTGTTGATAATATGCCAGTTTTTACGATATAGTTCATACTGAAAACAACAGATCTGGAGTCTAACATGTCATTGCCACCAGAGAGTTGTCTGAGAGAGCTGAAGAACAATTCAATGGCATCACTTGAAAAATTTCTTGTGAACACAAAATGAAAACCATTTTCAAGTAGATATTGGATGCATTCAATAGTTGATCTCGTCGTTATAGTTAATGCCTCGAAAGTCTCTGCGCTAAGAAAAACTTTGTTTTCTCTCTTTGAAATGTCATGAAAAGTTTGAATGTATATCAAAAAATTATTTTCAAGCCTATCTAAACGCTCGACTGTAACATCCATAAAATGCTGTCGATCATTATCTTTCAATTTTATGTATTTAGTTTTATTGGAAATATTATGAAGAGAGAACCATTTCTGCATGTATTCCATGAATTTTATCGTCGTTTTAGCTTGGGTAAAAGAATATGCGCTAGGTTGAGCTGATGGATTAAGGTGCAAAAACTTTACTGCTGCAATGACTTGCGGCCAAAATATTTGGACTGCTCGTTTCACATTCATCTTTTCGAAATTTGTTGGCTCAATATGCTTTCTGATTAAAAAAGGAACAAGCTTAATAACTTCTTGCTTTTGAAGATCATACAGTTTTTTAATGTATTCTCCGTTAATTATTCCGTCTCTATAAGGCATCTGCTTTTCCAAAAAGAAATTACGGACATTTTTAATCAAATGCGACGGATCAAAGCTCAAGAACAACTTTCTTTCATCATTCAACGGGTGATTAACTACATGTCTTAGTTTACCTCTTGATAATATCTTCATCATTCGAACATTAGCCTTGTGATTATCACTGACAATGCGGATGATGAAAAATCCAAATTTTTCAACTTCCTTTATTATTAATAGTGTTAAGGTGTGTAACTCATTTCCAGCTAACTGTTTGCTAAAAAAATATGCTACTGACAAGCGATAATTTGTAGAGAGCCCTTGAATGATAAAACATAACATGTTTTTTGCCACATTTATGCCTGTTTTCTTATGAGAGCTTTTTTGATCAATTGTTTGCACATGTGAAGAAACGTCTTCTTGCCCCAAGAAAGCATCTATCTTTTTGTCATATATCAATTGGGACTTAATGGCCATTTCATTGACTATAAGAGAAACATAAATTTCAGCTTCATTTAGATTTTCTATTTCCTTCTTGAGTCGCTGTTTTATAAGGAGTGTTATTCCTGTTTCACAAGAAATATTTCCAATGAAGCTAGACAATGTGGATTTGCAGGGCAATTCAAACATGCTATTTCGCCTTGCAAAACTGTATGCTTTCGGTGAACAAAATCTCAAACCTACACATTTAGTTTGGGTTTTTGCATCCCAAACAGGTATTTTTTTTATTAAAATTTAAAATCTGTTCAATGAGCATTATAGAAGAATAATTTTTAATTAGCTGCAGCTTTTACAATTTTTTGCACAGCTAAATGTTCAGGACTCTGTTCATATTTATTTAATTTTTTTTGAGCATTATCTAAACGGGATTGTAATTCGCGTAATTTTACATTTTTTCTATGCATCTTAGCTCGCTGAGATGAAATCTGGCGTTTTAATTTAAAAAGTTCTTCGTCGAATTTAAAAGTAGTTTGACAGCACGAATCCTTTAAAAAACATTGAGAAGATGATGGTGAAAAAGGTGCAGCATTATCTGGAACTCGAGTTTTTCGCATAGGTAATGAAGTTGGATATTTTCTGATAGTTATCTTCCTTGTGGATTTCACTTTAGGAATTTTATAAGACGGATATTTGGGAAATATCGACGGAACTGCAAGTGGTTTCAAGCGACGTATCTTCAATCCCTGTTTATAATCAGAAGCTTGAAAATGCAAGCTGCACACAGCTTCAGTATATGAATTTGTATTCGGTGTGAAGTTATCACGTGAAATTGCTTTCATCCACGTTTGCCGAAGACGTAAATCAGAAGGAAAATCATAAAAACTGATATTTTTTGATTTCCCGCTTCGAGATGTGCAATACGGAACGCAGCAGTAAACCATCTTGTTAATCGTGCCGAGAAATCTCCTAACGAATCTGGAAAACCACCAGCGAGGTGATGAATACGTCTCGCCGTTCTACCCTACTCTACGGGTGTATCGTGTACGGGATTTCAGATGGAATGAAATATTAGCATTTTTCTTTCATACTAGATGGACCCTATGACTGTTATGGTGTAATATGTCGAGCCTGGAGAATGTTGACCTTCCTTTCCATAGCATTTTTTAAATCTTTTTTTTTCTCGGTTCGAGAAGAAAGGAAGGATTTATGACAGAGCAGCGGGGGCAATGAGTAATGAAAATAAACAAGCTGGCGCTTTAACTGGATCAGATGATATTAACACATGCAAATGGTTCGGCTCATTTCAAATAATTTTATTTCTTTTTTTGCCGAGTTATAGATATTCAGTGGTTTGCTTCCTTGTCTTCATTTCTATTCGGAGTTGGCTAGCGCTGCAAATGTTTGTTATTAAAACGCAAAGGGAAAAACTATATTTAAAAAAAGAGGAATACACCCAATTAGTGAATGATTCGTTCTCAGATAATGATGATAGTTTTGAGATTTCAAAGGAACTGGAACGTGATAGTGACTCTGATACTGACATACTATCAGACACAGAAAAACTTGCTGCATGCATGCCTTCTACATCCCGCGACAGCAGGGATAATTTGTATCAATAAAATAATTTGTATTATTTTATTTGTCTGTATATGCTGCGCGAACTAAATTCTGTGCTTTTTTTTTTATCTCTTCAGTACGTAATTTTTTCAGGTAAATCAAGAATTTCATCATTCTAAAATTTATTTTATAGAATATTTTGGGAAAATATTATGGTGAAGTTTTAAAATTAATCCTGATAGCTGACAACAAATTTTTCTCAATGTACCAAATTTTGAAGTTTTTTAGTTTTCTTATTAATAATATGATGTACAAATAAATAAACAAATAAATAAAACCAGTAAAGTTCGAGACATATGGGGAAAATGCAAATGTCAGCACTCACTGATTCGAAATATCATCTAAAGCATCAAACTCACAATTTCTATTTGTAGAGTAATTAAATAGGTGACATGAAGTAAAAAAAACGATTAAAATATATGCATATAAAACCGAACATGAAATTAGTAAATCCCTAAAATTATAAAATGTATGAAATCACTAATTTAATGCTTAGAAAAAACACTCTATTGCTTTCATTCGTTTTTATTTCATTTACGATGAAAAAATTCTTTAAAATAAATATATTTTTGTTAGACACAATTAAACATCGGGAGACATATTTCCGATCAGTAATGCATAAACTAAAAATTTACCAAAAAAAAATCTTCATGATGCATGCTACAAAACCGACAAAAACAATGCTTTCGTAATGTATTTCCATACAAATCTAGTACATGCTTGCAGCGCACCAGTGAGGAAAAAGATAACTATCGTTTGAACGCTTATTCCTTTGTTCTCGCTCCGCGTCTGGACAGCCGCTTAGGATCGCAGGCAGCCATGATGGTCTGGATGGGCGCAACTCTTCCATGTCCAGCAATCGAAGATCTCCTGCTCATCCGACCGCAACCTCGTAGGCAAGCGAAAGCCGATCTTCTTCTCGCCCCGCTTTTGAGGGCAGCTTATATAGGGGGTGCCTGACCTTAGGCCGACATTGAGGGCAAGGGGACACACGTGCACCATTTCCTGTCGTGTGGGCCCCTGCGTCCTGTCACGTAGGCCCCGTAGGTTTGCCGGCCTAGGCCTAACCTGACAATAATAAAGCTTGAAAGAAGGCTTAATTTATCGTGAAATTATCGTTAGAAATCAAGAAAAGTCAAAAATAAGTTAAGTAATTAAATAAAGAATGAAAAATTAAAAGTTTTAAAGTAGGGTTTTGAGTTGGGGAAAAAGTGTGTCGGTCAGTCTGTCTGTCTACATCCCCCCTAATAACTTTTGAAGGAATTATCCGATTCGAATTTTTTTTTTTTTTGCATTCGAAAGATCTTGGAGAGAACATCTCATTTCCATATTTTACTTTTTGATTTGACCAATTTTTTGTTCAATTTTGAACTGTTCAAAAATTTTTAACATTAGCGCCTATGGGCAAAAATCAAGCAAATTATGTAAACTCTGGGCACAACATCCAAATTCCTATCAGCAAGCTTACTGGAAGAAGCTTTCGGCGTAAAATATTGATTTGAACGATTTTTGTTCATTTTTGGACAGTTCCAAAAAAACGTCATTTTTCCATTATCTCGGCGCAGGCGATAAATTCGACAATAATGATGCAGCCAACGCCAAATAGAGTATCTCCGCTGGTAACCTTTTTCATGTACTGTCGCCAAATGTCTGATTGGCGAGATTTGCGCCGTGATAATGAAAAGGTACCAAATTAACATTAGCGCCTACGGGAAATTTCACTCTTATATAAATCATGATCTAACCGACGGATTTGCTTGCAATAAACTTTATCGCAAAGATATTACGCTGTAGAACATGTACAGATACAAAGTTTAACAAGAACTGAACGAACTTATTTTCCTGTGATTTTTTTTGATCGGGATTTTTAAGGATATTTCTCAATGAATGAATGAATGAATAAATGAGTGAATGAATGAATAAATACATGAATGAGTTAAGGAATGAATGAGTAAATGAATGACTGAATAAATGAAATAATGAATGAGTGAGTGAATGAATATGTATTATCCGTTGCAAAAGGTATATTTGAAGTAATTAAGAACTATAGTTAAATGAGAAGGAGAGAGAAAGAGATAGCTAGAATACAAATTTGAATTAGGTGTATATGGGAAAGTAGGCTCATATAGTTCTAGACGGAACTTCTTGTTGAATATTGTAAAGAAAATTCACGTTCAAAAACAGGTGAATAATTGAACAATACGATGTTTATGAACAAACATTAATTTTATACTTTATAAATCGTGAGCAATGTATCCAGGCAGAAAAAAATAAACTGTTGTTCGCAATTCATTTTTTCTCTATTCATTTAAAACTTTGTCATTGTATTGTAGCATATTTATTATGCTTCAGTTTGTTTTCCATATAACGTTTTACAAAATAAGCATTATCCGCTGAAAAATGTATGTTACATGTTTGTGGAACAATGAAAGTAACGTAATGCAAAACGTATCTCAACAGGCTCATTTACAGGATTATATTAAACATTTTCAAATAATGCTTATCTGGAACTTCAGTGAATTATATTATTAGCAAAATTCTTGCTAACGTATTTTCAAATGAAATCGCAATTATTTAGCACCTCGTTCACATTCACTCGCGTTAGAATAAAATACCAGATGCAATACTTCTTTGCAAGCGAACAAGAAACTGGTTAGCGCTGTTTCAAAAAAAATAATAATAAATAAATAAACACCAAAATATCATTTTAAATCTAAAAAAACGGGAAAAAATTTCAATCAGATTTTCACGCGATAACAAAATATATATAAGTTAAAGAATTAATTTAGATACATATAACTAAATATAGTAACTCTTAAAAATGAAAAAATTGTATGGATGTATAACTGCGCAGTCAAATTTAAATGCTTTACATATTGTATTCGTAATATTTCAATAAAAATGGCTTTGTTTTTTGCCTTTCATACATTTCACATGAAAACCTGACAAATTTTCTTTATTTAGTCTTCTACTCGTCAATATTATATCCATACTCTTTTATCTCATCAACTGTTCATTAAGTTTATCTTATTACTGGCATTATCTCAAGGTGAAAATTTAATACTAAGTGCAAACCAAAGAACGTAAACTTGAAGCAAAATATATTTTTACTACAAAAAAAAAATGTCTAACCAACTCCATGTTTCCTATGCTGAATTAATTTAAATCACAAAATTTAAGGATTTTCTCGTCTTCCAATTTCCATAACATTACAGAAAATTAGTGCCTAAATGCCTTCGATTGCTACCAAAACTTGATGCAATCAGCAACCTCCAGCGTGAGTAGAAAATAAAGTAATCCCCATTAAGTCGAACTTCCTGGCAATCACCATAGCTGTAGGGAATTCAATCAAGTCTGATGATCTAATAATCACAGGTACTCTATTTTTATTCATTCCTTTACTTATCATATGAACTTTTTGATTTTTTCATTGAACCTGTTACGGTAAATAAGGTCTAATAGAAGATTCGCTGATTTTTTTTCATTGATTTTTACTTTAAGTCATTGGTTTTGTTATAGAGAGAGTTGGATGCTAGTTTGAAATTGCATCTTGCTACCTACTTTACTTGCATAAGGAATACTCTTCAGAGGATATTTGTTTTCAACAAATTTCGAATCATTGGTTCGGGAAATAAAAATTGCAGCATTTTACGAGACCTTTCGTGAAATATCTATGTGTCGTAAAAAGCATGTATAGTTATTATTTTTTATTTTATATCTTTATTTAGGTTGACGGCAGAGGGAGTATTTTGCATAGCTTGAGTTAAAAGCGATGAAGTGTAAAATGTTTTAAACGATGATTACAACAGTTTTTGTTTCTGGGGGTACATGCATGAACAATGACGTAATAATATAACCTAATATTACATGTTATTTTCAAGCGTTTAGAATGAATCTCCGTTCGTCTTGCTGACGTACTTCTGACGATGCAATATATGCAACTGCTGAAGAACTGTACACATCTTAATTATTTTAAATTCCCCATTTGTTGCCAGCGGAATGTCTCAAGTTGCCAAATAAAAGGATATAACTCCTTCCAGCATGCAGCTTTTGCATTTTAGCACAAGCGCACGGGTCGAATGTTTTTGCGGTCAGCCGCTGCTGTTGTTTTTCGCTCCCAGAAACAACATGGATTAAATAATCCGAGTTTTAAATTTGTTAACTAAAAATATTATTATTATTTTTTTTTTTTGGAAAAGTGGAATAAAATTGTTTTATTTAAGTAAAGCCAGATTGCTATAAAATTTTTACATAAGTAAAGTTGAAAATTAAAAATATATTTCATTACATAAATTAAAACTTTTGATGTACGTTATAAATTAAATAGTTATAAAAAATTAAGATATTCATTGCGTACTGAAAATGTGTCCAAATTCGTGATTCCCTTTCAGCCCAAATTCTTGTATAAAGCAGCAATTCATATATAGACAATAGAAAAACTTGTTACTTTGAAACGCATGCCTGAAATGTTTATTGCAATTCTGTGTTTTAAAAGTTTTTTTTTTTTTTATTTAGTGTTTTCAAAATGCTTCTATTCTTCATGGTTTAAACCCTTTGTTCACTCTGGTAATACCTTGATATTGCTTAACAGTTGACTCAAGATACAATGACATATTTGAGGAAAAAAAAGTTCCCCTGATTTGAATCCCTCTTTCACTTTACATTCATATTCTTTTGCCTACTTCTCCAACCTGATATGCAGAATATTGATCCTGCTGTCTGTTGTACGAATTTGAAGTGATATATTTTGTCTATAGCCAGTTTTAGGTTCCTTCTATCCAGGATTGTTTGCTTGCTTTTGTTATGGATATATTTGGCATTGCGCATTAAAAAATAAATGGGAAGATAGATCAACTCTTGTTCTTTATGTTATTTATAAGGAAAAAATAAAAGTAAATAAAATAAAATAAAATTAATCCCAGTAGAATAAAATATGGTTCTTAGTTAAAACTGATTTAAATAAGTGTCAGCATATTAATTTATTTACCAAGTTCCAAACCCTCACATTGGGAAAACAAACAATAAAAACGAATGTATCCTAGGCGTTCAGAAGAAAAAACTTAAATAAAAAAATTAAAATAAATTCAAGCATACACTATAGGACCGTTCATAAATGATGTCACGCTTTTTCCCCACATATTTAACCCCCCCCCCCTTTGTCGTTTGTTACGCTACGTTGCATAGGCAGGGATGTCACACTTCTTGTTACCCCCTCACCTCTGCATGTCACACTTTGTCACAATTTCGAAAAAAAACCCTGCCTCCTCGAAGCGTGACATCATTTATGAATGATCCCTATGATGTTGTTGCTGTACCTGGAATCAGTGTGTTCACACTTCCTCTTCCCTCCAAAAATTCAAGTGCACAATCCCCCTAACTGCGCCATGTCACCAGGTTTTACCTTATATTATATTTTTTGTTGCAATATATCAACAGTATCATTATAATCGTTATTGCGTAAAAGTTATATATATTTGTTATGTTTCATTCATTGTCAGTATTAAAGCAAATTGCTTGATGCCATACGTCTAAGTTTCAAACTATGGTATCTTTCTGTAATTAACAGTGGAGTTTAAATGTCTTATTCTCTGAGTCAGAAGATAATATTTTAAAAGCTTTGGTAATTATTTTCAAGAGCCTCAATTACTTAACGACGTTTGATATTTTGAAGAAGTCAAGAAATTTCCCTAATTAAAGTTCTTCAATTCCTGAAAGAGTCTTCTAAAATGTGGAATGGTCTTTAAATAACTGATGAACTTACCTTGAAATTTAAATCCTTTTACATATCAGCTTTGTTCTCGCGCGAATTAAAGACTGAAAGTAAAATGATCGATACTCGGTGTGCAGTACTTAATTCATATAACCATTATAAAATTATTCGTAAAATACAAAGACAAATAAAATACAAAAACCCTTAAGCGTGCTCGCAATTGATTTTTCTGTATATATATATATATGCAGTATTTTTCTTCATTGCCTATCTAATCAGGAAAAATAGTATAACAATATGAATAAAATAGTAACCTAATGCTTAAAGCAAATCTTGATAATGTCTTCAGTCCAAAAGAGTATCAAAGCATTTTTTCCCCGAGTCTAAAATGACTAATCATCACTTATGACTTTACTGTAGGAGCTGCAAAAAGAGTGTTCATACTTATATCCATTGCCCCCTCCTTTTTTTTTTAATAATGTGCAAAAAAAAAAAAAAAACTTGTTTATTTTTTGACTGCAAAAAAAATTAACGCAATCTCATAAAGCGTTGTTTCGATGCTTAGCAATTGGTTTCTCAGATCCGAATTATGAGGTCAGACTAATAAATTTAATGCTTATAGTCTCCAGCAAAGCAGAGTTAGAGGAGACACGTTATTTTATTAAATATAGAGTAGTTAAATTTATTAAAATACTAGCTGTACCCGGCCACGCGTTGCTGTGGCTCAGGATGGTTCGATGGAAAAGCAAGAAAAAGCACATATATGTTTCATTTGACAATGCTTGTTGTTTCATTGTCTGAAAATATAGATTGTCTGGTTTGCCCATTCTAGAACACGCAATTTATAACTGTACACATGAGAAAATCTAAACTGCTCAATTTGATTGATTGGTCTTGAGCTTTATTTTTTTTTCACAATGCTTGCGGGCAATTGTTTTTTTTTTTTTTTTTTGTTCCATTGTCGGTATAGATTTTGATATTGTCTGGCTCAGCACATTGAAAAACTCCAACATAAGCCTTATCCAAACAGAAGAAACACAAACACAAAAATTCTAAATTTAAAAATTGCCGTTCAAAATAAATAATCTGTGTTTTAAAGTTCCCTTAATCGTCAAGCTCAAAAATAATTAAAAAACACTTCAAAATTTTAACATCAGAATGAAAATAGCTAAATGAAACTGTTAACATTCAAAGTAAGTAATCTTTCTTTTAAAGTTCCATTTAATCTTTGAGTGCAAAAATACTAACAAATACTTCTATACAAACGGAAAAAACAATAAAATAATTTTTGGAGAAAATAGAACCGACTATAAAATATAAATTGCGCTGAAAAGTAAAAAATAACATTATTCTTTAAACAACTTCGATAAGACTTTTAAATATAATTTTTGAAGTCGGTGCAAAATTATGAGTCTAATTATAATTACATCATGCGGTATTTTACACTGAAACTGTTGCAAACTCTACGCTATTTATATTTGTAATTGGTTCATAGTTACAAAAGGAATCATGCATCAAAATCAATTATAATTTTGCACCGACTTCAAAAATTATATTTAAAAGTCGTATCGAAGTTGTTTAAAGAATAATGTTATTTTTTACTTTTCAGCGCAATTTATAGTTTGAAGTCGGTTCTATTTTTTCCAAAAATTATTTTATTTTGTTATTTTTAGTGTAAATACATTTTTATATAAATACTCTATTTTTAAGACATACATATCAAAGGGGAAACATTTGAGGGGATGACACGAAAAACTAACCGTTTGTAAGATAAATTTCGTTTTAAAACCGATTTTAAAGGGTCGCTGGAGCAAGCAAACTAATTGGCTTTAATTTCTTCTTCAGAGAAGCCTTCAGTCTATTTCTTGTTATAATTGCTTTTAATGTAACAATGAGTTTCATTTTTAACCGACTTCATAAAGGAAGGAGGTTATACATTCGTATTGTATGTATGTCGTTTTTTTTTTTTTTTGTTTGTTTGTCCACTCATAACTTCGCACCGGATGAACCGATTTTCATGATTTTTTTTTCAGTCGAGCAGGGGTGGTTTCCCATAGGTCCCGTACTTTCGTTAGACCATATTTGATAATTAGAACAAAAGTAATGGGCAGAAATGTAGTATTTTTTTTGTCTTTTCATCCATAACTTTTGACTAAATGAACCGATTTTGATGATTTTTTCTTTAATCGATAGAGGGTCGTCTAACTCAAATATTGCAAATCAATTTGACTACATTCGTTTTTTAGAAAAAACGTTACGAGTGAAAAATAAGTATTTTTTACTTTAATTGGAGAGGCTTGGCTTGATTTTTCTTTGTTGGGAAATCTATTAATAAATATAAAAGCATTGTTAAAAACATGTTTGTTGTCATATGATGTAATATTAAAAGAAATTACAGCAAGAGTTTGAATGAAGGCTTCTCTGTGGCAAAAATTAATCCAATCAGTTTGTTTGCTAAAATAGGCTTCAAAAGGGAATTTATCATACTAATGATTAGTTTTTAGTGACATTCATTTAAAGAAGTTTTGCCCTTTGATATGGATTTTTTAAAAAATAGAGTATTTATATACAAAATGTATTTACATTAAAAGGAATGAAATAAAATAATTTTTATAAAAAAACAGAACCGACTTCGAATTAAAAATTTCGCTAAGAAGTAAAAAATAAATTCATTCTTTAAACAACATCAATGTGACTTTAAAACATAGTTTTATAAGTCGGTGCAAAATTATGGGTCTAATTACCATTATACCATTTGCTACTTCATATTGGAACTGTTGCTTATTCTGCGGAAATATATATATTTGTAATTGATTCATGATTACAAAAGATTTTATCTATCCTAATTTTGCACCGACTTCTAAAACTATGTTTAAAAGTCACATCGATGCTGTTTAAAGAATGAATTTATTTTTTACTTTTTAGCGCAATTTTTAATTTGAAGTCGGTTCTGTTTTTTTATAAAAATTATTTTTTTATTAACAACTTTCCCAACAAAGACAAATCGAGCCTAGCCTTTCCAATTAAAATGAAAAAATACATATTTTTCACCACAACGTTTTTTTCTAAAAAAAAAACAGATGTAGTCAAACTGATGCGCGGTATTTGAGTTAGACGACCCTCTATCGATCAAAGAAAAAATAATCAAATCGGTTCATTTAGTCAAAAGTTATGGATGAAAAAGCAAAAAAATTACCACATTTAAGTCCCTTACTTTTTTTTCTAATTATCGAATATGGTCAAACCAAGGTATGGGACCTATGGGAAACCATCCTCGACCAAAAAAATTTTAAATCAAAATGAAAATAGCTGAATTAAACTGTTGCTATTCAAAATAAGTAGTCTTTGTTTTAAAGTTCCCCTTAATCTTCGAGTGCAAAAATACTAACAATTACTTCAATACAAACAGAAAAAATTATTAAATCAAAATGAAAATAGCTGTACCCTGCCAATAGTTACAGTGGCTCATTCTCCTTAATAAAACATTAAAAACCGAAATATTTAAACCAAAGTTGAAATAAATTAAAAGCGATATATTAAAACACATGTTCTGATAAAATTACAAAGCAATCGAAGTATTTACGGAGATTTGAGGTTAGGAACCAAGGCTGAACTTGATCGTAACCGTAAACTGGATCACGTTTAGCCTTGTATGAACAAACAAACACTTACATTTTTATTTACATAGCTTTATTTTTGGATCAAGGTAAGCCTTAAGAAATCGAACTAAAAAGCTTATAACTGGCGTTCTTTTTGACTTAGAAACTTCGAACAAATTCCATTTTATGCAGAAAAATCAGCGATTTCGATCGATATATTATATTAATATGTGCAAGGTTTTCTTCACCCCCATAATGGGAAATTAATGTAGAAATTTTGCCTTAAATTGGAATAAAAATGGAACTACCTGTCGGATTTTTTTTCTAACGGGTCTAAAACCATCCGCTTGAATCACTCTGTTAACTGGCAAAATTTCAAAGCAATCGGTCAAGTAGTTTCGGAGATTTGCGGCTTGCACAAACGAACACTTACATTTTTATTTATATAGATTAAATGTTGGATATGCTATATAATTGCACAAAAGATAGAACCAGCGCATCTAAGCTTTTCAAACACAAGACTAGTATTGACATTTTTTTTTTAAATGCTACTTGAGTATGGTTAGGCATTTGAATTAGTACACCGGAAGCAACTGTTGCTTTCTATGAGGTAAAAAGTTTTGAGGGGGTTATTGATCGTCACTAAGGATTCGTAAATTGACTAGATTCAGCCTAGCTGGGACCGTTTCTTGTCTTCGCTTTTTTTATATGCATTTGCGTTTGGTAATTTCGAACAAAGTTCATTTGTTCGAAACATTAAGTACTTCACATTAGTTCTACTATGTGGTATTTACGTGGTATATTTCACGTTGTTTTTAATAAGGGCACAATAAAAATAAAAGAAAAAATTATAATTCGTGAACTCACATATTTTTTTGAAGCATTTTCCTGAGAACGAATTATGTGAACAAAATCAAACAATTAAAATAAATACAAATGCATTACTTAGAAGGTTTCACCTGCTTTATTATAATTCATTCAGGTTTCACCTTTTGCAACTCCCATAAGCTTCCATCAAGTCAATATTTTTGTTGCAACTTTTTATTGACGAATGTTAGAAAAGTATTAAGAGATTTTTATGTAAACAGAAAGGTAGTTGCATTCACTCAAATTACGCAATTAATGAAAGCATACCGTGAATAAATATTTAATTCATTCAACTCACTATATATGCAGAATTTTTTTCCCTCTCACTTTTTAAGTTGCGTTACGCTTGCTTTTGCATATGAATTTCATTATTCAATTAACCGAGTCAAATATTTGGTTTTCTTCAAAGACAAAAAGAGCAAACGTGTGCCTCGTCATTAATTCAGGAACGTTTAGCTTTGATATGTAAATGTATTTAAACCTGTAAGACAAATTGCGTATTTATACTGTACCTTTACATATGTCAAAAAATATTTTCTAAAATACAAAAAAGAGAAACAAACTTAGACGTAAAATCCTTACCAGCAATATCGCTTATCCTAAAGAATGGAACTTCATATCACATTTCATTTAATTATTCATTTACTAACAGTGTCCAAAATGAACTCACTATGTTAGGTACATATATATTGCAAATAAGCTGCAAAAATATAAATATTTTCTCAAGCTTTTATGATGGACATATTTTCAGAATAGACACATAAAAACGTTTTACCTTTTGACTTTAAGCAACTATGTCAAAAAAATAACGTAGTTAAGCTCAGTTATAAAGATTAATTTATTTATTGATTAAACACTGCTGTTGATATCACTAATAAAAGATAATAACATTATGTAAGTATATTTACGGCTAATTCTCACCACAAATACCGAAAAAAAAAACCTGCCTTATATTTAGAAATTTAAGTGAAGGGGATGAAAACTAAATAAAAAGCAAAACCTTAATTTCTTAATTCATCGAAATCTTTCTTAAGAGTTTAAACTATAAAAACTATAGGAACTTAAAAACCGAATTTTTCCGTAACATAAAAATACTGTTTTTTTTTTCTTCTTCTTTCCTTCATTCCTCACCAAACAAAAATGTAAACTGAAACTGAAAATGTACTCTTCAATTAGTTAATAATATCGTTAAAGGTGTGCAACATAAAAGTATCTTACTTTTATTGAGCGAACATTTAACTTAATTTTTTATTTTTACATAAATTTCAACTTTTTTTTTCTTTTTTTCTCTTTTTTAGTTCGCTATCAAAAAATTTCAAGTGAAACTAAAATTTTGCCCTTCGATTAATTAATAATTGAGTTTAAGGAATAAGAAATTTTCTAAAGTTATGCAGCTTGAAAATGAAACATTTTTTTAATATCATATATAAATAATTACTATAAATACATAACCAACGTAGCAGTTCAGTGTCAGCGATTTTATTTTTCATCTATTATGCACCATAGATTAATAGGAAGGTAATAACAGTTTAATAAAGTTGTTCAAAACAACAAAATATCATTTTTTTAAAGTAACGGATGTTTTTTAATATTTAAAAGAAAAATCTTTGAATAAAATCAAAGGAGGAAAATATCTACATGTGACACGTATAATGTTTTGTGTTTAGCTAAATATCCTGCTTGATATAGTAAAAATACTTAATAAAAGAAATTAGGTGTAACAAGGCAAAAAATTCTCCATAACTCCGCCGTTTAAGCTCAATAAAAATGCAAATTTTCAGTTTAAGGAGCATCTATATCAGTATAAATGTTATGTATTAACTGGCAAAAAACTTACTGCACGAATAATTTTGTTTAAGAGAAGCATTCCAAAATGATGTCTTCACAGAAATTGCTTTATTGCCGAACTCTTAACCGTAGACATTCTCCTCGCGTTATTGCCTGTGCGTAATATTTTTACCACTCCTTTGTGCTGCCAATCGCTTACTCACTAGAATTTTGATATTCATCATAAAAAAAAAAACCTTTTCACCAAGAGAGCCATGATTTCTTGGTTACCTTTTGACGTCATTTAAAATTAGCAGCTCCGTGATGTTAACATAATTATCATAGTAACAGTCTATTACGACATTCATTTTTTTGTCACAATTGATATAAAATTTGATAAATGATGGTTTCATAAGGATAAAAAAAAATAATAATAAGATAAAATAAAACAAAATAAAAAAAACATAAATAAGCTTGTTGCTGACAAATTAGATTTCGTTACCCAGAATTGAAGTCGGGTTTTTTTTTTTTTCGGTTTTATGGTTCAGGGTTGAGCATAAAATTTGTCATGGCGACAAAAATAATAAATTGTAGCACTTATATTACTATGAAACTGATATTTATTAAACCTCTTCGCTGAATATTGAACACAACAATTTGTGTGCCTATTATATCCTGTTTTTTTGATGAAAGCTCATTTTTTAGAAGAAAAAAATATTCAAAAATCCAGAAAACCTTAAACAAAATGTGAACTAGCTTATTTTTCTTCAGAATTTGTAAGAACATTTACCTTTCGTTTTATAAGTATTAGGGATTTATTTTCCATAGGTTAGAAAATTGCGACTTCCACGTGTTATTTATGTGGATAAAATATACAATTATGCTAATGCATGGATATTTTAATTAATGGAATAAATTCTTAAATTGAAAGATTGAAGATATTGTGCGATTTCTCGATTAACCCCTTAACTGGTTAATTTTTTTACCACAAATATTCCTAAAAAAAGCATATATTAAAGTCCTAACTTGGTATAAAAGAAAAATGGAAGAAGTTTCAAAATTTTCATAAATAATGAATTTAAGCATTTTTAGCCTACTTTCCCGTAAAAGTAAAAAAAAATAATAATAAAGCATGAAAGAAGGCTTAATGTATCGTGAAAATATCGTTAAAAATCAAGAAAAGTCAAAAATAAGTGAAGTAATTAAATAAAGATTGAAAAATAAAAAATTTGAAAGTAGGGTATTGAGATGGGGAAAAAGTGTGTCTGTCGGTCTCTCGGTCTGTCTGTCTGTCGGTCTGTCTGTCGGTCTGTCGGTCTGTACCCTCCTAATAACTTTTGAACGAATTGTCCGATTGGAAAAATTCTTTTTGCATTCGAAAGATCTCGGCGAGGACATCTCATTTCTATATTTTACTTTTTGATTTGAACAATTTTTTGTTCAATTTTGAACAGTTAAAAATATTTTTACATTAGCGCCTATGGACAAAATTGAAGCAAATTCTGTAAACTCTGGGCACAAGAGCCAAGTTCCTATTGCAAGCTTATTGAAAGGAGTTCTCGGCGTGAAATATTGATTTGAACAGTTTTTGTTCATTTTTGAACAGTTCAAAAAATTAACACAGAGCTTACGGGGAAATTTCAACCCTATATAAATCCTGATCTAAAGGACCGATTTGCTTGGAACAAACTTTATCGGAAAGCTCTTATAACGTAGAACATGTAGAAATAGAAAGTTTATCCAGAACTTACGAGCCTATTTTGCTATGAAATTTTTTGATCGGGATTTTCAAGGATATTTCTCAGTGACTCAATGAGTGAAATAATGAATGAATGAATAAATTAAAGAGTGAAAGAATAAATCAATGAATAAAGGAATGAGGAAAAGAATGAATGAATAAATTATTGAATAAATAAAAATATAAATAAATGAGTGAATAAATACATGAATACGTAAATGAATGAATAAACACTTGAATGAGGTAACGAATGAATGAATAAATGCATGGCTGAATAAATGAAAGAATGAATGAGTGAGTGAATGAATATGTATTATCCGTTGAAAAAGGTATATTTTCAATAATTAGAACTAAAGATAAATAAGAAAGAGAGAGAAAGAGATAGCTAGATTATAAATTTGAATTTGGTGTATACGGGAAAGTAGGCTCGTATAGTTCTAGACGGAACTTCTTGTTTTATTTTATAACTTTGAAACTCAAATTCCCCTGAATGACATATTTCAATCTATTAAAGATACGGGCAACTCAAAACAAGGAAGGCGGAAATTTCAATGCCCGTACTATGTACGGGCAAACCAGTTGGAGCTACCTTTGGGTATCCCGTACGCCGTACGGGCAAACCAGAAAAGGGGTTAAATAAACATTAAATAAAACAAATATATTTAGTTATTTTTTTAAAAAAATCTTACTTTTTGAACAGCATTAAAAGGAGCTGAAGAGTTCTTTTCTTCCGTAAAGACAAAAGTATTTCAAAAAGTAAAAGATATTCTTATAATTCAAAGATACAATTTTATTCTCTCAACAATACATGAATATTACGTTTCACATGTCCAATCTGAACAATTCAATAAAACCCTTAGGATGTGTGATATGTGATATCAACAAACTTTTCATCTATTCATCTGTATAAAAATCAAGATAACCTTACTTGCCGATATAATCGTTCGATAAAATATTCAGTTTTTCCGGGCATTGAACATTATTTGAAATGATCGTTTCTAGTTATGCTGATAAAAATGAGTTGTAAGAAAGATCCGAACAAAGAAGGAACACCTGCAGAATGTCGACTTTCCCTCCTTTTTAGCCTACTTTCCCGTAAAAGTAAAAAAATAATAATAATAAAGCATGAAAGAAGGCTTAATGTATCGTGAAAATATCGTTAAAAATCAAGAAAAGTCAAAAATAAGTGAAGTAATTAAATAAAGATTGAAAAATAAAAAATTTTAAAGTAGGGTATTGAGATGGAGAAAAAGTGTGTCTGTCGGTCTGTCTGTCTGTCTGTCGGTCTGTCCCCCCCTAATAACTTTTGAACGAATTGTCCGATTCGAAAAATTCTTTTTGCATTCGAAAGATCTCGGCGAGGATATGTCATTTCGATATTTTACTTTTTGATTTGAACAATTTTTTGTTCAATTTTGAACAGTTCAAAAAAATTTAACATTATCGCCTATGGGGGAAAATGAATCAAATTATGTAAACTTTGGGTACAAGATCCAAGCTCCCATGAACAAGCTCACTGGAAGAAGTTCTTGGCGTGAAATATTGATTTGAACAATTTCTGTTCATTTTTGAACAGTTCAAAAAAAAAATTAACGTACGCCTACGGGGAAATTTCAATCCTATATTATTCCTGATCTAACGGACCGATTTGCTTGTAACAAACTTTATCGGAAAGCTCTTATGACGTAGAATATGTACAAATAGAAAGTACATCCAGAACTAAGGAGCCTATTTTCCTACAAAAATTTTTTGATCGGGATTTTCAAGAATATATTTGAATCAATGAAGGATTAAATGAATAAGCAAAAGAATGAATGAATAAATGAGTGACTAAATACATGAATGACTTAATAAATGAATGATTGAATGAATAGCTATTAACCGTTGAAAAAGTTATATTTGAAGCAATTAAGAACTAAAACTAAACGAGAAAGACAGAGAGATAGCTATATTATAAATTTGAATTCGGTGTATACGGGAAAGTAGGCTCGTATAGTTCTAGACGGAACTTCTTGTTCTTTTATTGAGATCATGAAAAAGCATGTTGCTTCATGTTACACATTCATGCGGACAATTGCTAGAATTGTAGACAATGCATTTCCAAAATTGCAAGCTGTTATCGCTTTTTAATTGACTCAGCTCAGGTTAAATATCCTGTGCTGAGCTTGGTGTCAATAATAAGTTTGTGGTAACACAAGGTAGACTCCTAATCTGGCATTGGAATGGACGGCACTGCAGCAGCAAAATCATTCTTGTATGCCTGGGTAATGAGGAAATCTCCCACTTTTTGAGCATTTACTTTATAATCAGGTTCTAAAAATTTTGTGCAGTTGTTCAGAGGACCTAAGCCAGTGAATGCAACTTTGATTTCGTTAATTTTGGTTATTACGAAGTTATTCAGGCAACTATTAGACACTTCAAAGAAGAAGTGTGTGTAGTTAAGATTGGTGGTTGCTTTGATGTCTACTTTAGGCATTTTTCCGTACTTTAATGTGCCTTCATAAGTAAGATTAAGACGATCAAAACCAACTGTGCAGTTATCGCGCTTTGAGTTGAATTTATAATAGGGGCCTTGGCACTCAGCATATCTTCGAACATAGGCAAGTCCAATAAGATTGCCTGTAGTGTATTGTGCTTCACCTTTAACTTTTGCTTCATCTTCAAACTCATTCGAAAAGCCAGAAATTATAGCCGGATTCAGTTTGGCAAGATTCACTTCGTTTGGAAGAGCCGTATGTAAAATTTTGTCAACATAATGAATTGCTGTTGGAGAGCCGAAAGCACTCCCTGTGGGAAAGAAAGAAACAAGTCAAAAAAATCAATGTTATATACATTTTGTACCTGTGTTTGTAAAATGTGTTTGAAATTAAGGATGCTACTGAAATTGCCATTAATTTTTAATGGCATTTAAGAATAACTATTATTTAATTAAAAATTCCTGTTTCTTATTTATTTATTACGTTCCTTACGAGACATTATTTTTAATATGTTTTCTTCTGCAGTGGAGGATTTTTGATGAATTTTAAACATATCGAACGTTTAATTGGAAAAATATATCAAACGTGTTACTACTGAAATAAAACGTTGAGTAAAAATATTCGTTAAATGGAATGAGTGTGTTTAACGTTATAAAAACTAAGGATAATGTTTTGCATCTACATTTATTTATACATAACTACTCTTGTTTGTTTTATACATATACGTAATTTTATGTATTGTAGTACTGGTACTAAAATATGTTTAGTTTGACAGCATTATCTGTCTCAATTTGACGGTACATGTTGTGCCTTCCACCTGTTCCAAACTAATGTCGTGCCAAATTTCATGGAAATCCGCCAAACGCTTTTGGCCCTACGCTGGACACAGACAGACATACTTGCTGCTTTATTATTAGTAGAGATAAATAATTTGACAGTATCATCCGTGCTTTAGTCACATGTTATGACTCCCACCCCTCACGCCATGATTTTGTTCTTTTAATTCAATTAAGCCCACATACTATAAATATTTCAAAATTAAAGTATGCAAATAAGGTTGAATTATCTTAACAAAATATTTTTTCAAAAGGAAAAACGTTTCCTGCGTTGTACTTTGCATGTTTAAATTAGTGCTTGGTTTGTAACGGAAGATGGTGAGCTACAGTGTACAGAGATATTAGTGTGAATTTCATCTAATATGTAAACGTTAACATGGAATTGGTAATTAGTACGGGAGCTAAATTTCCATACAAATCGATTCCAAAATTGTATTCTAATTTTACGCAAATTTCCATACAAATTCACCAATAGGTGGGTGAGAAAAACCTTGCACATATTAATATAATATATTGATCGAAAGCGCTGATTTTTCTGCACAGGATGAAATTTGTTCGAAGTTTCTAAGTCAATAAGAACGCCAGTTATAAGCTTTTTAATCCGATTTCTTAAGGCTTACCTTGATTCAAAAATAATAATGAGCAGTTTTCTCAACTCCGGGTGAATTAGTGTTAGCTTAATCTATATAAATAAAAACGTAAGTGTTCGTTTGTTCATCACCTCAAATCTCCGAAAGTACTTCACCGCTTGCTTTGAAATTCTGCCATAACATTGCGTTTGAATACATCCGTGTTTTTATATATCACTTTTAATTAATTTTAATTTTGATTTAATTATTTCGTTTTTTAATGTTTTATTAAGAAGAACGAGCCACTGCAACGTGTGGCAGTGTATAGCTACTATTTAATTTGAATGGCCGCAGTTTATTTTAGCTATTTTAATTTTTATTTAAAAATTTTGTGTTTGTATTGAGGTATTTGTTAGTATTTTTGCACTCGAAGATTAAATGAACATTTAAAATAAAGATTAATTATTTTGAATATCAACAGCTTAATTTATCCATTTTTATTTTAGCTATTTTAATTTTTATTTAAAAATTTTGTGTTTGTATTGAGGTATTTGTTAGTATTTTTGCACTCGAAGATTAAATGAACATTTAAAATAAAGATTAATTATTTTGAATAGCAACAGCTTAATTTATCCATTTTTATTTTGATTTAAAAATTTTGTGTTTTCTCTGTTTGTATTGAAGTATTGTATTAGTATTTTTGCACCTAATGATCAAAGAGAACTTTAAAACAAAAATTGTTTATCTTGAATGGCAATTTTTTAATTCGGAAATTTTGTGTTTGTGTTTCTTCTGTTTGGATAAGGCTTATGTTTCAATTTTTCAAAGTGCCGAGCCAGACAAAATCAAAATCTTCACAGACAATATAACGACAACTCGTGAATATATTGCGTGTTCTAGAAGGGGTAAACCATACTATATATATTTTCAGACACTGAAACAACAAGCATTGTGAAATGAAACATATTAGAAATATGTGCTTTCTCTTGCTTTTCCATCAAACCAGACTGAGCCACAGCTACGCGTGGCCGGGTGCAGCTAGTCTCTAATAAAAAAAAGTAAAATATATGCATAATTAAAACAAAATAAAATAAAATAATTATATAAAACAAAATAAAAATTCACAAACCCCTCTTAAAAGGAGAGAGGACAAAACAGCAATAAAATATAATGTATTTTAGTTACTATGAATTTCTGAAAACATTATATAAGATTTCTCGAAACTTTTAATGGCAACCACGTAAATATTTCCAGAAAACTATTACTATTTGTTTAGTTTTGTAGTTTATTTCATACTACGAATAGATTCAATCACTCTTTGCTGAAAGAGAGCAACCATGTTGCATATATTTATGATACTGGTTTATCTTTAGAGAACATTTCATGTTTTGTTACGAATATTCAGAGAGTATTCTTTTATGAGAAAAAGATATGTAGTATTATTACAACCAGCACAAAAATAAAAGGAGAAACTCAATGAAATCTAACATTGAGAAAAATATATCGCTCCTTCTTCAACCATAACTGTTCCGCTTACTTTGTTTTTATTAATAATTTTGACAAAGGCAACTAATAGCTAATAAAATGATTCTATTAAAAGCGAAAGAAAAAATAGATCGTCAACAATAACAACAATAGAAAATGAAACAATGTGGTTCAGTTGATTCAGTTCAGTTTGGTTCAGTTGTTTAAAAATTTTACTGAAGATAACTAGCTATTAAAATAAATTTGAAATGCCGCTAAATATCATACTCAGTAATAAAAAAAACTTTATATTAGTTATATACACATATAGATTCACTCACATCCTTTGCTTATATTTAAAGACACTCTTATCAAAAGTAAGAGTAAGTAGTAAGAGTAAGAGTGCTGCTTAATTTACACTTTTCTCCACTGTGCAATATATTTTAACATGCGTGTTTTTATTTAAAAGAAATTAAAATTTGGTCTAACTCCTAGGAGAGCCCACACCGTTTCAAAATCGCCAATTTGGCGTCCATCTCGCAGAACGATAGAAGCTAGTTCAAATCATAGTAACCAAGATTGCGTACTCATCGCCAACCAAGCCAATGGGGTGGGTTCTCCTAAGATCCAACCACAATTTGTAATATGTATGAGGGTTGAGATCGCGCAGCAATATGAATTGAACATAACGCATATTTTGCAGCTCCGGAAATTAGTGAACGTCAATTATTAGTGGGTAGGGCCCTTCCGGGGGGGGGAGTGTCCTAATAAGCAAATATTACTATTACTCAGTAAATGTAAATAGAAATTTCAGAGTATAAGGGATGCATTTACTGTACGGTAACCCTTGGCATTTTTGCCAAAAAAGTCACCAAACACATTAAGGTTGCCGTAAGACGGATTTCGTGCTCGCCGCGGCTGGCTTCCAGATTTGGCGACAAAGCATGCGCTACGGTATAGTAAATTTTATACAAGTATAATGTCATCAGAATGGAGGCAATTCACCGTTAGAGGGACTCATGAGCGATCATCGTTGTCACGTGATATCCGCTCTTTGTTTACTAAGATTTTCAATGGAGTTCTACGTGGAGTTCACTAGACAAAATTAGTTATCTTAAACGTAATTTGACTATTTTCATAGCAAATTCTGATTATAACCCAGTATTTGCATTTAATTTAATCATTATAAAACAAATTTATTAATTATTACAATAGTTATAGTGTTATATTTAGAGCTAATTTTATGTAGTGTAGAAGAATTTTATTTAGGCCTAGTTTTTAATTGTAGTTGTCGATATCGATGTAAAGCGATGCTACGGCTTCCTTTGTTTACAATGCTTTCATCGGTGCCACGTGACCAATGACGTTGTTTGAATTGCCTCCATTAAATCAACTACTTTAAATTGCTTAATATTTTAAGTTCATTTTAATTCCTCAATCTGAGAATAGAATAAGAATAATAATAATTAAGTAACAAAACATACAACTCTTGAAAACTATAGAGGAAAAAAAATCAATTATAACATACCTTAAAAAAAACTTCAGCACAAAATTAATTAATAAATTATCACAGTATAATGTCTTTGTAAGCCAAAAAAAGAAAAAGAAAGCCTAAAATGAAATGCTTATAATATATACCACTTCACACGGTATGTAATCATATTTCTATTTGAAAACTATGTAAGTGCTAAGTCTTAATTTAGAATTACGAATTCGAAAAGTAAATAGTTATTGAAGAAGTAAAGAAAAAAATAGTAGATCAAGAAATCGCAGTTAAAAAATAGTTATTATTATTAAATTAAAGTATATAATGAAAAATTAAAAGTTTATTTAAAAGACAAAATAAATCGTTGTATATTTTGAAATATCTAAATGTCTGTAAATGCACTACTTAGAAACACATAGAGTGTAACATAAGTTAATCTAATCTACTGATTTTGTTTTTTTTTCTCTCTCCACATTTCATTTCATATCATGATTTTCGGTTACTAAAATACTATTTACATTGTTTGGGGGGCAATAAATACAATATAAATTTTGAATCAGTATAAATGAGTCAAAATTTTGAAAAAATAGGAAAAAAATCATTTATCACAGTGTACTGATATATATTTTAATTTTAATTTCAAAATTACACGTGATACAGATGATGTTGCATCATTGCATTAATAATGTATAGGAACTAATATTTGAATAAAAATCAAGAACTTATCAATAAAAAATGCCACAACTAGAAAATTTGACAACACTATCGTCTGAAAAAAAAAAAAATCTTGTTAATATTAACTATACAATAGCTTTCATATAACATAATTTTGCGTAACATAATTCTGCGTTTTATAAAGCTTTTATTTAGTTCTATCATATAAACAATGATATTTTACAAGGAACACTGCAATTTTTATTGTATAAAAGAGAATTTGGTAAGAAAATGATGATTTTCTAACTTCAATTCACTCTTTTATTAGGTATTGATGTACGCAAAGTTGTTGAAGGCAACATTTTTCCTAATTGTAAGGATTAGCATACGTTTTCTTTATATACAGTAGAACCCCATTAAAACGCGGGTGTCCGGGGACATGGTTGACACTCGCGTTATAAGATAACCGCAGTATAATGAAACTATACCGCGGTTTTGTTTCTGAACAGGACCTAAGAAAAAATAAGATTTGGAAAGGGAGGAATGCTCTTCTCAAAGAAACAATGTATTAAGCCTGCACACACTCTCAGACTGGAAAATATATTTACTTTGTAGGAACGCTAAAGAATCTGTAATACAAAGGTATACTTCTGAAAAATGGAAGATAGTTAAGCATTGAACTGAACAGTTCCTGACAGATTGAGGTCCCCTCATGTCAAGGGAAACAAGTCAGAGCCAGTCTGGGCAATTGTACCCAATTTTGAAATCAAGCTATATAGTGTCCTAGGTTAAAAGACAGAAAAAGGTGTACATCAGGCCCATTACCATAGGGCTTTAACTGTTAGTGTGGGTGGTGTGGTAATGGCAGCTCTTTGGCTAGATATTTGTATGGTCGGGCTGGCTCTATTTACAATCGTAAATAAGGAATTACTTTTAAAAGAGAGTGTTAAAGGGTGGTTTAAACTCGGGGGACATGATAGCCACCGAGATTATCCGATTCCGCGGTATACTGAGGTGCGGTATAACGGAGTTTTACTGTATATATATAACAGAAGGTTAAGGCTGTTTTACATATTAACTAAGGTTCCACTAAGAACTGTACCGCTATATGTACCGACTACTGTTAATATTTGTTTTAGTGACTACTACTATTTGAAAAGTAAATATTGCTGATATTTTCCTTTTTGAAATGTCTCTCAGCTAGAACATAAATGCAATCAGGTTAAATCAATTTCAAAAGCAACCATATTCTATCGAAATAAACAATTTTTAGTTAAGATTAACATAAGGCAAAGATATTTCTCGGGTAATCAATTTCTGTTTTTCAAAACGGTTTGAAAGCCATGTAAAAGAATTTAATACAAATTTAACATACCTGAACAAATTTAGAATTTTTGACTCTGTAATCTGAAACCCGATGTTCCGTAACTGAAAACAATCCTGGTGCCTCCTAGTTTTACGAAGAACCACTTTAATGAAGAAACACAGATGAAGAAATACGTTATCTACTTATTTTTTTCTTCCCGGTATGCAACTTATTCGAGAAGCACAAGCGCGCTTGTCGAATTTTGTTGCGAAACCCGCTTCTGTTGTTTTCGCTCTCAGAAATGACATGAATTAAATAATCCGAATTAAAATTTTTTTTTACTAAAACAAAAGTATTATTATTTTTTTTTCGCAAAAGTGAAACCGATGTGTTTTATTTAAGTAAAGCCAAATTGTTTTAGATATTTTACATAAGTCAAACTGAAATTCAAAATTGTATTTCATTACATAAAATAAAATGTTTGATGTACGTCAAGTATTAAATAATTATAAAAATTAAGATACTTATTGCCTACTAAAAATGTGTATTAGGTATACCTTGAACTATATTAACTTTTAGACCAAATTATTGTATAAAGCATCAATTCATATATATATGCATGTGTGTGTAGGCTTTTCGTTGGCGTCTAGGGTCTTCTACAACAATGATACACAATGAGAGATATAAAATTGACTCTATTTAGAGGTTATTATTTACAAAAACTTCAACCGAGATTAGCATAACAATCAGGCACACACAGTGTTTGCATGTCCACACAGAACCGAGTCTTTCCCTCAACTCCTGGCTTTCGTTACTTTTCGCGTGATGGCGCTACCGTCGATGTGTCATCGAACATTGGCTCCTACATATATATACATATTGTAGGAAAAAGGGGTTCCTTGTTACTTTGAAACGCGTGACTGAAATTTGTATTGCAGTTCTGTGTTTTAAAGTTTTTTTTTCCATTTATTGTTTTCTAAGTTTCAATTCTTTACGGTTCATATACTTTGTTCAATCTGATAATATCTTGATATTGCTTAACAGTTGACTCAAGATACAATGACATATTTGAGGAAAATCAAAATTCCCTAGATCTGGATCCATCTTTCGCTTTGCAGTCATACTCTTTAGCCTATGTCTCAACCTTAATTGCAGAATATTGATCCTGCTGTCTGTTGTACGAATTTGAAGTGATATATTCTGTCTATAGCCGGTTTTAGGTTTCCTTCTATCCAGGATCCTGTGTTTGCTTCAGTTAGTGTTCAGCTGTAGTTAACTACTAGTGGCAACTACTAGTTGTAACTACTTTTGTTTTGAACTATTTAACTATTAGTTAAAACTACTTTTCCCCAACTACTAGTTACAACTTCTTTCAAAACTCAACTACTTTCAAAAAAAGTAATTTTCAAATCTATTTTTGGAAAAAAAAATTTGAACATTAAATTATTTAAATTTTTAGCTTATGAATATTACTCACAACACAAATGTATTTTTTATATTATGTGATGTAAAAGTACTCATACAAAATCATAATATTTATAATAGTATTTACGCAAAGTAGGAAAAGGTTTTTAATATAGAAGATAAATGGCGCCTGCACCAGTACATGCACGATGAAGTTTCATTTAAAGACCAAATACATTATGAGGAAGCTTTACCTCTACTCTAATACCATGCATGCGTTTGGGATACCATAAAACACAAGCCTTCAACACAATTTGAAAGAATATAATCTAAAGCATGCGGCGGTACAAAGATATTTTTTAATAAATGGGGGTTAGGCAGAGGGAGAATTTAAAATTGATATTAATTGTAAACCCCTTTATTTTACAACAAACTATACAAACGAAGAAAAAAAAAGATAGAAACGTAGCAAATTTATTTTCATGCCTCAAAGAAAAAGGAGAAATTAACAAATAGTAATATTTCACAAATCAATTTGTCCGCGCACCTGTGAATAATCTGTTTAAATAAAGTGTTTCTTTTTTTAACTTTCATAACCAATTGCCATGTTTACCATAAATTAAATCTTTTTTTTTTTTTTTGTAACTTTTCAAAGCAATCAAACAAACAGAACAGAAAGTATGAAATGCAGACTGAACATATAGTTTTCGCCAGTCTCTTTCCAAAGCTAAACAAAATGATTGCTTTTTATTTATTTATTTATTTCCTCCTCCTTTTATGGAGCCAATAATCTTAATTACAAGATATATACATAACTTGCTCCCTTAAAAAAAAACATGGTGGGATGAGATTACATGCAATGTTGTTTTAATAATTAAAAATATTATTGAGTTGAATTATTAAGATTAAATATTTAAGAACAAGCTTAAAAATTTAAATTTAAATGAATTATACTTAAAAGTAGTAAACTAGTAAACTTATTTTTTAAACAGTTAACTCAGAAAAAGTAGTTAACTACTAGCTGCAACTAGTTTTGTTAAGACTGGTTAGTAGTTGGTAGTTAACTACTTTTTGACGAGTAGTTGCCGAACACTAGCTTCTGTTATGGATATATTTGGCTTAGCGCATTAAAAAACAAATAAATGCAAAGATAGATCAACTCTTGTTATTTCTGTTATTGATAAGGAAAAAAATAAAAGTAAATAAAACCACATAAATCCAAGTAGAAAAAAATATATTTCTTGGTTAGTTAAAACGGATTTAAGTAAGTATTAGCAATTAATTTATTGCCAAGATGTATCTACTGTTAAAAAAATCATTGCATAGTTAGTTTAAGAAACTACGTATGTTTTCTAAAAGTATTTCAAAATTAACCCATTTGTATGTTTAGCATGTGATTTGCAAGAGACAGCATTATCAGTCTGATGGAGGTATGTAAACAAGCGCCATCTCTCAATAGAGATTGCGCAACCCATTTTTCAATATATTCCTTTCTACAAAGAATTAAAACTGTTGGGACATTTATTTAAGGTTACTAGATTACTGAAAAAGTGTCTTGCAATGTTCCCACAACCATGAAAATATCAGGAACAGTAATGAAAATTTAAACCTTTAAATAAAGAATAGAAACGAGTCTGCATCATAGGCGTTCAGAAGAAAAACTTATAAATTCAAGCATACACTATGCTGTTGTTAATGTACCTGGAATCACAGTGCGTTCACACTTCCGCTTCCCGCCAAAAATTCAAGTGCGCTATCTCTCTGACTGCACCATCCCACCAGATTTTACCTTACATATACACTCACGGACATTGAAAATAGCGCACCAAGAAGGAAGCGAGCTACAACCTCGAAACTATGCAAATTAGTAGAGTGACGTCCAGTATGAAAATGATGTAAGTTTAGTGCGCATGCGCGCGTCCACGCACGCTGCACTGGCGTTGCAAACAAGAAACCCGACCTATATAAACCGGTGTATTGTGGAAGATTCATAAACGTGACGACTACGAATTGAGGCTATAAGGTGTACCAAAGTGTATAGAATGCCAGGTAGACATCGAAGAAGATATTTCTCCCAATTAATTGATTTTGAGCCTCATCATTGGCCTGAAGATTGCACCGTGTTCGACGCACCGTGTTTCTCGCCAGGAGGCCAGGTCGATCATTCTGAGTGTGCTATCAGAAGGTGTTGGGAGCAGTGGACACGTGAAGGCACCCACGCACGGCGTACCGGGTCTGGAGCGACGACGGCGCGAGGCGATCGAAGTATCATGCGCCACGCACTCACGGATCCCCAGTGACATGTTCCACTGTACAAGTAGATGTAGGGGTTCCTGTTTGTCCACGAACAATTTCTAGACGCCTCAGGGAAGCGGATCTGCAATCCCAGCGCCCATTATGTGTACTGCCATTAACACCGTCACATCGGCGGCTCCGGCTACAGTGGTGCCAAGCGAGAGCGACGTGGAACGCCATATATTGGAAACGTGTGGTGGTTAGTGATGAACTCCACTTCGTTTTGGGGACAGATGCTCACCGTGTACATGTTTGGTGGCGCTCTGGGAAATGATGCAATCCCACCCTCACTATTCAGCGACAAGGTTCCCGCACTACATGTATCATGGTCTGGGGAGCCATAGCTTACGATAGCCGCTCCACTCTGGTGGTGGTACGTGGTACATTAACAGCTCTTCTGTATGTGGATGAAATCTTACGGCCTCATGTGCTTGCATACTTAACCGGTATTCCAGGTTACCAGCAGGATAACGCTCGTCCGCACACGGCTTTTATTGACGGGACTTCTTACGATGTGTGCGAACCCTTCCATGATCTGCTCGCTCCGCGGACATCTCCCCTATTGAGCATGTACGGGACCAGCTGAAACGCCAGTTGCCGTTGTGCCACTCCTTGCAGCATTTGGAGAGAGTTGTTTAAGATTTGTGGGCACGGCTGCTTCAGGGTAACATCAGACGTCTTTTCGATTCAATGCCGGACCATGTTGCGGCATGTATCACAGACCCAGGCGGTCCGACGCGCTATTGAGCATAGCTGTCTTCAATTCTCTGTAATTGTCTAATTGTTTAGTTTTTTTGATCAAGTGTATCTTTCGTCTTTATCATTCACTGAAATAAATTTCATTTCAATCCGATGATTCCTTCTTGGTGCGCTATTTTCCATGTCCGTGAGTGTATATTATAATCTTGTGAAAAAATATTGATATTTTTGTAGCTAACTTCCTTTTTGGAGCAGATACATAAAATAAAACATTTTACCTGTTATATTCAAGTAACGGTCTCAAAAAGTAATTTTGCGTAATTAAGCTCGTTTATAATGATAAATTACTTTTATTAATTAGTGTTGGTATCACTGGTTAAGTTTATCTGAGAAAAAAATAACAGTTTGTTTACTTCAGGATCATTCTGCACAATTGTTAAATTTAAAAATAAAAAAAAAAATTCCTTATATCTATGCATTTATGTAAAAGGGATGAAAAAAGTAAAAAACAAAATCTCAATTATTCAATTGATCGACATTTTTCTTGGAAGCTATACATCAGATAACAAAATAGTTAACGACGCAACGGACTAAATTTAAATTTAAAAACATTAAATTATATTGTTATTGAATAAAGAAAAACACAGGGAAATAAAATAAGGTATAGTGCACACAATACAGCGTAATTTAGTAATTATCGTTTATATTAAAAATATGCATTAAATTTTAATTCCAAAGACATACGTAGGATATAAAAACTGAGCAAAAAGCGGTGTTAGATTACAACTTATCAGGTGTAGTTAAAAGAATTCCTTATCTATCAAACTAATTACTTCCCTTTAGAGGAAGTGCTTGGTAAGTTTCTTGGAAGTGCTTGGAATACATAGAAAAAATTAGTTAAACACGGTTTGAGAGCCGAGTGAGAAGGTAAACACAATATCCATGCGATATTTTAATGTATAATTGTTCCAGCAAAATTAACAAAATGTGCTATTAAAATCTGATCTGATTTTTCCTTTGCACTTAAACATAAAACTAATTAATTAAAAAATAATTATAAATAGTATTCTGATTTGTTTTCCTATCGAAATATATATGTTAAAATGCCAGTCTCAACTATATGTATCTAGAAAACATATTTTCTGGATGGAACTTGAAAAGCGAACAGATTTTTCTGTAACAAAGAAATTCTGAGAATTTTTTTAGCTTCATTTTTTTATTTTTTGCATTTGTTAGTAAAAAGTTTTTAACATAAACTAAAAATGTACCGTTCAGTTAGTTAATGAACTTCTTAAAAGTCTCCAACATAAAAAAGTATTGTACTTTTATTGAGCTTAGGTTTAACTTTGTGACACTTAAATTTAATGTTTTCTTCTTCCTAAAATTCGATTTTTTCTACTCCCCCCTTTTTTTTCGTTCGTTATCGAAAAATTTGACTTGAAACTATAATTTTGCCCCTCGGTTAGTTAATAATATTTAAAATATGCAGCTGAAAAATATCGTACTTATATTGTTTTACGATTTTTTTTTACTCACTTTAGCTGAAATTTTACTTCTGCCTCGGAGTAATATCAACTCCGAATAGTAAACTTTAAAAAATATATATTGATGGCATAACTTCTAATATGATGGAAAACATTGCACTTTGGAAAGAAAAAAACATGAAATAAAAAGAGATGCCTCGATTAATTTAAGGAATAAGAATATTTCCAAAATACTGTAGCTTAGAAAATGAAACAGTTTTTATCTCATATATGAAGAATTGCTAGAAATACATAATCGACGTAGCAGTTTAGGTCGACTATTTTATTTTTATAAAATGTTCCATAAAATAATAGGAATTTTAAGAATTTAATAACGGCATTTGAAACAATAAAATGTCAAAAAAAAATTAAGTAACAGATGCAATTTAATGTTTAGAAACAAAAATGTGATTGAATAAAATGAAATTGAGAAAACATTCACAAGATATTAGTATAATATTTCCGCATTTGAAGAATTTTTTATGTTAGTCCATAGAATAGGACTTTCCGAGAATCTCCTCAAAAGATACTTCGGCCTAAACCGTGTTGAGGCAGTTGTCCGATGTCACCTATGAAGTAGCTAATTTAGACCCTAGTTACAGGGACTGGTTTTGCACTGGTTGGAAACCGAAGGATGTTGTCCATGTCTTTCGCATGAAGCCATAACATGACCCGGAGGAACAACACGACCAAATTGCCGATGAAACTATGGAGGTGCCAGAAAGAGCCGTTTTTCTAGAGGTTACCCCCGGAAGGACAGTACGACCTGTACTGGCCCATGGAGGTGCCGGAAAGATCCGTTTCTCAAGAGGTTACCCCTCTCCCTCCGGAAGAACAGTAGGACGCTGGCCTTATGACTCTAGCAAAGACGAGAACCGCGGAGTTGAATGTTATTACGTCGAGGCGCTGTTTATTTTAGGAGGCAGCAATGCTGCAATTGAAGAATTCTATAACGGTGTTCGAATAAATAGAAGAAAAGCATTCCAATCCAGCTAGCCGAATGGTTATTGCACTATCCTCGTAGGCAAGAGGTCGTTCGTTCGGTTCCACCCGGCGACGATTCGATTGAATATTCGTGTAAATTAATTTCATTTAATTGAATTTATACTATATTTCGCGTTCCAGAAGATGATGGATCTTTTTTGATGCTACAAAGGCAAGCACTCTAGATTTTTTCTTCAGTCTCCAGAAGAGTGTTCTGGAACTTTCCCTGTTGCTATAAAAGCCAAAGCTCTTTCAGTTGTGGTGGTTAGAAGCCGGCAGTTGGGTACAGCGAGTAGCTTGCACTTAGTAATTTGAAACGATAAATTGCACTAGATCTACTAGCTGACCATTATTGGATCAGCGTCTACGTGACAGTATTTTCTGTTTAAGCTACATATCCTGCATTATCGCGTACACAATAAAAGAAGTTATATCTAAGAAGGCAAAACATTGTCCCTAACGGAACATTTTGCACAAGAAGCTCAATAAACATGCACATTTTCAGTTTAAGAAACATCTACTACAGTATAAATGTTCTTATGTGTTAAATGCCAAAAAAACTTACTGCATGTAATATTTTTTTAAGAGAAGCTTTTCAAAATGATGCTTTCACACAAATTGATACATTGTCAAAAGCTTAATCGTACACAGTCATCTCGTATCATTGATTCTGCATAATATTTTTACCACGTATTCCTGTTGCCAATCGCTCACACACTATGAATTTAGTTTTCATCATAAGAAACCATTTTAAGCGAGAGAGCCATGATTTGTTGATTACCTTTTGACGTCATTTAAAACACTCAACTCTGTACTATTACCCTAATCATCATATTAACAGTTTATAGCGACGTACACATTTTTTATTGTCACAATTGATACGACATTTGGTAAATGATAGTTTCATAAAGAGAAAAAATAATAAGGCGATAAAGTGAAATTAAATGAAAATCATAAATAAACTTGTTACAACCAAACTGATTTTCGTTATCAAGGGTTGCAGTAAGGTTTTTTTCGGTTTTATTTTTAAAGACGGAATTTAAAATTAATTTGGCGATAAACATATTAACTTGTAGTTCTTGTAATATTAACGTAATGCTAATATTTATTCAAATCTCTTCTTAGAATATTGAGAACAGCAATTTGTGTGCCTATTATATCCTATTATTGCTGAAAGTTCATTTTTTAGATTGAAGAACGCTGAAAGCCTAAAACGAAATGCGAACTAGCTTATTTTCATTTATATTTTTTCAAACCAAATCTTGTTCGCTTTATATATATTAGGGATTAATTTTCGATATTTTAGAAAGTTGCGACTTCAATGCTTTGTTAAATGTGGATAAAAATACATTTAGGCTAATGCACTGAATAAATTTAGTCAATGTCATAGATTCATGGAGTTCAAAGATGCAATGATATTGAGCTATTTCCCGATTAAATAAATATTAACTAAAACAAATTAATCTATTATTTTAAAAAAAAGATCTTAATTTTTGAACAGCATTAAAAGATGCACATGTTTTTCTTACGTAATGACAAAAAGAATTGCAAAAAATAAAAGATATCCTCGTGATTCGAAGATACAATTTCATTCTATCAGCAATCGATGATTATTAGGTTTCACATTTCCAATCTGAACAATTCAATAAAATCCTTAGGAAAAGGATATGTGATATTATCAAACTTTTCATCCATTAATCTGTAGAAAAATCAAGTTATCCTTACTTGCCATGCAATAGTCCAATAAAATATTCAGTTTTTGCCACCCGTTGATCGTTATTTAAAATAATCATTTCTAGTTCTGATGATAAAAATGAGCCGTAAGAAAGATCCGTATAAAGAAAGACCACCTGCAGACTATCTACTCTTCTTCGTTTTCATCGGACTTCTTTTATATCCTTGGGAAAAGAAAAAAAAGTATAACGCTGCTGATTTTTCTCCTTTCTCTTGCATAAAACATGAAAGCTTAATTGAATTTGACTTGCAAATTTATTTTGCAATGTTGTGTAAGAACAGCGTGCCGTTTCGTGGGATTTCTATAAGAATGAAGGGAAAGTGTATTTGAAGACTTTCTCCATTTTTAAATATTTGGCAAAAGGCAAATTTTTAACCCCGCCATATCCCATGTAACGCAAAATAAGTGTTTCTTCTGGAAAACACTTTATGAAGACTTTGTAACATGCAAGTGATATTTTTAACAATTGGGGAAGGAGATTAAAAAAAAAAAACTTGAAGCCATGTTTTTTTTTTAAACTAACTACTAATAATATTCGTGCTGAACAGTGTCACATACACGGTCGTTTTTTCAAATATTAATTGTTACTTTTACAGCGAAATTGTTGATATTTTGCAAGAAATTGCTAAAAAAAAATTCGTAAGTAATCTAGACAATTGATAAACTTTGGCATTTTAACTGAGAAACATTTACCTTTTTTCGTAACTTAATTTTTCAAGACTAAGTGTGTCGTATTACTTCTTACTAAGACTACTTTCGTAACGATTGACCTAGTTTTAAAATGAAAACTTTGGAAAATATGAAATTAAACTCTTTAAAACAGATAATACCAATTCAATAACACAATCGTTAAACTCAAAATTTTAAACGAATATGTATGCATCATATATCCATATATGGTTGTTCAAAGTTATAAAAACGTCAATTTTATTGTAGTTGGGACATGTTTTTAAAACTATTTTGTGAAAAAAATACATGATTTTCAAATCCATCAATCTAGGTTAATATATATATATATATAAATATATATGTGTGTGTGTGTGTGTTGAATTGTTTCGTCTTTGTTAGAAAAGGATTTTTTGCAAACGTAGATTGTTATAGCTGATTAGCACGGATCTATAAAAATAACAGTATGGCATAAGAAACGCTGTTATTTGTTGCCAAAAACCAATACTTTTCACGATAAAAAACGTTGCTTGCTAGAAAAACTTTTACATGAATCAGAGCTCTGTCAAAGCACGTGAGACAACTACCCATCTAAAACTGTCATAGTAGAAAAACTTTTGCCGTTCCTGACTTGTGACCTCTCCTGATTGCATTTTGTCTTTATTCCCTATCTGTGAAAAGCAAAAAAGGGTTTGTAGTTGAATAAATCCGATAAAGTTAGCAAACGATAGAAAAAAGTTTTAGATTGATATTTATTTTTGGTACAAAGAAAAATACAAATTTCTAAATTTGTTCTTGATGAAAAAAATTAGGTTATTGCACCTGGACAAAAATAAAGCATCAATAAATCATATTAAATCATACGCATACTTAAATTTAACGATACCGATTTGTTAGTTTAAAGAATGACGCAATTTCTACGCGTGAGTAAGTACCAAAAATGTTCGCACTGATTTCGACTAAAATATATTGTTAAAAAATGTACATGCATGAAACTCTCTTTAGAGGTGAACAGCAATATTTTACGAAGGATTATACTATTCAATAAAATATCATTTCTTTCAAAAAAAAAAAAAAAAACACTACCTGTCAGATGATACATCATAAATGCTTCAACAATTTTTCGCAAAATGAAGTTACGCTCATTTGTCATATTTAAAAAATATTACCATCTTTAGGTATCCCAGAGTAATATATTTTTACACCTCTAGTTAATTTTTATGCAAATTCTAAAACCTTTCAAAACGTTTTCTACTACCAAGAGCATTTCAAATTAAAGTTGATTGATATTCGACTTGGCTAATTAAATTTACTTAAAAATAAGTTCCAGTTTCTTGAAATTTCGATTTTTTTAATGGAATGAAGCAAGTTTAATATGGAGATCCTTAATTACTAAGAGCCCCATTTTATATGCGTATAAAGTAATTACGTGATATATTAGTGCTGAAAATTAAATATTTATTAACATGAACGTTATAAATGTTTTTTAAGAGAACAGTAAGGATTTTGAGAGCTAATTTAAAGTCCAAATATGCTTAAATTTAGAGAAACGTCTTTACGCACTATATTCTAGCACTTAAATATTCAGCTATCTACATAATTTTGAGATTTGCCCGGAATTATCTGTAGTGCTAAAAATAAAGTAATGTATTTTTTTTTCAATAAACTTGTAAATGCTGGTTATTTTTTAGTATTATTTATAGTAATGAAGGATAATAATTGTCATTTATTATTTATTTATTTATTTCGATTAATTTCACAAAAATGGAAAAATAAAGACGGAAGTTTAAATTGTCGATCTCACTTAAATAACGCATAATAAATTGTCCGTACGATAAAAAAATAGCTGTAAGTATAGCTTACGTAGTATATTAGTGCTGAATATATTCAACAAGGACAAATTTAATTTTAATTAGCATGAACTTTAAAATTGTGTTTTTTAAAAGAAGAGTAAGGATTTTGAAAACTCATTTAAAGTCTAAATATGCTTAAATTAACAAACTAAAGTTATTTAATTTTCGTTCGTCTTTGCGGACTGCATTCTAACAGTTAAATATTCAGTAATTATTTATTTTTTAAGTTTCTTCCGGAATTATATGTAGTGCTAAAAATCAAGTAATGTGCTGGTTTTTTTTTTTCTATCAACATCGTTTTTTTCTATCAAGTGCTGGTTATTTTGCAGGAATATTTATAGTTTTATACAAGAACATTATGCATTTGTATTTTTTTTGTATTGATTGGTTTCACAAAAATGGGGGAAAGGGGGGAAGTTTAATCTGTCGATCTCAACTAAATGACGCATAAAAAAAATGTTCGCACGCTAAAACAATAGCTAACGTTTTGGTTACAGAGATCAAAAACAGAAAAAAGACAGAGTACCGAAGGAAATTGTGGAATTCACAACTAGTTATTTCATGTATAACCAATCACATAATATAAAAACTACGTAAGTAAACCTGCTATAGTAGTGATAGGTGTGTAAAACGGTTTTTACTATTTTGTTCAATGATTTCAAAGTTTCATTAATAATATATGAAATCTGCAGTTATGGACTTGGTGACGTTTATCAGAGCGCAGTTGATTAGTTATCAGTAAAATATAGTTTGTCAGGAAATTAGCTTTATAACCTCTTTTGATATTGCAGATAAAATAAATAATGCACCCATATGTTGATCAATATACGTGTAGTTTGTTCAGAAGATAATATAAATTGTTTATAGAACAAAATGAATCTCAACACCTTCATTGTTATTCATTTATTTAAATTATTTTCTTACAGGTTGATCGCATTTCAAGTTAATAACTTAAACTGGTCTTAAAACATTTAGTTTAGAAGCAGTAAGTAAAGTTTTTTAAAACATTTGAAAATGACTAAGGTTTTTTATAGACATCATTAACAAGCATGTTGCTTCATGTTACACATTCATGCAGACAAATGCTATAATTGTAGAAAATGCATTTCTCAGATAACGATATTAAATTAAAGCAGTTCAGGTTAAATATCTTGGGCTCAGTTTGGTGTCAAAATCAAGTTCGCTGCAACACAAGTAGACTTCTAATTTGGCATTGGAATTGACGACAATGCGGCACTTAAAGCATCCTTGAACGTTTTCTGGGTAATGTAAGTAAACAATGCATTTCGAACATTTACTTTAAAATCAAGTTCTAAAAATTGTGTGTACTTCTTCAGTGGACCTAAGTCCATGTCATTGAATGTGACTTCGATATCTCCGACTTTAGTTATTACGAAATTATTCAGGCGTTCATTAGACACTTCCATGAAGACGTGTGTGTAGGTAAGATTGGTGGTTCCTCTGAGGTAAGCTTCGAGCATGCTTCCGTTTTTCAATGACCCGTCATAAGTAAATTGAAGACGATCAAAACCAATTGTGCAGTTTACGCGCTTTGACCCGAACGCGTAATAGGGTCCTTGGCACTCAGAATATCTTCGGACCTGGGCCAGTCCCTTGAGATTGCCTCTAGTCCATTCTGCTTCCAGTTTAACGTTTCCCATGTTCCATGTGTACCGGTCAACCTTAGTCACAAATCCGGGAAGTATAACTGGGTTCGATCCGGAATTATTTAGTTCCCTTTGCAGAGCCGTATTTAAGACGGTGTCAACATATTGATTTGCTACTGGAGAGCCGAAAGCACTCCCTGTGGAAAAGAAAAAATAAGTCATAAAAATTAATTGAAAATAATACATTAAAAATAATAGATGTTTATTTCCTGTATTCGAAAAAGAGTTCGAAATCAAGAATGCTACTTGAAACTGCCATTAGCTTTAAAAAGCGCGTCATTTTATTAGAAGCGTCTATTTTATTCAATTATTGATTTTTATTTCTTTATTGATTTTTTACGATCTCTTACGAGAAATGGTTTTGATTTTTCTTCTGCAGTTGAAGATTTTCGAACAATTTTGCGCAAATCGTACGTTTTGCTGTCTGGTAAACTGAATGAGTGTTAAAAGTTGTAAAAACTCGGGAGAAGATTTTCCCCTGCATTTATAAATAAATACTCATACTTTTTTTATACATGATACGTACTTCTTTGTACTCATATTAGAATACTAGCGGTACCCGCACGGCTCTGTGTTAAAAAGTGAAAATACCAGTTTTGTCTACTATTCATTGACAGTAAAACAAAAAGACGAAGTTTTGTTGCCTGCATAAACTAACAGCAGAAAGGAAAACTTTGACAGTGAAAAAAACCTTTCATCCAAGCTCAAATAGGCAAATAACATACAGTGGCGTGCAAAAGTTTCGGGCCACTCTGATTTTTCCTTATGATTTCTAAGAAATGTTATTCCTCCACTCGATCATTGTCTGAAATATATGAGAGAGTTGGAATATACACAGAAACATCAAATATTACATTGGTTCATAGCATATTCTACGTGTGCTACGTAAAATGACTTTCGTCGGTGTGCAAAAATATTGGGCCACTACTCTCCGCGGCTCTGTAGTCCCGGTTTGTTTACATTTTAGGCTCGCTGGTTTCAAAACATGCTACACAAAGGAAAATTAGTCTTCTTGTGGCGACGATGCAGAAACACACGAATATTCAGGTTCGATAAATCGTGGAGAACCTTTCTTCAGAAGGAAAAAGTTCGTTTCATTGCAAGGGCTTTATCTGTCGGTAAAAGTACTGTTAATCGTATTATTTCTAAGTATAAAACAACTAACAACTTTGTGTGATAAAAAACGGAGCGGTAATCCGCGAAAAACTTTGAGTCGTGTCGGCAAAATTTTAAGAAGAAAGTGTGTTGTCGGGGTCCTCGAAAAACGCAGCCGATATTTCACGAGAATTACAAAGTGAAAATCGACCCGATGTTAGCCAGAGTACAGTGTCTCGATGTCTGAATGCTGTAGGGATGATTGGACGGATTGGCGTCAAGAAACCATTAATTAGCAAAAACAATAAGAAGGCTAGGGTGGACTTTGCGAAAAAATATGAGCACTGGACGGCATCGGATTGGTGGAAAGTGCTATTTTCTGATGAATTTAAATTTCAATTGTTTGGAAGTGATGGCGGGAAATACGTAAGACCTCCAACAAGTACCAGATATAAAGTAAGGTATCAAACTATTACTTTAAACACGGTGGTGGGAACATCAAAGTTTGGGGAGCATTTTTTGCTGATGGCGTCGGTCCGCTGTTGGAAATTCACGGCAATATGGACGCTGCAATGTACAAGAACATTCTGATAGACCATATGCTTCCATTTGCAATGAAAAACTTGCCGCGTGGTTGGATTTTTTAACAAGATAACCATTCAAAACAAACTTCCCGTCTTGTGAAAAAATTTCTTCAGAACTGAAAAGTCCGCCTCCTAGCCTGGCCATCGCAGTCATCGGACTTAAATCACATTGAAAACTTGTGGCAAGACCTAAAGCTTCGTGTTGGAACGAAAAATCACTCCAACAAGCCAGAATTGTGGACCCATTTGCGACAAGAGTGGGAGTAATTGCCGAAAGAACGAATCTCGCGGTTAATCGACTCAATGCCTCGTCGGTGTGCTGCAGTCATTACTGCTAAGGGCATGGCAACAAAGTATTGAGTCGAGTGAAGGAGTACAAGACATTTAACCCCAATTATCCTTTTTTTTTTCCATTTTTTAAAAAAATAGTATGTGTCCCGATGCTTTTGCACAGTTATTAATAAAAAAAATGTTGAATAAATAAATATTTGAAAGTAATATCAATGTATATAACTCATTCTTTTCAAATATAAGTGAATATCTGCTATAATTGATCGTTTATATTTCTTTCACCATCGTATTTCTGTGCAATGTGTATGAAAAATAGGATGGCCCGAAACTTTTGCACACCACTGTATGTGCTATTTCACTAAAGAGAAAAAAATAGAATAAATAAAATACAAGTAGTTATAATAATTTGGAACAACAAAAGTCGCTATAAAGAATAACATTTCCTTAAAAACACTCTGTACATTATGGAGAATTGTCCCGTAAATACATGACAAAATAAGGAAATCAAAATAAAGTATATCTCTTGTCTGGGAGCTGCAGAAAAAAAAAATTAATTCGTTAGAAAAAAAAAAAAGAATCAACATGGGGGGGGGGGGGGGGAAATCAACATGAAAAAAAAAAAAAAAAAATCGGCTGCTCCTTAAAATACTAAAAACCGCAGGAAGTAAGTTTTGTTAAAAAAAAGAATCAAACCTTCCCCCCCCCTCCAAAAAAAAAAAGATAAAGTAAATTAAAAATCGGCTGTGCCTCAAAATGTTAAGAGCAAAACTCTTTCTAGGACAGGTTCTTGCGAGCTTTTTAAGGATATGAAGCTCAAAAGGATGCGATAATTTCTTCCGATAGAAAAGGACCATTTTAAGCTATAACTATGAATAAAAAGAGGACGAATTCGAATTTTAGAAAGAGCATTCTAAGGTGCACACCCCCATGTTCCAAACTAATTTCGTGCAAAAATTTCATGAAAATCCGTCAAACGGTTTTGGCCCTACGCGGGACACAGAGAGACAGATAGACAGGCGTAATTGCTGCTTTATTATTAGTAGAGATAAATAATTTGACAGTATTATCCGTGTTTTAGTCACATGTTGTGTCTCCCACCCCTCACCCCATGAAGGTTTTCTTTTAATGTAATTAAGCACACATCCTATAGATAGTTAAAATTTAATCTATGAAAATAAGATTAATTTTCTCTTGACAAAGTATTTTTTGAAAAGGAAAAACGTTTCAGATTTTACTCAATGCATATTTACATAAGTGCTGAATTTTAACGACAAAATATGTGCTATAGTCTGCGGAGTGACTAGTATGAATTAAATCTAATAGTGTAAAAAATCACATTAAATTGTTAATAAGTATACGGAAACTGAGCTCATGCAAATGTATAATAATAATTGAACTTTGTGCAAATAAACTAGTAAAAAACAATTTCACGTTAAGAAAGACCAAATAAGCTTTCTTAACATGAAATTTTCTTTCATGCAAATATAGTCCTAATGCACATCAAAAAATATAATTGTAATAATATTCGGAAAAAATAAAATAAAATGCATTGACAAATAAAATTAAATGATTCACAAATCCATCGTAAATGGAGATATGAGCTTGATATGAACTTCTACAAAAAAAAACCCACATCCACACCAAAGATCAAAATACAATAATAATACTCGCAAATAAATGAAACAAAATACAATACATAAATAAATAAAATAAAATAACTAAATAAAATAGAATAAAAATGCAAAAATCCCTCTTAAAAGAAGAGAGGACTAAACTGCAAGAAAACGTAATGTAATTTAGATACTATGAATATATGATAACAGTATAAAACAGCTCCTGAAACTTTCAATGGTAACCACGAAAATATTTCTGGAAAACTCTTACTATTTGTTTATTTTTAACCGACTTCCGAAAGAAAGGAGGTTATACATTCATACTGTATATATGTGTTTTTTTTTTGTTAGTCCACTCATAACTTCTCAGCGGATGGACCGATTTTCATGATGTTTTTTATTGGTCGAGGGAGGTTTCCCAAAAGGTCTCGTAGTTTCGTTTGACAATATTCGATATAATTAGAAAAAAAGTTATGGGCGGAAATGTAGTATTTTTTCATTTATAACTTTTGAATAAATGAACCGATTTTGATGATTTTTCTTTAATCGATAGAGGGCCATCTAACTCAAAAATCACAAATCAATTTGACTACATTTGTTTTTTTTTAGAAAAAACGTTACGGGTGAAAAATAGGTATTTTTTATTTTAATTGGAAAGACTTGGCTTGATTTTTCTTTGTTGGGAAAACTGTTAACAAATATAACATCATTGCTAAAAAAATTGTTTGTTGCCATTAGGCTATAATATTAAAAGCAATTACAGCAAAAGTTTGACTGAAGCAAAAATTAATCCAATCAGTTTGTTTTTTGCTAAAATTGACTTCAAAACGAAATTTATCATACAAATGATTAGTTTTTAGTGCCATTCATTCAAAGAAAGTTTGCCCTTTGATATGGATTTTTTAAAAATAGAGTATTAATATCAAAATGTATTTACACTAAAAATAATAAAATAAAATATTTTTTATATAAAAAATAGAACAGACTAAATTATAAATTGCGCTAAAATGTGAAAAATAAATTAGCTCTTTAAACAATATCGATGTGACCTTTAAACATAGTTTTAGAAGTAGGTGCAAAATTAGGAGTCTAATTACCATTACACCATGTGCTAGTTCATATTGGAACTGTTGCTAATTCTGCGAAATATATATATATTTGTAATTGATTCATGATTACAAAAGATTTTATCCATCCTAACTCGATTAAACTTCGATATTGTTTAAAGAACTAATTTATTTTTCACTTTTTAGCGCAACTTATAATTTGAAGTCGGTTCTGTTTTTTTATAAAAAATATTTTTTGTAGTTTATTGCATACTTCAAATAGATTCAATCGCATTTAGCTCAAAGAGAGCAACCATGTTGCATATGCTTCGCATTATGATACTGTTTTAGTTTTAAAGAAAAATTCATTTATTGTTAAAAATATTCAGAGGATACACTTTTATTGGAATAAAGAACTAATATAGAATGATTACAACCAGGATAAAGAAAAACAATGAGTTCTAACAGTGACAAAACATATCGCTCAAGGCAACTAACATCTAATAAAACGATTCTATTAAGCGCGAAAGAAGAAATAAATCGCCAACTATAGAAACGGTAGAGGTTTGAACCATTTGATTCATTTTTTTTTTCTTTTTATAATGTAAGCGAAGACAACTGGCTAATAAGATAAATTTGAAATACCGCTAAAACAGAATAATTGTGACAACCTAATTTGGCCAATAAAATCCGTAGTGTGAATAAATCTTTATTTATATACACAAATAGATTCACTCGCATCCTTTGCTATATTAAGAGCAGGAACGCTGCTTAATTTACATTTTTTCCCACTGTGCAGTATATTTTACCACATTACAACTTATTATTTGTGTCAAGGCTGAGTACTATAAGGAAAACAACGTATCAGGATAACGTTGAAAGCACACCCGCTGGAATACAATGATGTAGGAGGAAAGGAGTAATCGAGGGAAAAAGCTCTGATAGCGAAGAAATATGAATGAACTTGTCTGCAAATATTTCTTGGCACAACATATGGTATTGGACAAATTAGGTTGTCGCAAGTATTCCATTTTAGCGGTATTTCAAATTGATCTTATTATCCAGTTGTCTTCGTTGAAATTATAAAAAGAAAAAAAAAAACTTAACCAAATGGTTCTAACTTCTATCCTTTCTATAGTTGGCGAACTATTTTTTTCTTTCGCTTTAAATAGAATCGTTTCATTAGATGTTATTTGATTTTGTCAAAATTCTTAATTAAAAAAAAACACTAGCTTAACCAAGCATTCGGAACAGTTATGGTTGAAGAATGAGCGATATGGGTTTGTCACTGTTGGAACTCATTGTTTTTAATATGCTGGTTGTAATCATACTACATTACTTATTTATTAAAATAAAAGTGCACCCTCTAAATATTTTTAACAATAAATTATAAATTTTCTTTAAAAATAAAACAGTATCATAATGTGAAAAATATGCAACAAGGTTGCTCCCTTTGACTTAAGTGCGATTGAATCTATTTGAACGCACACCCGCTACACTGCAGTGATGTAGTAATAATGTTTTGTGAGAGAGGGCAAAACGCTCAGATCGAGAAGCAATATGAATGGAATCGTCTTCAGGTCCAGAAATTATTGAACGACAATGAATACTGGGTAGTCCTTCTGGTAGTGCAGTAGTAAGAAAACTATTACTATTGCTTAGTTTAACAAAATGTAAATATAAATTTCAAAGTAAAATTAAATATTTTAATATCATTTTAATTCGTCACCCCGAGAACAGGATCGACTTAACTGACCAAACGTACAATTCCTGAAAACTACGAAAAAAAAAACCCCCATTATAAGCAATCTTAAACTTTTTAACTTAGCAGTATAAAATTTATTAATAAATTATATATTAGAATGTTTCCGTAAGCCAAAAAAAAAATAAAGAAAGAAAGAAAGAACGCATGAAAAGAAATGATCATAACATATATAAACAACTTCACTCAGTGTGTAGTCATATTTCCATATATCTATTGGAAAACTATGTGAGTGCTAAGTCTTAATGGAGGAGTAAGAATCCAAAAAGTAAAAGATAATTAAAGAAGTAAGGATAAGAAGAGTAGTGCAACAAAACACAGTTCAAAAATTGTTATTATTATTAAATTTAAGCGTATAATGAAAAGTTAACAGTTTTTTTAAAAGATACTTTAAAATGCACAAAGATTTAAGTTATCTAAATATCTGTAATTTCATTACTTATGAACCTTTAGAAGGTAAAACAAGCTGATCTAATTTAATGTTTGTCTTTTTTCTCTTCACATTAAATTTTATATCATAATTCTTGATTATTAGAACGCTACTTAAATTGTGGTGGGGGAGAAAATAAATACAATATGAATTTTGTATGAGTGTAAATGAGTAAAAATTTTGAAAAAATAAATAAAATTTAAAAAAAAAAATTAGTCACATTGTACTGAAAAGTAAAATGTTGTGTATTTCAATTTAAATTTCGATATTACACGAAATGCAGGTGTTGCATCTTTTACATTAATAACGTGTAGCAACTAATATTTAAATAAAAATCTAGAACTTACCAATAAAACATGCCACAACTAGAAAATTAGACCACATTTTCGTCTGAAAAAAAAAGTCGTAGTTAATCTTAACTATTCAATAGTATTCACATAACATACATCTGCTTTTTCTAAAGCTTTTATTTAGATTTATCATAGAAACAATGACATTTTACAAGCAGCGGTACAACTTTTATTGCATAAATGAGAATTTGGTAAGACAATAAAAATATTCTCAGTTTTAATTTCAATCGACGTTTTTTTTAGATATTGATGTAAGTTTTCTTCCCATATATATGTACACATACACACACATATATATATGTATGTGTGCATGTGTGTGTAACAGAATATTATTGCTGTTTTACATCTCAACTAAGATTCCACTAACTGTACCGCTGTCTGTACCGACTACTGCTTATATTTGTTTTAGTGACTTCTACTATATGAAACGCCCTTTTCTTTAAAACATGTAAAAGAGTTCAATACAAATTCAACATACCTGAACTACTTAAGAATTTTTATATCTATAACCTGTAACTGGATGGTTCGTAAGTGCGAATAATCATGGTACCTTCTCCTTTTATAACAAACGTATAGTAACGTACCTGAGATAAACTGATAAGAAATTCTTGCTCTAATCCAAAGAAATATGTTATCTTAACTTTTTTCCCCCGATATGCAACTAATATTTCGTGAAATTCAGATTGCCTCTTGAAAATTTATTACTTGCAACGTTTCCAAAATATATTTAATGAATTTTCTCTTTCTAATTTACCTTATAATATTGATACCTTATAATCATTAGATGTATGGTAAAATCAAAATAAGAATGTAATAAATTCCTACATTTAAACTTTATCAGTTTTATTATAATAATTATTATTTATCTATTTTATTAATAATTTCGGTTGCGGATTTACCACAATCTCTACAAGGACTATTTTTCTAAATAAAATATTAACTAATATATATGTTTTTAAAGTCATTTCAAAATGATGAAAGAATACACATGGTCACCTATGAATCCGTCCATGACTAATTTAGACTCTTATTTATTTTAAAACTTTAATATAAAATTTTCCAGTTTTACGACATGAAATTTTATTAAAATTAGTTTTAATGGAACTTAACTTGAAAAATGAACTTTGCTATGTGAAACTTGCATATGAGTGTCTCATTTTCCGAATCGAGTAACTTTACGTTTTAAAGTATGTATCCTTTCACCTTCAAACGCATTCTATTGACCTGTAATAAAGATAGTAAATAAATGTGCCATAAAGTTTTGGTTTAAGTACATTTCTTGCCATGTAATGGCAGAAAATTTAATGCGACTGCGGAATTATTTCCATAGATGACACCATCTTCTTTATTCCACCTATAGCGTTTTGAGATTTAAAAAATGAGGGTCTGTCGATCCGCCTGTATTAGCCGTTGAAAAAGGTATATTTTAAGTACTTAAGAACTATATCTGAAAGAGAGAGAGAGCTACACTGTTAGAAATGTCATCATGAAATGACGGTTAAATAGCCGGCAGCAGTCTGTCCATCTAATTAACTGTTAAATTTACGGTTTAGAACCTTTTTGCATCTTTACGGGTTTTAAACCCTTTTCAATCAGCTTGGTTAAAAAGCCGTAAATACAAAACTTTACGATTTCATAACCATTTAGTAGCACTTATGATAACATACTGCAGGCTATGGTATTAACTATATGCGTAGAATCTTCGAGGCGTGGAAACCATTCACAGCTATCATAATGTGGCGGACGACGAGGTGCGAGGAAACGGTGGAACTGGAGGTCTGCCGGAGACGGGGATAGCCAGTACTTCCATGCTTTGCCAAGAAGTACCTACCAAGAGTGCCAAGATGTCCAAGATTTTGAGAAGTTATTTTATTCTAAGAAAGATAAAAATGCAATATCAAAAAAATAATTAAATGGTATAAGTTTCCACAACTAGTTTTTATGACTATTACTAACTTCATCTTCTCTTCATTTCCCCTCTTCAGATAAAAAGGATGTATACAATATTATGCGATGGATTTCACACTTCTTCGATTCACAACCAAGATGGACGCCCGATTCTTATTAACTACGAGACCTAGGTGGCGCTCGTGAATTAAGATTAATTAAACGTTCTTTAGGAGAAACGGAGAATAAACAATTTTTTTCCACAATCCGCAGTTTGAGTAATATCTTTTTAATGGTTATTCGACTGTTGTAATTAAATATGGTAAAATAACAATCAAATAAATTGTTATATAATTATTTTTTACGAAAATTTTTAACAGTGAAGATAATTAATTTAATATTGTTGTACAACGGGAAAGTAGCCTCGTATAGTTCTTCTTGCTTTCCAATAAAAATGAACCAGTTTACTATATTAAAGACCTTCTCCACTTCAGAGCCTTGTCTTTTTTTCAATTATTACAGGTATTTACATATGATAAAATTATGAATACAAACATGATGCAATCATTAAGCTTGATAGTTGTGAGGCTCTATAGTTTTAAAAAAGAATGCAGAGAAAAAAAAACAAGCTGCAAACTTATATTTCAATTATTTCATCACTCTGTAGTATACTGGAAGTCTTTATTTTACGCATTTTATTTTTTGTCGTAATAAACGTATTTCAATTAATACTATAGATATGCTATTCTTAGAATTATAGTATAATCTCTTTAGTTATAAATTTTTCACAGAAAAAAAGAGAATATCGTCTTTTACATTGCAGCTGTTTGTTCGCATATGAGATTTCTGATTTAAGTGCCTAATTGAGATAGCACCATGATTATCAGCTAAGCATGTGTGAAATATTGTTTTTTTCCAAAATATAAACTCGTTATCAGACACTCTGATTCGTCATTTTAGGCATTCTTTACTGGGGGAACGTAACGTGTTTTTTTTTTCATCGGAAATCAACAGCATTGTTGTGATGACATAATGTCTGACATTGAGTGGTCATTTATTCTTTGACATAGTATGCTCTGAAAAGGATGAATTCTATATCAGCACAGAACCAATAACCACTATAGATGTAACGAATATTCGGCCATTATTCGGTATTCGGCCGAATACTCATTTTATCACCTAGCCTGGCCGAATACTGGATAAGGTCGAATTCGGCCTATACTGGATACTGGCCGAATAGTTCTACTTCAATAGAAATGTAAAAAATTAAGAAATTACTACATTTTAAACATTTAAAATTATATTATAATTATTGCGAAATAATACATAAATTACTAGTTTAAATAGATAAAAATAATTTAGAAAAAATATGCTTTATTCCAAACCATGTTTTAGGCTTGAGTGAGCACAAACAGATTTTGAAGATGTTGCATTTTATATTTAGCATTTGCTCCCAAAAGCTGGAGTTAATTATGATGGACAAATTAATTTTGTTATTATTAATGAAGTGGAAGTCAGACTTTGTTTGTGTAGAATGATTTATTGTGAATATCGGGTAAGAGATGAATGTGAAAAGCCTAGAATATATCATGAATATTTAGGTAGCATAAGTTATTGGGGTTCTTGAAAAAAAAAATATATTCCATTTAAGTGTATTAAATTTTAATAGATCTTTTAAAAACATGTGTATGAAAAACCCCATAAAATAAGCAAGGTAGAGTTTCACTAAGCAATAATAGTTCTTTCATTTGAATTAAATAATTCATAAAATAATGCTAATGCTTACTTTTACAAAACCTGTCATTTCTATTGTGGGTGAAATTCATAATTTTATCACATTCAAAACAATAGAGATAATAGAGTAATTTTAAATAGTTTTAAATTCTTAAGAAACATAATTAATTCATACATCATAGATTGTGTGTAATTAGTGTTTGACTTTGTGAATAATTTTAAATTTGACAAAAACTTTCTATTAGAACGGTTTTCTAGAAATTTTAATATTCGGCTTAAGACATTGGCCAAATATTCGGCTTCGGCCTCGAAGAAATGGCCGAATATTTGGTAATTCGGCCAAATCACTATTCGTTACATCCCTAATAACCACCAGCGTCTATTGACGAGACAAACCTGTATTTCTCACCCTTATTTTAACAAATGAAATCGTGTAAACCGAGGGGCTTAAGCTGCTAGAGCAAAGCTATAATTCGCAATGTATCTGCTTTGTCCACACCTTATTCTAAGTAGGGCTATAAGAATGAAAGTAATGTGCACATGAAAAACGTATCTGAACAGGATACTCAGATTTTCAAAAAAAAAAAAAAAAAGAATTTGTGGAGCTTTAGTGAAATATATTATTAGCAAAAATCTTACCGTGTTTTAAAAAATAGATAGCAAATAATTTGCAATTTATTTATATTCACACGCTTTCGAACGGAAGAAAGAAAAACAAATGTAGTAATTCTTTGCAAGCCAGGAGAGGAAAACTTGCAACGAGTAAGAAAACGTGCTGTACCCTAACGCTTATTTACGATGATTCAAAAAATAAGTACAGACATCAAAGTATTATTTTACACATCAGAGAACGGGGAAGAAATTCTTCAAACGATAAGAAACAATCTTCAAACGATAAGAAAATACATACAAATGATAAATAATTAACATGTATGTTAAATGTGTATGAAATGTATAAACAAATATAGTAATTCATAAAAAACGATAAAGTTGTATTAAAATGGCCCTGCGCAGTTAAATTTAAATGCTTCAATGCTTGTATTCGTATTGCTTCAATAAAATGTTTTTTTCTTTTTTTTAATTTTTGCCTTGAATAATTTTCACGTGGAAATGTGGGATTTTTTGTTTATTAATGTCGACAAAAAAACGGAAATTTCTTTATTGGCTTAAATAATAAAATAAATCTTTAAAAATGTTCATTGAAAGTTTCCGAAATATTGAATCAAAATTTATTGCTTTATGATTAATTTTATTACGGTACTATTTGCTACCTTTTCATTCCGAAGCCGAAACTGTGCTAAAAATAAGCCACATATTTATTTTTGAAAATAAAATAAGCTAGAAGAAGCAATTTCACCGTGACTGTAACTGAAGAAAAAATAGTTCCCTACTTGAAACTTTGATAAAGAACGAAACCGAAAGTTTAAACCATCGCTTAAGCCGAAAACTTAAAACACTGTTTTCTCTAGCTTTGTTTTTTGTGCATTTCATCTAAACTAAAATTCAAAGGAGTTTTAAATCGGTATCTATAATGTTCATTTTTTCCCACATGCTCTTGAAATTATACGAAACAAATTTATACATTACTTTCATGATAACTTGAGTACTTTTTTAAATTCTATTGTTATGTTTTTTTTAATTTTTTGATGTTTTTTCAGCGTTACTTCACTTTATATTTTTTTATTCAAAAAGAATTCGACTTAAAAACATTTCAATGCATAAAATTTTTGATATTTGAGTAATGAATTAATAAAAATTGTTGAGACTGTATGCCAAATTTGGAAAAAAAGATGCATTTCTTAAACATAATCTTTGAAAAACAGTTCAAATATTGCGTTATCTTACAGACAGTCTCACATTAGTTATAGACTCTGTCCTTCAAAGAAATGGTTACTTTGATCATCCTAAATCCATAATACGTGCAAAGCTTGTTCACCCAGACTAAGATATGCGAGAAACTGTCCTCTGCAGGATTTTGAAAGCAAGGGAAGAAACGGGCGGAGGAGTTAGTGTGTTCAGAATTCCTTAAATGCATCAAAATTGTTGAATTTTACCTTAAAGTTTACGCTTTTTGCGTTTTTTGACCCAAAACTGGAACCGGAAGAAATTAATTGATCAAGTTAAAACTTTGTGCGTATGTTGCTCATGACACGCCACAACTTTTCAGCCCTCACGCAAAGAACATTTCCAAAAAAAGTTTTTACGATCCGCCCTAATATATATATATATATATATATATATATATATATATATATATATTACTGTTATCATTATTAACAGTAGCAATAAAGTTAATATTGCGTAAAACATAGCCATTTATTGAATTTCGCTTATTGACAGCATTAAAGCAAATTGCTTGATGACGTTCGTTTGAGTTTCAAACTATAGTATTTATCTGCAAATAACAATGGAGTGTTAATCTCTTATTCTCCGAGGCATTTAGGCTTCCGCAGAAGATGATGATCTTTTAAAAGCTTTGGCAATTATTTTCAAGAGCCTCAATTACTTAACGACGTTTGAAATTTTTGAAGAAGTTCGCAAATTTCCCTAAGGAGAGATCTACAATTCCTAAAAGAGTCTTCTGAAAAGTGAAGTCGTAGTCTTTAAATTACTGAAGAACTTATCTTAAAATTTAAATCTTATTATAAAGAAACTTTGTGCTCTCATAAATTAAGGAATGAAAGTAAAATGATAAATACGCAGTGTGCAGTACGTAATTCATATATTCATTATGAAAATTATTCATAAAATACAAATAACCTCATATTTATAAATCTCAAACATGTTTGCATTTGATTTTGACGTGAATAAGTCTTTAAATTTGCTAACATACGGGGGCAATCCAAAAAATCCAATGATAACAAAATCGGGAGATACAGTTTGGCGTAGTACTTTTGAATCTATCCTCTACATCCAAAATTCAATTATGCCACTGAATAACTAAAGGATCGAAGAATTCATTACAATAAGCGCGAGCAGTGACGCATCGTGCGCGGTGAAGGGCTAAGCGCCGTCATTTTGAGGTTATCTTGCTGCGTCTCGAGATTTGCAATAAATATAGCTTTTGAATCGGAGAAGCTACGATGTCCGTTTAAGTTTTAATTATCAGCTGTCGTCAAAATCTATCGATTGTATACAAAACATTAGTTTAAAGTAGTGGCAGTGAATATAATAAGGTGTTAGAATAAAAAAAAAACCGTTAAATAAACGTATTCACGTGCAACACAGCCGTGTCCATGACACGGCCACATCCCACAGTTTTTTTTTTACATATATGCACTAATGTCTTTGATTGCATACCTAATCAGGATAAATATTCTAAAAATATGAATAAGATGGAAAAGTAATGCTTAAAACACATCTTCATAACGTCTCCAGTATAAACGAGTATGAGAGTAAGTTTTTCTAGGTTCCAGAACGACTATTCACTTATGACTCTACTGTAAGAGCTACATAAAGAGTGTTCATAAGTATCACCATTGCCCCCCCCCCCTCTTCTGTACTTATCTTTCTGTATTTTCTGTATTTATTTTATTTCCATTTTATTCTTTGTATTTTATTTTATTTTTTTGCAATTTTCATGTATTTTCACATTTTTATGCACGCTGTTGTCTTTTTTGCTTTGTTTTTATTGATATTCCTTTTTACTTTCTGTACTTCCAACTGCATTCGTTTGTTGCTCTCTTATTGGTGCCTTTCCTACTACTTCTACTTCCACTTCACACTGCCTTTATTCTCATTGTTTTACAGTTAATTCTTAGGCTATATAAGCTTTGTTTTTGTTGTTCTGTCTGCTTCATTTGGATGTTTTGCATCTAGAAGCTCCCTGTCGCATTGAAAAAGGGATTCCAAGCAATCCCGAAACATATGTCTGCGTTTTAATGCTCATTTGGGCTTTAATTTAACGTGAAATTTTATTTCTATTACTTTGCACAAAGTTAAATCATTACTATTTTATGTTTTGACTAAAACAAAGATTACGCAATCTCGGATTTCTAGTAAAGCCTAAATCTGTATTTTGCAATCAGTTTGCATTGACTAATGATCTTCTCTCATTATACCAACTTAACGAAACACTCCTCGGGTAAGGTATTATTTCGATGGTTTGTAAATTATTTTTCAGATCAGGATTATGATGGCAGACTCGTACGTTTAATGCTTATAGTCTCGAGCAAAGGAGAGTTAGAGGGGACATATGATTCAGTTATTTAAATTCATTAAAATAGAAGTTGTTGATAGGCTATATTTTTGCACAAAAGGTATTGTAGAACCAGCGGCTATAGCTCAAAGCTTTTAAAATCTCAGGCTAGTGTTGATATTTTTTTTAAAAAATGCTACTTCAGTAGGGTTGCCGTCATTCGGAGTAATTTATCGAAAGGAAGTGTTGCTTGTCGTGGGGTAAAAAGTCTTTAGAGGGCTATTGATCGACATTGATAATTCCTAAATTGTCTATAACCGGCCTAGCTGGGCCCGTTTCTGCTCTTCGCTTTTGTAGTTGCATTTGTATTTGATAATTTCTAACAAAGTGTATTTGTTTAAAAACATCTTGCATGTAGGTATCGGCGCATAATTAGTAGATGTCCCATGTACGATTATTTACGTCAATTATGTACAGTGTACCATGAACTCTACTATGCGGTTTTACATGGTATAAGTCGAGGTATTTTCAATAGGGCACAATAAATATAAAAATAAAATTAGAATTGTCAGTTCACACAACATTTATTGAAAGCCTTGTCCTGTGAACAAATTATGTCAACAAAGCAAACAATTAAAATAATTACAAATGCATTACTAACGCGATTCCAAAGAAATCAAATCATTTTAGATAAACGTGATATAATAAAATTCATTCAGGTTTCACCTTTTGAAACTACCTCAAGCCTCGATGATGTTGATATTTATGTTGTAACACATTTTTTTTGCCAAGCGCTAGAAAAGTACTCATAGATTTTTAAATAAACAGAAGGATAATTGCATTAACTCAAATTGCGCAAAGAATCAAATCATACCGTGAATAAATATTTTATTCATTCATTTCACTTAATATACAGAAGATATTTTTTCCTCTCACTTTTTAAGTTGCGTTACGGAATTGCTAGCTTCTGCACATGTATTTCATTATTCAATTAACCTAGTCAAACATTTGCTTTTCTTTAAAGACAAAACGAACAAATTTGTAGGAGAGTCATTAATTGCAGAAGAGTTTATGTATCAGCGTATAAGCGTAAATGTATTTAAACCTGAAAGGAAAAGTGCATCTTGCTATTGTACCATTTACATACGTCGAAAACAAAAAGGAATTTTTTTTCTAAACACAAAAATTGAGAAACAAAATTAGTCTTAAAATCCTTACCAACAATATCGCTCATCCTTCATATGGATCTTTATGTCACATCTCATTTAATTATTCATTTATTAACATTGTTAAAATGAACTCAGTATGTTGGGTATATATATAATATAACTATAAAAATATTGATTGATTCAAAAAATATTGATATTTTTGTAGAAAATTTTTTACCATTTTACTTCAAGCAACTGTCTCAAAAAATAACTTGACGCAGTTAAGCTCCGTTATTATGATCAATTAATTTATTAACTACATGTTATTGTTGGTATCACTGCTTAGGTTTATCGTAAGATAAAAAATAACATTAGCTATATTTCCGGTTAAACTATCATACAATTGTTAAATTTAAAAAAAATGTGCCTGTTATTTATACATTTATGTGAAAGGGATGGAAATGAAATAGGGAACAAAATCTCAATTTCTCTATTGATCGAAATAATTCACGGGAGTGCATAAATCAAATAACGAGTTAGTGTACAGCCCAACGGACTAAATCGAAATTTGAAAACATTAAAGTGTTTAGTTATTAAACAAAAAAAGACGCAGGAGAATAAATAAAGTATAGTGTACACAGTGCTGCTTAATTAAGTAATTAGCGTTTATATAAAAAATATGCATTTTTGTAATTCTAAGACACTACGTAGAATGTAAAGAAAACTGAACAAATGGGGGTGTAAAGGCTCCAGAGATTCGAACTTATCAGTTGTAGTTAAAAAAAATATAAATACAAAAAAAAAAAAATATTAAAAAAATCTATAAAACCAATTACTTCCCTTTAGAGAAAGTGTTCTAAAGACTTTTTAAAAAAATAGTTAAATACGGTCTGAGAACCGAGTGAGAAGATAAACACAGTATCCGTGCTCTTATTTAATGAAATATACCTATTCCAGCAAAATTACCAATATGCACAGTTAAAATCTGATATGAATTTTCCTTTGCACTTCAGCATTAAAGTATATAATCAAAAATAATTAATCATAGCATTCTGATTTGACTTCCTATCGAAATATATGCTAAAATGCCGATCTGAAATATATGTAATTAGCAAACATTCTTTCTGGAACGATCTTGAAGAACGAACACCTTATTTTTCCGGAACATAAAAATTCTGAGATTTTGTTTTCTTTTTCATTTTTTACCAAAACAGTTTACTGAAACTGAAAATCCTTCAGTTAGTTAATAAAATTCTTAAAAGTGTACATAATAGTTTCTTGCTTTTATTGAGCTATGATTTAACTTAATAACACCAAAACTAAAATATGTCTTCTTACTTAAATTTAGTTTTATTTCTTCTTATTCTTTCTCTTTTTACTTTAGTTCCAATAAATTGAAACTAAAAACTTATCTTTCGGTTAATTAATGAAAATCTTTAAAAAGCGCAGCGTAAAAGTATCGAAGTTTTATTGAGCTAAGACTTTTGCAATCACTTTAGCTCTTCCCCCTCGGGGTGATCAACTCAGTAACGTTAAAATTTAAAAATATATATTGATCACATAACTTTCTAATATGATAGAAAACAATTAGAATTTTGGAAAGAAAAAAGATCGTAAAATAAAAAGCGAAGCCTTGGGTTATATAAGGAATAAGAAATGTCTTAAAGTACTGTAGCTTGGAAATGAAATATTTTTACCTCATTTATAAATATATATTCTAAATACATAACCAACGTAGGAGTTTAGCGCCATTTGTATTTCATATATTCCGTAGATTAATAGGAAGTTTAAGAATTCAATAACGCTGCACAAAATAACAAAATATCAAAGATTTTTAAAGTCACGGATACATATTAATATTTAGGAGAAAAGTCTTTGAAAAAAAATCAAATGGATAAACTATCCACAGGGAAATCGTATAATATTTAGTGTTTAAGCCGTATGATGGTATAAAATTACACAATAAAAGAAGTTACGGGTAACGAGGCAAAACATTGTCCATAACGAAACGTTTTAAGCTTAATAAACATGCAAATTTTCAGTTTAAAGAATATCTATTACACGATTAATGTTATGTATTAACTGCAAAAAAAGTTACTGGATCCAATATTTGAGAGAAATATTCCAGAAGGATATTTTCAAACAAATTGCTGCATTTCCAAAAGTTTAATCGTAGACATTCTTCTCCCCTGTATGTAATATTTTCACCAAGGTTTCGTGTTGCCAATCGGTTATTCCGATTAATATTAACTTATAATACTTGTCATACAACCGTGAAACTAATAATTATTCAAACCTTTTCTCAGGCTATTGATAACAACAGTTTGTGTGCCCATTATGTCCTGTCTTATTTCTAAAAATTCATTTTATAGAGAAAAAACATACAAAAATGCAGACAACCTTAAACGAAAGACGAACTAAATAAGCTAGTTAGCTTATATATCTTAATATTTTTCTAGAACAAAAAAGTTTTATTTTATAAAGAAATAAAGATTTATTTTCTATATTTAAGAAAATTGCGATGTCAATGATTTTTTTACGGGCGAAAATTAGTTATGCTAATGCACTGAACGAATTTAATCAATAAAATATATTCATGGAAATGAAAAATACAATGATATTGTGCAATTTCCCAATTAGATGAACATTAATAAAACAACTAAACAAAAATATTATTTTTTAAAAAAAGTTTAAATGTTACTTTTTGAATAGCTTTAAAATAAGCTGAACACACATTTTCTCCCGTAAAGACAAAAAGTATTGCAAAAATATAAAAGATATACTTATGATTCGAGGATACAATTTAATTCTATCAACAATCAATGATTATAAGGTTTCACATTTCCAATCTGAACAATTCAATAAAACCGCTAGGAAAAGGATATGTGATATTATCAAACTTTTCATCCATTAATCTGTAGAAAAATAAAGTTATCCTTACTTGCCATGCAATAGTCCAATAAAATATTCAGTTTTTTTTCCGCCCGTTGATCGTTATTTAAAATAATCATTTCTAGTTCTGATGATAAAAATGAGCTGTAAGAAAGATCCGTATAAAGAAAGACCACCTGCAGAATATTTACTCTTCCTCGTTTTCCTAGGGCTTCTTTTATATCCTTGAGAAAAGAAAGAAAAAAAAGCATAACGCTGCTGATTTTTCTCCTTTCTCTTGCATAAAACATGAAATCTTAATTGAATTTGACTTGCAAATTTATTTTGCAATGTTGTGTGTGAACAGCGCGCCGTTTCGTGGGATTCTTATAAGAATAAAGGGAAAGTGTATTTGAAGCCTTTCACTATTTTTAAATATTTGGCAAAAGGCAAATTTTTAAACCCGCCATATCCCAGGCAACTCAGAAAAAGTATTTCTTCTATAAAATGCTTTATTCAGATGCCTTACTTTAAGCGTTTTGTTACATGCAAGTGATAGATTAAACAATTTGTAAAAGGGTTTCAAAAGTTAATTCAAAGTCATATTTTTTTTATGAATAAAACTACTAGTGTTTGTGCTGTGCAGTGTTACGTAACAGGTTACTTTGAAGAATTATTTCTTATTTCTACAGCTAAACTATTGACGTTTTGCAATGAACTACTGAAAAAATTTGGTAAGCAACCTAGAAACTTTATAAAATTTCCCATTTTATTTTATGTTTTATTTTTTTTTCTTATTATTTTTTTGTCATAGTATTTCACAAGACTATGTGCATCTACTTTCGCAATAATTGATCTTGTTTTAAAATGAAAATTCTGGTAAACACGAAATTAAACTCCTTAAAACAGATATCATCATATCACTTGATAACAAAATCGATGTATATATATATTATATGCATACTTTTGAAATCCATTAATCTAGGTTAATGAATAAAGTATATATATATATATATATAGTGTGTGTGCACGAGTATTGACTATTGACTTGTTGTGTCGTTGTTAGAAAATATTTTTTTTTACAAACACAATTTGTTATAGCTGATTAGCGTGAATCTAAAAAAGAGCACTATGGCATTAAAAACACTGCTATTTGTTGTCAAATACCAATACTTTTCACGATAAAAAACGTTGCTTGCTAGAAAAACTTTTACATGAACCAGAGTTCTGTCAAAGCACGTGAAACAACTATCCATCTAAAACTGTCACATAGTAGAAAAACTTTTGCCGTCCCTGACTTGTTCCTGATCTCTACTGATTACATTTTGTCTTCCTTCCCTATCTGAGAAAAAACAATCCTTGTTTTGTACTTGAATAAACCCGATACATTTAGCAAAAGATAGAAATAAATTTTGGATACATATTTATTTTTAATAAACATAAGTATAACAATGTCTAAATGTGTGTTTTTAGTGCAAAAAATATTATTGTAGTAGGACGAAAATAATGTATTATTAAATCATACGCATAACTAAATTTCCCGATACCCATCACACGTTATCGTAGTTAAAGGAATCACGTAATTAAGGTAAAACCACCAGTAGTTGACATTTGTAAAGAAAAACGTCATTAATAAGCGAAAAAAAGGCACCACATGATTAATATTTGTCTGTCTGTGTAGTATATCTCTCTAGTGGTGTCAATGTGAACTTTCGTACCGCCGTGTTTAGGGCCAGTTCTGTTGCGATCGTCTGATGATAACAGTGCACGTTTTCGAATGTTTATTGTAATTTCCTTGTTGAGTTTGCTAAGAACGCGCTGAAAGGTAAGCATTGAAAATTTAAACATCAATTTATAATTTTGATTAAGCAGGTATTTAGTACATTGTTTTGGACATTTGGTGTATATAAAGTCATTTAAAATAACCTAAAACCCCCCAAAAAGAGCTGTTAAGCATTATTTTAACTACTGAAACCTTACATGACATAATATTGAGTAATTGACATGGGGTGTCAACTTGTGGCTTGTAATATAATTTGATAAAACTGCTTTATTTGAGTGTTATTTAGTTGCTTACAAAGCAAAATACATAAATGAAACGATCTTTGGAGGCAAACAACAATTCCCCTTTACTTTCTACCGAAATTCAATTTTTAACTTTCTGGATTTAATCCATGAAGACGGAAAGACAGACAATTGTTCAGTCATACATAACATATTTCGCAGAATTTCACTAACCGAATTTTGGAATGTGAAAATTAGATAGGAATGAATATCAATAAAAAATATTCCTCTGCTGTTCCTGTATAAAAGCTTCTGTAAAAATAAAGAAAGTATAGAAAATATAGAATTATTTACGTACAGTTACGTAACAACTTGTTTAAAATCAACTAGTAAAGTTCCTTGATTAAAAAAGTCTCAAAGATTTTTTTTCGGCACCCTGATAGTGCACATTGTATAGAGGAAGAAACACTATAGAGAAAGAAGCACGCATATATGTTAAGTTACGTAAATACTCGTTCAAACGCCGTGAATCAAGTTTCTCTCTGATAGCTCCACGGAAAACAGCTTCTTTAAAATAATTTCTGTAGAAATACAGAGAAAAAATACTCACGGTATGTAAATTCGACGTCTAGCCGCAATTCCAGAGACATCGCAGCCGATGGCCTAATGTCTTCGGGATAGAGTTCCTGTTCTGAACCTATCGAACGGAAACGCGTGTCGCAGAGTTTGGTATTCAGAAATAGTGATTCGGCGATATTGCACAGATATAGCCACCGATGTGGTAATTCCCCCATCCATTTTATTTCTGCTTTCTTTCGAAAATTTTAGAGTATTATGTTTGTTTTTTATGCTAATTTAAAGAATATTCGGTAGGTTATTGTTCTAACGGTTTAAAAATAATAATTATTAATAAATAAATCAGGGGAGGGTTTTTTTATCGTATGCTCGGATTGACGGATCAAACATACATAGCATGTACAATGTTGCAAATGGAACTGAACATAGCTAATTTTTCGGTAAAACTTGGTTCATTGTAGTTACGTTATCTTAATATATTCAGTGACTCAATATTGAGAGCTTTTAATACGTCAGATTATCCTAAAATAAAACTATAGGTAACATTCATATTAGGGAATTTCATACCGACTTTGTACAAAACTAACAGTGTACCAAATGAAGACATGTTAAGGAAACAAAAATAACTATTTAGTTTCAAAACTACCCCGATGTGATTTTTTTTTTCAAGTTAAAGTTCATTGATGTTTCTCTAAAGGGCAATTTCCTTTTCACAAATTCAATTATCATAAAAAATGTTTTCATTCACTTTTTAGGGACTTGCGCAACTGAAAGAAATTGGAACAATAAACACTTTTCAATAAAATAATCCTAAACAAACTAATAAGTAAGTTATCATTAATTTCTTAAAAATATATTTTGGTCATTGTTTTAAAATTAATTTTTAAAGATAATTCATGAATGAGTTATGGTTTTAGGACACAAGACATCCGTGCTATTCATTTTATGGAATTAAAGCGTCATATAATTTTTACAAAAGGTGTAATAAATTAGTCAACCTAATAAATTACATATATTCCATATATTTGACACAGAAAAACAATCCTACTTCCTAATTAAAACGCATCCCACTGGAATATATGAATGCATCTGGTACACTTATTGTCCAAAGCCTTTTTACTTCTGGTATTTTGTGACATCTTGTGATGGATGATCCTTTTAAAGTTCTTGCTTCAAGGAAACCTCAAGTGACCGAAGCCGCATGAAAAATCACTTACAGAGCAGCAGATGTTTTCCACGAAACGATGAAAAACTTCCTTTTTTGTCTTTCAGAGCACCTGAGGTCAGGAAAGATTTATTTCTTTATTTATACGAGAAAAACCTTAGCAGCTCAGACGAAATAGAGCTATCGTTACTATAGCACTAATACTTGAATTCTATTCAGAATATATGCAATGCTTTTGATATATTGAGAATTAGTCTTCGCTATTGTTACCAAGAATTATTATTTAACACTCAACTTGAAAATTACTATAGCACTAAGAGTTACTATAGCACTAAGAGTTGAATTCTATTCAGAACATATGCATTGCTTTTGATTTATTGAGAATTAGTCTTCGTTAATGTTATCAAAAACTATTTTTTAAAATGCAACTCGAAAATTGTTTGCTTTGTGCTTTTTGGCAGCATTTGTATTTGTGTAAGTTTGTATTTTCTAATGGGTGTCTAAAATTCAAAGAGGAATTGTATACTGCATTATTGCGTATTGCGTATTTATATAAAATGAAGAATGGAATACACTTATAATTTGATAGCAGAGCAGAACTATGAGAGAGTACATAAATGAGTATTATTAAAGTCTTTTTGTCGACAGTGTGGCGTAGTGGTAAGGCGCGAGACTCGTACACCCAAGTTCGACAGGTTCAAATCTATCCTGAATCGGTGGATTTTCAAGATGCAGAAAATCGTCTGCGCTCATGTCGTATGATCATGCGGCATGTGAAAGATCCCATGTGTAGACATTTGGCTTGGATGCTCTCAAGTAAATTAAATTCCTAGTGCAATTTCGCATCAACGGAGTCCGGGTGCTCAGCCTTTCCGGAGGAGAAACCGAACGTCAAGATTCTTATACGGCGATGATACCACACTCATTGTGGTGTCATCGCCGAAAGAGATGGTAACAATTACTCTGGAACGCGCTAGGCAGTTGTCTGCAATTAGCAGGAGCCAACAGCAATCCATTATAATTTTTTAAAAGTATTTATTGCACTGTAAAAGTTTCGAGTTCAACGTTTAAAACAAAAACAAATGGTGAAATTTAGCTGCAACCAACATTTGGTACTAAAGTTGAACCATTATGATGGTTCCTAGTTTCACATTAATGGTGAAACTAAGTTAACCTACACCATTATAATGGTTCAACTTAGTACAAATATTGATTGCAGCTAAATGTCACCATTTTTTTCTTAATTATTTTTCTGGTGAAAGGTTGAACTTTTTTTTTTTTTTTTTTTTTTTTTTACAGTGTGAGTCAGACTTTTTACGATAAGTAGAAAGTATAGACTAGTTATTTTTATCGCGTGATTTATCAATGTAATTGTGTCTTTGTATCGGCTGTTATTTCAAAAACATGAGTTATCAAGATTTAATATACTTGTTACTTTACATTATGTACTTATTACTATACACGGCAAAGTATCATGTAGCCATACATTATTCTCACATTGCATCTGAAAATATTTTGCTCATGAAAATGTTTCAAACAGGATTACCAGCTTTATCAAAAGTTAAGATAGTATTTTATTTTCCCTTATATTTTTTAATGAAGTCAATAAAACAAACATTTCAACTAAACAGTTAAATGGAAATTTTTTCTTCTTTTTTCTAATGGGCTGCAGTTTTGACCCTTAACCATTGCAGACCTAGTGCGTTCCCAGAGATTGGTACCAACTCTTTCAGCGGCACTACAATGAGTGTGGTACCATTGCCGCAATTTTTTGACTATCAGTTTAAATCTAGATGGCGGCACCTGAGCTTTTGTTGAGGCAAACGGCACTAGGAATTGAATTTAGCCAAGAGTATTAATGCCGAACGGATACTCAAGCGATCTTTTACTTGCCGCATAATTATACGACATGGGCGCAGACGATTTTCTGCATCTTGAAAATCCACCGACTTGGGCCAGGTTTGAACCTGTGACCTTGGGCGTACGAGGCATGCGCCTTACCACTACGCAACCCTATCGGCTTGGTGAAATTAAAATAGGCTCTGAAAAAATGGAGTTATTGGCAAGGTTCCCGAACAAAATCGTTAAATAGTGCAAATGAGCTGCAATAAAATTGGAACTGGCAATAAAATTGGACTATAACTCATGACCAGAAGTTTTTCGTTAAAAAAAAAGAGGGGGAGGAAAAACAGCTTACTTATTTAAAATCAGACAGCCATACTTTATTTTTCATTGAGACGATACAATCTGTCACTGTGTATATTATAACATTGTACATCCATTATTTTTCAAATATATGCTTTGTTGCTAAGCATAACATCATGATATTATTATGTTTCAGAGTTAAATAGTGATTCTTAGGTAATGTTATTATAAAGTAATGCATTATATTTTAGAATTCCACAAAAAGTCTCTTTTCGATAAAAATCATTAGAAATATATGCTTAAAAGTTGAAGTTTCGCACACAAATAAATGTTAAAATGCAGTGTTTATAAAACAAGCAGAAACGTTTCCTTTGAAATGTCTTGACACGTGAAAAACGAGAATCATAACTTTTAAAAGCTTCCTAATATTTTATTCAGTACGCTCTTAAAGTGATCTCATTCTAGTCATTTTATGTAAAAACTCGAAAGAAAGACTGTAAGTGTGGCATAAATTGCAAAACAAAAACAATTTTTGCTTGAATGTTCTGTTTCACTTGTACGACATGAATTAAATAGCAAGATGGTGGAATAGTGAGATGAGGAAAACAAAGGGTTTTGAGGCCAGAATGCGTATTTTAAAGAAACTGGTTTGAGACGTATTTTTTATATGTTTGCCATATAACAATTGACTTAATAATACATGGTTTAAGCGCTTTCAAAAATTAGATTCATTGTTATAGATAATATGAGGTGGAGTTTAAACTTCTTTTCACATTTTCTTTTTTTGCACTGCGTCTAGTTTCGTCAATAGCATTTGTGATGTTTCTTGTCAAAACTATAAACTCATTTCACTATTTTCTTCTAATAATAAAGCCTACGCATTTTCTATGCCAATATGAACGGTTACGCGTATTTCCCAGATATACTAAAGCAAAATTATACATTTATAGCCGAGTTAACTTAAACTCTACTTAGTTTAATGTTTAAAACATATATTTAAACAAATTTTGGTGTAAATATATCAAAAAGAATTGCACTCTAGTTTTTCTCTCAGATACGCACGCCTGGTGAAAAGTAATTGCGTGCAACCTGATATGAAAAATGTTAAATTAGTAAATATTGCGTGCTTTTTGGTAATATTTTTAACGTGACTGCAGTTCTATGAGTCAAAGTTAAAATCTATTGTCAAAATAGAAAGGAAAAAAAAAGTAAAAATAAATGTTTATTAGGAAAATATTAACCTTATCAATGGATTCAAACATTTAATACTGCAATCAACCTTTGCTTTATGAAAAAGGCTGTTGGAAGAAGAACATTTAAACGTACAAATTTATTAATTTAGAATTTCAAATTCTGGGAAATCAACAAAAAGAAATAATTTAAATTACATTTAATAAATTCCGGTAGAATTTCCACTGTAAAAAATAACTGATATAAAATGAGTATGAATGAAATGTAAAATGTTTCATAAAATAATGTGTATTTTTATCACTAATTTAAAATAAATAACTGCATTTAAACAAAATATCCTAATTATGAGTATTACTTTTGAGAAAATAAGCGAAAAATATTTTTAAACGAAAGAACAATATTTAATAACACAGTCAAAGAAAAATAAGTAGTAAAAGGCACTTACGATAAAGTTTTCTCACGAAAAGGCATATGTATTTAGTTTTTCTACGTGAAGCCAAATTGTCTGCTGAAAAATTATCTGAACTGGTGATTTTATCGTTTGCGCTAAATCTTAACTGTCTGTTATAGAAAAATACAACTGCTAAGTACTCATTGGGACGTTTCTTAACGGCTGCTCTTCAGAGTTTAAAGTTTTTTTTTCTTCTGTCTAATTGCTCTTTACAGTATGTAAGAATCGTAATGAGGCATTATAGTAGGAATAACATTATAGTAGGAATTATAAGCATTTGTCATCTCCGTTGACACCCCCGCTGCGTGTACATGGATCTGAGAAATAAACATTATACACATATAAATTTTGGAACTAAAAAATGAAGATATATTTTTATTCTTGAAATATAGAAATGGCTCTAAAACTTTCATATTAAAGAGCTTTAAATAATGTGAATACTTCTTTGTTTTCTAGCAAATGTTGTCATCGAAATATTTTTTGGAGAAAATCTAAAATTCCACCCTAATTAAGATTGCATGAGGTGCATAAGTTTAAACATTCATAAATGAAAATAAATATATTAATTGCAATTTTACATCAGAAATATGCTATCTTATTTATTAAAGTCAGCACTAAATCGGACTATAGTTGAATTTCAAATAAAAAAAACTTGGAAATTTCTTTTGCGACACATTTTTGCTGAGGATGCATTGGAAGTTAGCAGTTACGAAATTAAGCCTGATGAGATATAGGTGCACAAAAACGAATATTCGTTATTCAATCACAAATAATTAAACGTTTTATAATATCTTGAAGATATTTTTACCGTGCTTTTCATGTCTCAAAATGTCCTTCGGTTTTGATTTTTAAAAAATTAAAAATTCCATGCAGGCCACAGATATGTTTCACATAGTTTTGAGGACATTTTCCTGGGGAAAAATAATTTGCCGAATTTGAAAACAATAGCTCTCATTTCAGGTATTTTTTTGATCTTCATTAGAATTTAATAAATGACCTATAAGGATTGATTTCTTCCTAACTGTTAATTAAGATTATTCGTGCAAATTAAGCATTGCATTGCTTTACTTCTCGCACTTTAAATTGCGGTAATATAGCTTTTTTTTTAAGAAATATTTTACAATTGATGTCTTTTCCATAAAGAAAAGTGCATTGCTTAACAATGATTTCTTCGAAATTTAATACATTTTAAAATTTTACAAAATCTCAATCTTGATTCACATTTTATTACAATACTTTAAATTGTTTGACTAATACTTTACATGTAATATTCTTATAATTGGTAATATTTGTGTATTCAATTTGCCTTTACTTTACCTTACAGCTGTCACATTGATGCCAATATGCATTATCTATATACATTTTTTGTTCACTTTATTTCAAACTTTTTTCTGTATTGAAAATATAATCCATATTTTAAAAAAATGTGTATCTACATAAACAGTGAACTGTTTACTCATTCAATAGTTACACATGTAACTTTTATTTTTCTACAATATGTACTTACTTAGAACTAATAATTTACTGATAAATGGTAGTTTATTATTGTTGAAACAAGATTATTCTCTAATACTTTCTACAAAGCTCGTTCTTTTTCCCTCTAGTATTTTATTTTTTTTTTATTTATTGTTAATTTGTGTTTATTTATTAATTCATTCATTGATATTATTTTATTTATATGTATTTATTTTGTATTGTTTTTATTTACACAGTACCACAGGCCAACAGTTAAGTCAAAATGATATAATGTTTAGATAATTAAATATAAATGTATTGTTCCAAAAAGTGAAAAGGCATTTTTGAAACACATAGTATAGTAAAGTATACTTAGAGTTTCTACAAAAAAAAAAAAAAAAACAGCTACTTTCAAAAAGCATTTTTTTTCTTCACTTGTTTTAGTTGTATATAGGAGAAAAAGAAATTCTATAAAAAGGAAAAATAAGTTGTTTAGTAATTATTCGCTTTAAATATCATAGGACCTAAAGTAGTAATAACAATATTAATGGCAATAAGACTATTCCTGGAAACTTAGATATCTAAAAACGTATTGTTACATGTTTATATAGAACATGGGGGGGGGGGGGGGGGGCTCAGATAAGAATTTCTAAACGATCCTTTTTTTTAAGATAGACATTTTTTTTCTTAAAACTAAGAGATAATGTTAGGGGGGTATTCTAGTGTAGAGGCATGAATTTCTTCCGGTTTTTGAAGCGCCGTGCAAAGGAAACAAAATTATTTTTAAAATATATTTTTTTATCATTTGGTTATTGATGTTTTATAATTACATGCAAAAATTAACCAAAAAAAAAATTAAAATTGACAAAGTTATGAGCAGTCAAAGTGGGGGATTAAAAAAAGGAAGGTGTCCTGGCGTGCATTATTCCAACCCTTCTGATGCTCTGAAAAATAAAAAACAGACGAATTCTTAATTATTATAGATGCCGCTATCGTATGAACCTCGGACAAGTTATTTTTTTTTTTTTACAAAATGGCCGCTGTTTAAACAAAAATTTTCTTTTTTGCATCTTTTTTTAACAATTACGAATTTCTTAAACATACTAAATGAAAAGTTATAGTTTTGGGCAAGGTTCACACGATAAAGGGATGTATAAAGCACATCCTCTCCAAATTTGAAGTAAATCGGTCCATTAGAAATCGAGATATAATTACCGCCAGCTCGAAAAAAGTAGTTTCGAGAAAAACGCGTTCAAAGTTTTTCGGCAGTTTTACTTATAGAATGGTACAGAATGCTGACATATTTTTAATCGGCGATTCCTGCTCCATATAAAAAACCTTCTTCTACTTCAAAATGCTCATTCTTCGATGTTCTCTTGTGAAGACGAGCAGTTCTACCCTCCTTTGACGCCTTTGAAGTCGGGAGTTCCGAGAGCTCGATACGCGCTCCTTCCCATCTCCCGCTGCAAAAGCATTAGCTTCCGGGCCAATTGTGATTCCCATAACATCTAAGATTTTAATACGGGTATAAAACATTCATTAAAAATACTAACTGCGAAGGTTTGTACGAAGGTTGGCTCAAAGCTAAGTTAGAGTAAAATTAAAAGGAGAATATTCCAACAAAATAAGTTTCTATGTCCTACAATTAAATACATTAAAGATTTTATAAGGGATATTCAACCGTTCAACCGTAGGGAATCGGGAACGCCTACCGTTTTTTGTTGACTTGTAGCGGTCGGACCGGAACCGATGCCACGTCACTAAAACGGCTATAACTCATGAAATAATAGGAATTTTGAAAAATCCTTTTAATGGCATATTCTTGAATGTCTAAACTTTGGAAATATGAAATAATTTTTTTTTTTTTCGATTTTTCAAAATTCTACACTAGAATACCCCCTTAAAGACAGCACAAAAAGCAAATATTTGAATTACTACAATTCAAATGTGTTTTTTTTTTTTTTTTTTGTAAACATATAAAACTAATTTTAAAAAAGCCAGCTTGTGTCCAATGTATACAACATTAAAATTTTCCCTTCTACATAGATTTTTTAGTCTAGGAAACATAAAAGCAGAAAAATAAGTAATATTCAGCAAGTATTAAGAAACAAATTATCTTTAACGTTTAAGGAAACCAAAGAAGAAAAAATATCCCAATCCTAAAGCAATTTAAAAGATGGCAAAAAATTGTTTCCAAGAAGAAAATTTTTAAAAAATGATAGCCTGCTTACGGAAGTGGTTAAATTGGTTTAGCTCTTCTTTGCTTTCAGAAAAGGTTTTTTGAAAATTGGGAATTGGAGCGAAATAATTATATAATTCGTACCGCAAGTAAATATATTAGAAAATAAAACAACTGTTTTGAAAAAGACTGTATTCTTAAGAAACCGTCAGACATAGCTATCTTGTTTCAACTCTTCTTAAAAGTCTTTATAAAAATGAGTATATAAGTTGCGACTGATAGATGGTTTTAAAATAATACAGAAATGCGCTATGAAAAATTCAATTAATTAACTTAAATTTTCCATAAAGAGAAAATGCATTATTAGGTAAATATTCAAACAAAAATATGCAAGGCGGGGGGGAGAAAATAAAAACACTTGATATAGTTTTTAGAAGTATTTGGAAAATATTATAGCCAACTTTATGCTTTTCAATTTAAAAAAAAAGTGCTGACATAATTTGCTGGGAAAATTCAATTCTTTAAAATTATAATTTCTGAAAGAAAAAAAATCTCAGCTGTATGGTCCAAAGGCAGTGAGACATAAATACATGCGTTGTTTTTTCCCCAAGTGCACGTATAGAAGAAAAATTCGTAGAAGGAATTTAAAGGTTTTTTAACTTTTCAAAGAGTATTTTCAAAAAATTACACTGAAGTGTAAACTATTTCCGCATGCAAATTTTAACGCTGCATTTGTTTTGTTAACGATCACTTTTGTTTACAATCTTCCCCTTAAAAAATATTTTGTAAAGACGAAAGTAAACGTTTTCACATTTTAGGAAAATTTATGATCGTTGTTTTGAGCTAATTATTAGCAAAACTTGCAAACTAATGTGTTTATTGTATTAAACTAGTTTTTAAATAAATGTATAGTGCTTTTCAGTCGATGTCTGATATTTAGAAAAATCGCAATACTTTATGTCTTAATGATTTTTCTGCGAAGGAAAAATAAACGAATAAGAAAAACTGGAAGCGAACCTTGTAAAAAGAAATATGGGATGTTTGTTGAAAATATTTTCCTTTTGGAAGAAAATCGAATTTTTTTAGTATATGAAATAAACTGATGTTTGATCATTTTAGCATTCATTTTAAAAATGCGCATTTCGGAGGATTTCGCAACTCAATTATGCAAATGCTCTCTCTTTCTTTTCCGCTTCAATAAAAATACAAATTTTGTTTTTACAACATGCCAAAAAGCACGAGTCTTATAAATACCTACAAATTCGTTCATTTTTCTATTTAACTTTTCTATAAAAAATATGGCATCTTATGGCACTTCAATGCATCGCAGCGAGTTTATGCTTTACTTTGTTTTGTTCATTTTTTTTTTTTTTTTGCCAAAATATGTTTTGATGATTATTTACTTTCAAAATATGTCTCACTGCAACAATACATTATCACTTGAGTAGCAACAAGATTTTGCTTCTTCTTTCCATATCTGCTTATTAATATCTTGTTTTCGATACCAACATGCATAGTAGTAACTGTTAGTGGGTTACTAACGCATAATACAAGTACTTATTATCGATACGTTAATACAAGTATTAATGATGATTTTTTATAGATCGGTTACTATCATAGAATATGAGTATGAAAGTGATAACTAAATGTCCTACATCGATTTAATACATGTCTTCATCCATGAGCTCTTTTTAGCTTGCATTTCATAATACATATATAAAAATATAAGAGCAAGCATATGATATGCAATAAAATGTGTGTTTGTGTGTGTCCCCTCTGTCCCAATAAATATCAAAGGAGCAGCCCGAATCATTAGCAAAACTTTGTTTCGTTCGGAATATCTTTGCTAGAAATATTCACTGCTGCACATTTTAGTTTTAATATCTTTTTTTTTTTTTTTTTTTTCAATTTTGAACTGTTTAAAAAGGGCATAGGGCTTCACATTAGATTCTAGGGATATATTATAATTCCTTTTAATCCGGAAGTGATATGCGGTTTGTTTCTGACAAAACCTTTTAGAAGGGACTTATTTCACTTAGATCGAGTAACCGGGGTGGTTGAGATGTTGAAAAGATCTACTAATAGCTTTTCAGGCATTGCTATTTGGATAATAAACTTCTCATACATTGTTAGTTTTTCATAAAAGGCTTAAAAGCAAAGCGTGATCTGGCGAAGTCAGTCTTGATGAAGTCCTCTTTCAGTGAAGAGTGCTTTATTTCTTAAATTGATTGAGAGCACTCTCTGATCTTCAGCATCATTTTTACTCCTAACGTCCGGAATATAATCTAGTTTTCTTTTTTCAAATCAAAACTGTATTCTTGAGGGTGTAAATGTGCACATGATTTGATTGAAGCTGACCAAATAGACTTTATAGAGAAATCTAAACGTCTTCTGTTTAAATTGCGTGACACTTCATATTTTTGCTTGCAGAAAAGTAATTAACAAATGTAGAATATTATCTATTCATAAAACTAATTACGTAATTTTACCAAGACTTTACTTTTTAAGTAAACAATGCTGAAAAGTTTATAAATATTTAAATACGTAAATCATGTTTAAAAAAAACAGAGCAGTTTTGATCTTAAAGATGTTTGAATAAATTTTTAATATGCTCGGCCTCCCGAAATTTTTATATGGGAAAATTACTGTAGCATTGCTTGTTGTATGAGAGAGTAGTTTAATAAATCATAATACGCTTGAGTCTCAAACGAAACAAATAAAGTTTAGCACTTCTTGTCAGTACCTAAGATTCTGAGTTGTGTATGTGTGGAAATGAGTGAAAAAGCAAAGAAAACGATGTAAAGACACAAAAAAATTTATTGATTTCTATCATAATAATAAAATATGTAATAAAGCTTACTTTATTATATTTATTTCTTTCTTTTGCAATAAAAAAAGTGCGATTTTTCGCCAGCTGTTTTTCTTTACCCCAAATGGAAGCTTTTATGCGGTTAATTCTTCAGCAAAAACAATATATTTAAAGCATGTTACAGATATATGAGGCATCTAAGAACGTACTTAACTATTTAACTTTGAGTATTCCCATAGCTGTGTGCATGATTTTACTCGTGTGGGTGCTCGGAACACGCCGTGCAAATAACAGAGGAAAAAATACTGAACTAAAAAACTAGATTTACCATTTAAATTTTTTTTTTTTCACATTTTTGTCAATAGCTATTACAAAATATTCATGTGCCGTACAACCCAAAATTTTCCTTTTAGTGTTACAATGGAAAAACCTATGCATAATAGAATAGTCATTTGTTAAGTGCAATAATTAAATGTGACAATTTATATTTACTAATTTCTAAGGTCGATAGGTTAACGTTGAACATTGAGCAATGGCTCGGAAACATAATTATTAAGAGATGATCGTTTTATTGATGAAAGAAGTAGATCTTCAATCAAGTAATAATATATAATATTATAAAAGTAAAAAATTAGGAACGCAGCAGAAGTAGGGTCATTTTACCTATTTAGCAGCATTTTGAGCTTAACTTTGGTTTTATTTCTTTTGTCATTTTAAGATACTCTGTTGAAACTGAATGCTAATTAAAAAATAGTTAAAATTAAAAAAAAAAAAAAAACTGTAAATTATTCGTACGTTCCGCCTTTCGAGGGAAGTAGTTCATAAAAAAGCTATTGTGCCATTCTTACTCTTTGTGTTCAGGTCTAATTTTATATATCGTCAAACTAATGGATTCTGAACTAGAAACTCTGAACAAACTTCATACTTCGCAGATAAATTTAAGCTTTTGAGTGGTATTAAAGTTCCATTCGGCAGTGCTGTCATTTCACACAATAGTACTTAGCAGAATAGTTTGGAAATTAGATAGTGAAAATTGATTCTGTTTTATATAAATTTTCCTGCTTAAATATACGCATTCTTTATGAGTGATAATTAAATATGGCATTCAGCTTTGTGTTTGTTGTTTTGCTTTAGCCTAAATCTTAAAAAATAGTAATAAATCACTACTAAGGTATTTTAACAAATCCAAAGTTAAATCAAAGTTATTTTAACAACTCGTATATTTTGCAATATATTTTCAATGACATATTTTCTAATGAGTCACTAAATAAGAATAATTCATTTTAAATCTATTTTTGTCTCGTTTTCATAATTTAGTTCTCAAATGAAATGAAACGGAAAATGAAAAGCTAAAGTTTCAATTGAAACATTTTTTATTGAAACAATATACTCCAAATAAAAATAGGTTTGCCTACCTCTTACATTCCCTGTGCAAATAGTTTTAGGTAATTTATTCCATCCCTCTCAATTGTTTGCTTGTTTATTTATGTCTTCTTTTTGTTAAATTTTCATTTGTTTCATCTTTTACCTAGAGACATTTATTTCACATATCATATAACTCTTTTTTCAAAACATTGCTATTGAAAATTTATCATCTGTTTATTTATCCGGTCACTGATTATTTACCATTTACGGGATTAAATATAATGATATTTGCAAACGAAGTTTATTTTAATTTTAAAATATGCATTTTTTGTTTATGGATGATATATTCGTAGAAATAAATTAGGGTAAAGATGGGGAAACTAAGTTTAAGCCCTTACAATATAAGTAAACAAACAAACCAAGCTCTTTTTATTACCTGTTGTTTATTCAACCATTAAACTACAATAACGCACAGATAAATTTGAACACATTTGCTACAAATCGTTTATAACAGCGGTTCCCAATCTTATTTTTTCGAGTACCACCGTTTTTCTTGCAAACCATTTGCGTACCACTGCTAATGAAACTTTATTGTATATAATAGAACACTAATAAATTATAGAAAAATGCTACAACGACTAGGTTATTTCAATCATACCATTTTTATAGCTAATGCAGATAAAAGCGTTTATTAAAATAAAGCTGTATGTATAAAATAAAATATATGAAATATATAAAATATTTTTTAATACGTACTTCCAAAACAGCATTAGAAATATGTCTTTAAGTACAAAATACCTCTCATGTAAGAAAAAGAAAAACAAAATTATTGAGAAGGTTATGCATGGCAGACACAGGCGAGGTGATATGTTGTTCCGTAGAAACTAGTTTTCACCTCAAATTCGAATCGACATTTAATTTGCTTCTATATTTATTTTTAATAAAGATCATATTGGAAAAAGCAGTTTTATAAGGATGAGTAATTGTGAATTGAATTAAAAACAGCAATGCTTTTCTTGACAATAACGGGAATTCATTTTTAACTTTGAGCCAACAATCTCCCAACTCTAATCGGGCAAATTCGACCTTCAATCCTTAGTTTTTGTGTTTCACCTCTTTTTTTTTTTTGTCTGCACGCGTACCACCAGGAGAGACTTCGCTTACCACTAGTGGCACGCGAAGTAACACAGTTTGGCGTACCACAGTTTGACAACCGCTGGTTTATAGTATAACCAATTCAAAAAAAGTTCATTTTCTCCATCTTGCCCAATATGTCGGGTAAACCGGGGGAACACCATTCATACAACTGAACAGCCACTTATTACTTGATCACATTCTTATTTAATCTGATTTATGGCTTTCGCATAGCACACGGATGTGAACTTCTTCATCGTCTTCACTTTCTATCTAAAAATGCGCAGGATTTGTGGGCCCAACGCCCATATTAATGCACCGCACTCACCTTATTCGAGGAGTAACAACAGCACAAACATTGTTTGTCATCTTTTTATCTGTCACTGGAGCTTATTTATGGTATTTTGAGTATGAATGAATGTTTAAAAAAAATCAGGTCTCTCCACTTTGCTTTATTTTTCTCACTTATTTTTTACATTTTTTTCCTTTTATCATAACTCATTGATAATATTTTCGCTTTATTTAGAATGAATTGGTTGAAGAAATTTTTAAAAAAAGATCGCCGAAAACTTCTAAATAAAGCGATTTTTGGCGATCTTTTTTATAAATTTCTTCAACCAATTCATTCCTATAAAGTGATTCAAGTAAAACAACAGGTTTTCGAAGCCTAATGCAGGGTTTTGTTTCGCTTCCATTTTCCTATTGTGGAGTCGCTAAAATGAAACAATTCAAAGCTCATAATTTGACGCAGACCCTTATTCATCATCTGGGGGCTTTTCTGGCGTTTTACACCTAAACACAACTTTTCTGGTGTTTCACAACATGACGGGGATATACAACCCTTCTTTCCCCGTTATGCCTCCAAGTATGATATGAACATTGTTCAAAACTATATACAACATTTCGTTGCTAAAAATACATAATATTCAATGGCATGCATATCATTTGAGTATTTGTTAGTGTGCATCATGTATTAGAGCTTTAAAAGTAAAGGAATATTGTAAATCAGCCCAAAAATTATACATACATTACCTGTCACAGAATTCAGAGTCGGAATGATGTCAGGAGAAGTAAATATTACAATTACTGCCTGCTGATGAAATTGACCGAGTTTCCACCACATAGCATAACTTTAACTATGCATTACAGCCCTTCCCCTATAAAAACTGACAAAAAATCAACAATTGATGTTAATAAATTTACGATTTTTTAAAAAAAGTCATTCAAATTGCTTGCGGGCAAAAATTTATTACTTCTATCATTTAATCATAGAAATGATTAAAAAAGAATATTTTTATTTTACCTCACACAAGAAAAGTTACACAAAATATCTAACATATAAAAATAATAGCGAGAGGATTTAAAGGGGAAATAAAAATATTCAATAAATTAGTCGTAAAAAATGCTTTGATTTTAGGGAATAATTTTCACATTTTTTTCTTACTGCATTTTGCACATTGAATAACCTTACGTATAAAGATAGCTTACGTATATATACCTTACGTATAAAGTGTATACTCATTAAATATACCTTAGAGTATCACTTTCATATGTAGCAAAAAGATGCCTAGTCCAGGGTTTCAATTCACTCGTGTTTTATAAGATTTAACCACGTTCATCTTAATTTAGAAAAGCTATGTTAAAGCAATGTATTAACTGCCTATACATAGATTTTTTTCAGCAGGAGAAAATAAATTATTAAAGAAAATAAGATCATAAAACGGTTACTGTTTGCTAGTTACAGCAGTTTGTCTCTGAACTAAAAAAAAAATTTAAAGTTGAAATCTAAAAAACTTTTTGAATTTCAAAGAAACATTTCAGCATAAAGCAGTTTTCATTTCCAGCAAGAAGTAATAGAATCTCATGCATGTGTAAATATATACTTTTGAAACGGCTGCCAGATTATTTTACCGTTATAGAAATAAGAAAAACAAAAAGTCAGTATTCAGACTTGAATACAAATGAAGATTTTACTTTCTAACTGATAAGTAAACAAGGAACAAAAAATCATTCACATTTTTCTGTAACTTTATTTCCAAACGTATATATTTTTCTCACTGATTTATGATGATACAAAAACAAGTTTTCCATCCTCTTGTCAAACAACGTGAAAAAAACGTTTTTAATCGTTTGACTTTTACGTGAATAAAAGTAAAAACACAGAGTAATGCGAATAGTTTGTTTTTATGTATTTGTCTGGAGAAAAATAGTATTCGCGTTTTTGCTTTTCTTTGCAGGATAACGTTTTATGGCACCTAATTATTGGCACAAAAGATAATAAGTTAGTTATTTTTTCTTTTGTTGCACACTAAAACGTTTCGAGCATCAAAACAGTCTGTAAAATATCTTGTTGACAATCAATGTTAACAATTTTTACGATCACACGATTTTGTTTCTTTGGCATTTTTTTTACTTCAAAATTTCTCTTTAAATGAGCAAGACTTTGTAGAGATGATAGTAAAAAATAAGTTTATTTTCTTTCAAAATTAGCATGCATTCATGAAATTTAATTTCAGACAAAGACTGAGTAAATTATGATAAGCTATTAACTTGTATTTATAAAGAAAGTATTTGGGTATAGGGACATATTTTTTTGTTGTATTAGTCAAAATCACAAGGTCTTATCTGCAGAAAACTAATCATTTCTTTAATTTATTTTAAACATCATTTACTGCCAACTATGCCAGTAGTTTCTGATAATTAATTACTGTATTCTTAGGTTCATGGTATTTAAAATAACCTTTCGTACAAAAAAGCAATAATACATTCATGTAAAAATAAGAAACATAAAGCTCATTTAATAATAAACATGCAGCCATGATCTTCTGAGGGAGAGAAAAAAAAACCTTAAAAATCGTTGCATAGTTGAACAGACTTTTTTTCTTCTCTTTAGGGAAAAGCATTTTTTATTCTTAGGATTAAATGCTTATTTCGCATGCAACTAACTTTCCTCTCTTTTTTTTTTCTTTTCTCCCACATGTATGTATTGTCACCCAAAAAACATTACATACTGAAGTAATTTCTATCGACACACTGTTAAAGAATTATCTCTCTTCTTTTCTTAATTATGCTTTGATACACAAAAAAAAGTTGTTTTCTTCAGTAACATTGGTGTAATTGAATACAAACTAGAAAGAAATTACTAAATCTATTTTTTCATTAAGTAATTAGATCTCATTAAATTGCGTTATATATTAAGAGCGCAAACATATCCCTTTTCAGAGACGAAAAAAAATCGTAGGCAATATTTACCTCACTTGTAATATAATCTTGTAAAACGTTAATACTTTTTACTAGATGAAATGTTTCATGTTTTATAATTAATAAATTTACGCATAATTTTGCTGAAGTTACAGATTTAAACTATAGTTCTTAAAAACAATATGGTTAATGTGTTGTTTGAGCGAGGTACAATTTTACTCTTTTATTATTTTAACACGATGTTGCACGGCCTTCAAACACTTCTCAAGAAAGAAACATTGTTAATTACTCAAACTTCCAATTCGTTTTCTCCTCTACTTTATTTATTTGTGCATTTGTTAATTTATTTTATTGGGTGTAACTAAAATAAAGCCCCCCCCCCCCAACCCGGAACCAAAATTTTAAAATTCCTTTTAAATCGGGGGAATACCGGGGGGTGGGTTAAAAGCCCCCAAAATAAATTTAAAAAAAAGAATTTTCCTTAAATCGATTCTATAAGTATTCAATAATATTACCCTAAAAATTTCAAAGCAAAATTCATGTGTTTAAAAGGTATTTTAAACATTTGTGTGAGTTCCCTTCACTTTGGGATTTTTGATCAAATCCCTCATCAAAATTTAGCGCACGTTAGCATATGTCCTTTTGTTGATTGCCCCTCATAAAATTTCTTTATTTCTCTTTTTTTTTTTAAAAAAAAGATTCCTTAAATGACTCAATTTTCCCTTCAATACCAAATTTTTTTAAAATTTTTCTAAAATATTTTTATTTTCTTACAAGCTCGGGGGGAAAACCTTATCAAATTAAAAAGTAGATTTTTTTAAAAAAGCTTTCAGATAAAATTTGGGACCTAAAAAGGATGTACGCAAATTGCCCACCCGGGTGGCGACTTACAATGTGCAGCAGCCGATATCTCCAGGATTTTTCAACAACAATGTTTGAAAATTTCAGTAAATGTTTTTCAATATGTCTATGAAATAACCTCAAAATCTCAATAAAATATGTATGCTCTTAATACGCCGTTTTAAACGTAGTTTCCCTCCTTAAAAGTAAGAAAAAGAAAAAAACGGCTCTGGGTGATGTATATTTTAACATTAAAAATAAATTTAATAAAACATATTACCATCCATTATTTTTTTCTGAAGAATGTCCTAAATGAGAAAATATCTCTGTCAGAAAAGCACTTTATTAGACTCAAATTACCGTTTCTATCTTTTTATAACGAAGAAGTTGGAAAAATAAGGAGTATTCATTGTGAGTATAAATGTAATAAGCACATTAATCATTTTTTTAATCTTTTTCGGTGGCTTTGTCTATTTTGTATTTTTTTTAAAGAACTATGATATTTCAATAGAGTTTTATAAACTGTTCAGTTGCGGCAAAAATGACTGCTGTTCTTCCTTCTCGGCTAGTTAGTCGCAAAGCTAAACGTATTCCTTGTAACTACAAGGTTAAAAACAATAAACACATTGTTTAAGGTTTTTGAACATTTGTCGCGTAGATAAAGTAATAAAACGAAATGCAAACGAAAGCGCCGTCATAAAGTGGCAACTATTTGCAATATCTTGACCCTATTTCGCCAAATCCGGAGCGAAAAATTGGGTAATAAATCCAGTGTCAGTTGGGCGATGTTTAGATGGCATCTCTCAGGACGTTATTTTAAACCATTTCGTTATCTCTATCGATTCTTTTTAAAAACTGTCCTTCCTGAATTAGTACATCACAAACTAGCAAGTGCGGTTATGTAGAATGTTTATTACGGTTTTATTTATTTATTTATTTTTAACGTAGAATTTTTACTGATATAATAACTTTTGTCCTTTTAATACTTTTATAAAAGCACTACCTGAATCTGTGAATATAAAAATAGAGAAAAAGTATGTTTTTTCCCTCAATTTTAGGTTAGCTAGTATTTACTCATCGTACAGTCTACACCAGTGTTTCCCAAAGTTGACTGGTCACCGACCCATTAAACAAAAATTTCCAATCTTTTGACCCACCTCTTAGCTGTCTTAAGAAAAGAGTGCATACATATTGGCAATGCTCGGATTCCTTAGTGGCGAGTTGTGAAACTACTTAGTGCTGTCTTATTTGTTCTAATTGAAGTTAAAAAAAAATAGTGTTACCAATATGAATTAAGGACTCTTTAAATAATAAACACAACTTAAATAACTTTTTTATTACTTAAATACCTACACCTGCAAGGTTTTTTCCCGAAATTATTTCAATGGGAAGGATGCATTTGTTTCTTATTTCTCTTCATTAAAGTTTTAGCATCAACCTCCACTTTACTTTTATTCGCAGTCTTCCTATTTTTTCAAATTCATCTATACAGTGGCGAGGGCCCACTTAATATTCGCTCGTATAGTTTGGGAAACACTGGTCCAGACTCTTACTATAGTAGCATAATGTATTTTTTTTTTTATATTGAATTCTTTGTAATAGCCGAATGGCAACAGAAAGAAATGCTTTAGAGAAGCAGTTATAAAAGTACGCAAGATAGTCTCTTGTTGTTGTTAATTACATGTTTCTTTATACAGATGTTGCCATCATTTACAATGAGTAAAAATATTATTTCTTAATAATCGCTTATTAGTAGAAAAAACAGTGACTTTATAATCATACTTTTTAAGGAGGCATAAAATTTTATATTAACATACGGATTTTATACATAAGTCTTTGAAACTTACATGAAACCAAAAGAATAACATTGGAAAGTTACTTCACAAAATAACATACAAATAAAATCTCAGTAAGAGCTATCTAATTGAATTAAAAGTGGGAAAGAAAAAACCTGATATATTGTTCTAAGTCTTTTCTTTTCGTACACAATGTTGAAGACCGCACTAAAAGGTTCGTAACTGTGCTACAAAATCCACTACCTTAATCAAATATGCATGTGCGGGAGCAACTTTCGTTGCCGTAATCTTGAAAAGCACTCAGGTTGCTACTTTGCTAAAAGTGAACTATCCTCCCGTGAGTCATTTTATATGGAACTTGATAAATATATGCTACCTATATGAGAATTTCCCCGGTTTTTTTATGTGAAAGCAGTAAAATTATTGTATACAAAGATTTTTTATCCTTTTGTTAAAAAAAGAATAACTAAAACCCTATAAAATATAATGTAACTCTACAAAATATCATGTATTTAACAGTTGGGCTGAAAAGTTCGTAGGCTCACATAGAAAAAAAATTTTTTTTGATGCAATTTGATTTGATTATTCAATATAGTTACCTTCAAGGGCGATACAACGATTATAGCGGTTGTTTTTGGTCGATTGTGAGCTCGCGCGGCACCCACTTTGCACAGAGCTTTCGCATACACAAATATTCATTCATGATATGTCAAAAACGTTCCTTCGATATCTTTAGAGTCTCAGATATCTTGATATACTTCACTTTACGGTCGTTTAAAATTATTGTGTGGCCTTTTTTGGTGTTTTCGTCGGTAAGGGCCTCTTTGGGGCGTCCACTGCGTGCATGGTCCTCCGTGCTCATTGCATGGAATTGTGGTGGAAAAAATCATGCTAATCTTATTTGCTGTCTTTATTTATTTATTTTTTTTTGGGGGGGAACAAAACAAAATCTGAAAAATATTTTAAAATACCGATACTGCAAAAAAATGGCCCTATAAAGGGTTAAAGTAAAAAAAAGTCTTCAGAAAATTGCTAAATATGTAATGATAAAAGAATATTTTGAAAACGTTTTACGTTTATTCATTTTTCTAAAGTTCAAAACATATAAAAATTTTGAGAGCAATTAAACACTTTTTTTTTTTGCGATATAAGAATCATTTTACCTGAGACGCTTAGAAATATAATTAAATCTATATTTTTATGTTTAAAACTTTCGATAATAATACCGAATGATTTGGATTTTAATGTATGTTATTTCCAGAGTACCTACATATTGCCTGCACCTATGTCTATATAACAATATTGCCAAGCGATGTTAACGCGAGTGAAGTGCCTGGATTTCTTATATAATGATCGCAACGATTATCCTCTTGAACACCAGACCAGCATGAACTTTCTTGCTGTGTGAGTCAGGGACAATAATGTGCAGTATTAATTGGTGTCTCTTTGAAAAGTGACGTCGAGGCATTCTAATTCCAAGATACATGTTGTGCTCTATGTTCCTCCAACATATGTTAGGAAATAGAGGTTAAATGTTTATTCAAAAAATGTTTTTTGTAGCAGTTCGCACGAACAGTGATTGCTTTACCAGAATCAATTTCACAGATGTATTTCTGGGGATTCCTTTTCAAAGTGAGAAATAAAAATAGCAACTACGCTTAGCACTTTGTATGAATACCACGGTATTTTTTTAAACATTAAATAACCGACATTAAACTTTGTACAAAGTGTAATAGAAAAATATTATAATTATAACATTTTTAGTAAGTTTCTTAATTTTCTCCTTTTTAACACATTTTATAGCTATATTGTTCATTATTATCTAGCAGTTTGAAAAATTAGAATGCAAAGAGATTTTTTTTCACCCATAAAGAAAGTAGCTTCATTTAGGTCATTTTCATCAAAAACAATTTAAGATATGAAACTCTATTTTGAAAACTCAAAATTTTTAAAGGCTGCATTTTGAACTTGAGTTATGTCGTATCTTGAGTACATATTTCACATTTAATATATTTAAATAACGCTATCATTTAGTATAATTATAAAAAACTGAGCAAAAAAAGTCATAAAGTGAAAAAATATTTTAGACAGCGATTTGGCTATTTCAATAAATACACAGTCACAGAACGTAATTGGCTTTTGGTGAAAACAACTCCTTTGCCAAGGAATGATTAAACTTCTACATAACTCTCAGAAATAATTCGAAGCAGTTAACGTACACCATCGTGCCAATGTATTCCCACTTATTTTCTTCTTGCATAGAAGTTCCATTCATTTCTAAAGTAGAATGAAAGAAGGGTTGGAACTGCGGTTATAAGTCATGAGCAAAATAGCTTGAAACAGCCATCACGTTGACAAGTAGTTCTTACTTATCTCCAAAGCAGTAATGGGTACCAATGCATTTCCTGCTTATCGCCCAAATTTCGGGGAAACATTCCACTTGGGAATTACCACTCTTCCTCTGTCTCAGAAGGTTATCGATCGATCGATAGGAACTTGTTTGTCTGTGAACTGCTCTGACTGATGGTAATAAAAAAGAGGCGCGAATTCATAGCCGTTAAACAAATCAGGTACACAGTTTTATTCCGAAAATAATAAAGTTTCTGAATAAATAAACGGAGTGAAAGAGCAGCATTCAACTTGAAGTTTAAGTGGAGGAAAAAGACAAATAAACTATTTTTAAAAAAGAAAACACTTTGAGCAAGGGAAAAAACGTAATATGTTGAGTTTCGATTCAGCAAGAAGTTTCGTTTTTTGGTCCATTAGAAGAGAACTTCGTGAAATAAATACCTGTTCTTTTTCCATTTTCCAATCTTACTACACATATTCTGATAAATGCGGTTTTTTTTGCAATGTGCTAATGTATATTGTAATATTCTTGCGTTGTGCATCACTGAAGAATCTAGATATTTCATTTTTTCTTGCAGAACAACCCTCTTTTACTTAGTGAAGAGAAGGAGTAATGAATATTAAAATAACAGTTAGAGTTTAATTTCTTTCATGAAATTTACTTTTCATAAGTTACAGGAGAAACGATTCCCCCCCTAGGGTATAGTCTCTAATTCTGGTTCTACCCAAATTTTTAACACCATCATTTACTTTTGCCCTTTCTGCGTAGGCGCTCGACACATTCAGTTCCATTTCTTAGAGGTTATGCCTTTACCGTCGTCCTTCAACTACCCTACGCTCTAAGGGACTTCTCTGCCATCCAATGACCTCTAAGGTAGGTTATTCCATGTAAGCTTCAATAAAGGATAGACAGAAGAATAACAAAAAAATAAATAAAAAAGCTTATTAACAGATTGCAGTAATAGGTATTAATGAAAGTATCTGCAAAGTGATTAGAACTTTTTCACGATCAAAAAACAATATTCTTTCATAAATCAATGGATAACCGATCAAAGATCACAAAAAGCAATGAGCGTGAGAGTAAGAAACAAGAAGTTCCGTCTAGAACTATACGAGCCTACTTTCCCGTATACACCAAATTCAAATTTATAATCTAGCTATCTCTTTCTCTCTCTTTCTTATTTATCTTTAGTTCTAATTATTGAAAATATACCTTTTTCAACGGATAATACATATTCATTCACTCACTCATTCATTCTTTCATTTATTCAGCCATGCATTTATTCATTCATTTGTTACCTCATTCAAGTGTTCATTCATTCATTTACGCATTCATGTATTTATTCACTCATTTATTTATATTTTCATTTATTCAATAAATTTATTCATTCATTCTTTTCCTCATTCATTTATTCATTGATTTATTCTTTCACTCTTTCATTTATTCATTCATTCATTATTTCACTCATTGAGTCACTGAGAAATATCCTTGAAAATCCCGATCAAAAAATTTCATAGCAAAATAGGCTCGTAAGTTCTGGATAAACTTTCTATTTCTACATGTTCTACGTTATAAGAGCTTTCCGATAAAGTTTGTTCCAAATAAATCGGTCCGTTAGATCAGGATTTATATAGGGTTGAAATTTCCCCGTAAGCTCTGTGTTAATTTTTTGAACTGTTCAAAAATGAACAAAAACTGTTCAAATCAATATTTCACGCCGAGAACTCCTTTCAATAAGCTTGCAATAGGAACTTGGCTCTTGTGCCCAGAGTTTACAGAATTTGCTTCAATTTTGTCCATAGGCGCTAATGTTAAATTTTTTTAACTGTTCAAAATTGAACAAAAAATTGTTCAAATCAAAAAGTAAAATATATAAATGAGATGTCCTCGCCGAGATCTTTCGAATGCAAAAAGAATTTTTCCAATCGGACAATTCGTTCAAAAGTTATTAGGGGGGGACAGACCGACAGACAGACAGACATACCGACAGACAGACAGACAGACCGACAGACAGACAGACCGACAGACCGACAGACACACTTTTTCCCCATCTCAATACCCTACTTTCAAATTTTTTATTTTTCAATCTTTATTTAATTACTTCACTTATTTTTGACTTTTCTTGATTTTTAACGATATTTTCACGATACATTAAGCCTTCTTTCATGCTTTATTATTATTATTTTTTACTTTTACGGGAAAGTAGGCTAAAAAGATCGGACACACAATTTAATTTAAAGAGTGACTGGGCTTGTTTGAGGATCAAAGTGTAGGATATCATACTCGTACTCAAATAATTCACTCTTGTTGGAAGAAATCATTGGATTATTCTACAAATCTATAACATTTTGCTGAGCAAAACGTTAGATGAATTAAAGCGTCATAAACTGCAAATCTCATTTTCCGTTACAGCTAACATTTAGTGCATGGAGAATTTTCACGTCGACATTTATTTGACATTTTTTGGCACCCACGCTAACACGAACACGCAGTTACATGCATTCCTATTTACAATCGACGTATAAGAAAAAATGTATCGAAAGATTTTTTTTTTTAATTTCATTAAATATTAGAAAAGAAATAAAATTCGAAGCGAAAATCCTTTTATGCGTCTTTGTATGGAGTAAAATTATACTCGCTTCACTTAAAGGTTGTAAAGTTTTATGATTCCCAATGACGGGCAAAAAGAAATTACTTCTGTGATTTGTTCCTTTTTCTTTCACTAAAAATTTCCAACGTATGGTACAGACTGTCTTGTTGCAAATCAACGATAACAAAATTTATGATCACATCCCTTTTTTTCATTCGAGAATGGTTTTTATTTGTCATTCGTGATTCAATAAGAATACAGTAACGTTTAAATATAATACAAATAAATCAATATTTCTTCATTTTTGTTGTTAGATGAAGAACTTTTCGTTTTATGTATTTATCAAATATTTGATTTTGTTGAAACTACACTAAAAACAGTGGACTAAAAATCAAATCAAATTCTTCAGAAAATAGACATAGGTTTTTAAAGTTTCAATCTTATGTAAGACATGTCACTGTAATTTTCAGAACATTACTTTTATATAAACAAATTTTATACTGCGAAAAAGTGGTTTACTTAATTTATAGAAGACTAACTTCCATGAAATCAAAAAAATTACAGGAGTATCTATTAGCATTTCTTAAGCAATCAGTTAATACAACAACGCTTGAAGTGCTTATAAAAAATATCTATGGAGGTAATACTAAATACTATGATATTGTTCAAAGAATGGAAATTCAAATTTACATTCTCCTTTTTTTATCCCTAAAATACAAATTTAATATTAAAAGTACGAATGAGTTTGAAAAATCTTAGATATAGTTTGTTCTTTTTCTTAAGCGCAACGGAAAATGTAAAATTATTAACTTACCTATTTTATGACCTCACTAATCTCCTGACCACAGAAATGATGGCATAAACTGTAAAATCTTCAGTTTCACACACATAACTTTTATTTTCAAATAACTTAGTAATTTCTATGGAAAATTAGCAAAAGGATTTTCTACTTCATCGAAGATAGATCCAAAAATTGTATCAGTACCAAAGTGAACCCATGCTGCAATGTGTTGAACTTTGAAAATGCTATTCACATTTCTCTTATGATGACCTTTCTGGGGCACGTGTATTTTAAAGATTTAATTTAATTACTTCCATAAAAAACGGTTTAATTATGAATTTAATAACTTACAATATTTTTGTTTTAATTAACCCGAGAAGTTTATTTGCGAAATGTCATCTGTGTGAGATTTAGAAACCAACACTCGCGGAAAATATCGACTTAAAATATAACACATGCGTTCTAGTTGTAAATAAATATTTTGTTAAATAAGAAGTAATGAAGAAATGTAATTAGAAATGCATTAAAATGTTTTGACTCATATTATTATATATAAGGAAACGCAGTTTGAAAAGTGTTAAAATATAAACCTTTATTATAGGTTATATTATTATTAAGAAATTTAGATCCATTAGAATATCCATTTTTAAGAAATTATATCCGTTCGAAATTACTTTTATAAGGTTATATTGTTGTTTTTAATCAAAAATTTTAATACATTAGTACTTTAAACAAACTTGGCGTTAAAAACATTTACAGCCAAGTTTTTAAATTTATTATTAATTTAATTAATTAGTTTGTAATTTTTTTTTTCATTTATGCGTAGCATTTTATATTTCGAGCAATTTTCAAACAAACAAAAAGAAGTTTCGCAAAAGATAGAGAGAAAAAAAAGAGTTAACTATCCACTAGAGCAAGTGGTTTCATCATCCAATCAGCTCTTATTTAATTATATACTTATTTTTATTTTTTGTTTTTCAATTTATTTATACTTATTTCCAACATGACGCGTGCCCATTAAAAATCTTCCACATCCTATATCTGTATTTTTTTCACTTAAGTCACTTTATATTTATTATTTTTCTTTTCGAAGAAGTATATTTGCCACAACTGAATACAACGAATGAATAATTTGGTGGCCATGAAAAATGACAATATATAACTTGAGCAAAAACGAAGTTATTGCATAAGACTAAGTTAGCTTATGGCATTCTTCATATTCCCCTGGGAGCTTTCAATGCCTGTCTTCTGACGATCTATTTGCTTAAGCTTGTTATTGTTTCATTCCGTAAGTGAATTATGTGTTTTATTGCTGAACACTATTTCCTCTGCGTACTTTTTTATACAAAATGATTTGCTGCAGCTCGACAGTGTATGTCTTACACTTTATGAAACAAATAATACATACTTCTCCAGTGATAGAATAATTTGTAGATATAACCTTAATAAATGATATTTATTTGTTTACAGGTCTAACTGGAAATAGCGAAAGAGTGTATCAAAACGGTTATTCGTCAGCTTCAAATAATAGATACAGTAACATAATTACTGCAGATTAAATAAAATGTTTAGAACATATTTTAAAATCATACTATTTTTTTTGAGGGGGCGGAGGGGGATGGCGTATCGTTACAGCGTTACGGGTAACACACATAGGGGAAAAACCACATTTGTCTAAAAAACACTTACTTTTTTACTGTTTAGATAAGTAAATATTAGTTTTAGCCTATTTAGTAACACAGAAAGTTTATCCTTGTCATTTTAAACTGGAAAACTGTGTTGTGTACAGTTCTACTATCAACCAAAGCAAGCTGCTTGGCAGAGTGGCCAAAAGAATCCATTCATGATCAAATGGAAGAACTGCTGGTTAAAAAAAATGTGTCGTTTTTGTTCTCGTTCTAGTTCGTTTACCGTACTTGAGTTTTTCCGAAATGGTGCTATGTGCCAGTTTTTAAATTTAGTTGCTTTCAACAAACAGAGAAGCAAACATTATGATTCGTGTACTAAATAAACGCAAAATCGAATGGATTCGTTATTTTCTACCATTCTCAGACGCGTCCAAATACAGTAAAACCCCGTTATAATCGCGCCTCAGTATACCGCGGTGACTATCATGTCCCCCGACGTTTAAATCACCCTTTATCGTTGCCATTTAAAAGTGATTCCTTTTTTACCACTAGCCACACTAACTGATAAAGCCCTATTGTGATAGGCGTGATGTTCTACATCCTATTGTGATGGTTTATAACCTATCGCTCAATAGAGTGATTGCGCAGCTGAGATGTGTACTTCTTGCACAGCAATTACAGCGAATAAAATGGAAGCAACGAAGAAAAGACAAAAATATATTACAGGGAAAGAATAATTGATAAAGTTGAAAATGATGCAACAAAACAGAATATATTTCGTGAATATGGTTCCGCGGTATAGTTTCACAATACCGCGGTTATGTTATAGCGCGGTTGCCAAACATGTCCCCCGACACCCGCGTTTTAACGGGGTTTTACTGTTCTTTAAAATCCCGTGGTTGAACTGTAGCTGAAGCACTTTATTTGGACCGTAAGTAACAACCGCTTTTCACAGTATTGTGACGCAAGTACCGTCAAACGGGGTGACTAAGTTTCCATACGGTGTGACTCAGTGCCATCCTGGGTTTTCGAACTCAAGTGGCCGATGGCCCCAGAGAAAGGAACCAATCGAAAAGGGAAAACTACCACTAGGTAGTGGGATAGTAGGGCAATTTTAACTGGGGTACTACACCAATCAAATTATAACCTAAATTGTAATCTACCACTGTTTGTGTCCACGTGGATTTGTGGTGTTGTGATCTATAAAAGAAGTGTGTCTGGTAATCATATTTCGGAAGCAGCCAGAAAAAAGGTAAGTTCAGTTTTTTGTTACCATACTATCAAAGAAGTTCTATATGCTTTGACGTTTCAAAATGATTTTTTGTTTACCAGTTATAACCCTTAATTCAATTTTCGATGAAGTGCGGGGTGACTAGGTGCCATCTCGTTTTGCAGTGTTTTGGTCATTTTTAAGTTTCTAGAGTGCCATTGATGTTCTATATGTTGACCAACCATCTACAACAGTCTCTGGTCAACCGTTGACAAGCAGTGAGTCAGTCAATGACACAAAAAACACTGGCCCTGTGCAAGGTGACTTTGCTGCAGTAAAATATAAAGGAAAAATGTACCCGGGTCAAATGATTGCTGATTTCGACAGTAGCAACGAGGCATATGTGAAATGCTTGGAGAAAAGTGGACAATTCTGGAAGTGGCCTGACAGCCCTGATGTTTTGTGGTATGAAAAGAAGCAAATCCTGAAGAAGATTTGTCCTCCCGAACCTCTACCAAATGGCGACAAATTTCAGGTTATTCTAAATTCGGATTGACTGAAGAGATAATTTCTATCTCAAATTTGTAGTTTGTGTTTCATTTAAAAAATTGAGTTATTTTGAAAAACAGTTTGAAGAGTTTCTTTAATAAATAGCATTTTTCCATATGTATGGCCTTTTTTATTTTAAAATTTGGAGGCATACTCATAAAAAAATTAACCTATAGTACTGAAATGACAAGGAAATGAGTTCTGAAGGGTGATAAGTTGCCAGCTATCGTATCTAATAGATTTAAGAGGAGGAAACATGTTTTTTCTTAGTGGCACTTACTCACCCCCACGGGCGGGGTGAGTAAGTGCCACTAAGAAAAAATTATATCTCCCCTCCATGATATCTTAGAATGATTTTTAATATGTGATTTGAAAGCAATGTGTAATTTTGTTGCATTAAATAATCAACCCGATAAGTGAAAAATTAGAGGAAATATGACAGGAAAACGTCAAAAAGTGGCACATACTCACCCCGTTTGACGGTAAGTATGAGAGATTGTATGGAGAGCGTGTTTTCAATTTGTTGTGGTTAGGTTTTGGTACAGGTAGAGTTTTATGAAAGGAATGGCATAACTAAAGGAAGGGATCGATGATAGCATTCGAGGGCTTGAAGAAACTCTCTGGCAGACGCAAAATGGTTTCATACATGAATTTGCTCTTACGGTCTTATTCAACAGCCGATTTGAACCTTCGAACTACAGATCACATGCTTCCTCAACCAATCAGAACGCTCGAGATCGAGTATTCGACAGAGGTTCGCATCAATTGGTGAAGAAGTTTGTTGATATCTTCTTTTAGAACAGTTCAGTGACTAAGAATTAATTTCAATTCTTGAGATTATCTGAAATGTTTGTAAGTGACGTTCGCCGAAAATAAAGCTGTTCATTGCTTTAGGGTATCAGTGTTTCAGGATGACAAGCTCCATTTCGGTTGAATTAAAAAGCAGAGCTTCAAATTGGCGACCTTGGCGGGTAGAGATAGTTAAAGGTACTCCATATCGGGAAAAACAGGCGTCAAGAAATGCACATGTATTGTGTCTTTGGAAATTTCTGACGTAGTCACCGCTATCTGTCTACGACTGTTAAACAGTATGTGTTTCCACTGTAAAAACGGTAAGGTCAAATTAAGCCGAATTGAATCTAGTCAAATACGATCGAGACAACAAACTAATTTTTCGAAGGCGTATATATATATATAAAGTTGGTTTCAAACGCTCTCTCTCTCTCTCCAAGTTGTAGATTATTTCAAAACATATTGTTCCATTTTGTCGTTTTCGATTAACTACACTTTTAAATGTCCCCTTATATTGACATTGAAACAAGATAATAATGTAGAAATAATAAAGAAAAAAATAAAGAAACAAATGATGCGAAAGAGTTTTAGCAGTTTTCTTAACACATAAAGTTACTGAAGTATTATACATTTCCAGTAATTTCACCCGTTTTCTCTCACAAAATTGCTTTTCTGAAAACTTACAAAGTAAGCAAAAACTTTTATGATTTCCGGCAACGGAATATTGTTTGGACTCGGATGTACACTACCGCAGTTTTCCGAAATAAGTCTGTTATTGCGCTGTTTCAAAGTAAACTTAAGAAGAAAGAATTGGGAGGGGGAAAGAAAAACTTTTCCGGAATTTCGCCTGCAACGTTTTCGGAAAATAACAAAAGGCAGTCAATAATTTTAATTATAATTATTATCATACATAAGTATAATAAATTCAATATAATAACTTTTAAAAGATATGTATTTGATTAATTTACCTATACGTTTATTAAAAACTAGACTTTTGGTTGATGTGGATACTCCAAAGTTACTTAACGTTTACTTAAACAGAATTAATTTTGTATGTAGCCAAATCAATAAAATGACTAAATCTGTTTCAAAAACTACAGTTTGGAACTGTAATGCTCTAAAATATTTAAAAAATAACTTTGCCTTATTTTTTGACTAAAATTTTAATTCAGAAGTTTAAGAAAAAAAAATCAAGGTGATAACACATATATATATTTTATAATAAGCATTTGGCCTTCATTTTTATGGTTCTGAATGTCAGTTCCTTCTCATTTTCTTTATTTTAAAAAATAGCAATTTCAGTTGACGTTCAATTTTAGAAACATTACGGGACCCTAAAAATGTTCGTAAAGTCGACGCTCGTAAGAAAAAAAATTCTTTCATTACAAGGGATTTCGGTTTGGTGAGCTATTCGTAAAATAGCGAGTGTCTAACTCGAGTGTCAACTGTATTAAATAAAGACTTTAAAAAAACTCTATTTTTAACGAAATAAGCATTTTCACCATAAAACGAAATTGCACCGTGTACGCTAAAGGGAGCTGGTGCACGTTAAATAGGTCGTTTCTCCATTGTCCTCCAAGTGAAACGATACCTCTGGGAGTGCCAATCCCAGGTGCTGGTCTCTCATCTGGGAGCTGGTTCAAAAATCAAGAGACCTTTCAAAGCGGCGGAAATCGGACTCCTGCCTATAAGGGCCCCGTTAGACTCAGGAGCAGCGTACCCACTCTTCCTCGCCACGCGCGAGGACTCGACAACAACGAAATTGCATTTTTTTGAACATTTTTTACTAAAGGTGGTTTTACAGGATATAGGAGCATTTTTCAGTTTCGTTTTACATTATTGCACAATCATTTCGTTTAAATATCAAGCATATGTATCGTTTACTTTATACACAATTGTATGAATGAAAATACTTACACTTTGAGTGTCACAGGTGTTCAAAGTAACACATAAAATATTATAAGACATGCATGGTTTTATATGAAATCAAGATAATGTACAGAAATGTGTTACTTCTACCTATCATATAAAATATCTATTTCGTCAAATATTTATTAGCTTTGAAAAAGAGAAAACAATTTTAATTCCTTTAGTTTTTTAAATTTCATCGCTGCTTTTAGAGCAATAATCTGCTATTTTATATATTGAAAAAATACGAAGAATTAATATTATTCCTGAACATAGTTAAAGAGGAGTAAGTCGGATCCAGCCAATTTATCGAGCCAATATTTTTAAATGGTTCCATAACATGGCCGAAGAAAATGTAACCTAGGAACTGTTTTCAAAGCAAAAAAAAATAAGACGTATAGACTTTAAACAAAGATTTCTGTAAACCACACAAGTTAAGATTTTCTAAATTACTATCTTAAGAAATATAGGAGAAATAAAATCTTGTTATAAGGATTTCCTCCATTACAAGTTTTATCGATGCCATTTATCAATTGTGTTAAACAGAGAAAGGGATGAAGTCCTTAAGCCACTTTCATTTTTTACGTACCCTGTGAAATTCTTTTCTAAGAAATATATTTTTTTCCAGCATTGTGCGTGGCCGAAAATAATTCAGCAGCTATGCATTTATAAAAATTTTAAATGTTTTTTATGAATAACATTACATTTGTAATTAAATAATATTCCAAGTAAAAAATGCCAAAATGATAAAATGTACTTTTCGATAAACAGTATTCTTATTTCAGTAATTGAATCTTTATTTCTTTAATGAATGCTTGGTGTTTACAAATTGCTCTAAAATTCAATATGTTTCTGCTCAATTTGTTTTCAAATTTAATACAAAATTAAGATACGAAAATTATTCAATTTGTATGGTAAGCGTATTAGTTGGAGATATACTAAAGCTGATTCGCTAATCGTGCAATTGGATTTAAGACTAATTATGTATTTAACCTAGAACTTACTATGTAATCCCTTGACTTTCTTAAGACCACTTATGCCTACAATAAATTTAATGTATTCAGTAATTTTCATGCAAACGTAGCGTGTCTTGAAAACTTATTAGCCCCTTTCAGGGGCCTACTAATAGATCAAATGCTAATATTTTACTGATATCACCATAGTACTGGCTTTGAAATGGTACTATAAACGATGCGCTCATGCGGCGTTTACACGATGCCAGTTGAAGAGACAATTGTCTGAAGACAGCTTATTGGCTTAAAGTTATTGGCTACGTGTGAACAATTCAGGCCAATTGCCGAGCCAACTGCCTCGACAGTTGTCCTGAAATTCAGTTGTCTCGAGGAGTAGACAGAGGAGAATAAACTGAGCCCAGTGACGCCCCCACCACGCTGAATCACAGTTGTCTAGCCAGTTGGCGCCGTGTGAACGTTGCAGCCAGTTGATTTGTTTCGTGTTGTGCCAATTCACTCGTGTCAGTCAAGTCTGCTGTGTTTGTTTTGCCATTTTTCGTCATCAACTGCCATGTCAATACTTCCACAGTGTGAACAGGTTCTCTTCCAACTGGCCTGGATATGACATTCCCCCAACTGTCCAGAGACAATTGACCCCGACAATTGTCTCTTCAACTGGCATCGTGTAAACGCGGCTTAAAGGTGAAAATGAATGAGTTTGATGAAATCATGTATTTATAATGCAAAAAATATGCGATTTTTTTTCTTTGGAAATAATTTAAAAGTCCGAGTTATATATGGAGGTAAGATTTTGTTAATTTAATTATAACTCAGTACTAATTACATCATAAATTCCTTTTTCAAACTTTGAGCAATATTTTCTACAAACGCTATGTCGTCCAACATAAAGTGTGATTTTATCATCCTCACATGATAAAACCACAAGTATTCATGCGTATCATATATGGGGAAATAGCAACGTTATGATAATTTCAAGAACTAAATGTACACATATTTTGATTCACAACTCGTACACGATCTACAATTAGTGACTTTAACGTATAATATTTAATATTGTTATATAGTTCTCGTTATTACTCTTATTTTCGAAATTTTCATGAATACAGTTTTGCCTGTGGTTGCAACAGTGTATAAACTTTATCTGTAATTTATTTTATTTCAAGCTAAATAATATTTATATTGATTTTTTTGCAGTAAAGGCCATCAATACAAGCATATTTGTAACAACAATTATTTTTTTAGTTATTTTTTATCAATATTCAAATTACCTGCTAAGTTCAACACCAAATACTTTCCACCATAATTAAAAAATTAGCAAAATCTGTGCATTTACATACCATGTTTTAAATTTATAATTAATGTACTCTCTAACGTAAAACTATTTTGTATGATGAAAACTAAAAATGCATATTTTTCAATCAGTAAAATCTAATAAAAATATGCCCGAAGCTAGCTATGACTAAACCTTAATTGATAGTAGACATTAAATAGAAAAACAAAGGAAAAAAGACATTTTAAAATAAGTAATTTAGTTTTATATTGAGTGCAAATGCATTCCATGTGCGCATTTGATGGGAAAGTTGCGAATCATTCGTTTGTACCTCTAAAACTATTCACACTGGATAGAAAGATAAAAATTAGTAATAAATATTACTAAACGGAAAATACAAAACCTTTAGCAACAATAAATAGGGAAGTAAATCTATAAATATTTCTTACAGAAGTTACTTCTGATTAGAAGATTTTATCTTACAAATAAATAAATATTACTTGTTACACGCATTGTCTGCTGTTAAAGTATAGTAAAAGCTAAAAGAAGAAAAGTCAGCACCGGTGATATAGGCATCTAAAGAGACCGAAGTATACGACAACAAAAGAAATAGTGTGGAAATTTCCAAAGGAAGTCAGACACGTGACAAGCATTCGCATTGAGAAATAATAGCGAGAAAATACGGAATAGTTTTCGTTGACAAGAGCACTATGGAAGGTCACATCTTCGAAAAATGATTATAAAAATTGAACCGTCTGCACCAAGAATAATAATTTGCTTTTCGTAAAAGTTTTTCTTTAGCATATATATTTGAAACCACAATATAGAAAGTAAATTTGTTATTTATTTTTCATTTGAATGTTGTGCAAGCTCAATGATTCCATTCTAATTTACACACGAGGGAATTAAATGCAAGGTGCACAAAAAAAAAAAAAAAAGGCTTAACGGTAAAAATCAGAAAGAGTGCCAAATTTTAAAGATTTTAAAAAATGATATTTATAATTCATTTTAATTACAAATTAGTGACAGGTTTTTCTTTTAAATTGGGGACAAGATCAGGAGAAAGAATTACCCCTATTTTTGAAAGGTTTAATTTCAGGACTGTTACAGATCTGACAATTGTTACAGCCTCTGAACTTAACTTGTACAAAGTATACAGCCCATATTATTTATATAGTAATCATTTATAAATGATAATATTGTTAAAATTTAAGGAAAAATCTAGATATTTTATAGAAATGTGACATTGAAAATTGCGATTCAAAAGATTTTTTATAAAGTTAAATTATTCCTATTTATAATAGATCAAGTGTGTGCGTGGGTGAGGGGATAATGTTTGATTGGAAACACTAAATGATAAAACAGTCATACCTTTAGGTAATATTGTTTATGTTTTTTCTTTAATACAAATTGTGGGTGTGGTGCTTATTACCGAAAACACGGTAGTCATTTTTTTAGGTGGGAGGAGAGGTTAGCACAAAATGGTTGAACAAATTGTATATTTTTGAAAGCAATGTTGTGTTTTCAGAAGTCTTGACGATCGAAGATCCGAAAATTTACAGAAAAAAAGGTCTTATTTCTTAAGAAACTTATATTTTGGGACCGAAAATAATGTCTAGAGAAATCAATTTTGGGAAATTATCCTAATTTAAAAAGTAATCAAAACTTTGGCTACGATAGTCATGCATTTAAGTTCATCTTATTCTGCAAAAAGCAACTCTAAAACACATAACCATAAATTAATTATGGAAAAAAAATCGGAAACACACGCATCAGATCGGCAAAGAGCTGCTTTATTGTTACCGATCTGATTGTTACAGATGACGAATTTCCCTTATTATATCCACTAAACATCGCTAATTAATGAATTAAAACCAAAACGAGTAGTATTATGTTCACAACATTCAATTCTTTTTTTTAATTAAAATTTTTAAATAATTAATTTGGGTTTAACTTGCGTTACCGAACAGATCTTTCATTTGGTAGTCACAGTAAAATAGGGATTGAAAAAATCTTACCTGTAATTCAGTTGAACTGAAATTCAAACTTTCAACTGGTATTTGCGCTTCACAAAAAAGGGCCTGCATACGTAGTTAGTTGGCGCTAATAAGTTTTTTTTACAGAAAATTATATCTCGGAATTCGGAGTTGCCCATCTGATGCGAAAACTTGGGACAAGGATAGATTTTGGTTTCTTTCGATGTATATTTACGTTTTCGAAAACATGAAAGTCAATTATTATAAATAAACATAAAATACATTGTTTCCGCTTGTAGTTGTTTTTCTCACGATGTTTTATAAGGGACAAGGTTCTTTTTAAAGATCGCGATTCGTAACTGGGACACGTTACCGACCTGATTTTGAAGAAATAAAAAGCTTCTTTTGCCATAAATTAAAGTAACAATTTGGAAAACTTGCCATGGATTGAATGCAAAACGAAGTCAACACTATTTTTTTAAAAAATATTTCATTAGTATTTAATAGAAAATGTTTCAAAAATTTCTCTGGGACTCAAATTCTCACTTTTCCTGATATTCACCTTTAAATTATGTTCAGAAGCAGCATCATTTCTCAAATCGATTGTGTTGAAAAAAAAATACTGACTTACACATGCAGAATTTTGCCGTTACTGGAATAGCAATATGGATCTGAAGGATGTAATTTTCAATTTTAAATTTCATTCAACATGAAATAATTCATACAACTACAAAAATATACGTCTACATATAAATATGTATGTGTGTGTGTGTGCATGTCACATTGGGAGGTTAAAAATATGATATAGGGTATGGATTTTGCCCTTGTATTCAAAACAGTTTCTCTACTTTTAAAATATGGAGATACAATGAAAAGAAAAAATATATAATGTTTAATTAAATAATACATGACAACTTACTAAAACCTACCAGAATGATATATAGTGTCCTTAACCGACATAGTAATCGTTTAAAATCATTAAATTCATTAGATATATACCTTGGAGTTTCAAACGTTTGACGGTGTTTTGGTAACAAGTGTCCTACAGTACATACGTCCTTCAACACTGAAACTGCAACGCCGGACGAGAAAGAAAGCGTAGCGTTGAAAATAGCAGAATGTCCAAGTTTGTTAATGGTGTGAAAATTATTAAAAAGTTAAAATGAAACATGCAAATGAACTCTATTTAAAAAAAATAAAGGGAGTAAAAAGAAGAATGATAATTAAGAGTAAGAGTAATAACAACAGTAATGGCAATACAGAGAGGAGCTTCAGATGCAGAAGTTTAGGTAGAGTATTTTGTTTTCAGAAAAAATCAGATGACTTCAAAAAATCATTCAGCATTAGAAATTACACACACAAAACGGATTACAACACTTTTATTGTGTTTCTTTAAAAGAAATGATCGTTAAATAAAATACTAGAAACATAAATGATGGAAGTTAATTAATTTAATCGTCAGCACTACCGTTAAAATTGCTTTTGTTGAAATCGTACGTAAAGATTTTATTTAGCTTCACAGATAATAAATTCATAAGTCAATTAAACATTAATTATTTTGTCGTTAATTTTAAAAGCATTTATTTGAAAAAAATATTCTATTTTAAAACTTAGGCATCTTATAATTCACTTTCTTTAAATGCAAGTTAGTCAATGTGACTTAAAAAGAGTTTAACAATTAAATTGGCAATTAAACTTTCTAGAAATAAGGAATATGTTTTTTTAAAGAAGATTTAAAAAATTTCTTCACAAGGCAATTAATTCCTTCTTGAGATTTTTTTTCCGTCTAAAGAATGATCACACATTTGAAATTAGTTTTAAATTATCATTATTTTGCACGTTTTCAAACTAAAGAGGCTCTGGGAAAATTCCGATAATTGAACAGTGGCAGAACATAACAAAGAGGTAAATGTATTTCTTCTTGCATAAAGCTTTAAAATGATGCACTCTTGTATTAGATAATCATTTTATTGAATTAAACTCTTGTATTAGATAATCATTTTATTGAATTAAACTCTTGTATTTCAGAGTTACCTAAATGTAATTTATGTATGCAAAGGCAATTGTGCTTTGGAAAAAGTGATTAATCTAATTTTAGAACAACCATTCAAGATGTAAAATATGGTTCATTATTTTTTATTAAAAACTTAAATGTAGGCGAAAAAATATTTTTCTCTTTAAAAATGAATTTAAGTTAATAATAAATTTCAAAACTAACACATGCTTGTTTTTCTTAGATTTTTGTCATCTCGTGAAAAATTATAAAAGTTCCTGAAAAAGTGCCTTTGAGAAGCTTTAAGATTAAATCTACCCCTCTGCTTCTTGAAAAAAGATGTGAATAAGGTATTGTACAAAACATATTTCACTCTTTATTTGTCTTTGTTTTAAGAATCTTACTTCATTTACGAAAGCAAATATTAGCTTTTAAAAAAGCAGTTCAAACCATAACTACCCCTCATAATTACTCAGAATATCTTATTTGTAACACTATTTACAACATTATGTTTCATACATCTGGTGTATAATCAAAGTTCATTATTGTTCACATCCTTGAACTTACTATTGATACCACTAAAACCCCACCAACCTCATACATCACGCTGAGCATGCGTACAGGGATTTTCAATGAGACCAAAGGAATGTCTGCGTGATTTAAGACCACGCTGGAGAAGTATTTCATTCACACTCCATTTGCCGCCGTAAGAATTAGCTTATCGATAACTCGATGTGTACATTTATCAGGTAAATTTTTAAATGCTTTAATCACTCAAAAAAAAAAAATATTTTATTTATGTGTTTATTTTATTATTATTATTCCTATTGTGTTTTTTATATAACACTACTGGGAATCTCTCGGCAGCACATATGGACAAGCCGCAGATGGTACTCAATTTTACTCTGCCTCGGAACATATAAGTATGATTATTGAGTTACCAAATTGATTTTGGAACGATCCCGAAAAACCTTAAACAGGTAAAATTAGAAGTTGTCTATCGAAAAAAAAAAAAGAATTTCGAACTTCTGGTTTGAACCATATAGAACAAAACAAAATAGCATTGACAATTATCGGGGTACACTTTTACTTTCGAAGTTACGTATATGTACTTTTTGTGATCAAAAAGTCAACATCTTTAGTACATTGAACTAGTACTTTGTAATAAGACATTTAGTCGGGCTTTAATGATTACAGACGTGTAAAATAGGAACAATGGCTGCAACTAAAATACTAAAACTATACAAATACCTTTTTTGCTTTTTTTTTTCTTTTCAGACTTTTACCCATTTCATCTTTGCTTTCTGATTAAAGATCGGTCCGCAAAGTTGACTCGCTTGTTCTTTGCCCTTCTTCGAGCACTATCTGAAGAGCTTTTCTCGGAAAATGGGACGTTTACAAATCTTAACTTTTCCGATGCCAGTCAAGATGGATCTGTCCGCAAAGTTGAACTCTTTGGTAGTTTGCTCATCTTCTGCCCTTCTCCGAGCACTTTTCAAAGGGCTTTGCTCTGAAAACAGAACGTCCTCCAATTTGGACTTTTCCAAAGCCAGTCGAGAAGGGTCGGTGCGCAAAGTTGACTCGATAATACTTTGTCGGTGTTCTGCTCTTCTCTGAGCATTTTGCAAAGAGCTTTGCTCGGCAAAAGGGACGTCATCAAATCTGGACCTTTCCAATGACAGTCGAGAAGGCTCGGTCCGAAAAGTTGACTCGCTAGTACTTTGCTCTTCTGTTCCCATCTGAACGCTCTCTGCAGAGTCACTGCTTTGTTCAGGAGTAGATGGGGCTCATTAAAACCTGTGACTTTTGAGTCGATGTCTTGCTGGCCTCTTCTACTTGGAAGACAATAAGTGTCAGCATACGAGAGCGCGCGTTTCTTACAGCCAGCATTCTCGTTCAATGAAATCTTTTTACCCTTACCGTCCAAGTTCTATATGCTCTTTAACCATCTGGAAAAACAATGCAAATATATTTTATCATTAGCAAAAACCCGTCTTTGAAAATAGCTTTGTATCTTATCTGATGTACTCAATAGGACCACCAAGACCAGAAAAAAAGTAATAAGAGAATCCACGATATATATATACTATATATATATATATATATACATATATACATTAAATAAAAATCACGTCCACGTAACGGAAACACAGAAACCAGATATGCATGGTTTGCTGTTTGTACTGTAATGTCAGTTCAAACGGGGAATTGGGAGCACATTACCTTTCTTTTTCTTGGAGACGTTCAGATATTTAACACGTGCTTCGCAGAAAATTTCATGTCGCATTTCAAATTTCAATCTTTCAGCATCCTGTATAAATTTAAATCATGTTAAAGGTTCGGAAAAAAATTAGCGTATTCTAACTCAAATCTGCTTATTTCCTGTTTTGCTTCAATAACTTATTTATTTTCTAAGCAATCTAAGAATTAGTTTTCAACTCTTATTAGCAATTTTAAAAAACGGCGATTAACAGAACTGAGTCTACCACTCACTGGCGATTAACCAAATTTCCCAGTTTTCACCCTCCTCCCCTTTCCCTTGAAAGTGATGTATGCCAAAAGTTGTTTTTAAGTTGAGCGTGATCATCGCCTTCGTGTCTTCTTTGCCTGGGAATATTCGATGTTTTTAATATGTGGAGACCCAGAAATCAATGTTGCGGATCCTTTTTCTTTCAGAGTCTGATGGTGTGATGCTCACATTTCCCCGGTGTCTTTAGAGTTCACGGTAGCAGCCATTTATTGAATGCGTTCCAAATTTCGTCCCCGGAACGAAGTTAGGAGTTGCAAGTGACGAAATTGGAACAACGCTACTTCCCAACATTGCGGAGCTTGAGTTCTCGTAAGGAACTCACTGTATGTTACTACTGAACGTCCGAAGACAAACTGTATGTTACTACTGATATCTTACCAACAAAGAATACATGGAACAAATAAAAACAAATGACAAAGTACAATAAATAACGTTCAGCAAAACACATAGTACGGATTCAGCTTTTCTGAAAACTGAAAAAGACAACTTGCATAACAGATTTACTAGTATGTGATTTAGCGAACGAAACTTTCTCTAAAGACACTTTATAGCTCCCGTTTCTTGTGTCTTGCGTGGAAGGTGGTTCTAACTTTGGTGGTGCCACCCAAGGGTCAGCAGAGAAGTTAAAGGGGACGATATTTGATGAGGGGACGAAAATAGGACATTGAGTCTTACAACTTTCTTCTTCTTCAAATTTCACTTTGCTATCTAGCCCTAAAAACTTTCGCACAGAAGTTCTTGTAGTTGTGCTTAAAATAAGGTTTTTTCTAAATATTTATCTTCAATAGAATTTTACAAGATAGTCGATCAGACAATCAAGAGAAAATAAATGTGACACACACAGTATATGTAGTGTAAACAAAGATTACAGACATAAAAATTAATTTCACAATCGAAAGTGCACTTTAATTCCACCGAAACAAAATCGGTAAACAATAACAATGCCATGTAGCTGTCATTATACGTTGAATAGAAGAGCACACTTCAGCACAAGTGCAATGCTGTGAAAACTTATTTGATGGAGAAACCAATTAAACCTCCTTGTAATTAATACGGGGACATGTTAGTTTGCGAAACTCATTACATTCGGGAATTTTCATCAAGATAGTCTCTAGCAGTGGTTGCTCGAAAATAATTTATTTCTGTCACTGATGAAACCTGCATTGATTCATTTCTCTCCAGCGTTTGTCAAGTAATTCTAATTTAACAAAGCCACAATAATAACGATCAATTATGCCATAGACGAATACATTATGAATTTTATAGAAACGTCGGTCGTATTTATATTTTTGCTTTTACTAGTTTGTATTTAACTCGGTTAGAATTGCCGCGTTTTTCTGTTTCCGTGTATGTGTAAGATGATTGGTTATACTTGTAAATTTTAGAAGGTAGATGATAAAAATGAGCTATGAATTCATTTTTTGTGTGTGTGTTCTACTACTGCTAAATAGTTCTATAGAGAGAAAACCGCATGGTGCTGTTACACGAGTTTGTCTTAATGCAAAAAAAGAAAAAAAGGACGGAAGGAAAAAAGAAAGCAAACAAGAGTAAAAATATTTTTCTTTGCTGTATTATTTTCTGAAGTACTGCACAGCTGAGTTGTACACTTGGCATGTCGTGAATGAATACCCCCCCCCCCCAAAAAAAAAAAAAAAAAGTTGAAAGAAATTCAATTAATATTTAAAAACCACAGCATTTCCATAAAAACCGAGTTCTTCTTAAAAACTTAGTCATATGGACTTGCAGGTTTACCAAATAGTCAATCACTTCCAGCGGTTTTTCTCACTTGAGTAATGTATTTTTTTCAGCACATATTATCAGATTTTCTAGATAAAGAGAAGCTAATCAAGATGCTTTAATTTTTGCAGAAAATTTTATCCGTCACGCAATATTCTGTATACATTATGTGTGCATAACCACCCTTCGTTATCTTTTATACATTGTTGAACATAGTAGCTGGGCTCAAACTGCATAATGCTGTAGCACAAACAAAACCACCCCAGTGAGTCATGGGAACCTCAACCCTTCAAAAGATAATCCTCTATAATAGGGGTATCAAGGAAGGCCGGGTTCACTCAGCTAGAGTTAGTAGGCTGGGCTGGCGCCCATCAAACCTATCTCGGAGCGGTAATGAGCGTTCGGTCGTACTTCACTTCCCCGTGCCTGGGGGAGGGCAACCCTAAGTCCACGCGTTAACAGGGGAGGGGAATGGAGTAGAAAAAACCCCTAAGAGTCATCATACAACAACTCATTAATTCATACAACAGTTCAATTTCAACACTTTACTACAGTTGATAAACATTAAATACCATATAATATACTACAATAAATGAAATATGTAAATATGATTATTATATATCTTATTTTACTTTTATTATGTTCATTTCATAGTTTTTTTCCAAAGCAATGCAATAATAGTATTAAATCATATTACGGAACATAATCATTTCAACATCAAAAGTAAAAATAAATATAGTCTTACTTCAATGTTTCACTTAAATTCGGTTCAATCCCAACAGCTATAAAGTGCCTTTGAAAGTGTACCTTGGAATGCATTAAAACAATTTTCAGTTTGAAAGATACTTCAAATATTGTATAAAATTTGTCTTTAAGAGATACAATTATCTATGGAGAAGCACCAGGACACCAGAAACTTTTGTCCCTAATAAATGTTTAGTCTGTTTAAGTGTTAAAAAATATGGGAAAAAATAAATGAAAGTAAACAGACGAAAAGCAAAATGGTTTCAGAGTAAAATCTAATTCGAAGAAACATGCAACGTATACGGAATAATGTAACAAAAGAGGACAGGAAAGCAGAAAATAGAAACTATTTTAGCGCCTTTTGTCCCCGAATGGAAGTGCATTTCCGGAAAAGAACTTTCGTTTAGTTTTTCACAAGACGCCTCAATGATGCCCTAAGGGTCGAAAGAGAAAACTACTTTTAGTAGATGAACGTTTTCATAAAATAATAAAATACCTTTTGAATTGACGTAAAGGGGAAATCTTAACGTCGTGTTTTGGTACGAAGTGTGTTTCATTATGTTTTAAATTAAAATTTTGAAAGCTCTTTTGGGGTTAAAACTTATTTGAAGACGGTAATTAGATTTCTTTAAAAAGATTAAAGAAGCAAGAAGAAAGGTAAAAAGCATCTGTAACTTTTAATGTATACATTTAATCTTGTATGTTTCGATTATGTACTTACGTCTTAAATATTCCTTCAATTGGTGTTGAGATGCAATTCGAAAAGCAACGAAGCGTTCCTTTGAAAAATAAATCAATACATCTTATAGCTTTGAAAGAATATTAAAAAGCGTCTTCCATAGAAAAAGTATTTTGTTTCATTAAACGTGAAAAGGTGCCATTAGAGAAACTATTTAGTTCGTCAAAGGACTAATGTTCGTATATAAAACAAAGAAAACAGTTTTTTTACGAACAATTCAAATGGAGGAAACAGTGCGAAAAAATAAACACGTTTTGTGTAATTACTTCAAAAGATGTATGCGTACCATAAAAAAAATATTTTCTGGAGACAAAAACAAATAGTTTATTGTCATGTGAGAGAAAAAAAGTACTTTAAAGAAATATATATATTAATTAAAAAAAACTGTTTTTTTTTAACATTTCAAACGAGCTAACAGATGTAATAAATCAGGAAGCAGATAATACACACTAGATTCAAAGTACAGTATCTGCAGGTAAAATAATTTCGAACCAAGTTCATGTGCGCCAGCGGAAGAACTCAAAAATTAAAGTGTATTGTAAAGAAGTACGTTGTAAACAAGTACCTTTACACGAAAAGTGAAAAATGTCCATTTAAGCATGTGATTTAGAGAATTATAACATTTTATATAGATGAAAATAGCGTAAAAGTTAAGCGTAAATCTATGAACGTTGGTAAATGGTCTCATCCACTCTCACTTTTTGATATAATGCATCCACCTATTCATAATGTAGATTTCTTATACCTTTATTTTAACAATTTTCTTTGATGAACCATTAATTTGCATTGTCAAGTCTCCCAGAGCAAGGCTGAACTTGATCCAGTTAGTTAACCGTTACGGATCAGGCTGTTTCATTTCTGGAAACATCAAAAGAACCGACGTCGCACTTTTTCCGCCGCTAGTGGCGCTAGTGCCGGGGCAAAGAAAAGTTTGTTCACATCATTTTAAAGCCTCTTTATTTTGCTAATACTATGTAATTTCCTGGTTTCCGGAAACGTTCAGATAAATATTTTTAGTGGAAAGTCGTCCTATCTCTGTTTTGAATGTAATTTTTAAAGATTTTTGTAGGTCAATTAATTTTTTCTAATGAAAATGAGGTACTTTTCCGTTTTGGGGATGCTGGCTATGGTTATTTTTCTTGTTTTTCGCCAGATCAAACAACTTTACCATTTTGGGTTGCGGTTGGCGATGTCTAAATATTTTTCCAAAAAACAAACCCCGGACATAAAACAAATTTATTTAGCAACCCCCCCCCCCAAAAAAAAAAACGGAAAAGTACCGAAGTTATTCTTGTTTCAGTAGTAATTACATTCTTAACTCTGAAATAAATTAAATTTAATGATTTTCGACTTTTGATTTATAGTCAATATGTGTGTGATTTTTAATGCATTTTATTATTTCTTTTGTGCAGAAATAAATGCTTAGAATAAAAAAAGTTCTGCCTTATTGACCTTTTCCAGCCATATTTTTTTCATTAAAAAAAAGCAAATTACTCAGTCAACTCTTAACTTAAGATTGATTAAATGTAACTGAATGTTTCAAAAGATATATGTATTGCAAATTTTGCCTGAGGCAGCAAAAGTTATGATAATGCTATTTATTCTATATTACAAATAGATTAAATTTGCATATAACATTTACTAAGCATATTTTATATGTTTAATGAACTATATATATTTACAGTGAATTTGTGTACTTATCTTGAATTGGTTTAAAATTAATAATTGACAACATTAGAATTTCTTGAATTTTTAACTGAACCTTTTTAGTCATAATTACTACTGAAACAAGCGCTGGCAGGGGATGGTTAATTTTTTTTTTTTTGTCAAATCAATTACTTCAAATCAATAATCTGATTCTGATCTGTTAGAAAGAAGCCTCAAAGTTGAATAGATGGCGCTGAGTGCAGACCCCTATTTTTGTGCCATCATTTATGGCGAAATCAGACAGTCTGATCCGTAACAGTTAACTAACTGGATGAAGTTCAGCATTGCCCAGAGTCAAATTATTAGACTTAACTACTATGTCTTTTCAAATGCAACTTATTTACGCGTGAAAAATCTTAACATTTTTAAACCATACATGGCATTTTGGTCCTCGAAAATGTAAATATTTAATACAATGCTGGTGAAACTGCTGTCACACATTACGTAAAGATTTTAAGCAAGAGCTTTATCTTTCAAACAAGCTAGTATCGTTCTTTAATCTATTTAGACCATACGTTAAATAGGTTTGTGATGTCATTCATTATAAGTAATCTCATTTCGGTGACCAAATGAGTCTACATTCATGGTGTAATTTAGCAATTACATGGCGCGCTGCTCTAAATTAGGAACTTATCTAACTCTGATTATGTGCACATAGCGCAATCCTGCGCTTGACATAAGTTTTAAGCATGTCACTCTACCCCAACTGCTCACACATGGAATTATAAACATTCCGTTCTCTTTCAATAGATGTCTTTAAAATTAGATCTCTAACATTTCCCTTCGAGGGAAAATTATTAAACTGTGCTCAAAACAATCACATTTACTGATTATTAGGTAGAGAGGACACAAGTTAATCTTTAAAAACAACGCATTCAGTCGCTTTAAAGCTTTTGAGATGATTAACGCATAAAAATCAACCGAAGAAACACATTCTTTTTTTTTTTTGAAAAAAAAAAAAGCAATAAGTAGAAAAGTGACTCCTAATGAGATTTGCTGTATATACTAGTTCTGAGTGTGATATATCAATAAATCCTCCTCCTAGTTTACCCATTCAATGAATTGTAGGTTTAAGAAATCAGCCACAAATTACACTAATAAAAAAAAATGATGAAGCTAACATAATTAAAGCGCACGAAATGCAAATTTTTGCAGACACGTGTTTCGAATTTAAAAGAAAACACCATTTTTCAATGCAGGAAATGTACTTGAGCTACAATCAAACAATGCTAATCAAACATGTAGTTTAAAACGTAAAGTTATTACTAACTAATTTACTATTTTAAATTAATTAATTTTAATTTAAGTATTTGCGGCTGCGTAGAGTTACATTTTAATGGACGAAATGTGTCGTCATTTGACGTTAACTTACCCAACTTAAGTCTACACACTCTCAGAAACGCATGCGCAAATCTCACGAAACTTTCGTCGTATTTGACGAAATGGCTTCGTGAAAAATGCTCCGAGTGAACCTTTCGTTAAATTGGCAAACTTTGTGTGGTAACTTTTTTAAGTCACGTGATTTCGCGAGGAAATAATCGTTACAAATGACGAAATTTTCTTGCCGATTGAAGAATCGTCGAAAATGAGGATTCCATTTTTGAGAGTGCACAACCCACTAATGTGGTTAAAGTATTTAAATTGCGGTATTAATTTTTAAACTCAAAAATTACTTGTACATATTTATTAGAAAATTACGTGGCTTAATAAAGACATGTAATGCGTGATTTCGTCAATGAACAATTTCGTGATGACCCATCATCAGATTTTTATATATACAGATTTTACACACACAAAACTGCTGGTTTTAGTTTAATGCAATGACTTAATGCGTGTTTGAGCTAGAGAATTCTGTTGATAATAGTAAGTTCCTGCTCAAAAAACAACAACGATAATCAACTATCAAATTTATTTTTAAATTTACTTTATTTATCTAATAATGCATAAGGCTTTGTGTGTTGCATCTTCGCGTAACTATTATAATTCACACGTGATGTGATTTTCCTAAATGCTCTAGCATGAATTTCCGTAATTGAATTACTAATATTATGGCGATCGAGGAGGCAACACAGCATTCGCTTGGTAGGATTTTATAAGTAATACGATTCTGAAATCCGGGCCCTAAACATACCTGCATTGCATCCCAGAGCTTCCATGGCCTGTCTGTTTATGTATAACTTAAGCACAATTTCAGGTAATTGGTGCCGTTTCCTATGTTTGACATTGCATTGGATTAAGTGTATATTTTAGCGATGGTACCTCACTAATAGGAGATGAGTAACGTTGATGTTTGGTGTGTATGGTGGTAACTAATTATTCTTAGGTTGAGAAAGTACATTAAATTCTAAATTCAAGATTTTACGTACCATATAACTAATAAATAGATCTTTTTCCTTTTAATTATTTTTCAGTGTAGTATAATTTAAATGCCGAAACATGAGTTCCTTATTGCTACTAATACATAATAAGCAAGTAGAAAGTAATGAAATCTCATCTTCTTTTGTCATTATAGTAGGATACTTTTTTACGGGCTTTTCAATGGTATCAAATTCGAAAGGATTTTAAGACAATTAAAACTTCAGATATCGATGTGCAACAAGTATTGAACTTTTTTTTTTGTCCTTTAGATGAAACTATGTGATTATATATAAACAAAACGTGCTTGATTCAAATATCCAAACCAAAATGGTCCATCACGCACCGTTTTGGCTGGAGACCCTCTTCTCATATTTATACAATTTGGTTATAGAAAAAAGTAACTGAGGTTTACTTATTGAAAACATAAACACTAAAATAAATTTTTTGGCCGTTTTATCTTGTGGGCATCTGCTGTTGTGCCCTGATATCAGATTAGCAATATTCAATTCGTATACTTCCATTCTATCGACCGCTGAAAAGCTTTTCAAACACAGAGATGGCCTGATGAAACCTTTCCCCATGCTCATCATTAATTGTGCCAGTTTTTTGAGAAAAGAAGCCCATATGAGAGTCCAAAATTTGTGGTTTTAATGAAATATAGCAACCTAATAATACAAAAGCATTTTATCATGTCACCAACAAGATTTTCGCAGTTTTCTGCTTTCTCATTTCCAAGGAAACGTGAGCACACTGATTTAAATGCCAGTCAGGCGGATTTTTCGGCTTCTGACTGTTTGTTTTCATACTCTTCATCATGAAAGGGCTTCCTTAGGTTGTGGGCCAATAAAAATCCTTTCTTTTACTTCTGCATCACTTAAATTTTTGAATTTGTTAACGAGATTCAAGAAATCCACTCCTTCTCTGTCCAGAGCTTTTACAAATATTTCGATAAACCCAGTTTAATGTGCAACTGTGGAAAAAAGGCACGTTGTAGATTTAGAGGTGGCTCATTTGATATGTTTTTGCTACTCATAAGTTTGAAATTTCTTTTGTGTTTACAGAATATGTTACAGGAATGAATAGGAACAAAATACTTAGATGGAGGAGCACTGATAAACAGGCGCTACTCTGCTGAGTTGTGCTCATGTCCTAATGCTTGAAAGAGTACATTCATATCACAGCAGCACACCATTTTTTCTCTTTTCGCAAAATAGTCTACAAAATGCATTTGTCGTCTTGTAAAAGACTCGAAACTTCAAGAAGTAGATGTAGCTTTTGTTCCCAAAAATGTCGCTAAAGTAACCCAAGTTCATTAACAAGGTCTCTAGAATGGCAACGATCTCACTTTCAATGAGAAAGATGTAATTTATAATAAATTAAATCGATAAATTACGAAAATATGCACATTTATCCATAAAGTATGTAAAAAGCTAAAATGTGGAATTTTGGGAAAATGGTACGTGATAGGTAAAAAATAATTGCAGATTCGTAATTCTGACATTTTCATAATAATTTTTTCTGACATAAACAGACATTTTCATCCAAAGGACATTTTTCGTGTTGCACAGTGTAATCAATACTTGCCTAAATTGTCTTTAAAATTACTGTAAAAGCACGTCAGTTAGCGAATGGTTTGAATGCGTTCATTGTAAAAAGTGGATGCATGAACGTTTTGCTGTCTATGGGTGAAATACGTAATATTTGTGGAAGAAAGTGTAAAAATTAAAAGCTTAAAGATGCAATTTTATTTTAATGTTATGTCTTCAAAGTTTAAAATTAGACTATAACTTAACTTTTTGTGTTACTTTCAAATTTTAAAGATTTAACTTTATGTTTAGTGCTATTTTTCAAGCTTCCTTTTCTAATGAAATGCACCTTCCTTTTAGATGTTTTCTTCAAAGTTTAAAGGAGGTAAATATATTATTTATAGTCTTTTATAGTAATAAACATGCAACTTTTGTGTTACTATAATTGACGTTTTTTGCGGAGCATCTCTCCCTCTTCACTGAGGCAACTCACCTCACGTGTAGGGAGAGATGGCCAAATTCTATCCTGTGAAGTTTCTCCTGCTACGAAAAAGCAAACATTCAACTATCAAATTGCGCTACACTTATTTAAACAATGTAAGATAACACTCTTCACTGCCAGAATTTCCACTGATAATATTGATTACTCAACATTTGGCAGCCACTTCTTTTATGGTGGGGCTCTTTTCGAATTATCCGAAAACGTAAAATAATAAAAATGTCTTTGGCATGAATTAAAATAGCACTTTGTAATGTGCGCCGTGTATTGATCACAATTTTCCTGCTGGTTACCATTGTGACCATAGGTAATAAAATTCAATGCGATAAATGTATTACATTTCGCCAGTAATTTACTCGCTCGTCGGCCATTCGAACTTTAGAAATTATTGAAAGCATGCAATGCGCTACATGTATACTACAGAACGTAAGAAAGAAGATTTGATTTATATGCTACTATACATTAGTATTTCTTTTAACCGCTTCAGACCCCAGAACGAAGCACAAACAATTTTGAAGCAATTTTTTGGTTCTCTGATTTAAAAAATAACTACAAAACAAAATAACTAAAAAAATGTTTTTTTTTTTTTTTTAATATTTTAATTAATAATTAGTGCCCAATTTCCATGTTTTCCATGTTTAAAACGAAGTAAACTATCTGTTGATTCATTTCAAAAACAATTGGGTGTTTTAGCTTTCAAATGGCACAAACAGTAGTTAATAAACAGTATTTTAAAATGTACCCAATTGGGAACACTTGGAATGAAGAGGTTAAACCAACACGTCAACCAACAAAAATATCTGCAACCGATGCAACAGAATTTGGCGTTGTTCCTAAATTTTAGAAATTATGCCGTCATTGGGCGTATTGCCGAAAAGTACTGTTCTCCATCAGACCCCTCCCTACCTGTTAGCCGAGGACTTAGGTTTGCTTGCACATGGGACGAGGTTGTGGGATCACGGATTTTACATGCCCGCATCCCCAAGTGTACATGGTGGGTCTTCAGCAGGTATCGAACACGCGAGCTTCCAGGTGGAAGTCTGACGTAATGACCACTTGGTTACCACAGCCTCCGATAAGTACTGGAATCAGTGCTTGCACGACAATATGATTAGTAACACGGTGGTACTTTAAAACTCAGTAATAAAATTAGTAATATTATTTATTAGTTATGCAAAAAAATTAGCAATATTATTAGTAACATGGTGGTACTTTAAAACTCACTAATAAAATTAGTAATAAAATTAGCAATATTATTAGCGCACATTGTGGGTCTTCAGTGGGTATCGAACACGCGACCTTCCAAGTGGAAGTCCGACGTCCTAGCCCCTAGGTTACCACAGTATCCGATAAGTACTGAAATTAGTGCTGCACGACAATATTATTAGTAACATGGTGGTACTTTAAAACTCACTAATAAAATTAGCAATATTATTAGTGCACACTGTGGGTCTTCGGCGAGTATCGAACACGTGGCATTCCAGGTGGAAGTCTGACGTCCTGACCACTAGGTTACCACTGCCTCCGATAAGTGCAGAAATCAGTGCTGCACAATATTATTAGTCACTGCCTGAAAAAGATCGTTTGATAGATGAACTGAGTGACGTAACCATGGAACAATTTGCTTACGCACATTACTTAGTATTAGTTTTAAGTATTTTACCGTCGTTTATAGTTGTGGTTAGAAAAAACGACGGGAGGGCGCACATCTGGTTTAGATATTTTTCTTTATTATTTATTCCTCTTTCAAGTTACATGTTGTCTTTTAAACCCGGGCAACATCAAGCACATTATCTGGTATATTAGTTAATCTAAGAAATACCAAACAATAATTAATTCATAACTTTTAAAAGGAATCGTACATTGTATTTTTCAATAAAAGACGCAAAATCCAGGTCATTCTGAGCAGTTATCATTAAAAATAATTTTAATCAGTGGTTAAAATTTATAATATGGGAAATTAATAGGAATTAATGGTTGTGGTATGGAAACTCGATTAACTCATCTTACGCTCCCTTTATCCTGTCTGAAAGCGCGAAGGAATAAGTAAAATATTACCTGTGTTAAGGGAAACACGTAGGGACAAAATAGCTTCACGTGCGAGATCAAATGCGTGAACGAGAAAAAAGCATATGATACGAACTAGGGGTGAGGGGCTTGCTAAGGTAATAAATATACGGAAATATTACATAAAGTTTGAACAATAAAACACTATAATTGGAAATAAAACTTTGAACTCATAACTCAAAAGATGCATTTCTCAAAAGCTTTTTGAAAATATAGATTAGTTAGTTTCTCACTTTTGTTTTTGAATGATTTATAGCATTTATTTTTGTTCGTATCTGCAGCTTATACTATTACCTGTAAGTTTTTGTAGACTAACCCCCCTCCCCCCATGGATAAAAGCTAGATTTTAAATTATTTATTGACTTTTTATTTATTGAGGAACTATCACAGAATTGTTATTTTTTTAATGCGTTTTTCTCTTATTTGGACATGATTTAATACACAATGATCTCCCTTTCCAGAAAAAATTCAATCGCTCTTGCATTTAGGGGACCGTCAACAATTGAAAAAGTGAAAACATGTTCTGGATGATCCTGCATCGTAAAAAGCTGGACATAAGATATAAACTTCAGAAAATAGTTTAATTGCCATGTACAATTATTATTTGCATTTTCGTCAAAATTGTACTTATACTCACAAATATATAGGCATTTATCCAATTTTCTTTACACGTTTTATAACCGCCAAAGTTTTTCCAAAACGTGTCCACTATTTCAGAAAACTTGACAGCATACAAGTAAAGCATTATACTGAAATTCAAAATACATATTTTTAAAATTTCATAAATTATGTACACTGCGCATGGGCGAAGGGTAGCATTTTTTAACTGTCATCTTTTCAAACCCAAGTGTATAGGAAACTCATAGAAAAATTCAGTTGAATATGTTTAAAATTCAGAAATATATCGGCAATTTATTGAGGTGTATTTCAATTTTTTTGGGGAAAGAGCTATTCTTTAACGGGATGTTTACAAATCAGTCGAAAGTGTTTGCATTTATGCTGTGTGCATTGAGTGCATTTATGCTGTGATTTGTGATAAAAATTAAGCATTTGTGAAGAAATCCTTACCATCCTTACCAAGAACATGGATGGAATGGGTTTGTTGCACGTCTATGAATTTGGCTAGGGACTGTATTACTCAATCATCCTGACAATCTGATTTACAGCAGGACCATAGTTTCCAAACTAGAAGAAAACTTGTTAGCTTTAGTAGTGTCAAATAAAACGAAAAAAAATCAAGGTGTAAGACGACATATGAAAATTTATATTTTTTGTCCAAATCCTTTACAGGAATAAAGTTTAAATCAGTAACTATATTCTATATTTACATAAAATATTAAACTATTAAAAATTATAATATAAATACGTCTGAATAAATAAATATGTTTCGCCCTTTCTGTTTATACCAACTAAAACTCATATATTTCACAAGCCCTTTTTAGCCTACTTTCCCGTATAAGTAAAAAAAAATAATAATAATAAAGCATGAAAGAAGGCTTAATGTATCGTAAAAATATCATTAAAAATAAAGAACAGTCAAAAAAAAAAGTGAAGTAATTAAATAAATATTGAAAAATAAAAAATTTGAAAGTTATTTCTTGAGATCGGGAAAATGTGTGTCTGTTGGTCTGTCTGTCGGTCTGCCCCCCCCCCCCCCAATAACTTTTGAACGAATAGTCCGATTCGAAAAATTCTTTTCGCATTCGAAAGATCTCGGTGAGGACATCTCAATTCCATATTTTACTCCATATTTCCATATTTGAATAATTTTTCGTTCAATTTTGAACAGTTCAAAAAAAATTAACATTAGCTCCTACGGGCGAAAATGAAGCAAATTATGTAAACTCTTAGTACAAGATCCATGTTCCAATGAACAAGCTTACTGGAAGAAGCTCTTGGCGTGAAATATCAATTTGAACAGTTTTTGTTCATTTTTGAACAGTTCAAAAAATTAACATAGCGCTTACGGGGAAATTTCAATCGTATATAAATCCTGATCTAAGAGACCGATTTGCTTGGAACAAACTTTACCGGAAAGCTCTTATAACGTAGAACATGAACAACTAGAAAGTTCATCCAGAACAAACGAGCCAATTTTCTATGAAATGTTTTTATCGTGATTTTTAAGGATATTTCTCAATGAATAAATGAAGGAGTGAAAGAATGAATAAATGACAGAGTGAAAGAATGATTCAATGAATAAATGAATGAGGAAAAGAATTAATAAATGAGGGAATAAATACATGAATGAGTAAACGAATGAATGAATAAATGAATGGCTGAATAAAGGAAAGAATGAATGAGTGAATGAATATGTATTATCCGTTGAAAAAGGTACATTTAAAAAAATTAAGAACTAAAGCTAAAGGAGAAAGAGAGAGAAAGAGATAGCTAGATTATAAATTTGAATTTGGTTTATACGGGAAAGTAGGCTTGTATAGTTCTAGACGGAACTTCTTGTTTAACCATATTTCTTTCTAATAGTGTTGTATATCTCTAATATCCATCCCGTTTTAGGACTTTCATAATTATAATACTAACACGAACATTTTATTTATGTCATTTGTTTCCCTATTTTATGAAAAAAGATAAATATATATAGCTCTCAAACTCAATATGTTTTCTTTTTCTTTAATTTATTTTTAAAAATATATTTCAGAAAATGTTACACTTTTTCTAAACAATTAAAAGCAGCTGTTTTTTACACTAATTTAGTTGTAAAAACTGTATAATGATAAGAAAAAACTGGAAAAGGTTTTAAGAATAAAAATGCCTTCGTTAAAAGAAAAGCTAAACTAGACTAAAAAAATGCAAAAAAAATAAATATTCAAACGTTTTTGTTTTAGAATTTCTTTTGTAAAAAGATAATTCCTCACATTACAACCGAGATATTTTTTATACTAAAATTTTCTCTTAAAGCATTTGAATAAATGTTTTTTTTAGGAGAAAAAGAATCGATGTTTTAAATGATATATTTAACAAGTATTACATTCCCCCCCCCCTCCTTTTTTGCATTATCATCAATCACTAATCAGTTTCATTACGTGAGAAAATAAAGTCTAATACTCTATTTTTTAAATTAACATTTTTGTGCAAGTTAAGTGTATTGGTGTAATTAGGTAACATTAAATTGTCATTTAAATGGTAATGCAATTGCTAAAATTAAATGGTAATGCGTGGTACTAAACTTACTTTATTTTTTTCACCGTCATAATAAAGAAAAATTACCGACTTAGAAAAAAAACTTGTATAAGAGTTAACGCTTCCCATATAATTATTGAAGGTGATATTCAATCAGCTCAAAAATTCGCAATAAAAAAATATGTATATCAAGTTTAAAAAATTATTATATTGATTTGTTGCATTGAATACCAGTTTGTTTTTACGATGCTAATAGTTTTTTTTTAATTACATAGGCACGTAAAAATAAACAGTCTTATTTCTTCTTCTACGGTTGAAGTAGAAAATAATTCTTATTTAAGTAGTCACATATTTCTTCAGCACACTCAAAGGAGTACAAACCTAATATACATTTCAAGTGTATCAATTTTTTATTTTTTATATTATTCAGACTAGCTCATAATAATATAAGCTCAAAACACTTTGAATAAAAAAGATAGTGATAATGTAAAAAAAAAAAAAATAGATATGTAATAACTATCAGCCAAAACCAATAAATATTTTAAATAGTAAAAAGAAAGCCCAATACTGCTTAAATACTGATATTTAAATCTTATTCTGCGTATAGTTAAACCACCAATAAAGGCAGAAAACGTCTACATAAATGATTAATTTACGTATACTCATTTATTTTTTTTTTTTTGCTATTTTATTAAATACGTAATATTTACAAAATACTTTGCAATTATCATAAGCTAAAGGAGGTTCCATTCTCTCTTTCACAACTGTTTGATATGAGTATAACACTAAAATTACTAAAAACATGCACAGTTTAAGGAATTTAAATACATGCAACATATAAGGTAAATGACCCGGTAGTGGACACTTTTCTCCACCAGACCCCTACCTGTTAGCCGAGGCCTTAGGATTGCTTACGCACGGGGAGAGGTAGTGGGGTCTACGGATTTTACATGCACATATCCCCAAGTGCTCTGGTAGTGGACACTTAGATCTTTGAGCTCCTAAAATAAGTGAATGTAACATTAAACTTGAATGAAATTACCAGAACCTATAGCGAACGATTCCTAGTGCTGGTTAATAGAACTAAAGTTGGCGTGGAGCATCTATGCAAGTACATGGATCATGATATTTAATAGCTGTCTCCACAACGGTCACAATTGCTGCTTTTTACTAAAGCCGATCAATAAGAAGGTTAGGGATTTGGGGAAAAATATATGGGAAAAAAGCGTGACATCATTTATGAATGATCCCTTAGTCATTTTTAAAATTATTTCCCCAAGTTAACAGCATAAAATAGATTTTAATTTCTGTTCACTACTAATGGGAATGCGTGTCTTATAAATGTACACTATAGATACAAATTAAGCGTTTAGTAAATTTGACGTAAAAATCCTAATTTGGCATTAAATGACATTTTATAGGTAATTAATTTTTAGAGAAATAGTTGGCGATTAAGCTAAATATGTAAATATTAATGTATGTCCTTTGAAAAAAAATTTCCACATAGAGGAGTACGAAAATTTTCTTAGCTGTGTCCACTACCGGGACATTTACCTTATTTTTATTCATTCTCACTATAAGAAATTAAAAAACAAAATTTAAAAAAAAATGCGCACAAAGCTGCCTAGGCATTGGAGGAATAACATTATGACTAAATAATGAGCACTTGAGCCACAGAAATATCTTTCAAATAAGAACAAATGTAGGAAAAGGAAATGGGAAAGTGGAAAACAGCAACTATCTTAACGCCTTTTGTTCCTGGAATCGAAGTACATTTCCGGAAGGAAATTTGTTCTTGGTTTCTGGAAAGACGTCTCAATAATGCCCTAAGGAGCCAGGGAGTAAATTATTTTCTACAAATAAAGTCTTGTATATAAAGTGGCAAAAAAAGTTTCTTAGTGAAAGTTTATTTGTGACGATATACGTTTCACAACTTTTCGCCACTAATGTACACTAACGTAGTTCTCCTTAAAAGTAGTACTTCTCCCTTTTTCAAGCTTCAGTTTGAATTAAGATAATGGTTTTTTTTCCAACTTGGGCTTTTTCAATTTAGTAATTTAAATCTACTGTTGCTTTAATTAAAATATGTTTGATAGCTTATGCGAAAAAAGGATTTTGTATACCACTATTTCGTTTTGAAAATTGCTGTTGAATTTAAATATAATTAACCTATTAAAAATTAATTTCTGCAGCAGTTTTCTGTTACACTATCAAAATGTATCTCTAAACAGGGCTTTACATTTTAAAAGGGGAAAAAAATATGCAATATGCCGTCTTACAAGCGATATGCTCGAAGTAATAGGTCCCTCCCCCCGCCCCCCAAATGTTATCTTGTGATGTTTATGAAGTCTTCATTCCTTAACATTAGATTTTATTAAATCACTTAGTACTTTTACTTTATATATATATATAAAGATTTCAATAAAATTTTTAAACAAAAGGGTTTTGGTTATAGAAAAACAATGCTTGATGGCACTACAAGTATGGGTTTCGATCCCCGGGCTGGGTAGAGTTTACTCAGCACTTCATCCCCCTATGCGGGCGACAAAGGGAGGACCAAATATACTTGGGAGCTAAACACTAGGGGTTTCACGTCAGGCTGTAACATCTTCGTCTGCACACAATAGCCCTTGTTCTCGGAAGCTAAGATGGGCACAGCAGGCCTATCCTTTACTTCAGTGCTTAACATGTAGCTTTGCATGCATTTTGTAAAACTGTAGTGAAAAATGTATACATAAATACTGCTGAAATCTGCTAGGATAGACACAAAAAGGGGAAAAATGGTAGATTGACCGTCTGACTGCTCATTTTTTTAGCGAATTCGTTTTGCTAGAAATGGGTCTACTTTGTGAAATTAAAGCCATCTCTGGAATAAAACCCTAATTAATGTTCAAACCTTGAGAAATTACATTACTGACGTTTTAACGATTAAACAGCGGAAAAATATTTTAAATACACTTAAAAAACTCATGCCCGGGGAAATCGCGGGATGAGCAATTTTCGCTACATTTTTATGTTACACGCGGAAATCGCAGAATAGTCAGTTAGAGGGTTTAAGCGTTATAAAAAGCAAGAAAAAACATACAAAAAATGGCATAAGTAAATCATATTTTTTTAAGGAAATAATGACAAACAATGGCAAGAATGGGGTTTTTCATACACTGCTGCTTTTATGTTGCAAACTTTATAACTCATATCTTTAGCAGTGTTTTTCCACAGCAAGTTTTCTATCTCACCCCAATAGTACCTATCGTTTTCGTAGCGCTTTCAGGCATGTGCTATTGATAAGCTCCACACCATTAAAATAAATGATTTATTTGCAGAAAATATCGGTAAATCATTGAACGAACGATACTTTTTGAGCTTTTTCTCTCAGAAAGAATTTTTAGGTGGCTATTTATTTATTTATTTTGAAAAGGGAGGAAAAATAAATATCATTGAACTTGAAATTAAACTACTTCAAAAAATCAATGCCAAAAGTTTGTTACGAAGTATTGCATTATTGATTTATTTTTTAGAGAGGTTCTAGAAATTGACCTGCAGGAAAAAAAAAACAGTTGGATGAAACATAAATATTTTTAAAACATAGCGGATATTTATTCCCTTACCGGACATAAGGATTTTTCCTTCAACGATTTAATTGAATATATATTGAATGACTTAACTATGTTTATGGTTTTAGCTTTTCTTATAATTATGCACAAACAGTTTTTAAAAAAATAAACAAATATTCACAAACTACAAGGCAAACCTATACAATGAAAAGAAAGTATGCTATTAACGTGAAATGAAAATGAAAACAAAGATGCAGTTTTCTGATTATTCTACGTAGTAATTACGAAGTTCCTAAATCATAACTCAACAGATAACGCTTTCCACTCTACAATCACATAACTGACCAAATTGGCCAGCTGATCGGACTGTCTTTCAGTCAATCGTTTTTTCTTTCAGCCATTGTGTTTCTCAAAATTTAGTTAAACAGAGGTAAAGGTTCAAATAGGTAATTTAATTTACTATGATGGTGATAAAGCAGCCGAATGCAGAGGTCCTTCCCCTATTTTTTTTTGACTACAAGATTCCTTATTATACCGACATCTGGTATCTACTTTCCGTACGGTGCAAGGATTAGTCTATATTTATTGTTACTCTATGGTTTCAATTCTCTCATTTCACTCATTACTTGGAAAAGCGAGTGGATGGGCTGGGTAGCGTGGCAGGGGTAAAGTGTTAGGCCTGAGTGGAGTGTACTTGATTTCACCTATTCAAGGGCATCATTCGTCACTTTAACCCTTTATAGGGCCATTTTTTGTAGCATACATATATGAAAATATTTTTCGGATTTTGGTTCGTTTCAAAGAAGAAATTCATGTAGGACATTAATTAAGATTAACATGATTTTTTGCTAATATTGATATATGTGGTGGTAAATATGCTTCCCAGCGTCTTTTGCAAGATTCTATCAATCAGGGTAATATAGCTTACTATAATCATCTATAATTTGATGGATTATGTGAGAAGCATACTTCCCACCGCCTTATAAATGGTTAAGTGGGTTAAAATGGTTCTAAATACCTTATGTTCAAGATGCAAGGGTTTAATCTCAGCCTAACACTTCACTTGTGTGCTTAAACCTAAAAATCAAAACATACATCAAAACAGAACCAGCTGCTTTGCATTTCAAACAAAGAATGCATACGTTTTTCAATGCATACACTTATTTTATCGTGTTATGTCGTTTTTCTACTCACATTTTCTTCTTCAATGTTTTCCCATGCTGTGCTGGCGTTATTCTACCCACAAAGCCTATTTTCTTCTTCAGTGTTTCCTCGAGAGATATTATAAAATAAGAACGTTTGTTGATAAGTGATGTTTAACTAATATGCTATAATCTCGAACTACTGTCCTATGCAGGGGTGTATTGAGGTGAAGTCAAATAGGATTTTCTTGTTAACTTCATTTTTGATTCTATTCATCCACTTAAGACCTTTGATATTTATGAAATGAATTGTTATTATGGATTTTCATGCATAAAGCGATTTTAAGCATGGTTTAACATTTCGTTTGGAAGAAGATACAAATTGCTTTAAGAATCAACAATTAAATAAAAGTCTATCATTAGCCAACCTTTTTGTAATTTTAGCCACATTAGCACATTTTTGACTCCATGTCTAGTACTGTTATTCAAAAACTGTCATCCTAGTCCAAACATGTTTTTTTTTTTTGAAGTTAATGCATGTTGAGCAATAGCGGGAATTTAGTTAATGACCTCCTTACGGCGACTCTCAGTTTTTCACAAGCATGAATTTCTTAAATTTCCCAATTTAAATATTCTGTTTACTCACCTCGTTGGTAGATGGCACACGTTGTTTTCGTTTTTATTCGTTAATTGTCTAGAAACTTTCCCTAGTTTGAGAATAATTACTTTTTTGTGTTTTTTAATCTTCTGTCGTTTTTGTGGGATTTATGTTCCTTACTTTTGAGTTTTTGGATCATTTCAATCTCTTTCTGTTTTCCTATTTTTCTTCTATTTTTGTTTAGGTTTCTTTATTTTTTTATTTTATTTTTTACCTTTTCGCATTCTTACTGTGTATCCAGTAGACTTCGCAGTTCGTTTGCAGTATATTTTTAGTATGTCTATTGAAAATCATAACAATGATCATTAAGGTTACATTCTTACAGCCTTTTTTCAAAAACTCTGAATGCAAAGTAACAAGGCAGAGCAGCTCCTTACCTCTCGTGTAGGTTATTGAATAACTGTAATTACATTTGACCGCCAAGAAGATATATGCCACTAATTTCCGAATACGAATTTTCCAATCTATTAATTAAATCTGAGAGCCGGAACATGAATTAATAAATAACGAGTCTTCCGTGACGATGAGTTCTCGTAATAGATTTAGAGATAACTAGAATTTGTCATGAGTGATAAATGTCTTTCTCATGGTTGTCACGCTAAATTATAATATTTATTCCGTAATTGGCATTGATTGGAAAGTTTTGCATCGTGGTTTCTAAGATAATTAACTGACTAAAATTGGAACTTACTGAAACGGATCATCACATAGGTTTGTATAATTTAATAATATCTAAAAAATCGAATCCCTATAAAAATGCATTTTTTTTAGGCTTAAATGTTTTACATGATACGGTTAGTTTGAAATTATTACAAATGAAGCGTCAAAAATAACATGGTGTTCAAATGAAAATCATTGAGCATAAAAAATAAATAAATAATAAATATATATATATATATATATAATATATATATATATATATATTTACACCAGGGTGCAACGTAGATCTACCTCCTCGTGGTGCACCTGGGCAACGTTTTAAACGGCAAAATGATCTACAATTCTGTCACGAGCAGATCAAGATGCGACTCCCTGACGGTCTTACAGTGGAATGCTGGGGACATGTCTCAGGCCAAGAGACAGGAAATCTCTCATACCTTAAAAACGTATAACGTTGATGTGTTTACAATCAAGGAGGCAAATCTAAACAATGAAGGCTCTAAATATTATCCTTTTAAAGGATACGTGGCTTATATCGTACCTAAATCAAGGCAAATTGCAAGCGGACTTTTGATTGGTGTTAGATCAAGCCTCACAGCGGATTTTCAAATCATTAAAGAGATGGGTGCCGGAATTGACAAAAGTGAGATAGCTCTCCTTGATGTCTGGAAGTCTGACAAACATTTTAAGATCTTTTCAATTTATTCGCCTCCTGGGAACAATCCAGACTTTTCCTTCCTTAGTGTGTCAAGAAGATCTATTTTCCTCGGCGATTTTAATGCACACTCCACCATCTGGGGATACAGTGATAGGAACCATGCCGGAGAGGCAGTTGAAGACCTTCTTAATTCGTCTTCCTTCAATCTAATTTACGACCGCAAAGATCCTAATACGTATCTGCACTATAATGGCAATGGCACCACACCAGACCTACTCTTGGTAACTGCTGACATTGGTCATAACTGCAGACGTAGAGTACTTGCTGATCCTGGTTCGGGTCACCGTCAGGTTCTGGCAATTTTTGATTTCCCAGTTATGCGAAATTGCAGACCACAGTCAAAGACCTCCTGGAATTTTAAAAAGGCAAACTGGGGCCTTTTTGGTTCTCTTTTGGACAAAGAACTCGAACCTAGAGACATTGATTTCAGTCAAAATATCGATTCTTTATATAAACTTATCCGTGATAAATTTACTTGTTGTGCTAGGAAAGCCATTCCAAGGGGCAAGGTAAAGAACTACAGATGTTTTTGGTCAGAAAATTTAAGAGACCTTAAAGAGAAACGCGACAGATTTAGAAGAAAGGCAGAGCGGACTGGTCGCCCCTCTGATGTTGAGAACTGGAGAAAGCAGGCTGCCCTTTTTAAGAAAACTATTTTTCAGGAGAAACGGGCCACTTTTAATGAATTTCTTTCTAACCATGATTTCCGTAAGGATGGCACAAAAGCTTACAAATTTGTCTCAAACATCAATAACAGGGATACAAATTTGGAGGGCTTAAAAAGACCCTTCCGGGTAGAAAATAAGATAATTACTTCAGACATTAAAGTTGCTAATATGTTTGTTCAGCATTTCTCTGGTTTTCAACAGAAAAATAGGTACGCTAGAAAATTTTCAAGAACTTTATCAAAAAATCTTAAATGCAAAATGAAAGAAGAGGGAGCTTCTTCCAGTGATTTAAACATGTTCAATGCCCCTTTGAATTTAAATGAGTTGCTGAGAGCATTGAAAAGCTTGAAACCACGTAAATCTACAGGTGAGGATGGTATCTTTGCAGAATTTCTTTTGCACATGGGCCCTCGTGCCTGCGAGACTACACTAAAGCTATTCAACTTAATCTGGTACTCGGGAAGTTTTCCTTCCCAATGGTGTAAATCTACTGTTATTCCAATTCACAAGAAAGATTCAGATCCAGGCCTTGTGAGCAGTTATAGACCTATTTCTTTGACCAGTATTCTCTGCAAAACCATGGAGAAAATCATCGTGGGAAGACTGGATTGGTTTTTGGAGACAGAGGGCATTCTGGAAGAGGAACAGGCTGGCTTTAGAAAGTTTAGGTCTACTGGACAGCATGTTTCATTACTTAGTCAAAATATAAAGCATGCATTGGACAAGAGGCAAATCCTTTCCGCTGTCTTTATTGACCTAAAATCTGCATATGACCTCGTTTGGAGAGAAAGCCTACTTGTAAAATTGTCAAACATCGGCATTCAATCCAGCATGCTTAAATGGTTTACTTGTTTCTTGAAAACTCGATTATGTAGAGTTCGGTACAACAATTGCTTTTCAAGATACACAGCACTTAAGACTGGTTTACCGCAAGGTGCAGTCACTAGTTGTATACTCTTTAATATATATATGAATGACTTGGTTACTGAACTGAAAAAGATAGAAGGCATTCGGTGTCTGCTTTACGCTGATGACCTTGTTATCTGGACTACTTCTCCTAAGAACAAAGCAATCGAGAATATAGGGAGTATTTTGGAAAGGGCTTTGTTGGTAATCGAGGAATGGACTGATTTCAATAATATGAAGGTCAATCTTGATAAGACATTCGTAGTATCCTTTTCTCTCACGCACCAACCTTTCCACCCAAAGATTTATTACAAGGGTCGTCAGATACTACCATCTGAAAATTTTAAATATTTGGGTGTGGTCTTTGACAGAAAACTTACATGGAAATCTCACGCAGAGACGCGCATTATACGACGCGCTCTAAAAAGACTAAATCTTTTAAAAATATTGGCTGGATCCAAATGGGGCTGCTCAAGAACTACGTTGAATTATACTTATAAAACGTATATATTACCCATTCTTGTCTACCGGTGTAATCCATTGATTACTGGATCAGAGCAAGTTCTTAACCTCTTTGAGACTTTTCAAAATCAGGCTTTACGTTTGATTACGGGGGCTGTGAAGACAACACCCATTGACTGTATGCTGCTCAGCACAGACAACAGACCTTTCAAGATGATCGTTCAGGAAAGAGCCATTTTCCTTTGGAAGAGAATACTCAGAACTCCTGGGTGTCTGTCCCTGTGGAGCCATACTCTCCCCGTTTTTGAGAGAAATTTGAAAACACAAAATGGATTCCTGCAGGGAGTTGCTGAAATGGTATTTAAATTAGACTTGACATTTCAAAGTCGAACAATTCCCTCCTCCCATTAACCCCATTGAGGTTAAGGGATTTTTTACCATCCTTGAGCTTATCAAGGACGTCTCAAAAGCAGATACCAGTGAAGAAGTTTTGAGAGCACTAGCCCTCGAAACAATAGATTCCTTTTACCCCGAGAAGGACTGGTTGAGAGTATATACTGACGGCTCCAGAGTGAGCGGTTGTATCAACGCCGGTACTGGCCTTTACTGTGAACTTTTTTGCCTTTACGCTCCCATCGGTATCTACGGATCGGCTTTTGATGGTGAGATCACGGCCATTCACCAGGCCCTGCTACAGCTACAGACACGGCTAGACTCTTTTTCAAAAGTTGTGTTGCTGACTGACTCAAGGGCAGCAATACAGGCAATCAATGCACCCAGTCACTATCGAAATTTAACTATCGATAATTGCCTAAATCTGCTCAACTGCCTTGCCAGTAAAAATAAAAGAGTAGTTCTTCAGTGGATTCCGGCCCACTGTGGAATCCAGGGAAACGAGGCGGCTGATTTCTTGGCAAAAAAAGGGGCCTCCCTTTTACAGACATCAAATCCCAGACTTCCTTTTAAAACTATTAAATGTCTAGTAAAGAACATCTTTAAGGACTCTTTCCTCGAGGAACTTAGACATCGTAATTCCAATAAACCGTGGCTAAACCAAATTCTAGATTCCCTCAATGGCCTAGAATGAAATCTGTTGCCATGTTTCGTCTTTTATCTGGCCATGACTGCCTAAACAAACATCTATATCGCATCAAGGTGGTCACTGAGCCTTTTTGCACCTTGTGTGACCTTCTCTAAGAGATGGACATGTCTCACCTGTTTCGTTGCCCCGCCCTTCCTCGGACATCAATCTGGGAGCGATACTGGACTGCTCGCTATCATTTATAGATTTATTGTTATCGTTTGATTTCCAATTGTCTTTTAATGTGCCATTTGAAATAATAAAAAAAAAATATATGTGCATCACTTATTTAAAAAAAATAAAACCTATGCATGTATCATCACACTAGACAGTCTATATATATTGGTGCAAACTGAAAGCACCGACATAACGTTTTATATTATAATATTGCAATGGAGCATAATAATCGTTTTCTATTTATATTTTTGTGTTTGAATGTCAATTAGGTGCATGTGGAAACTGCTTTTCTTGATTTCTTTAGTTGTTTATTATTTTTTATCTATTTATTTTATTTTTTAAGAAGCCACATTTACTATCTTTTGAAACAGAAATACTACATTTTAATAAATAAATATATATACATATATATTATTAATTCAGAAAAGAATCTAACATGGCTCTAAATACTTTATATTCCCCAGAGAAGAATTTAAATTTCAGCCTAACATTTCTCTTCTGTTTGCTTAAACTTAAAACCTCCATCTGAAGCAGAGCTAGCTGCTTTGCATTTGAAACGAAAAATACCCAAGTTTTACAATACAAACAAACGTACATGTGTTGCGAGTACGTTTGATGCAATCTACATTTATTTACAACGGCTAAAATCCTGCTAATATAACACACACACACACACATATATATATATATATATATATATATATATATATGTATGAAATAGAGAATATATATATAAAAAATTAGTAGGTATGTGAAAAAACAACAATATAAAAGGCTGAACGTGGGAAATCACAAATATAAACATTCAAAAAGAAAAAGAGCCTGCCTCTTCATCAGTGGGAGGGAGCAGGAAGCATATATAACGAAATATTGTCATTGCAGGCTTCTGAGAAATCCCAGCATAGCATGTGAGAAAAAAAAAATTTAACAACAAAAAATATAAGACTGGGAGTTGCAAGTCGAGTGAATAATCAAAATAATTTGAATAATCAAAATAATTTATCCAGTTATAAAAAGAACAAAAAATTTTTTTATTATTAAAAGAAGTTTCGAGTTTACGTGATACTGACTGAGGCAAAATGTAAAAATAGAAAAAAACAGAAAAAAACAACATGCTATAGCCAAAATTTCCCCTCCCAGACCTGCAAAGCAATACGATTAAAATATAGCTTCTAAATCTACTCACCTCCCAAGGCAGGACCAGAAAAGAAATATATATATAATTATAAAGCACTTAAAAAGTTTTTTTGAAAAGTTTCATAAATGCATTTTTAGTCTTAAAAATATAACTTACTTTTTCAGGAAATAACAGTAAAGTTTTCCAATACTTTAATGAATCATTTCTTTATACTAGAAAAGTATTGGTTTTGAAATTCTGAAAAATGTTTTTATATACTGCTCCCTTAATGTACTTTAAAAGCAATCCTTTTCTAATACATCACTGGAAGCATAAAAAAATTATAGCTAGTATTAAAAAAAATGAAGAAATAAGGAAAGAACAAAAACGAGTTATTGATTCCTTTAACTTTAAAGTTCCTTCGAAAATATTTTATTACAAAAATATTAGATACAAAAAGGTATAGGCTCAAGATTTGAAATAATTCTTAAAGTATTTTATAACTGTGCGTCTAATTAGAATAATAGAACCAGCGCTTTACACGGGTATTCGTAAGTCTCAGGTTTAAATCTATTTGTTTCTACATATATTTCTGTAAGAAACAACATAATAAAGCTGCTGTGTTCAATGTTCATGTTTATATTCATCGAAGTATAACGTTTTATAGGGATGTTTGTAACGTTAATGAAACTATCAGTATGAATCAACTGACATAATTAATACGTATGTTTTTTTGAAAATACTGAGACTAGCAATCATTAGCAAATAAAATAATAAGAATATCAATAGTAAAAATAAGAAATCAGTTTAATATTTTTCAATATACATAAATAATTATAATTTGAATAATGATAATTTTCATAATAATGTCGATTTTAAATTTACATACTTTTTTTATATATATATTTTTTTATATTGTTATTCCCATTTGATTTCTTTTTTGCAGATAATTGTATATAGTGCCTACAGAAGTTGATAAATAAGTATCTAAATAATTTATTTGCAGAAAAATATAAGAACATTGTATTCCCGACATTATTATGAAACAAAAAAAAATGTTCGTAATAAAAATTTACGAACTCTAACATCATCATTAAAGCTAATATTATATGAAATAAAATAAAAATAAATTTAAAAAATAGAAATAATTATATAAAACAAAATTAAATAATAAAATGAATAAAATAAAAATACAAAAAGTGTAAAATAATTACATCATAAATAAATTAATACAAATTCTAAATTAAAAATATAATTACAAATTAATTAGATTATATAATTACATAATTAAACAAGTCAATACAATAAAGCACCTAGCCATTAAATTTGTTCAGGAGCATCCTTACAAAATCAGAACTTGCATGAAAAGTGCGATTAAGAAAGTTTCCTACTTATCTAAATGGAAAAATTCCCAAGGTAATGCATGAGAGATATAATTATACTGACGCAATCAAGTAGTGCGATGGAGAGATTGTTGATGCTGCGATATTAGCATTTCTTCGTTACGAATATTTCGTGGAATAGTATAATGAAAGGTATTCTCAAGAGAAATTGTGAGAAGCATAATTTACTAAAATAATTAGTTTGCCCCAAACCCTTAACGTAGCCTTCCTTTCAATTAAAATATTCCAACATTGGTAGACTTGAATAATTATAATTTAAATAGAAGTATGCTATATAGTTGCATTTTAAAAATAACTTTATTTCCAAAGAATTTGAGGTTTTGATAGAGAAAATGTTGAAATTGTCTACGCATAATGAAAACTTGATATTAAAACATTTAAAAAAATGCTACTTTTAAGTTTGCATTAAAAAAAGAAATAAAAAAGAAGGAAAAAAAGAAAGGAAAACGGAAGAAAAAAGAAGAGAAAAAAGGAAGAAAAAAAAAGAAAAAAAGAAAGAAAAAAGAATAAAAAAACATGTCAATTACTTTTGCCTTCATAGAGGACTGCTCAAAATGGCAGCCTCACATTTGTATGATTATCAAGAGAAAAAGAATAGTTATACGCACTACAACTTTGAGCGAAATTCGTTACGAATGGAACATGAGACCAGCCAGAATTCCTTGATTCATACAGTGTACCAGCTGATGTACATTGCAATTTCCTTCTTAGTTATAAAAAAAGAGTGTGAAAAACAGTATTAAAAACTCATAAATTAACAAAATATAATAATAAAATAAACAATAATAAAATAATAAAATGAACATTTTACGTAAAAAAGGAAAAACGAGTTTTGCATTAGCATCTCCTTGTGTTTAAAAGGCAATTATTACTTATCTAAATACGTTTAAGAAAAGTTTGAGGTATAAAAATGCTTCTTGAAAATAGATTTTAAAAGAAGACAAGGAGTAGGCTACCTTTAAGAGGTACTGAAATTGTTAATGCTGGAATATTAGCATCACTACATCAGTTAAAGGTTAATGGAATGTGTATATGAAAATACAAAGACATAAACAAAGTTTTACCTTGCGGAATGGGTGCTCTTGAAAACTATGCTAAAAGTTTATTGGAGCCGGTTTTTGTTCAATTCCTTCATTCAAAACTGTTTTATGAAATATATCTATGTAAAATAAATGACAATGAACGTTATGGAAAAACAATAGAAACATTAGTCTACTTTCCCTTTTTGTAATTTCGTTTTCTTGTTGCATTTAGTTTATTCTCATAAAACGTCTCCCGATAATGAAAAAAAACTTTATGTGCTTTAACATATTGCAGTAATTCTTTAAATAAATTACGAGTTTAAAAGCATTCCTTAAAAAAGAATACGTGATTGAACTTCAAAATGCCTCCCAAAAGATTAAAGCTATTATAATGTTTTATTAGGTGTCAAATAGCTGCAGAATAAAAAGATAATTGTGTAGTCATTAGACGTCAAATGTTTTCTTTTTGCGTTATTCTAAACTTTGATTTCAAGCCATTTGGGGAGCAATTTTATTATGCAATTACAAAAGAATATTTATCAAGAAAAGTTGCCAAGTAAGCAAAAATAGCTTTTTAAAGTACAAAAAGTAACTTTCACTCGGTGGATGTTTCAAATGCATAAAAGGCTGAAGAAAGTGCCATCATTTATATAATCAACTTGTGTTCAACATTTTAGGAGGTTCTAAAACAAAATTCTTATATTTATTAACGAATAGTAAGTCGTATAGCATAAAATTATATATCAATGAAAACAATTTCCTTGTCATTTTAGCGGAGTCATACTGCTGTTAAGTATTAATTGTAAGAATATTTTTGCTAAAGAAAACATAATAGTTAGGGATTTCTTTAGTTACAAATGGTATCTTTAACTTTATTATATGTGACTGCAAATATAGCCGTTCTAAATGCTATTTGTGAAGATGATTATTTTCTCACAGTTCCTGAATCTGTAGATCTTGTTCTGTTTACGGATTTTGTTTTATCTGATGGCTTGTTTCTTCGAGAACAATGAAGTAAAATGAAGATCATGTCCCAAGATCGTGATCAAACAGTGCTTTTACAGAAACCTTTAAATGCTTCTTATTATCTTATTCTTATTCTCTTTTTATAGCTCCGAATTCTCGTGGGTTTACTTCCAGACCAGCATGGATACAGCTTTTTGATATTTCTTGAAAAATTTGTTCCAAAAGGAAAGAACATTTTCAGTTTTAATTCGTTATTGATCTACAATTTAATAATATTTGAATTTCAAGAAATGCAATTACACACATGGTATTACCCACCCCCTATAACCGCGTCTGCTTCCTATAAAAAGTAATGGTTTAAAAAGAAATTTTATTCTCAAACTCGAGTAAAAGGAGATCCTAGAAACATCTGGTGCTTTTGAGGGTTTCTCTCTTTGACAGAAAAATTAAACGTGGATGAGAACGCACGGGATACTGTCGAAATAACCCGTGATTGTAAAGTATCATGGATAGTGTTGATGCGCAGAAGTTGTCCACTTCTCTACTGCTCATCATGCTAATGCCAACTACAAGAACTAAGCGGAGAGGTCTTGTAAAAATAAATTATTCTGGGAGTTTCTCCACAGCAAGCTGCCGTGTATGAAAATAATTTACAATGCGTACCAGTATGGAGGGCCTTATTATGTTCAGAATCGATATCCAAGCTGCAATAAAAATGCCGAGAAGAAAAGAATAACGAGCATATTAACTGTTTAAAAAATATTAATGATCATTTATTGTGACTCAACTGCGTTAATCTGTTCGACGATTGTTAAGCATATCTCAGAAATATTTCTTTCTTTGCATTTTATTTCCTGTAAAGTCTTTACAGAAAGAAGTTATTTTCAGAAAGCAATAGAAATTAAATACATCTGAAACAATGTATGAATAATTCTACATTATTTTTAACACTATTAGCAACTCTGCATGTGGCAACATTAGTAACAGAAATGATTTTTAATTTTTAAATAAACTGTAAGAAAAAAAAGCTAATATTATTGATAAAAGCATAGTATACTTCTTAAGTATACTATTAATAAAGATATACGATGTTTAAATGTCTTTTCATACATCTCATTTGTACTTTGCTTCAAAATACAGCTTCTAAATTGGTTTGTTCATTGAAAATGTAAAAATATTTTAGCTTTTGAGAGAAAAGAAAATGAGAAATATCGAGAGACTGATAAATCATCGAGAAACCTGCATTACGTACTAGTTTATTACAAATCTAAGCCACTATGATCTATTCTTAATTGAGATATAAGATCGCTGATAATAATGCATTATCCAACTTATTGCTTGAATAAGCAGATGTAATTAAGATTCAACCAAATGAACAAAAGAAAGATTCCATTGCGACATTCAAATAAATTTCTCGTTTTCAAGTCAAAGGGATTATTTTGTGGTGAAATAGAGTTATGGCAATATGCTTTCGAATTACGTCCTTTGAGAACATAACTTAGTATTTGATTGCATTTAATGAAGTAACAGACATAATTTGATAAGAATGTACCCTTTCCTCTCCGTAAATAATTTAAGAACCCTTATAAAACTTTCAGCGTATTTGGTTTTATTGTGTTTAATAGCGTAAAACACCCAGCGGGATATACTGTGTAAAATTTAGTTCCTTTTGTAATGTTTTCCAATGCAGAGAAATTCTTTCTGCCGAATTTCAAATAACATCTTAGCTGCTTTTACATAATGAATGCAAGAAAAGCGGAAAATTCCCCCTTAAACAATTAGATGTAGTTGAACAATGTGTCAGTTCATTGATTTCACATACTCTTTATTCAAAACAACGGCCGCTACTTTAATATTTAATCCTGGAGCCATCTGGCTTCGTGTCATATGTAAGACTGCTAAACCAAGCTTTTTTTAAACATGTTTTGAAGCTGCTGCAGTAACCAAGTCGGAAGAAAAAAAGAAATAAACATACGGGACAAGGAGTTTGTCCAGAAATAAACAAGCCTATTTCCCTTGTTCAACGCGGAACTCATGAGTTAGCTTAAGTTTTAAGTCATCTGAAATGTACCTCTTTGGAAGTTAAAAGTTGTTGTGTTAAAGAAATTGTGTTTAATATCAACACAAACTAAATATGTTGTAATTAATAAAAAAATTATGACATGTGAGCGATACAACATAATGACAAATATGTAAATGCCTGTTTTTCTCGGGTTTTTTCGTATATAGCAGCAATATAAAACCATTCCCAGTTCTTTATAACCGAAATACAAAATAATCGTCGTATTAGAGACACATCCTTGCAACCTTTCAAACGGTAGAAATATAAATTATTTAACATGTAATCAATGGATAACACCTGTATTTGGTAAAAATTGCTTTGTCATACACATAAAAAATCTTACAGCTGATATTTGGCACAATATTCTACACTACAGAAATGGAGCCCACAATTTCTTTACGTTTTTTACACCGTTAAGATACCCTACTTTGGAGTAGATTCATGCGATCGATTTTCAATTCCACCTTTATAAAGAAGAGCTTAGTACGGAAGAAGCAATCACAAGGTCTTTCTTAGGGATTTAAGAGCAGAAAAGTGGAATACATATTTTGAATATTCCTGAATGCATTTTTTACGTAAAGTTTTTTCGGGAATGTGAACCGAGTCCATATGCGGAAAGTTATTCAGACTAAAAGCTTTTCTTAGGTTTCTGAGTTGCCTCGAATTTACATATTCATATTTCGCTAAACCATTCCATGTGACATTCAAAACTCGTAAATTTGAGAAAATTTGTTTTTCAAAGGAAATGCAATAAGCAAAACAAGCTGGGTACGGATAGTGTACGGACGACCTCCATAACCATGAATCAGATAAATGAAATAGATTCAGAGTGATATTTTTTTGTCATGCTATACGAATAGCAGTGAATACATTGTTATGACACAATATCGTTATAATGAGAGATCATTGTAAGGCAAGTGGATGTTAGACGACTTAAATACATTAAATTCAAAATCTGCAATGATTGCACATTTTGAATGGACATGTATAGAAAACTAGAAGACGAGTCTATTTTTATAATCATGTATTTATATGCTCAGTATTTTAACTCTGAAAAAATAACAAGTCATTTTTTTCAAAGATTTTCCCAATACATTTTTTAGCATGAGTTTTAAAATATGTATAATAATAAGCCTACAAAAGTACCCGCATTTAAATTTATAATGATATTATATTAATTTTTCATAACTTTAAAACATCTTTGAATCTGATTTGATGTGTTTGAAATTTTTTGTGATAAATTGAAAAAAATTGAAAGCAAAATAAAAAATAAATAAATAAATACAATAGAAAAAACTATCTAAATACATAAACAAAAAACTAAAACTAAGATAAACGCTAAATATAATAGAGCAAACTAAACTAAACTAAAAAAATTAATTTTAAAACTAAAAATTGAACTAAATATAATAACCTCTTCAGAGCCCAAAACTAAGCACAAACAATTTTGACGCAATTTTTTGGTTCTCTGATTTAAAAAATGGTTACAAAACTAAATAACTATTTTTTTTTAACTAATAATTAGTTCATTTTAATTAATAATAATTGTTACTCATTGGCTGCTGAAAAGATGGTTAAAGAATTAAACGATTCCATTTGTTGAAATAGGGATGAGGAAAACAGGTTTGTCTCGCGAATAACTCACAAATAAGCTATATAATAAGGGCTCTGTTGCAATATAAGAATTGTTTTCAAGAAGAAATGAACTCTGTAAAGGTCAGACATCTTCCATTCAATGCTACAATGTGTATGATAACCTTGTTTGCGCATATTCCGACTGCCTCTGCTTCTACATCACGTTTAAAAAATACTTTAATTTACTGACTTATTAAGAAAAAATAACTAAATACAAATTATACGCGTAAATTGCAAAATAAGGAAATTTTATTCAATTTTGTTTTGACTAGATTTTAAATTTTTTTTCAATTCATTGAAATAGCTTTTCTTTCAGAGAATATCTATCTAGCTTCCAGAAACAACATTTTCTCCTAAGCACATTCCCTGAACAGCTACAGGCGAGTTTTATTATCTCTATTATTGTTTCCATGCTTGCCATAGAGAATATATATAAAATGTAACACAAACAATACGCCCTACCGCCATATCAATTCCCTCTAAAGGATAAAGAAGGATAAGATTTCCCATGACCAAAGTTTTTTTGAAGTTCGACCGATATAGTGGAAGTGAATAGTTTGCATTATCCTTCTGCGAAAACACAACTCAACTCTCTTCTTACTGTCCGTTCCTTTACTAAAACTACTGTTCTCTAATCTGGAAATGAAGAGAATCAAGTTCTATGGAACAAAAAGAAAGAAATGGAAACCGTGTATTGTAGGGAATTTTGTATTGAAGTGTAACGTGTATTAACCTTAACCGTGAAATAAATTGCTGGCTTTTAGCCGCCATTACACAAAAGCTGTGTTTTGGAAAGAAAAAAAAATCAGGTTAAGCGGAGATAATACAATAATTATAATTACACAAAAATATTTATTCACAACACTGTTAGAAATTTCATCATGAAATTACGGTTAAATAACCGACAGCAGTCTGTCCATCTAATTCTAAATTTACGGTTTCGAACATTTTGCTATCTTTACGGGACCTAAACCATTTCCAATTAGCTTGGTTAAAAAGCCGTAAATACAAAAGTTTACGGTTTAACAACAAAATTATTACCGTTTTTGAACCATTTCGAGGCGTAGAATTTTTGAGGCGTAGAAACCGTAAACAAAGCGGGCGGGTATCGAACCCGGGTGTATGGTATACCAACCTTGCGCTCTAGTCATTCGGCCATCTACACCACGTACAGCGGCCGTTTATTTATCAATAAATATTCTTTTCCAAAAGGCAAACTGCCTTAAAATTGAGATTTCAGTTTTTGATTGGATCCAAAGTCATTTTTAGTCTAAATTTACTGTATATTGACGAAAATCATTTTATTTGCTGCAAAAATTAAAATACAAACAAGCTTCAGCAGCTCAAATTATGGGTTTGCTCATTCGCAAACAGTTCAGAAATCCGATGGCTCTAATTTTTGATTTACGTGTGTATGTGTTTCTATTTAGTAAGCACTGCTTAAGCAACTTTTTTCTTCTTCTTTTTTTATATACACATGCAGATTTTAACTAATAAATCTTTATTCATATTTTAACAACAACGTGCGACCGGTAAGGTTTCATAGCCAAGATGGACGCCCGATTCTTATTGAGCGCTTGAAAATTACGGTTAGTTAAACGTTCTTTAGGATAAACAGAGAATAAACGATTTTTTTCGCAATCAGCGGTTTGAGTACCATCTTTTTAATGGTTATTCAGCTGTTGTAGTTAAATATGATAAAATAACAATCAAATAAATGTTTTTTTTTTTCAATTTACTAAAGGAAATTTTTAACAGTGTAATTCTATTCTATTTTTTGAAATACGGGGGACTGTATGCTATACACTACTCTGTTTCGAAATTTATTTTATTACCTAATAAAAAGTGCGAGATATTATTAGAAATATTAATTAAATAAACATTATGATGCATGAAATATTGAACTGAGCTCGAAATTATGTATTTGTCTTGTTTTAGCAAATTTAAAAAGACGTTAAGCCGTATTGCAGTATTTTATCCTAGCTTTTTCGCATTTTTAAAGCAATAAAAAATTAGTACACGGTCATGAATAAAAACAGCATACAATGTCCTCCTCAGAAACATTACAAAGGAAAATAAAATATAAAATAAATTTCTTATTGGGGACCGCTTATAAATGATGTCACGCTTTTTTCTGATATATTTGACCCCCTCCCCCCCTGTGTCACAAAATGTCACACTTCAACGGACCCCCACCCCCCTTTGTCACATGTCACGCTATGTTGTATAAGCCTGATGTCACACTTCTTGTTACTCCCTCCCCTCCCCTTGTCACACTTTGTCACAAGTTCACGAATCCCCCCTCCCCCCTCGAAGCGTGACCTCATTTATGAATGATCCCTTGGCGGTTATACAAAACAATCTAACATAAGTTACATTTTTCATTCTTTATACAAGTTTATGAAATGAATACATTAAATGCAACTTATGTCATCAACAGTGAAAGAAAGGAAAATGTCAAAGGCATATACATATAGAAAATATCATGATAAATTAAGATTTATGACAGTCATTATGTGAAGATATACGATATATTTTGAGTGATAATGTGGTTTCAGGTTAATAAATAATCAATTTTCAAAATTTTTGACTAAGGATCCCAATTATCTTCCATTTCTTGAAATTTATGATAATAACGTTGTGACAAACTTGACAAAACTTAGAAAGATCGTTAATCATATTTTAATTCAGAGCTTAAAGAAGTTGGCATCATTTGCATCTAAACGCCCTGTGATATCTGAGACTTCGGACAGTTTTTTAAAAATTTGCATTCGCTATCAGTCACTCTTTTATAACTTTTTTCGTTACTATATTTTTTGGAATTGTTTTATTTATGGGAGTTTTGAACATATAATTACACTCTTGTTTCAACCATAATTGCGTTATTGGTAAACAGAGACATATTTTGTAATTTTGGATTTTGCATATTGCTTCTGTAGCATTATAGCTTAGATGTTTATTTGTTTTGTATTTAATTGACATAATCTATCCAGCATTCAGCTTATATAGTTAAGTTTCATAATGTAAAACTATTAAGTAAGTAAATTTCATTTTTTTTCTTGTGTTATACAATAATTTAATATTACGATGCTTATCTTTCTAGCTGCTATTTTTTAAAACTTGGTCTTCTAATATTATGAGGTAAGTTGTATTGTTTATTTAAAATGTTACAACAATTAAATCAGCTTCAATTATTGAAAATTTTAAATTATTTTATTCATTAAAAAATATTTTAGAAAAATTGTCTATTTTTTATAATTAGTATTTTCCTTTCAAATTTTTAATGCACGAAATCTTAAATATATCAAGCCATATTTTGCACTTCATATAATGACACTTTTATTAACGCTGGTAAAAATATTTTATGGCTAAATGCTGGGAACTAATATGCAATGATAAATCGTTCATTATCTCTTAAAATTAACAGTACATATGTCAACTTATTTGAATGAGTTATGCTCATCCCTAAAAGAATTTTGGATGAACTGCGTTCCATTGATTTATCACAACTTGCAGAGGTAATTGGAGGAAACAAAATACTTCTATTCATCTATTCTTTCAATAAAGATTTCCAGAAAAATTGCTCCAAATGAAATTCTTTTGAGAGATACGGTACGAAAGAAAGTATTGGTTGTCAAGGTGATGGAAAATTTCTGTAGTTATCTTCTGAAAAATGCGCACTGCAACAACTAGGTTTTAAAACTTTACAACAGAAACGTAAACTCTAAATGAAAATAAATAAAAATGAAAAATGAGTTCAGTAACAGAAAGTTCAAAACTGTTTAGGAACTTTTCGTCAAATAGCATTCATTTTTTAAGAAAATGAATTGGTTATTCGCGGTACAGGAAAATATATTTATCCTGTTGATGAGATTTGTTCTTAAAAAAGATGAAAAATGCATTCTTGAAACAGTCGTCCTAATAACAGATATTGTTTCGGCTTGGAACGTTATTTGGCTGTTCGTAACATTTCAACGTATTTCAAAAACTGTTATCTTTGTCTGTACTCATGACACGCCATTTATGCTCATTTTATATGTGCTGTATTTTGAAAACATTTCTTTATAAACATAAACCAGAATAAATATAAAATCTCAAAACAGTTACAGTTGAGACTAAATACATATATTTTAACAACATTAAGCCGAATATTCGGCCTGGCCGAATAATGGGTAAGGTTAAATTCGGCCTGGCCGAATATTGATGGACTATTCGGCCGAATAGTTCTGCTGCAGTGGAAATGTAAAAAAAAAAGAAATTAATAGATTTTAAACATTTAAAATTGTATAATAATTATTGCAAAAGAGTACAGTAGTTTATAGCTATAATAAATAAAAATAATTTAGGAAAAAACTACTTTTTTTAAACCTTGTTTTAGGCTTGACTGAGCAAAAACAGATTTTAAAGTTGTAATATTGTATTTTATATTTAGCATTTACTCCCAAAGCTGACAATAGTTAATTATGATATATGATAAATTAATTTTGTTATTATTAACAAAGTGGAAGTCAGGTTTTGTTTGGGTAGACTGATTTGTTGTGAATATTGGGTAAGAGAAATGTGAAAAGCCCTAGAATATATCATGAATATTTAGAAAGCATAAGTTATTGGAGTTTTTGAAAATAAAAATATATTCCAGTTAATTGTATTAAATTTTAATAGATCTTTTAAAAATAGGTATGTAAAAAACCCCATAAAATAAAAATATTAACTTTTATAACTTCTAAAATATCTCCATATAACAGTTTTAAGCAAGGTAAAAGTTCACTGAGCAATAGTAGTTCTTTCATTTGAATTAAATAATTAGTAAAATAATGCTAATGCTTACTGCCATAAAATCTGTCATTTCTATTCCACTTGTGGGTGAAATTCTTAGTTTTATTACATTCAAAACAATAGAGAAAACTGATTATTTTTAAATAGTTTTAAATTCTTAACAAACAAAATAAAATCATGCACCATAGATTGTGTATAATTGGTGTTTGACTTTGTCAATAATTTTAAATTTGTGAAATACTTTCTACTACAACGATTTTCTAGAAACTTTAATATCCGGCCGCCGAATATTCGGTATTCGGCCTGGAAGAAGTGGCCGAATATTCGGTATTCGGCTATTCGGCCAAATCACTATTCGTTACATTCCTAGTTAGTGACACTAACAATTTCAAGTAAATGTAACAATATTTAACATAGAACGGTACTTATCTAAAATTTCCGAGTTCATAAAATAATAGCTGTCCCTGCACAATATCCACAAAAAAGATTTATTTTTCTGCATAAATTGTTATTTGAAGTCAAATTCGGACATGAAAACTTTGATTTTGAATTAGTTATATTGTAAAATCAATATTAAAAGAAAAAGTTTCTTGATCATTAAGAAAAATTAGCTATTTTTAACACGATGAATTATTTTTCTTGTATTATTAATTATAATTATTCATTTTGATTTTGCCATTACTGATAAAATAAAGCAACTAAACTAAATAATAATTTTGAATACTTTTAAAAGAATTGTGATAATTAATGGCACCCCGTAACAAATAATACTACCCTTAATTCATTACAAACTAAACAAACACCCAAAATATGGTCTCCCTGTGATGTCACTTTCCCGAAAATGACGTCATAATTCCTCAGCAAATTTCTTGACACTTTGATGTTGCACCGTTCCACAAATGACACCGACATTATTTCTCATTGCGGCATTCGATGCTTAGATAACCTTCGGGTGACGTGGAAGAAGAAAAGTATTCATTTCCTTCTGTTATTGCAGCTCGTGGACACTTCTGCTCTGTAATTGCAAGTACAGAATCCATAACTAGGTCATAATTTCCCTTCTTGGTTATTAGAAATGTCAGGGAAACATTATCAAGAAGAGTATGTTGTTCTTGCTTGATGTGGAGGTAGTTTCTTATGATATTTGTTTGAGAAATAACATTTCCCTAAAAGTTGATGTATTTACTTAAAAATATGTTATGGATATGAATAAGTAGTAAAAATAAAAATCAATGTCAAATTTCCACAGCTATCAAACGCTTTTAGCATTTATACTTTCATTCATTAGCTCCCTTATCTTGCATTGTAAAAGGGCTTCCTTTTCCCCCCTAAACACTTGTCTGAAATTCCTATTTGTATTTGTAGAGTTTACGTTGAGTTTGATTTTTTACGTATTTTTCTTCAACATAACTCGTTAATTCTTTATATTTGTATTAGTTTAAATAGTTAAAATATTTACTGATCATTTACCACATCACTATTATTTTATTCAACGTCCCTTCAATGTACTATTTTTACGCTATACGCTAATATATAATGTGTAAATATTTTAGAGGGTAAACTGCTTACCCTCTAAGTGAGGACAAACAATTTACTCCCTAAACCCGCAATATGTGGGATAAATGTTACCCTCTTTGTTTAGAAATTTAGAGGGAAACTGATTACAACCATTATTTGGAATAAATTAAAGACGAAACATAATGAAAAATGTTATAAAAGGATGTAGGGGTAGAGGAAATTAGGCTTGTTTTAGTTCTAGACGCACTTTATTATTATTATTACCATTTTCCTTGTCGTGTGGGAAGTTAACTAAAGAGAAAAAAGTTACATTAATTCTACTGCTGTCTATGTATCTTTTTCACCTGTAACTCACTTGCGAAATTATATGTCGAATGACATTGTACCTTGAAATTCAGCTTACAGTTGTTAGCCACCTTAAGTGAGCAACTGAATACAATTTTAATGCTACATGATAAGAGAAAAATATCAACTAAATAATTCTGATAATCAATCGCTTTGTATCATTTGAAACGTAATACTGTTTTAAAAGATATTTTGTAACATTACGTTAGTATGCGACATTAATATTATTTAGTATAAAGAAATGCGTTTTTTTTTTTTTTTTTTCATATTTTATTTTTAATTATTCATATGAAGTGTTTGGTAATATGGTTATATACTATATTAAATACATATATTTTTAATATTTACCATAGTTTGGGGAATGTCTGTGTATAGCAGAACGGTAGCGAGCAACAAATATTTCTGGTTTCGGTTATACAGTAAATTGAATTTTATTGAACTTAAGAAAAAAAATTGTATGTATGACTTTTATCAGAATATTTTTTTTGTAAAAGTATCTTTATGAAACGCGTTATAAACCATTAAGAAACGCTTCTTTTTACATAACATTTATTAATTTAATATAAAATTTTAAAAATAACCAATAGCCTATGAAGTTATGCATAATATTATATATTGCCTTGCCTAACACAGAAGATAAACTTTGCATTGAATGCGCCAGTGTTTTTCCCCATTCCATTTTGCATTTAGAAACTTGACATTACTTCTACCGTAAAATTTTTCTTAAACGAAATGTCAAATACGTATGCTGCACGAGCAAAATCTTCGCTGTCTAACTTATTCCAAGTGATTTACTACTTTGCAAAACTAAAGTTACCAGCGTTTGTTTTCGATAATATTTTTTGAAGTTTTGATAAAGAAAAGACTACTTGAAAGACCATGCTTTTTTTTACGATAATATCAGTAAAAGTTTCTAAAACTATGTTTGTAAAACGTTTTAAAATTTGATTATAGGTTCAGACATATAAAGTATAAAAAATATTTAAATCCATAACTACAAAGTATAAGCTACAAAACTGTTTCTTGTCTGAATTTCTTTCTTCTTTCTATAACTTTCAACATAGTTCATGACTGATATTATTTTAACTCAGCATATTTAAAATCTTTAGCAAACAAAATTAATTTTTTAAAAATTGTGAGCAAACAGAGCTAAAAATTAACAAAAACAATATTATAATATAATTAAAATATTTGAAAAAGAAACATATTGATTGTTGTGGAAATATTGCTTTTTAACATCACCACAAAAATTCAAAAACAAACAAGAAGTTCCATCTAGAAATATATGAGCCGACTTTCCCGTATACACCCAATATCAAATTGATAATATCTTTCTCTCTCTTTCCCATTTAGCTTTAGTTCTTAATTACTTAAAATATGACCTTTTCAACGGTTAATACATATTCATTCACTCATTCATTTATTCATTCATCCATTAACTCACTCATTTATTCATTCGGAAATATCGTTAAAAATCCAGATCGAAAACCCTTAAAAATCGAGATCCCTATTTTCCCTCGAATAGGTTTCGAGGGGGAATAGGTTCGTTTAGACCTGGATGAATTTCCTATCTGTAAATGTTCTACGTTATAACATCTTTTCAATAAAGTTCTTTTCAATAAAGTTTGTTCTAAGTAAATCCGTCTGTTAGAACAGGATTTATATAGGATTGAAATTTCCCCGTAGACGCTAATGTTTTTTTTTTTTTTGAATTGTTCAAAATTGAGCAAAAATTGTCCAAATAAAAAATTGTTTCCCGTTGCGAGCATCTTACAATCACTTTTTCAAAGGAACTTGGAACGTAAGATACCGGGGTTTATGCTTTGCTTCGTATTTTCCCATTTGAAGAGCTTATGTTAACTTTTTTTGAACTGTTTAAAATGGAACAGAAAATTGCCTAAATCAAAAAATAAAAAATGTAAATGATATGTCTTAACAGAGATCTTTTGAATGCAAAATGTAAAAAAAAAAATTTCGAATCGGTGGGACAGATAGTTAGACTGGCCGACACTTATTTTGTCCATCTCAAAACCCTGCTTTCAATTTTTTTTCGATATTTATTTAATTATTTATCTCATGTTTGACTTTTTCTAATTTTTAATGATATTTTTACAATACATTAAGTTTTCTTTCATTTTATTTTCTTGCTCTTACGGGAAAGTAGGCTAAAGAGATAGAGGGAAAAAAAGAACTAAAAATGAAGCACATGATGAAAGCACATGATGTGATTGTTCCCTAACAATTGGTTTTGGAAGTTTTTTAGTTTCTAAGCTTATTATAACATGAACTGTATTAATGTTTTAAAGAATTATCTTGATTGCCCCCGTAATTAAAATTACTTTTTTATTTCAAGCTTGGCTTTTTTTTTTCAATTGGCTGTCTTTGTGAAAATGTAACTAAAACGTTGTAATAAATATTTAAAATGGTTTTAACCTTGGAATGAGATGGCACTATATATCTGCTACTGTAATTCTGTATATTTAAACGATAGTAGTGTCAATGAATCGACTCGCTCTTGCTACGCGTTAATTAATTTAACTGGGAAGTATTTGTTCTCCTTCGTAAACGTATGCATTAGTTTACATAATTATTGTGTTTAATATTGCGGAAAAGAAACATAACAACTGAAAGGAATGCTGTTGAAGGGAAGCTGTGATTTTTTTTAAAAAAGATGTTTGACTTTGAATAAGTACTGAGAATATAGAAATGCGTTTTTTTCTAACAAATGAAACCGATTTTTCAGTTAAGAAGCAAGACGGTAAATACTACAGTTCAAAAATTCCCTAAAAGGGAAGTTACTCATTCGTTTTCAGGAAACACTTCTGCCAAAAATGAAAAAAAAATGACAGTTGTCATATGTGATTTAAATAGTAATAATAACTAAAAAAAAATTTTTAATTTGTAACTTCATAATTATAAAAGAAACCAGGATTGCAGTTTGCGTTAAAAACAAATTTTGGCTTATTTTCGCTTTAGATAGGTAGAAGAGCACATTTCTCTAATTTATGTTGCAATAAAACGCTAGCATGCTTAAAATACACGAAAGTTTACTTCATTACGTCAGATATTTATGTAAGAAATAGATGAAAGATGCTTGAAAAATTGCAGAGTTTAATAAGGAATATGAAAGCATGAATGAAGAAGAAGAAAAGCTGCATGAAAAATTGTACTAGATATATTTTTTGTTCTTTCTTTTACTTTTTTCTTTTACCCAATTTGCAAAACATGACTTTATGTCTGAGGGCTACTATAAAAAAAATAATTGTTTACAATGAACTAAAGATTTACTCATTCATCAAATTGAATTATTCCTGAAAAGGAAAATTTATTCAAAGTCAAAAAACGTGACCGCATTATGAATTTTACAATATTTGTTTTCTCAATAAATATGGTTTTGAAAAGACTAAGAAAAATTTTATGCCAGAAAAAAAAAGATAGTAATTTGCGGAAACGAAAATGTACTGTTCTCCAGGGTATAAAATCTTTACGCTCTGCATTCAATAAACGTATATAATTGGCTGTTTAAAAAGTCATGAAACAACAATACATTAGGTTTTTTTTTTCTTTCTATAGTACTGTAATTGGTTTTCCCCTTGTGATTGTGCTTTTTTTTTTTCAATTTTTCATTTTTGCAGGTTTTAAAGTCAGCAAAACCCACGATTAAAAATAAAAATCTCAAAATGCTGCTGATTATGTTTAAAAGAATATATATTTATTTATTATTAAATTAAGTATGTAACTAACATATATATCTACCTGAGAGCCATAGAATTGTAAGTCCTGTCATTTTTTATTTTTAATTTATTTTAGCAATTATTGTAGATATTTTTATGATAATTATTGTTCTTTTTTTCTCTTTTTACTTCAGTGTGGTTGTGGTGGTTACTTCAGAAGAAAACTTAAGATCATCAATTAAAATCCGTGTTCATGTCACACTATCGTCATACCCAATATAATTCGCAAAAAAAAAAAAAAAAAAAGAAAAAAATAGAACAGTTCCAACTGCGTACACGGCTCGAAATGGATACACATGTTTTAAATTTACATGAAGCCATTTGGTCAGTGGGTGTAAATGATGTTCTTGCCACCAGGTTTTTTTTTCCAACAAAGCCTTCCCTGCGGCTGAAAAACACGTAAATTCCCATCACTTAGAAAAATGTGTGTTATCATTGTAGCACGCAGTCTGCAAAGATTTATTTACTTACGTTGGCCAATTATTTAATTTTTCTGTTTTTAAATGTATTATTATTTATTTATTTACTTACTTTGGTTATTAGTTAATTAATCAACTCAGAAACATTAGTCAAGTTAAATAGATAACTGTTACAGCAATATTCTTTTTATTCTGATCAATCGCTTTAATATTTCGATAAAAGCTTAAGGATTCATAATTTGCTTTCAGTAGTGCTCATTTATGTTACAGGAAATATTTGCTTTTTAGTTATTTTTTAAAAATTGCTTCTGGTGTAACTATTAAAGGAAATCCAAACCCACCCTAATTCTAATTAATCGTTACGTTTTAAATTCATAAACTCTTTAATATCAAACAAAAGTTAAAAAATAATAGAAATATACCTTAATTCCGAAGATTTAAAATGCTCTTCTGAGAATTTATAATGCTTCATTTTTCTTCTTAACGAAATTTCACACATTTTAGAAACAGTAATTATTGTTCTTTTCATACGGTAGTCGAAACAAAGCAGAACAGATTCATGAAATAAAATTAAAGAAAATTATGTGGGTTTTTCCTCAAAAACTATTGATTTTTCGGTCTCAGGTGCAACTGTGCAGAACTAATGATCGAGGGATTAAATGAATTAACACTAAAGATACAAAGCTTAAAAAAGGACTCTTTTTTGCAACAATAAACCCCTTTATGCTTAAATTCGTTCTCATTTATTCATGTAACTACAAAATTTCAAATAGAAAAAATAAATTATGTTATTTACAAAATAACTGCAATTGTTTTTCCCTTTTTTTTAAAAATATGTTTTTAACTTTTCGGGGGATTTGCTGTTATAATGAGAGTTTCTCTATACTTCATTCTCTCCAAATTCGAAGACCAGCAGCATTCCCTTTTCATATATGCAATTTTTTTTAATATATATATATTTATTGGTTCCAATATTTTGTTCACGGCTCATTACATGGTTGTAATAACGAAGGAAAGTTTAAATATAACTTTTTAAGTTTAAGCATTTTTTTTTCTTTTTTATTTATTCGAATAGATTTTAATATTGCAAGAAGAAAAAAAACTTCTTCAAAAAAAAAAAAAATGCTGTGGACACTAATAGAACTCTTGGGAGTCCTTTTATGTTTCTCACAAAGAGGCTTCTCAAATTCTTTAGAAGAAAAGCGTTTAGCGTAACTTTAAGTCCTTTGTTTTCTCGTTCAGTTGTCATTAACTGGAATTACTAAATTTGTTGCAGGTATAAACAAAATGGCTTTCAGTTGTATCTTTAAACGAAAAATTTGTTTAGCTGAATGACACAATACTTTTTCAGGTGTAATAACATTAATGAAAGCCAAGGTTGTTTCTGAGCAACATGGAAAGGGTGTTTCAAAAAAAAAAAGTTCTTAATTAAGTTCATGTGTTTGCACAATTATTAATGTGCGATGTTAACCTTTACGGTATTTTATTTACTATTTCTAACCATACATAAGTAGCATGAGAACATGGAAACTCTACAAGACCACATAAACAGTACGTAAGCAGTATTTTAGAACAAGGCACGGAACTATGTATGGCATAAATGCAAAGCCGTAGTAAGCAGGAAGAAAAAGGAGGTGGTACATTTCCTGGTATTTTAGGTACATTTTTTTTTAAAAGTTCGGTTGAAATGTTGTTTAACATACGGCGATGCAAGCATAGCGACCTTTCAAAAGTATTTATAATTAAATATTTTTAATCTGTTCCAGCTGGGTGATGCGCGAGTTTTGATTGAAGAACTAAGTGTAGGAAGTTCAAGATAACTTCAAAGAAATTGCAGCGCTCCTCATGTTTTGTACCAAAATTGCGGAGAGGGTGATAGTGCTCCTATTTGTTGTCTCAGTTTGGTGTGCATTTATACTAATTACACTAGCAAAACGTACGATTTGTAGTTAATACTTGTAATCTTACTTTACGTTTAGTAATTTTATGTATATATATCCAAACACATTAGCAATTTCGGCATGTATCCAGATGATTTGTTCCGCACTCAAACGGCCAATTAACCAGAACTTTATATGCAATATACCATCTTGTTTCAACCATGTGTCTGTCACTACTTCATATCGAAACGTTAACGAAGTCCTTTCTATCGGACCCTGCGAATGAACTAAAATTGACTATTTAGTAATAACTAGATATAAACTAAACCTGAGGAATAAGAACACCAGTAGGGCATTCTATCTCTCGGCACATTTGTAAGGAGCATACTCGGGGTTTTTTTTTTTTTATGTATGTTTAGTTATTCTTTAAAATGAGTATATTTAACTGGATTTTGACTTTATCCAAGTGCAAATCTATATGCTATCAATACTACTAGCTACACTGTTAACAAAGTCCGTAATAAAATAGTAATATAACCATTTATTTGATTGTTATTTTACCATATTTAATAACAACAGTTGAATAACCATTAAAAATATGGTACTCAAACCGCTGATTGTGAAAAAAAATCGTTTATTCTATGTTTCTCCTAAAGAACGTTTAACTAACCGCAATTTACAAGCACCACTGAGTCTCGAAGTCAATAAGAATCGGGCGTCCATCTCGGTTGTGGAACATTACCGGTCATACGTTGTATATTAAAGATTTATCAGTTCAAATCAGCATGTGTATATAAAACAGAAGAAAAAAAGGTGGCCTAAGCAGTGGCTACTAAATAGAAACACATACACACGTAAATCAAAAATTGGAGACATCGGATTCCCGAACTGTTTGCGAATGAGCGAACAGATCATTTGATCTGCTGAAGCTTGTTTGTATTTTAATTTTTGCAGCAAATAAAATGATTTTCGTCAATACACAGAAAATTTAGACCAAAAATTACTTTGGATCCAATCAGAAACTGAAATCTCAATTTGAATGCAGTTTGCCTGTTGGAAAAGAAGATATATTGATAAATAAACGGCCGCTTTGAATTGTGTAGATAGCCAAATGATTAAAACGCAAGGTTTATATACCATACACCCATGGGGTTCAATTGCCGCACGCTTCGTTTACGGTTTCTACGCCTTGAAGATTCTACGCCTCGAAATGGTTCAAAAACCCTAAAAATTTTGTTTTGAAACCATTTTTAAATGGTTATTAAACAGTAAACCAAACCAAGATGTTTGGAAATGGTTTAGGTCCCGTAAAAATAGAAAAATGTTCCAAACCTTAAACTTAACGGTGAATTAGATGAACAGACTGCTGCCGGCTATTTAACCGTAATTTCATGATGAAATTTCTAATAGTGTAGCAGAAATTTCTAACGTCGGCAAATTGATAAGTGAATTCAAAATTCAAAATAGGCATTGTAACTTTAGTTCCTAGCTAATGAATAAAATGTGTGGGCCCTAAAGAAAAATAATAGCACAAAATGTATGCAAAACGAAAACCAGATTTATATGTTTATAGCATATGAAAATGCATAAGCATTACTTCCTAAAATTCTGCCATGCTTATAGCTCCATTTTTTAAAAACAAATTAGATGTAAAACTATTTTTAAAAATATATATATAATTTACTCCTTATAAATGCCGTTTGAATTAAAATCGTTCCTTATTTCTACTATTGCAACTTAAGTTATTTATTTCGCTACTTAACAGCGTATTAAAATGTATTTTTTTTAGCTATTCATCGCTAATTTAAATTTGAGTTGGGCTCAAAATCAAGGTGGAGTCAGTTGCGACCGGTTTTTTCCAACCCCCCCCCCCTCCCCAGTCTGTTACAATAAAATCGTGTTCTTTGCAATGTAGCCAATACATTCTTTGTAACACGTTTTCATTATTTTCAGTAAATTACTACAAAAACATTGAACCGAAATAAATACACTCCTTCTTATGCCATTAGCATTGTAAATAAATGTCCTCTCGCAAGACTTTATAACAAGCAAAATTTGATTTATCCTTTTATTGGAACCCACTGGAATGTGAACCATTTTCAGTTCCATGCAGTTTTCGTATACTTAAATTAAATGAGTTTTAAGCCAAATAATAAGTAATATCATAAAATTTTAAATTATTTATTTAAAGGAAAAATATTCAGTCAAGTATTACCAGCGGTTTTTTTTTTTTTTTTTCAAACTTTGATATACATACAACGTCATGCAAACTACATTCTAAAATTTTAATACTTTGCTGCGCTTTGTTTGTTGTGAAACTCAAATATCGTAAACGTCGAAAATATCCCATGAATTTCTTGAACAACAAACATGGAATGAAATTGTGAAAATATTTCTTTAGCTATGAATATAAATTTTATTCATTGCCTTCCGAATGTAAAGAAACTCAGTAAAGAACATTTGAAAGATCGATTTTCTATTTTTTACTTAAGGAAAATATTCCTAACTGCTGCAAAAAAAAAGTCAAGAAAGCTAAGGAAACTGCTTCAATATCTTACATCGTACTGAAATATATTGAAAAAAAAATGGGGAATATTTTTTATTTTTATTGTGCCATCTTAACATTTAATGGGGATAAAAATGTTTTTGTATGTTTTATGAATATTTTAAAACTGCATAACTAAAAGGACATATTATCTCTTAGAATGGTACTTCTATATGTCAATACCGTACCTACTTAACTGTTAATAAATTCATCATACATCCTGTTAAGAGCCAGTTATGATGAATATGTCTGCACGTAGAATTGCATGTTTCAAGAAACTTCTACTCGGTGTTTCCTTGTTACTCGTAAAATGCAATACGTTTAGCAATTTTGAAAAAAACAATAGCATATTTTTGAGAAAATAACAGTAAAACAATTAACATTAGATCCTTATTTTTAAGTTTTATAGAAGTATTTCTTAAATCTTTTAGAAAATAGAGCAGAGGGATGTGGAGGGTTAAGTAGCATGACTCCCATGAAGTAATTTGGCGTTTGAGCTACATTAAGGTACATCACGTAATATTACATTCATTGTTAGCATTAAAAAAGAAGAGAAAACAAAAAAGAAAGAATGGGGCGGGGGTGAGGAGTGAAAACAAACGCTGTTAAGAAAGTACAGTAAAACCCCGTTAAAACGTGGGTGTCGGGGGACATGTTTGGCACCCGCGTTATAACATAACCGCGGTATAGTGAAGCTATATCGCGGAACCATATTCAGGAAATAATACTCGCTTTTATTGCATCATGTTTAACTTTATCAATTACTCGTAACTTTTCTTCCCCCCATAGTATAATTTTTTCTTGTTTTCTTTGCTGCCATTTTATTCACTGTAACTGCTGTGCAAGAAGGACTCATCTCAGCTGCGCATCTTTATGTTCTCAACATGGGATTGCTTAGGGGGAGAGGTGATAAGAAAAAAAATTAGATTTGGAAGGAGAGGAACGCACTTCTCACTGGGGAATATGTTTACTTTTCAGGAATGCTAAAGAATCTGGAAGACAAAGGTTAAAAGCGCTATAAAAGAAGTTACACACGCATAACTAGACTTCTGAAAATGGAGCAGTTAAGCATTGAACTGAACAGTCCCTGACAGATTGAGCTCCGAAAAGTAACTGATGATTAAGTTCAAGAGAAACAAGTGAGGGCGATTGCACCCGATTTTGAAATCAAGCTATATATTCTAGGTTGAAAGGCAGAAAAAGTCTACATCACGCCTGCCACAATAAGGCTTTATACTTTTCTCCACCAGACGCCATGACCACTTAGCCGAAGCCTTTGGGTTTGTCGAAACGGACGCCTGGCGGCCGTCGATCGTCTACGGTGGGTCCATTTTTGCGCCGAAGTAGTTCCGCTGGACCGATATGCGTTCACAACCCCGCCAGCCCAGTTTCCCTACCTCTTGCTGTGTGAACCTGGCCCTCCTTGATACCCTATACTTAAGGGATATCATTTGGGGGGGAAGGGTGGCTCTTTGGCTAAAATATTTGTGTGTTCGGCTGGCTTTATTTACAAAGGTAGGTAAGGAATCACTTTTAAATGGCAATGATAAAGGGTGGTTTAAACGTTGGGGGACATGATAGTCACCGCGGAATCGGATATACCGCGGTGACTATCATGTCCCCCAACGTTATTACGTTGCGTATACTGGGGCGTGGTATAACGGGGTTTTACTGTATTCGAAAAAAATACCAGTTCACTAGTAAGTAATCCTCTTTTCTTCCTGTCAATGATGCTAATTGTTTACTCATTTGCTATTTAAGTTGATTTTACGAAACTCTTTACTAATTAGGACCACCGATTTTCACTAACAGTCTCACAAAGCGTGATACGTATTAGCGATTCAAAAATGGCATCAGATACAAGATAAAACGTTACAAACTCAATACTTAAGATGATAGCTGCTTTTTTATTTAATCAAGACCTCTGTATTATAGAGGGTATCTCGACTTAAATGACATATTAGGCAGTCAATCACATGACATTAGTCATATACTTAATGAGTACCAGGGTTGAAGGTTGTTGATTCGTGGATGATAAATCAATTCACCTCATTTCACATAATAATTACACTTTGTTAAAAGTGGTTTTAAACATAAATGCGCTCTTAGAATTTCTATTCATTATTTTTTTCTTCACACTTTGTTTTCCTTATCTTGTTCCATTAAAAAGTTGAACATGCATTTGAAAATAATTGCAATATCTACCTAAAATACTCTAGTAAAATAACACACAATAACAATTACTAGCCCCAATTTAACCACAGTTTTGTCCCTGTTTAGATGGCAACAAGTTAAAAACTCAGCTCCATTTTCCTTATTCTACAATAGTAATTAATGTTGATCTAAATTTTTTGAAAGATAAACGAAATTAGTTTTAACAAGTATTGTAAAAATTTAGAAGGTAGCAAAATTTGTATTTAGTATTGCTGAAGCCTTAAAAGAAGTATATTAAGGTAAGTACATAATTTGTGGCTCTTGCGACTAGGTTTCTATGCGGAATTTCAAATTAATGTATTATGGTAACCACGCGTTTAAACAAAAACAGCCAACTTAGCCAAACCGTTCGAAATTATAAAATTGTCAAACCTAGCGAATTATTAATTTTTCTGTCCTGGTGGTTTTCAATAATGCGTAAGTTCTGAAAATAAAAGTATTTTTAACGTAATCCACTTTGAAGGTTAATTTTATAAATGCTAAATACAAAATAATTTTGGGAAATTTCGATGTTTGAGATTTTGGTGCAGATGTCATAATTTGGACAATAATCGTTTTATTTTTGCAGCGTTGGTAAGATTTTAAAAGTTAGGGGGAATTGGCGACATGTTTGGTTGGCACTAAACGTAGGCGCATTTTTTTCCACCTTGGCAATGAAAGTAAAGCAACAGAAAACACGCACAAAGTCGATATTAGTTGGCTATACGCTCTACATTGACGACGGTTTCAGAAATATCGCTAACGTGAATTTAACGATTAAGAGACGAGTACTTTACGCTGTTGAATAGAAACGTATTGCTTTGCTTATATTTCATTTTGCGATGTTTGACGAGCAAACCAAGGTAGGGCGCATAACCGATAAGTATCAAAAGTCACTAGATGAATGAAAAAATAAAACTGGAAATCTTAAAGTGATGAATGCAAAAATGTACTTTTCTTCATCGGACACCCTTGCACCTTTTAGCCGAAGCCTTAGGTAGAACAAAAATGTACTTGATCAGGATGACCAGTTTAATGCCAAAATTTGCACTTATTTCCTCATCATCGAAACATAAAAAAAAAAGCTCCGAAATTTCAGGGGCGAGAATAAATTACTGATTATTTCCAGATATGGAAACGAAATCGTCAAAAGCAAATCATGCATTACAAGGGCAGTATGTCTGGAATAATTAAAAACGAACTGATGCTTGCGGGAGGGCGGTATAGGAAGTAGGCTAAATTCTTGTATTATTGCTGTTTTTGTTTTAAGTACAATTATACCTGTCCTTGGCCTTACTTTAAATAATGGGATTAAATGCGGCTTTGCCCACTGCAGCGTTTGGCGATTTTTTTCAGAGATCATTTAGAATTAGGGGGTTTTTTTTCGGTGAAAAATTATTATAGATAAAATGTTTTGTAACCATGAATCAATTTTGTAACCATCATTTTACAAATATAAATCACCTAGAGTTTGCAGCAGTTCCAAAATAAAGTAACAAATAGTGTAATAGTAATTACACTGTCATGGTGTCATAATTTTGCGCCGATTTCTAAAATCATGTTTAAAAGCCGTATCGATGTTGTTTAACGAATGAAGCACAATTTTTAATTTGAAGTCGGTTCTAGCTTTTTCCCAATAACTATAGTATCATTATTTTTATTATAAATCGCTCGACCTGGTGACAGCTTGTCGAAATTTTCTGTACAAATACATTTATTAGCGAAAGTGAGCCCTGTCTGCAGATTTTTTTAATCTTACATCTCCTTATACATTCAACAGAATATTCTTTGTTTTCAGCAAATATTCTATGACTAGCAGTACCCGCACGGCGTTGCCCGTGATGAACTGTAAAAACGTCGCTTACGTCGCTGTATTTGCTAAAAACTGTCGCCTGCCGCGATGTAATTGATAAGAATGTAATAAAATGTCGCCTGACGCGCTCTTCCAGCTAAGGATATAAAAAACGTCGCATGTGGCGCTGTCCTTGCCAATAGTATAAGAAACCGCCTGCGGCATAAAGCCAGTAGCGTTTGAAAAACTTTGTCTGTCTATTTGTGATGAAAAATAACTTTATACATTGTTAAGGCTTGAAAAAGTAATATAACATATCAAAGGATCAGTTAAGAAAACTTGAGAACAATTCCGTCAGTAGGGTCAGATTTGTCACCAAAGGGTACGTAAAACTGCCAAAGTGTAGCACGGCGTCATTTGTTGCGTATTTTTCAACTGGAATGAGTCTTGGCATTGAACTTAGATCGATTCCACTGGAAAACTAAACTGATGTATCTATTTTGAAAGGTAAGTTTTAAATTGAAATTATGTTAACACTATTCCCCCGGAGTTGAGGAAACTGCTAATTATTACTTTTGGGTCAAGGTAAGCTTTAACAAATCAAACTAAAAAGCTTATAACTGGCGTTCTTATTGACTTAGAAACTTAGAAAAAATATCATCTTGTGCAGAACAATCAGCGCTTTCGATCAATATATTACAGTAATACGTGCAAGACTTTTTTTTCACCCCCATATTGGGGAATTTATGTGGAAATTTGCGTAAAATCGGAATAATAAAAGAACTACTTGGTAGGATTTCTTTATACCGGGTGGATAAACTTTCCTCTTGAACCACTCTGTTTATTGATGAAAACCGCATTAAAATCCGTTGAGTAGTTTAAAAGACCTAAGCGTACATACGGCAGGAAATGACTTTGACGACTCTTTTAAGACGAGGATAGACAACTTAGGCTATATTATACAGAGGAATACATTAGCTTTCTTTCAGGTCTTTTTTTTCCGCGAGAAAGTACAGGATACAGTGTATCCAATACTAGTTCATACTCAGAGATTAAGTAAAGATAACAAGCACTAATTGTTGTAAGAGACATATTTCTCGTTGTGTTTTTGGAATGTTCCGTACTTTTGGAACTAAAAGCAAAAAAAAAATCCTTTTATACAGGTGATGAAAATGGTTAAAAGCTCAAAGAAGAAGCGCAGTACGAAGCGGCGTTTGTCTGTAAATGTTAAAACAATGGACTCACCTGTAACTAGGGCGGACACACATATGTACAGACTGATGCAGCCTGATTCTCCCTTGCATACCGGACGACTCATCTGGAACTCCTTACATATTGACGTTGGGGCCGTTTCAAACAGAATCATTACTCGGAAAATGACGTCACGTTTGAAGGAATTTGAAATGGGAACTGCGAAAAAGAAAGGAAAACACAGGTCATTGTCACTACCAAAAGCAAATTCGGATATTCGAAGAAAGAGCGAGGAGAAAACTGAGGGTAATTTTTTTACGATTCGAAATGAGCCTTTTGAAGATTTAAAAGCTTATAAACAGTTAAGCACAAAACACGATTCTGACGAAAACACTGATCCAAAATATGACAAAGGCGTCAATGAAATATTGAAAGATACAGATCAACCAAAAATGACTGACGAACCGTATGCAATAGACATAGTATCCGTGAATGAACAAGTGCAAGATACAGATCAACCTAAAATGTCTCACCCGCTATCTGCAAACGACATAGCATCCGGGAATGAACAAATGGAAGATACAGATCAACCTAAAATGGCTGACACGTTATATTTAATAGACATAAAACCAATAACAATAGAGTGGTTTTCCAGCTTAATTAAGTCTATATTTACGTATATTTGCGGTTGAACTGGATAGGTTTAGCTCTCTACAAATTTATTTCTGAAAAAAAGGGGTTAATTAAATTTATATCAGAATCATCTAATACATTGTTATTTCTGTTGTTCTGTTTAAATTTGCAAATTTTGAATGCTCCAATAAAAATTGATGAACAATTGAAAAATTTATATTCACGTTGTACTTGAATTTTAGGTTACAGGTAAGGTGCTTTTAAAATCGCCAAGTTTGGCGAGATTCATGGTCGGCGGGATAATACGTAAGTTCCGGGCCTTGCCCATTGTCAACAGTCCCAGTTTAACAACGCTGCTAGCATTGATTAAAGCAAAAATATTGTGTCCATTTGTTTCGCTGTTAAATGAGACCCCCTTTTAGGTGTGCAAATTGTTCGGGAGTCCGTGACGAAAACCAGCACTCGCATTGCAGCCTTTATTGTGATTATTACTTAGTGTCAGTAAGTTCAGATACTTTTCTCTCTCTCTCTCTCTCTCTCTTTGTGTGCATAAATAAAAGTCCCTTGCAATCCTGAAACACGTATCACAGTTATTACACGTATGGTGCAGTTTTTGGTTTTAGCTTAATGTCAGGAAGTCCAAAACATTTTCTCAATGGAAAAAGAGGTTCTTGTTGTTCATGAAGCCATAGAAACACTAATTAAAAGTTCATTGTTTCTACAATGGTATATTTACTTCTTACGCAAGAACTTAATTTAAAATCTGTTTACATACAGCGAGTAGAATTCCGTATTAAATTTATTGCGACGGAAGTTTAGAGATGAAAAGAACAACTCTTAAGTTCCGACACAGTTGCTAATTGGGAAAATAATTGTTGTGTACAAGAATGCTAAGATTTCAACTAGAAATATGTTTCAGACACCATCTACGATTTTCAGGGTTTATAAACGTAAGGGTTCTAAGGAAGAGCCTAGTTATATAAGAATAATATATAGTTTAAATTTAGATACAATATATAGTCATTGTATAAACTGTAGGGGAAAATCATAACTTTTGGGGCACAACAGCAGCCTTACTTGTATACTTAAAATATCCTGTATGTAACATACAGAATTATGTAAAAAACATCAGTACACATACACACTTTTAAAAAATAAAAAAATGCACGAATTCTTATTCACTCAATGTATTTCTTCTGTATTTATTTCAAGTGCAATGTAACGAATTAGCTATATTAAATTTGAAGCTTAGAATCAATACAGTGCTTCAAATACAAATTTCTTAATACTTTTTAGAGTCCTTCTGACAAAGATATAGAATTAGAACATCGGAATGAACGTAAGCAGGTATTTCAAAGCTTGAATTTTTTATGTTGTGTTTTTATAGTTGCTAAAGCCAATGGAAACCACATCTAACAGTTCTTAAAATTTTAATACCCTTTTAAGTTTCAGATCCTCTCTGAGATGTGCTTCTGCTCACTACTTATACATTTCTGTTTTGTTACACTGAAAAAAGCTACAAGAAGGTGTGGTACTAAAGGGTTGAATATAAAAGATTATATAATTTACTCTAATATTTCCGTAATGTGTTAAATAACTTTTCCTCAAAATTTTCAAACAATAAATCTTTATAAATAAATAATCATCTGACACTTGTGTTTAAAAATCTTTTAGTTTTTTATCTGTAAAAAATGTTATGGACTGCTTTGATAGCTTAGGCTCTTATAAAATAAAGGAGATAAAATGCACTTAATTTTCAACCAACCTGAAAATAATGAACTTCACGGAGGAAAGTGTCTCCAATATACAAATGAAGACAACAAGAGATTTGGTGCACTCGAAAAGATTCGATAAAGTAAATTCCTTAAAAGCATTCGATCAAGATACTATGCTAACAAAACAAAAAAGATTCCACTAACTTTGGCGAACTCATACAACTTAAAGTATTTACTTAAAGTTCTAGATAGCTATTTTTGAGACCCTTTCTAAAAGCAATTGTTTGATCTTTCGTCTAAGAATAACAGAAAGGATTTCAGAGAACTTCAAAATCTCTCAAGCTAAAAAAACATTTAAAAGTTATTGAACACTATTTTCGAGGCACCTTCATTCATCCTTCAATTGGAGAATTATACCCTATAATAAAATTACAAAAAGTAAAATACCGAACAGCTCGACACAATTCGAATTGTTTGTATTCTAGCGAACTTGCAAGAAATGTAAAATAACTACTAGGTATCACGACTGCCATGTAAATACCAGTAATAGAATAGCATAACACCACATGAAAGTGTAAGTAAGTTTAGTAATGTTGATTCTCCGTTAACTTTTCTTATTTGATGACGTCAGAAAAGGATCATCCTTAAATGCATAAGAATTGTTTTATCAAAACATAAACACACACAATTTCAAATGTCAGAACTGAGGCTCTTTATCATTATTGTTTATTATTAAAATTATTAATAATTAGCCCGTTTGCATTAGGATCGACGTACCTCACGTGTCTGCCTTATATAAGAAATGTTCCCGCAGAACACCGAAAGTGAAGCAACATTGACTGAGGTCAGTGTTTGGGAGGGTGAAAACCTATCGCAGCTGGTTGTTGCGTTCAGTGTACGCTAAAGGGAGCATGTGCACGTTAAATAGGTCGTTGCTCCAGTGTCCTCCAAGTGAAACGATACCTCTGGGGGTGTCAATCCCAGCTGACAGTCCCTCATCTGGGAGCTAGTTCAAAAAAATTAAACGATATTTCAAAAGGGCGGATATCGGACTCCTTGCTATAAGGGCCCCATTAGACTCAGGAGCAGCGTACCCATTCTTCCTCGCCACGCGCAAGGACACAACGACAACAACATTCGGAAAAGCTTCTTGGTAAAAGTATTTTCTTTAAACGAAACGCCTATTATATTGGTGTATTCATACGAATTGCGACAGTGACAGAAAATTAGGCTTTCTCTGAATATCATTTATTCTGTATAATTACAAACTTTATATAACTAAATGAAAAAAAAATAAGTAAATGAAAACAACTACTATTCTTGTTTACTGTTGACTAAATATTTGTTAACTTTTATTTTATGCAATATTTAATAGTTATAGGTATTAATAATCATAACCAATATTTTCTAGTATATCTGTGAATGTTTAGTATATATATATATATGTATATATATATATATATATATTTTAAATTCTGCAATTTATTTATGTATTTGTTTTTTAAACTCAGGCTAGTTTTCTGCTAAATTTTATTATTGCTTAAATTAACTCTCACCACTTTTTATGGATGTTTATTGAGCGAAAAAACAAATTTAACTCTTCATATTTTCAAAAAAAAAACAAAAAATATCCATTATAATTCTTGAATGGGTGATGTCAAGAAAAATATTAAATTATATTTTAAACGTTTTTTCATGTATTCGACCATTAAACTTCGGAATAAACAAAAAACCTGTCAATCAAAATAAGATTAACAAACATTTTTTTATCCAAAGGAAACACCAGACACCCCAATTAACAATAATTTGTTTTTAATCTATTTCATAAAATGAGTCAAGATTTGATGTGATGTGAAAAAATCATCTTTAGCATCATAACTAGTTTCAGTTCTGAGTTGGTTTATTGATGGAAGCAATTTTTAAATCATAAAATTGGGGCACATAAAATCCCTTTTAGTAAAAAATATTTTTTGTCCAATTTAAATCTGCCTACCACTCCTGGGACCTAGACATTTATAGAAAAATCATTCCTTCCAATTAAGATCTACAGATGGCGCCACAACTTTTCAATCTATTTTGTGTTTTCCTCTGCTACGGTATTAGAGGAAATAAAATGTTAAAAAAGAAATTACTGTTGTGCTCACATAAAACGATTACGATAATTTTTTTGCAATTATTTACAAATCACGTACCTCGTTTAGGGATTTTAAAATTCTTCTTGAAAAAAATAAATAATAATAATAATAAGTGAAGGAGAAAAACGCAAAAGAGAAAAATGCATTTTATGTGCTAATTTGAGATGCTTTGTGTATGTACTAGTACTGTGGAGCAAACTAATTTCTAAAAAAAAATATGTATTCTAAAAAAAATATGTTCTTCAAATTTTATTTTGCTGTGGCCATACTTTGCTCGGGGGAAAAAAAAAACCCAGGCTTTAAGCTGTGAAAAAAGACCATACAAAGTTCCGACGAATATCGCTTATCATCTGTAGGTAACCACATATCTCACATGAATATGTATATATTTTTTTACAAATGGATCATTCCATATCAACCAAACAAAAAATATCTACTTAGTTGAGAGGATTTCAAAGTAAATCGTTTATGCATTGTACCCGTCAGGAGGAGAAAAAGAAAACCCTTTGAGATTTGGTTTTTGCAGTTGTTGAATGTGGTATTTTGTTTTGTTTTGTTTTTCATTGCTTTAAATATGTCAGTTGCTTAATTATGGGCCAAATTTTGTAATATAATGGCTATGGATTCCTTTGGAAATTATTTCATAACGCGGTTGCAAATCTATAAAATTGCGTCACAAATGCGGCATAAATGCTGACAGCAGTCCAGTGGTATGTGTCACAATGCCATTCTCTAACATCGTTAACCACAGTATGATTATGTTTCAATAGTAAACTAGTTTTAAGGGAAAACTCCTGGAATCTTTACACCTTAGTATATTGTGTTTTTGTTCCTTTCACACACTACATTCAATTATTGTTATTGCAATATCTGATTTCAATCGCTAACAAAGGCAATGCATTTCTTTAAATTTGAAAGTTATCAGTATTCGCCATATTTACTGGTCAGATAAGAATAAAAGAATTCATTAAAAAAAATTTAATTAAGAAGTGTAACTTCTAACACGCGAACATCAGTGCAAGCCCCCCCCCCCCTTAATAACTAAAAAAGTACACGTTATTTAAAAGGCACCCATACGATTTTCTCTCTGTTTACGTTAAACCACAATATTTTGCTATCAAGCATTATTTTGCAACAGTTTTTGATTCTCGCATTGCCCATACGTTTTACTCTCTGTTTACGTTAAACCACAATATTTTGCCATCAAGCATTATTTTGCAACTGTTTTTGATTCTCGCATCGCCCATACGTTTTTCTCTGTGTTAACGTTAAACCACAATATTTTGCTATCAAGCATTATTTTGCAACTGTTTTTGATTCTCGCATTGCCCGTACGTTTTTCTCTGTGTTTACGTTAAACCACAATATTTTGCTATCAAGCATTATTTTGCAACTGTTTTTGATTCTCGCCTTGCCCATACGTTTTACTCTCTGTTTACGTTAAACCACAATATTTTGCTATCAAGCATTATTTTGCAACAGTTTTTGATTCTCGCATTGTTCTACTTCTTATCATCACTGAAAGAAGAAAAGTTGATATCTTTACAGAGTTCGCAGATTTTGTGACGTTAGTAATTTCTTACATAATGCTCGATGCCCTGCTGATCTGCTACCTCCTTGTTTTGATCTGTTACCAGGCATAATCAATTAAGGTTTAAAATAAATTACCAAGTAATGTATCTCTCTCTCCAAGTTTTACAATATGAATAAATACTTTGACAAACATAAATTGAAGAAATTTTTAAAAAATGTTTATTTGTTGTACCTATTACTGTTTAAGCTTAAGTTCACCGACATATTTTTATCTCGATTTCAGCATTAAAAGTAAATAAGAATAAAAAATATTAGTATAATGGAAGGGGATGGGGATAATAATATACATAGAGCTTTGAACATTGAAATACTACGTTTCTCTGCTGTTTCGCAAAGATGTAGTATAAAAATATGAACGATTGATCGAACATATTTGTTAATTAGAACTTATGTAGTAGGATTTTGAAAATTTTAAAAAAGGGATGATAATGAATGTTTTACATACAAATGGGGGTATTTTTAACTTCTTTATTTTTTTTAATAATTTTGGTCTATGTTCAGTCACATGTTATTTAAAAAAAACCTATGTAGAAAGGATTAAATGTTACGAGTTTTCAACGCGTGAATAAGTGCTACTCCCCTTATTCAAAACAATTTTACTCAAGGCAAAGTAAAAGCTATGGCGAAAGCATCATCAATATTTAACAATAGGTAGTTCTGCGCGACATTACTCCACGATATTTTGTTTCTCCGAAGAAAATAATTCGAATTTATCCACGAGGAGTTTAATGTCCCGTTCATAGTAGCACTCGCACTAGGTCTTTCTAAACAAAGGAAAAACATTTTATCAAAATATACTTCTCTGAATTGAACGTTCCCAGCAAAGAGAATCTCTTGAGAAATAATAACCCGAGCGAACGGCAAAATTCCTTCGGGACATTCGAAATTACCAATGAAATACGGATTCATAACTTCGCTCTAACTCCAAGATTCGAAACTGTTTGCTTTACGCTTGATCTATAGCAAAAGAACGCGGATTATGATACATGTTCCTATAGATTTTGTTTTCCCCAGGCTCGAATAGAACTTAACTGCCACTTTAGCTAAGAGCCTGAAGATTAAAGACAACCGGTCGTAACAATGCCGCTCCCTTTTACAAAAGTGTATGTAATGTATGTATATGTGAGTGTATATATAAGTGTTCATACCTTTTTCAAATATGCAATGGATAATTTGTTTTTATAAATCCCCTCGTAACCATAATTACCACTTTTTATACAAACCATAGTTAATAAAGGTATCCACTATGAAACTCAGAAGCTTTGTTTTTCTGATTAACTTGTTGATTAGAACATTCCCGCAATTTATGGGAGTCAGTTGGGGACAATCACCCCTCCCCCGCCCTTTATATTAGAATGAGTAATAAATTCCTGAACTAGGGCAAGGAAACAGAAAGAGAATGTTTAGGGTTATTTGAAGATGCATTTCTCTTAGATTTGGGCCTGGATTTTGGAGTTTAATGTATTTTAAAAGGTGTGTAGTGCATTTCATTGCTTTTTCATTTAATGTACATTCTCAATGTACCCTTTCTCTAAAACTTCAAAATGACGGCCTTCTATTTTTAATTTCTTGTGCAGGAGAAAGAAGTGCTGCGGCAAGTAAACTTAAAGTTTATCTTTCCTTCCACTACAATAGTTAAGGAATTTCTTCTTTATTCGAATTCACCAATTTTGGCTTACACTTTCCCTAAAACTATATTACATCATTAAAATATGTTAATTACTCTAATTTGATGCTTCCAGAACTGGTGCTCCAGCCAGAGATGAGGGGTGTTGGCATGCTCTCATGATATCATGTTATATATGATTGGGTTGATGTGAGAAAGTTTTAATTCTTTCAAGGGTGAGACGACTAAGAATATGTTTCGGAATCTTCGCTCTAATTAAAAGTCAATAATAATATTTTCTTAGAAATTTTTTCGTAAAATCTGGACTAGTCTATGGATTGTGCACTTGAACAGAATCTAGTGTAGAATCCATTAATCTTAAATCTGAGATACGTTTACCTATCTACTAATATGTATACGTATATATATATTTTTAATTAAGGTTAAAATTGCGTTAGGAACACTGTTTGTGCGTGTTTCAATTTAAGCCACTGAAAAGCAAAATCAAGTAAGTAACGAAAGAACGATTCAAAGAAAAATGTCACGTTAGGGAGCAGCACTAGTTAGAGCTACCACTAATATATCTTGCCACAATATAGAATGGTGCTTTCCCTATGATTTGCACTAGTTATCTCTAACTTATGTCATTAACACCTCTATGGTTGTATGTGCATGAATCATGACACATTTAAATAAAATACGGTATTTATTTACTTATTTTGCTGAATTTAAATTTTGCTGGTAAATCGCCAAAGAATACGTACTTCAATTTTACACCTCGGGCAACAAGGTTAAGAGGAATGCTTTTTGTTCTTTAGTAAAATTAATAAAACACGTTTTGTATTGTTTTTCTCGCATTTCAACATTTTCTAGAAGGTCACCATAAGTCCGTTCTTTTGAATTTATAGCACTGGCTGTGCCGTGCAGGTACTACCAGCATTAGTATACAATAAAACCAAAAGTAAAGTGTTTAACAAGTCTTATATTTTCGAGCAGAAAGCGGAAGCAGAATAAAAGAAAGACGAAAAAGAAAAAAACAAAAGGAAGAAAAAACCTCGAGTTCTTTTGATTTATATAGTGACCACAGTTATTTTAAGTCTGTGGCAAACCACACGTTACATACTTTTTAAAAAATATTTTTAGTGTTTTACTTTAGAATCCGAAAAACTAACTATTAAAACAAAACCAAAAAATATCAGATTCAACTTAAGTTTTCTTACATTCATTTTCTGGGGAATTTTAATCTCATGATTTATCTTAAATTGCGCAACCATGAATTTCTCATCCGCAGTATGAAGTTCAGAGTAAACGCATCCCATACTTTTTGAAACGCAATAAATTACTTCATATATGTTCTAAGAAATAGCGTGCTATTCATTTTCTCTAAACAAGACTTTGTTTTCGTACCCATTACCTACAATTAGCAGAAAATTACTGTGAACATTACTTTGAATATTTTCCTTTCTTTCGCTGGAAAAATAATCTTTATTGTTCCGCGAGTTCATGAAACCTAATCTAATGCAACACGATTTCGTAAAATTGTTGGTAATTTAGAAAAAGAGGGAAAACATTTACAACAAATTCGGAACTATATATTCTAGGAGCTTATACTTAAGGTTTCATGAAGAAGGTTGAATAATTAATCTAAATAGTTTATGCGAGTGTCACGAAATAGATAAATGTTTTCTACCTTTTGCTAGAACTAAGTATTACTAGAAAGTTATAATTTAGAAACTTTAAGGATTGTGTTATGCTTAGAAAACATTCAAATGTTTAAGATTTAATTATGATCTTCTGAATATTCGGAAAACTTTTGTGGTAATTTGTGGTTAAAAAACTGACATAATTAGAATAACATTATGATAAAATCTACGAAAAGTTTTTCAGATGCATTGATACTGAAAATTTCCAATAAACTAGAAATATTCTCTAAGATTTTATTATATATGTATATGTGATGAAGACTTTACACACAAAAACGTACTGTAAAAGCAAAATGTTTTTTTCTCTCTTCAAAGTGCACGTTTTATTTCATTTTTTTAACGAAATCCTAGTCCTAAAATGAAAAAACATTAAAGAGCAACATGGAATTCTATGACGATTGAGGGTACCTATTGTGAATAGCAAGTGTATATAACTTTTAGTATTTATCAGTTCTAAAAGAAAAAGAAGAAAGAAAATATCCCCCCCCCCCCACTGGTTGAGGAGGGGGAACAAAGAACGTCATTACAAGGTAGTGTTCATATCTTTCACAACTCAGTCATAACAAAAAAATTAATTGCTATATTTTTCTCATTGAAGATTATTATACTGATTTTTGCAAGGAATATTGTTTTGTTCCTTTAAAACCTTCCAGAGGGCGCCACTGATATCTTACGCGTTCATACTTTACTCGAATAATAACGTTTCTTTCCATGTTTCTTTCCTTTTGTTTCTTCCAAACATGTTTTTTTCCTTTCAAAAGAGAATCTTTTTACTATTCGTCAGCTGATCAATTGAAACGAGATTAAAAGTATAACAAAATTAAAATGATGAAACTACAGGCAGCGTAAATTCAAGACATAAATTAATTTGTAGGAGATTCTATTTTTATACAAAAATCTTTATTCTTAATATTAAAACAAAAAACTCTTATTTAAATTTGTTGCAATGCAGGCATTTCTAGGAGGACAAATATATATATATATATATGTATTCTATAGGGACCGTCCATAAATAATGTCACGCTTTTTCCTACATATTTGACCCCCCCCCCTTGTCACAAAATGTCCCACTTCAACGAACCGGACCCCTACCCCTCTTTGTCACATGTCACGCTATATTGCAATAGCATGATGTCACACTTCGTTTTACCCCTCCCCTCCCCCTTGTCGCAATCCCCCCCCCCCCTTGAAGAGTGACATCATTTATGAAGGATCCCATGTAGTTTTAAAATTTTTCTGGGTATTGGCTTTATTATTTCTTGATACTTTCTCCCTTATTTTTATTTCACCGATGAGAACTTCTAACGGGTAAAAGAATACAATATAAAAATATAGAAGTTTTCATTGAGCACTCATTTTGTTTAGGTAATAGTTCATTTCTCTATTTCCCATTTCTTAATGTAATTTTTTAGTTATTAATCCATGAATTTTTTTCAACTAAATTGAAAAATTAAAACATGCTTCAAACGGATGCAGAGATTGTAAATGATAACATTTTTGAGTCTGCTATGTCTTTAGAGAAGTCCTATTGCAAATTTTCCTATAAACTTGTTTGTACTATTTGCTTCAGAGTAATCAGAAATGCATAATTCAATAAAATCATAGGAACCACCTTTCTGGTAACTATTTTTGTAACCTGTCATAGGAGAAAAACAACATGCGTTTATAAGTGACATGAAGCAGATCTAAATTTATCCTGGGTTCCTTTGGAACAAACTTTGTTTTACAATGATGTCAAAAGTAGGAAGTGAAAAGTTCAAAAATATTTCTATGAAATAGTAAAAAAGAACAAGTACAGTAAAACTTGTTTTTGTGCGGTGGGATAGGGACCGCATAAAAGAAATCGCACAAAAAAATATTCGGAAATTTTATAAATTCTTACATAAAATAAACAACTTTGTACGATATACTCGTACTACCTTTTTTTTTTATGCGGTATATAGGGACCGCATAAAAAAAGTCGGACTTAGAAAATACATCAATAATTTATGAAATAGATGAGATAATGCTTTCAATTAAATAAAATAATTAAATTACACCTAAAGAAATTGTAAAAATATTTAATTCTTCATGGAGAAGTTTTCAAATTATACATTAAATAGTTTGCTCCTACTCGGCGTAATCCAAAACGCTCATCTTCTTGTGACGAATTGGTTGAAAATCGCTTTCGTCGCTTGAAGATAGGATTTCAATTGATTTCTTCTTTGGTACCATGAAGTCAGTGATCAGTTTTTGTGACGTCGGTCGACTGGTCAATTGCTTGTAAACGTCACGATAGTGAGCCCTGCATGATCTCAGTTCTTTTTGGAATTTTAAGCGTCTTTCCGCATTGGTATCTATTTTAAGAAAGTGCGTTTCCATTTTCTTAGAAATCTGGATCCCTACATATATTTTATCGGCTGTAATAGATTCCGGTTCTTCTTGTCCATTTTCGTAATCTATCAAACTATTGATAATGTCACTTTCATCGATAGTTTGGTCCTCAATCATCTCGTCAAGGTCATTTTCGCCGAAATTGTCAAAGCCTTCTCCTATAATTTTTAAATATGTATATGTACATTGATAGGAAACATTAAACTGGTGCTAACGCCGCTAAGATTCATAGACCGCATAAAAAGAAATCGCACGAAAAAAATCGCTGGTGCTAACGCCGCTAAGATTCATAGACCGCATAAAAATAAATCGCACAAAAATAAAATCGCACAAAACCAATCGCACAAAAGCAAAATCGCATAAAAAAGGACCGCACAAAAACAGGTTTTACTGTACTTTCTAAAGCCATCTACTTTCCAGTATATACCAAATTGAAATTGTTCTTAATTACTTAAAATATACCTTTTTCAGCAGTTAATGTATATTCATTCACTCACTCACACATTCACTCACTCACTCACTCATTCACTCACTCATTCATTCATTCACTCACTCATGTATTATTCACTCATTTATTTATTTTTTCCTTTTTTCACTCATTTATTCACTATTTCTTTCATTCATTCATTTATTCATGCAGAAATATCCTTGAAAACCCAGAGCAAAACATTTCATCGGAATATAGGATCGTTTGTTCTGGTTGAACGGCGTACCTGTACATTTTCTACGCCATAAGAACCTTCCAATAAAGTTTGTTTCAAGCAAAACCGTCTGTCAGACCAGGCTTTATAAAAGTTTGAAAATTTCCGTTAGGCACAAATGTTATTTTTTTTTTTAAATTGTTCAAATTTGAGAAGAAGTTGTTAACTTTAAAACATATTTCACGTCAAGAGCTCCTTCGAATAAACTTGTTCAAATAAGCTTCCAGGACTTGAAAAATGTGTTTCATATTACCCAATACTGTTAATGATGAGAACTTTTGAACTGTTCGAAGTTGAACGAAAAGTTGTTCAAATCAAAAAAATAAAAGATATAAATGAGATGTCCTCGCCGAGATCTTTCGAACTGAAAAATAAAAATCTTTTGAATCGGACATTTCTCTCAAAATTAATTAAGGGTACAAGCAGATAGACAGACCAACATACCGGCAGACAAACCGACATACACACATTTTCCACATCTCAAAGCCAGACTTTCATTTTTTTTTTTTTTTTTTTCAATCTTTCTTTAATTATTTCACTTATTTTTGTGTTTTCTTTATTGTTAACGATATTTTTACGATACGTTATTATCATTATTTTATACTTTTACGGGAAAGTAGGCTAAAAAAGGAAAGCAAAAAGAAGGAAAAAAAATATTTACAACAATAAATTGCGTATGTATATAAATACGAATATGTAAGTCAATTTTTTCATAAATGTATTTAATTTTCTATTTATTGAAAACAATATTACAAATCGAGAGCCTTTTTAAACAAAACTAGATTTTGTCAACAAAACATTATGAAATATGTAAAAGCGTAAGGTTTCTCCTGTCGTTTTCGAAAGACAACATATGTCTCATTGAATAAATACCAAGCGGAAGAAGTTAGATTTGCATTCAAACAATGACCTGAATAAAGATTTTATCAGAATTACTGGTTAAAGTTTAAGAGGAATAAACTCTACGAAGAAGCCCATCGTTGAAAATTGTAAGCTTTAGAAAGAAAATAATAGGTGATTGAGTTTTGAAAAATGTTTGGCACCGAAGCAGGAAACTAATTAAAGATTTTCTAAAAACGTGGAAAGCAAACTGTTGTGTTTCGCACTTTTAGAGATTGTTTCCGAACTGAGCATTAATTAATCAGTGCAGTAGTTTATTAAAAGTAAATGAGATTAGTCTAAAATTATGTCCTCGTAAGTCCCTGGCCTTTTTTATGCATTGCTCACAATTAAGAAAAAGGCGTTATACGTATAAATATATACATATAGTGAAACCTGTGTAAGTTGACACTTACGGTGCAACACTTTAGGGGTCAACTTACAGAGGGTGATTTTTTTTTTTTTTCATTTCACACTCTATGCAGTTATTTATTTGTAACTAATTAAAATGTAGCTATATGAAGTAACGTTACTTTAAAATAGTAATTCTCTATTTTCCTTTATAATTATCTAAAATATCATTAGAGAAATTTAACCTGAATGACTTACAGTGCATCCTATATAACTTTAAAAGTACAGTAAGCTAAAATAAAGATAAATACCTTATTAGTTTTGTAAGTTACTTATACGAGTATATAGTAGTAAAGATTTCCTAAAAATACACAATTTTTAAAATGGCTTAATCAGATAGGAAAATGAAGAACATTATTTAAAGAAAAAAATAATGCTCATAGTAGTTTTCCTTTCCCATACGGTTAACTTGTAAAGAAGTTTAGGAAAACTTTACATTTATGTTTCATCCATCCAGACAAATACTGGTTTAACGTTATAGCACAAAAAATATCCTAGAGAACGTATTTATTTTTTTAAATTTATCTTTGCAAAAAATAGATAAAAAAAATTATAAATAATTAGGCGGTCAACTTGCAAAGGGCTTTTTATAATACTCCCACCCAAATTTGGCGTATATAAGTGGTCAACTTAGGTGCAAAGTTGCCACTGCTCCAACCATTTAGTTCACCTAAGAAAAGCTCGGATCAACGTTCTAAGTTTTTCTCAATTATATTAGCATAGTTATTTTTTGTTGTTCCCTACAAAGTTGCAAAGGTTCCCCTACATTATGAAATATAGGGCTACTTCCGTTCCTGACAAAAGTGGTCAACTTAGACACTTTTGTCTAAGTTGACCTGTAAGGCTCACAAAGGTGGTCAGCTTTACAGGTTTTACTGTATATCTATCACAACGAATACATAATTATTTTTCCCCGTCCAGAATTAAGTTCTGTCATCTATGATATTAATAGCCTTTCAATTTGTTCAATGAAATAATATAATAAATTTAATTACTTCTTTAAACACCAGAAAATTAGCTTCTAATACATAATTCCACCTACCCAATATGAAGCGGAAAATTTTACTTTTGTGACCGAAGAACAAGATTTAGTAACATTTGTGAACATTACAAAAAAAAAAAAAAACAAATACATCACATGTATTTTCTTAATCACCTTGAAATCATGTGCTCCAACCATTTAGTTCACCTAAGAAAAGCTCGGATCAACGTTCTAAGTTTTTCTCAATTATATTAGCATAGTTATTTTTTGTTGTTAAAAAAAAAAAGTTTTGTTTTCTTGAAAATGGACATCTTACAAGTTTCTACATAGTTGATTCACCGATGAAGCTAAATTAGGTTGGTACCGTAAAAGATATGTCAAGAGAAAGAGAAACATTAATAACAGGTTAAAGTTACGTTTGTTTGTGAACATTAACGTAAAAGGGAGAAAAGCCTGACATACAACATCAAATTCAACTTTGTTTCATCTTGCTGTGCTGACGCGTTTTGCGCTTTTGCACTAACCTGTATGGCTTAGGGCTAAAAAAATCAGAATGAAACAGTGAGAACAAAACAAGTCATTGAACACAGACATTATTAAATGGTAATGAAGGATATGGAAGAAGCTTGTCTTGCGCGTGCATTTATTCCAGGATAAAAGAAACTTCTAGGTTACCTTCATATTGCACATCAAGGACTTAGTATATCGTGCTGAAAATTCTTTTTATGAATAATGCATGTATAGATTGATTTGTGAGGTAGTTTTCATATTTATATACTTCCTGAAAGTCAAAAATGGAACTAAAGATCACTTTATTGCGAAGCAAGTAAAAAAAGGAACACAAATTAATAAATAAGTAAATAAAAATAATAAAATAAAATAAATAAAAAAATAAAAATTTAAAAAAACTTAATATAATAATTATTATATCTAATAATAATAGTAATAATAAAGACAAAATAAATTTTAATAAACAATAATAATAATAATAATAAATACGTAAAATTATTAGTAAAAAAAAACTTCCTTTGCCTAATTTTTATTAAACTTTTACTAACAGGTAATATTTTTCGTCACAAGATTTATATGAATTTACATCATTATTACTTGGTACATTGAAATTATTAGAAATAATGCTGGAGAGAAAAAGCAGATATATATTATTTTTCTCTCCCCATTGTATATTTTCCCTATTATAAATAAAATATATTGTATTATTTAATTCATAATAAAATACTATAAAATCGTAATAAATTAAGTGAATGCTATATAAAAATTTTCAGTAAGTAAAATTCAATTTATATACGATTACGTCTAAGCCGCCAGAAGAAGGATCATACAGAAAATAAAAGATCATGGAAAAATAAATACGGGAAGATCTTGCTAATTAATCTCTTATCGCATTTGTCCGTGTCTGACACGGGTGAAAGGTACCGGCAAATTTGCACATGCCCGTGTGAGACACGGGAAATCTTGTACCTCGCGTTATTTTATTTCTAATGGCCGTCTGAGATCCGTTTACACTTTGTTTGTATAATAATGTTTTATATAACTTTTACCCCACCCCGCTCTCTAGTTACCCCTACAACTGAAATTTCCAAAAACAATTTATACTATACCTATATATTCATTTTATGTCAAAAAAAACTCAATCATTTTTTACTAGTTTTCCAGAAAAAAAAAAAAAAAACTCATGCTTCAAGGGCAAAAATTTAAAAAAAAAAAAAAAAAAATGTGAGCTTCGGAATGAAAGAAGTCCTGATTTAATTAACTGCACGCACTTAAAAAAATAATTATTATAATAAATAAAAAAATAAAGGGAAAGAAAAAAAAGAAAAAGACAGAAAATCTTGAGTCCTTTTCAAAATTTCGAAACATATATTAAACAGCACATAAGCAATTTTTTTCATTGTATATTTTTTTCCCGTAAAACCTCTCATCAAGAAAACGTGATGTTCATTGAATATTTTATATGCATTGGTCTTTAGTTAAGTGACGTTACAATAAAAATACGTAAATAAATAAAACATCTTTTTTTTCTTTTTTCTTTTTTTAAGACGTTTATTTTTAGTTTCTTAGGTGTATCTCTTCAACAAAAAAAAAAAAAAAAAAACATGCATAGTGGAGGAAAGTCTTGGAAAATGTAGGCTTTAAAATGTGAAATTCATTGTGCAATACTTAAAAAAATGCATTAATAGCTAAGGTTTAAATGCACATTTTGTTTCTTTTGAAGAGTACTATTCAGTGTCATAGCGAAGGTTAGAAGATATATCATGAGTAACAGCTCACATGAAGAATTATAAATTACTACAAAAAATCCTATTGACAAATACATAATTTAAACCTCTGAAAAATTAATACGTATTTTTATATCTGTGCATTTCTTTGTGTCTAACAGGTAAAAGGAATTTCCAAATCATTTGTAAATAACAAAATATTATTCTATGTTTTCAGAGCCTTTCTAGAATTTTAAATTTAAACAAATGCATTTTTGTACTTTAAATATAGTTCATGTAGAAAATAAAATGTGAAAAGAAAAAAGATGTGATTGTTTTTATGAACTGCTATCCCAACATGTAAAGACACCCAAAGGCAAAGCACAACTTTCCCAATTATTTTGAACCTTAGTATTAATTTTAAAAATATAAGGTCAACACTCTTTATAACGACCACACATTATAAAGGCCATTCCATTATAACGACGTGGTAAAAGTCCCAACTTCAACCCTATGAACTCTATGTAAATTTGCTTTCGGTTTAGCGACCTTTCTGAACCGTCTATCCAATATATTGACGGTACCAGGTGTCATGTCAGCGCAGAAGTTCTGCTTCCAGAAATGCGAATGAAATTTTTTCCCCTATATTTTCTACTTTAAAATCTGTAGTAATATTTTGTTGTAATATTTTGCACTGATATTATTTTTAAATTTCAATGATAAAAAATAATTTAGTTGGATTCTTTTAAACATTTCCAGTTTTAATGGAAATACTGAATATGCATGATGCATGTATATTTTTTAACGAAAATTCCACCTCTTATAGCGACCACTAGTAATAAAAACTTTTTCCTGTGGGACGCATATGGTCGTTATATCGAGCATTGACTGTATAATGAAATATAAAACAGCAAGGGAAGCAAAACATCAATTTAAAATAAATAAAAGTAAAATTTTTTGCTTTTCAAAGAAAATATATATATAGTGCCCTTATGATGAAAGTTGACTATATGATAAAATGCTAATTTTCGAACAAATAATATTATTAAGATATGTTAGGGATCATTTATAAATGATGTCATGCTTCGAGGGGGGAGGGGGTTCGTGACATTGTGACAAAGTGTGACAAGGGGAGGGGAGATGGTAACAAGAAGTGTGACATCATGAATTATGCAACATAGTGTGACATGTGACAAAGGGGGGGGTCGCTGAAGTGTGACATATTGTGATGAGGGGGGAAGGGAGGTCAAATATATGGGAGAAAAGCGTGACATCATTTCTGAACGGCCCCTTGTGTGTGTGTAAGAGAGAGGTAAGAGAGAGCGAGCAAGTGCAGGGAGGGGGGAGGGATAAGGGTTGTATCGAGGAAATATGTCCCTCGTTATTGCGTACCGTTCACCTTGAAAGTAAAGAAATTATCTTCTTTCTTGATAATCAAAGCCTTTCAATTAAATCTCCAAACATTTTTACACAAATCTTTTCAGTTCTAGAAAAACTCACCCAGCTGTATTAAGTGATAAGATCATTATTATAATTAGAATAATTTTCACGGAATTGAACTCTAGTCACGTATTATAGGATATTCTTCCGTAGATGATAATTATTTGCATGAAGGAATTTTTAGAAAGGCCGTTTTAGCGAACGAAAACTATTTGTGACGCACATTTTGCTTCATTTTTCATTCTTAGCACATTCGAAAAAAGAAAGAGAAAGCTGGTAAGAAACAAGTTAATGACTTCTGGAAGCAAGGATTATACTATGCATACAAAACAGTGAGACCTTGGTATATCGTTTAATGATTTGAGATTGAATTTGCCTATGTTTATTTTATTGCAACTCTTGGTGGAATGGCGGTCTCAGCTACCCGGTAAGTAAGCCGCATTTGATTTCATTTAAATATCGTATGGCGCAGAAGATTTTATTACAAGATCTCTGTTAAAGTGCTCACTTATTCTTATTATTAAATATTTAATATCCAACGAACAAAGTACTAATTAATAGAAACGTCACATTTTTTATTGAAATGGACAGATAAATGCATAGCTTGTAAAATACATATATTGATATGCAATATTTGAAAAAAATCTTGTTCTTAACTGGAAAAAGTAATTGTGCCGTAATTGTGAAACCTCGAAACTTCAATACCTTGTTTTTTAATGTAATATTGTTCTGGTCGTCCTTATGATGACTTAATTAACTGTATTTGCATCGCGTCGATTGGTCACAAAATTGAATAGACATACAAGCAAACAAGCTGTAATGTTTAGATATTGAATGTATACTCTATTAGCACCAAATTAAAGTAGCATTCCTAGTGTGACAGAACACAAAAAAATCTGAATTGAAATTAATGTTAGATGGCCAAAACGAAAATAGAAAGAGTTTACACACATTTTCCTGTCTCTTACTAACAGCGTCTTCCCTTAGATAAAAAAATAACATTTTTCTTTTGACTTAAGTTTTTTGGATGATTAAAAAAATAAAAGTCATTCGCGGACCCCCAGCGGTCCACGGACAACCTATTGGAAACACTTGCTCCAAATTATTAAAGAAACATATACAATTTAAAGTAAATTAATCTCTTGATTAATTAATCTGTTTCATAACTGAATATGACATGTTATCGCCACTATTTTATTTTTTGTTTGTGTCTGAATAATATTACGTCAAGTTTTGCATTGTAAGATAAATTACATAAGAACCAGCTTATAAAAGGTTTGAAATGTGAAAACAGTTTTATCAATTCAATATTCAGTGCGTAAAATGCTTGGCAGCGCAGAAGTCCTATTATTTCAACTGTAATCAATCATCCGTAATGGACTTATTAATTTCTAAATCTGTATGTATCTGCTGCTAAACTTGTCTCTATATTTATGTCATACATTAATAGTTCATTTCAAATAGAGCAATAAGTAAACAAATCTCGGTTGCATTATAAGAGTAATTTAGATACACGATGCTGAAGTTATTACGGTAGCAGGGCATTTCGTGGACTTTAAAATTGACTTATTAGTAGTTTTACCCTCAATCTCCGGGCAGTTTACGATATGCCTTCAAAAAATTTAAAATTAAAAAGGAAAAAAAATGAATGCAATATGGTGGCATAAAAAATTCATTATTTTTCTATTATATTTTTCCTCAAAAAATTGAGCTTTATTCGCTTAGTGAGTGGTGGCAGAAAGCAACCTGATTCAAAACCGGATCCATTTCCAATGCTTGAAATAGTTTTTGAAAATTATTAATATCTTATAGAATTTGTTGATATTGCACGTGAAGGTGGGCGTTAACATGACACTGACTTGCACAAAAAGTTAGCAAATGTGCCTTAAAATAATATTATTCATGAAATCATTGCCATGTGTGGCAATACCAATAACTTTTTTTGTGTTGTTGAGTTGAATCTACTCGAATTGAGGGAGAGAGTCTGCGATACTACAGAGAATAATGGTGCCCATATAAGGATGAGTTCATCTTCCGCTTATTCTGATAGATGGCAGCATTTATCGTCCACCTCCACCATTTATTAATAATAACCGTGTTGTAACAGATTTTGTATAATGCTGTCTTTGAACTCCAAGAAAAAATCCAAACTTTTTTTTTTTTAAGTAGGAAGGTTGTTATCTACTTTCTATTTATTAATACCTTTCGCGCTATTATATTACCATTTACCTAACGTTTAATAGAACAATGAAGAAAAAAAATTATCTTCAAAAATATATCAATTACAAATAGTTATCCGTTATTCGGATTAATTTTTAATTAAAATTCCAAAGATTAGATTTTAGAATAATGGTTAATGTTTAATTTTTTCGAATTCTTGTATTTAGAAAGTTCTTAATCAACTTTTTCCCCAATTGAATAATTATAACATATGTTTACATTAAGCGGGGTAACGTTTCTGTGACATTCTTAAGTTACATGTACCCAAAGAGGTCCTCGTGAACTATGGCTACACGCCTTACAAAAATGAAAAATTAAATCAGGAAAATGAAAAATTTCTACCAGCATTTGTGTACTAAAGCAGACATGAATTTCAACAGAAACTTTAAAAAAAAAATATATATACATAAATGTTTCATATTTTTAGGCGTGTTTATGTAAAGGCACGGTGACGTGCTGGTAAGGGGGACTCGTATGCTCCAGTTAAATGGATCAAGCCTGGCAGTGTCGGTGAATTTTCAAGATGCAGAAAATAATCTGCACCCACATCGTATGATTATGCCGCATGTAAAAGATCCCTTAAGTAGACTTGGCTTGGATATTCTCGACTAAATTAAATTCCCAGTGCAATTCCGCATAAAGTCCTAGTGCAATTTCGCATCGGGTTCTAGTGCAATTTCGCATCGATTCCTACTGCAAGTTCGTATCGAGTCTAGTGCAATTTCACATCGAGTCCTACTGCAAGTTCGTATCGAGTCCTAGTGCAATTTCGCATCGAGTCCTAGTGCAATTTTACATCGAGTCCTACTGCAAGTTGGCATCGAGTCATAGTGCAATTTCGCATCAGATCCTAGTGCAATTTCGCATCGAGTCCTAGTGCAATTTCGCATCGAGTCCTAGTGCAATTTTGCATCAAGTCCTAGTGCAATTTCGCATCGAGTGCAGGTGCTCACCTTTAAGGGGAAGAAACTGGGCATCAAATTTCGGCGATAATACCACCCTCATTGTGGTGCCTGCTGAAACAAATGGAACCATTCTCTCTAGGTATGAAATTAGCAGAAGCCAACAGCAAACCCATTCGAAATACATAAAAAAAGCGTCTTTCTGTTATTAAATTTTATTATTGCATTTTTATCTGCTGAACGAGTAGTATGATTTACATGGTTAAAGTTACAGACTGCTATAAGAAGCAGGGGTAGCCCCTGTTAAAACTCATCGATTTCCAGTTTTGAATAGAAACGGATCAAATTTGCCTTGCGCTCGTATGTAATTAACCAAAAAGATTCTAGGTTATCGGGGATCTTGGTCGTATTCAGTGCTAAAAATAAAAAAAAATATCGAAAGACTTGTACATACATTACACTTTCATTGACGTAAAGTTGAGGCTTTTCTTTAGATGAATTATTTTAAATATTAAGCAAATTGACGAACGTGCGTTGAGGTCAGAATTCACCAATGGTGCTAGTGAAGTGTTACAGAAATTCTCTAGAAATGGAAATAAAGTCCATAAATTTCAGAGGATTAGGCTTCAACGGTCAAATCATTTAGTCTTAATCCTGTTATTGCATGAGCTTTGAAACGAAGCTTTTAATTTAATTTCGACGGAAACTCGAAGCCTTACATGTCGTCATGTCATCAGTGTCTACAATATTTGTACAATACCCAATACATTTTCTATTTATAATTTAAAGAATAAGAAATGTCAAGATCAAAGCAATTGAGAAAATGTAATCTATTAAATGAATGCCAAAGCAAAATGATACTAATATTAAGTTGTCCGTTAATCTATGTACAAAATATATATGGCAATTTTAATAGCCTATGAAAAGGCTACGGCGCATTTATGTTACAAATGCATTAAATTAAATAACTAATTCAGTGGTAACCAGCAGCACGGTGTAGATATATCCGCTAATTGAAATATTTAATCAAAACAAATTGTCGTCAAACGGAATTATTAAAAATTTAAAAAGTTGTTTGAACGTTCGAGGCTGAACTTGAAAAATTTAACGAGTCACTGTTCATTTTCGACCGCTCAGCGAACTCTAGTACCTAAAATTTTGCTTCTAGAAAGCGGTCGTTTGATTTTTCAAAAGCTTAGTCTCATTTTGGAAGATTTCTTCAGAAGTTCGGGAAAACATCATTTCATCTTAAACTCAAACTAAATGCAATTCCATATTTGAAGTGACATTTCAATTGATTTAACAATATAATCTCGAACTTCGGAAATTCGCATCATAAGCAATTTCGCGAAGAGGTATAGTTCGAGTAAAAACAACAGAAGCAGTGGAATTTGTGAAGAAGAATCATTGAAGCACATTCATGAAATGCCTGCAGGTGTTCAACTTCAATAACGATAAGGATTGCAACGAAAATATTTGTTCAGAGGTCGAGCCGTCTTTCCAGAGCAGTTTGGGAAATGTTGGATAAGTTTTATTTCTTCACGCCGGATTTTTAATACTTCAAAGCTTTTGATTGAATTTACACGTTAATGTCCAAATGAAACTAGGAGAATAGATTTGTATACGATCTGGTAATAGTTCAGTAGTGTGTTTTAGGATGTAAATACTTATTCAAAGAAATAATTCTCTGACTAAGACTTTTACTAACTTATTAAATGCATGTGTTTTCGGAAATAAGTGTCTACAAATACCTCTTTAAAAGTAACGACGAGTGGAGTTCTCATAGAAGAATATGTTTGGAAAATAAATCTGATATTTTTCAGTTTATTGGAGGTTGTATTTGCTATTGGGCGATACAGTTTTCATAAGACATTTCCAGGTGTTGTAGACAGAACAGAACATAGGATAGTTTAAGAATTACAAACTTGATGATTATTTGTACTTACTACAGTTTTTACTTACATGAATGATAAAAGGGTGATGAAAATGTACGCAAAATATAAATAATACTTAATTTTTTCGTCTTGACACAATATTTTAAGTTTTCATTACATTTTCTCTTGCATAACAGCATAAAAAATGATGAAAATGCACTTTCTTTGTTTTAATCTATGTATCGTCTGCGCTTTTTATAAATATTAAAGTGGTTGCTCTCTTTTTTCCAGTTTCGTTAAAACTATTGTTTTAACGATGATTATGTTGGATATGAATAAATATTTTTCACAAACAATTTGATTATATAGTAAATAATATTTTTATTTTACAGATTATTATAACTTAGATGGGTTTTTTTTCGGTAAGAATATTTTTTTCCAAAATTATTATATGTTCATTATTTATTCATTAAACTTTACTGTTCTACCTGATAAATATCTCTTTGATTTGATGTGCATTTCCAGTTACTGGGAGAATTGTATATTTGTTAATATCCAGAACAGCGGTCATTTCGTATGACCGCCGGGCTTACTAGTTTTCTATAACTATGGTGCGTATGTTTTGCATATATTTACACTATTTAACCCTTTCAATGCTAGAATATATTAACTGACGGCAGGCTTTGTCTGTCCCAGAGCGGTCGTAGCAAATGACAAACTGCAACACATCGCCATCTATGAGTGACCGTTGCAACGAAAGGATTAATTAACTGTATTGTTAATTAAATAATTACTTTGATAAAATTCGAATCATGATGAAATTAATGTAAAATTATTACATGAAGCTTATTAATTTATTTTCAATACCTATGCTATTATTTTCAATGCATATTATGACCTTTTTTCTTTTCTCCATTTTTTAACATTAAACTAGATAAAGCATAATTTTTATTATTGACGCCTTAAATATTTACTTTTGTATATTATATTAGCTGTAAATTGCGGCTTGAGAAGTACAAAAACTAATTTATTAATTCATGTTTAAAAGAACAATTATTTACCAAGCACTTTCTCTGCTTTAAACTAAGAAATAATGCTTATGTTTAGTATCCGAAGTTCTTCATACTCCAAATAAAAACGCGAAAGAGTATGCAGGATTTTTTTAGTTATAGTTTTTTAAATAGTTCATTGCTTATCTGTTACCTCTCTAGCTTATATCATCATTGTTGTCACTTTGACATCATTTGAAAGCAATTAGTATAATAAAAACATACATTTCACCAATTATTTTAAAATGAGTTAGTACGACTGTTGTTTTAGCGCAATCATAAATACTCTTATAATTATGTCAAGTTTGCCCTTTCACCTAACCAGCTTCTCAATCCTCATAGACAGTATTGCATTTCAAGCTATTACTTCGGTTAACTTCCTTTACATCATTATTTGTCATTATTATGTGTTAAAAACGCAATGAAAAAGTTCTAGACAGATTTGTTCCGGATGGTTTGTTCAACCAAGCAAAGGAAGAGAATAAAGATGTCCATCATGACATTAGGGATCCGTTGCAGTGTTTTGATGCGTGACTTAAGCCTGTGCTACGCACCATAGACGATCATGATAATTTCCTTGATAAAACCAGAAGGTACTTGTTTCTGGTATGGAAACCGATTCGCAAGTCTAAAAACTTTCAAAAAGAGTTTGCTTCACATAAGAAAACTAAATGAATCTGAAAAAAAAAAACTTTTATCGCTGTACAATTTAACTTTTAAACTTTACTCATTTGAGATTTTAAAATGGCATCAATACAGATGTTTACTAGTACAGTCAACGCTCTTTATAACGACCACACATTATAAAGACCATTTCATTATAACGACCAGTGGTAAAAGTCCCAACTTTATCCCTATGAACTATATGTTAATTATTTTATGCCTATGTTAATTAGTTTATCCCTATGAACTATATGTTAAATAGTCTAATCCAATACAGCGACCGTACTAGGTGTCATGTCAGCTCAGAAGCTCTGCTTCCAGATGTGTGAATGTAATTTTTTCCCTATTTTTCTACTTTAAAATCTGTTAATATTTGTTATAATATTTTGAACTGATAATTTTTTTTTAAATTCCAGTGATTAAAAATAATTTCAGCATGTAGTTGGAATTTTTATTAAATTTCCAATTTTAATGAAACTACTGAATGCATGATGCATGTATATTTTTTTAAAGAAAATTATACCTCTTATAGCGACCACTCGTTATAAAGACCTTTTTCTGTGAGACGCAGATGGTCGTTATATTGAGCGTCGACTGTATATTCTTGGTTCAATGAATGCGCCTAAGATTATGTTTGCAAGTTTCTCAATCCTCTTACTTGCGTTTGCGAGTCGGCCTTTGCATCACAAAGTAGTGTTAAATCCATTATAGATTTTTTAGCTTTTGCCTGACAGTGGATAAATAGTTCCATAGACTGCATAGTATTTTTCTGCCATTTGTGTTGATTTTTTGGTAGGATTACCACGTTTACTGTAATTAGTTTAACATTTTTAAAAGGAGGTAACTTCATGAACTATTTTCTGTCAATGGAGTCTTCAGCAATTGATAATGAATTAAGGGGGGAAATAAGTATAAGACGGAGTATTAAGAGAAATTTTCATGATTTTTTTAAACATATAACGAATAAATATATTTTATTGAGATTTTGTGGTTATCTTATAGATATATTGAAGAACATTTACTAAAATTTTCAAATATTTTTCTTGAAAACTCCCGGAGATATCAGCTGTTGCACATTGTATGTCGCCACCCGGATCGGCAGTTTGCGCACATCCTGGAGGTCACAATTTTTATCTGAAATCCATTTCTTAAGAAATTCACTTTTTTAATAAGTTTTTATTACGTTTGAACTAAAATTATCACAAAAAAAATCGAAAATGTCCATTTTTTTTTTTAGAATGGGAAAATTAAGTACGATTTTTGATCTTTTTTTTGCAATAAAAAAAGTAAAAATGAGGATATGTTTATTATTGTAGTTCAAATAGAGCGTATATATATGAAGAAAATGAGTGCTAAATTTGCTACTGATAGATTAAGAACTCTGCGAGCTAGAGTGTACGCAAATTCAAAAAACGTAGTTTCGAGAAAAACGCGTTTGGAAAAAAAAAATATGTAGTGAAGGTAAATTTGAGGCAGTAATGAATCATTTTTTTATACTTGTGGATACTAATATTTATAGAAATTTCTATCCGAGGTCTCAAGTGCTAAAAGAAACAAAAGGACACCTGCTAACGTTCTTCTGTCTTTCTAATACCCTTCAAGTCATTCATGAATGAGTGAGCGTTCCGAAAGAGCGCTCGCTCAAATGCTTATAACTTTTAAAGGACTTGGCATTTTGCTTTGAAATTTTCAGGGTATATCCCAATTTAAAAAAATAAAATCATAATCTCAGAAAATGCTCTGAATGAAAAAAAAAAGTTCTACAAATGAATAATCATTTGTCAATTTCGAAAAGGAAGTTTGTACAAGTTTTGAAATTAAATATGATGCATAGTGTTCGTAGTGGCATGTCGGCCAAGCACATTAGGCTTATTTAAGCCCTAGACTATACATTGTTGACTAACAAAGACTATATATTGTTGCTATTAGCAGAGGTTACGGTAAAGTTGTGCAGCAAAAATACTGGAGTATGGGTTGATGCAGGTATGTTTTGCATGAACATTTATTATGCATGATTGCTGTCTGCGTTGTATGTAGTGTTGATGCAGGCCTGTTTTCGAAGTTTCAAATTGCCCTACTGTGTCATGTTGCATTTGTAACAGAAATTCAATCTTCTCCGTTTACAACAGTATAATATTGAATTATATCATGTCCAGAGAGGTGTCACTCATAAACTACGAATTCATTAGATGTCGCAACACTCATCGGAAATTATCGGACACCAAATACAGCTTAATCCACAGTTAACCGTTACTCACTTGACTTATAAGGGTCAAAAGATAAACAGGTAATTATGGCATAGATCTAACTGGCATGTCACGTGTAAAACAGAATGCAATCAAATATTTGCAGTCTACGGGACTGCGACTAAAAGGGCTATTAATGAATGAATTTACAATTTTAAATTGCTCTTACTTATGCAAAAATTTACTTGTAACTTGCCACCTGAATAAATTAAATGCATGACCTCTGTGTTGCGTCAATATCGTTCTTCTGCAGTCCTTTTCTCTTCAGCCATTTATTTATGTCACATAGTGTTTTGATGCATGTCAATTATTTTGCGCTTTAATTTCATTTATCAACATCAAAAAAAAATTATTGTTAATTTCTATCAGTTGTAAATTAAAATTTTTGGTTATATTATCATATCAATGTTTTAGGATAATTTAGTAAGAGCAGGAAAGACGTGTAGCGGACACACCGTGTAAAAATCTCGCTCTATTTAAGCAATTGGAAATAGGCCTTAAATAAAATATGAATAAACATAGACTATTTAAAATTATGCTTAATTATGCATCTGAAACAGATAATAATCAGAAATAGGTTGTTGTGCTTGCGACACTCACTATTTCTATGGCAAAGTATTCTTCCTGCCGGGAATAGTACAATAATTGTTTTCCTCACATTTGCGAATAATTTTACACTTACACGCATTTTTTATGCATGAAATAAGTTTTGGATATTTAGTAAAACGTTTTGCGACTAAAGACATTCCTTCGGCTAAAAGTGCTACTGTTAAATGAAAATGAACTTGAGGAATTTTGGGTTGGTGATTGATGATAGTATTAATTTGATCACTTAAGTAATGGATTGAATTTTGCAGCAATAAACTTCCGCCATACATCATTCTGGATCAAGATGGATTAAATTTCTGACTTTTGATCTCACACAACTTGACTTAAAAAAAGAGCGCGAAGACAAGGCACTACCGACAATTTGATATATCACTTTAATAATTACAAGAATATTTCAAAATTTTAGTATGTTGATTTTTGATATTTAAAGAATGTTTTAAGCATCAATAAATAGTATGATATACATAACAGTATTCCTAGGAATTTAAAATAAATATTTTTCTTTCCAAAATACTTGTTCTATCTTCAGACAGAACATTGCTGACCTTTTTTAAGTAATGATTTAATTACTCACCTATTTTTCATTATTCGCTTAAGAAGTAAATATGAGTAAAAAATTGAGATTTTCACTAAAGTAGGCAACATCAAAATGGCAGCAAATAATGGAAAATTTGCATTTAAATCGAAAAAGGAGGTATGACAGCACAGTAACAAATAAAGTTTTTCATGTTGCTCTGTAATGAAAATTAATTGTTATCACCTTAAACAATATAATGAAGATATAATACAACGAAAATTGAAAGATTGAACGAAATTAACTTGGACTAAAATAAACTTGGCGACTAAAACGAAACGTATTAAATATAGCAATGATTGTGAGTGATAATACAGTTTTCCGGCAAAATTATTTCCAATATCGGAAAAATAACTGGTATGAATAAGGTTTGAAAAGTGAGCCTTTAGTGTATAACACGCTGGTCTCCTTTTTTAGCCTCCCGAAAAAAGAAACAGATCCTACATTTATTTGGAGCACTTAGCTGCAATCCACAAACCAGTTTAGCGTTTAACCAAGCCCGTTTTAAACTGTCTTCCTTTTTTTGGATAAGAGATTATTTCATTAGTTTCTTTTTTACTGTTTAGTTTAGGGTAAAAAAATATTATATGAATTTATTAATAAAATAATAAATAAAACGAAATAAAATAAAATTAAAAATATAATTTAAAAACTGAAAAATAATGCACATGAAAACCAAATAAAGCAGCCAAGGAAGGACACATTCATATGCACTATTTACATGCTGAAATATGCGTAATAATGGAAGCGGTTAAATCATTTACGTATCATCTCGTAAAAAGACTCTGCACCACAATATCACAGCTCCTGCTGCCACTTACAATAATGTATTTGCTCCCCAAAGATCTTTTTCCAGATATTTAGCTCAACAATAACGTATATATCAAGATTAGCTAAGATTCAATGTCTGCCATTCGGTTTTATTTAAGTAAACAGAACGAGAGAGAAGATCCATTTTTAGCTCCCGTTCTAGATATAATGGAAAGTTGATACATGGAATTTAGATTTCGTTGACATATTTTCACTCAAATCTGTTTTTAAACAAATCGACAAATATCACTGAAACCTTGTTTTGATTTAACTGCTTCAGTGATCTTTCAAAATATCTTTGACCTGTGCATTAAAGCATGTCAAAGCAAGAATGCTTAAATTTGTTTCGAAAGGCTAAACTGGTATGATTATTTGCATTCAAAATTATTCGATAAATCTGAATCAACAAAATGCTTTTATTAGCTTTTAAAAAGTTATATCTTTCTCAAAATACTTTTTTTAAGAGTAGGTGTAGAAGGGTGTAGATTTTCGTTATTTTTGCTCTTTGTTTCGTCACGAAAATGATCTTTTTTTAAGTAGAGGTTCAGTATTCTACTTTCTGAACCATTTCAGAGACATGTTAAAAAACAAGATCAGATATGATGTTATTGATTGTTATTTAGCGCGGATGTAATGATATACTTAGACCCATTATTCGATCTACCGACTATGCCAGAGGGGAACAATATGGGTACACTGTTAGAAATTTCATCATGAAATTACAGTTAAATAACCGACAGCAGTCTGTCCAACTAATTCACCGTTAAATTTACGGTATGGAACATTTTTCTATCTTTACGGGACCTAAACCATTTCCAATCAGCTTGGTTAAAAAGCCGTAAATACAAAAGTTTACGGTTTTATAACCGTTTAAAAATGGTTTCAAAACAACATTTTTACCATTTTTGAACCATTTTGAGGCATAGAAACCGTAAACAAAGCTTGGGGGATCGAACCCGGTTGTATGGCATACCAGAGTTGCTCTCTAGTCATTCGGCCATCTGCACCACGTAAAGCGGCAGTTTATTTATCAATAAATCTTCTTTTCCAAAAGGCAAACTGCCTTAAAATTGAGATTTCAGTTTTTGATTGGATCCAAAGTCAATTTTGGTGTAAATTTACTGTATATTGATGAAAATCATTTCATTTTCTGCAAAAATTAAAACACAAACAAGCTTCAGCAGCTCAAATGATGGGTTCGCTCATTCACAAACAGTTCGGGAATCCGATGTCTCCAATTTTTGATTTACGTGTGTATGTGTTTCTATTTAGTAACCACTGCTTAAGCCACTTTTTTTTTTCTTATTTTTTTATATACACATGCATATTTGAACTGATGAATCTTTATTCATATCTTAATAACCACGTACGCCCGGCAAGGTTTCGCAACCAAGATGGACGCCCGATTCTTATTGAGCGCTTAAAAATTACGGTTAGTTAAACGTTCTTTAGGATAAACAGAGAATAAACGATTTTTTTTTTCACAATCAGCGTTTTGAGTGCCATCTTTTTAATAGTTATTCAACTGTTGTAATTAAATATGGTAAAATAACAATCAAATAAATGGTTATTTTACTATTTCCTTACGGAAATTTTTAACAGTGTAGTGAGAAGCAAAGGTATGTAAGGGATCATTCATAAGTGATGTCACAAGGGGAGGGGAGGGGGTAACAAGAAGTATGACATCATGCATTATGCAACATAGCGTGATGCGTGACAAAGGGGGGGAGGGGGGTCAAAGATGTGGGAAAAAAGAGTGACGTCATTTATGAACGGCCCCTAAGTGACCAAAAACAATACCGAGAAAAACTTTTTCTAAATCACGTTAAAGCGGTGCACCTGTTAGAGCTATCACTAACCTTTCTTGTCACGATATAGAATGCTGATTTCCCTATGATTTATCACCAGTTATCTCGAAAAATTCACTTTTGTCAATTACATCCCTTTGTTTCGCATTGCTTCATGTGTTAGTCCTTTGTTTAGCGTTCTTTCCTCTTAATTATATTTTTAAAAACATATCAAAAACAACATTCCTTTCTTTTCTGTATCGGATTCACGCAAAGTTAACATAACAGAGAGCATTTCTTTTTCATTATTATGCATTGAGCCGTACTGTTTCCTCTTTTAGGAGGGCTTTACCTTCCAGAAAACTTCTACGCGTGCCTGTCTCGCACTTGAATCTTAGTTAAGAGAAAATCAAAATTAATATCAGATACATTTATGTGCACTTGTCCTTTATTAAGGTAACCGTCTGATCTTGTTTTACAAAGCAGCTTTTGCAAAGCAGGGATTCAAATTTCCATCACGTATTGCATGTGTCGCCGTTGAGCCACTATTAAAAGTTGGTGCACATACAGTTTATATTTCTTTTGTCACATGTAGGAAGAAATTTCCTTTTTTCCAATCAACTAACTTCGATTATCTGATGTAATCAAGACCAGGTAGATGACGTCAAATAATTGAAAATCCCGGTTGATCAAGATCCCATTGGAAAAAGATAAAGATTATTGATGAGAGAGAGGCAAATGCTTAATAAAATAAAATCGCTTGCACAGTTTATATTATTAATAATATGTGTAATTATTAATTACAAAGTATTCTTTTTTAAATGCTACAAACAATTTATTTATATTTTATAACAATTTCTAATAACTTAAATGGACTCATATTGAAGTTTCAGATAAAGCAAATTCTTTACTTCGATATCGCGTTTTTAGCTACTGAGGAAAAAATTCGCAACTACAAAATTGAACTCTGCTTGACAGAGAGTTCCGCTCAACCAAAGGTTAGATGATCAATGTTTCACTATACTTGATTTTAATTATTTATTAATTATGAATCTCGAAGTAATATATGCATGGCAAAAAATATAAATAAAATAACGAGAAAACGTCATGCAACAGTGAACAGACTTCAGAGAGAAAAGATTTATGAGTAGGGAAAAGCTTCTTTCATGTGTGGTATAGAAAGTCAAGCACATCCTTTAATTTACGGATTCCAGTAAAACATGATTTATAAATATACATAAATAATATACCAAAAATGCATTTATGCATTTCTAAAATATATTTAAATGCATAAAATGTAGGGATTAATGAACCTCAAAACACTTTATAGCTTTTTTGCAAATAAGTCGTAGGCTGTTAAGTTATTATTTTTCCCCTCGAAATATATGAGATTGAAAGGCTGCCGTTCTTGTTAGTTTAATGATAAAAGATGTACTGCAGACACGTTAAAGAAGGCTTCTTTAGAAATGTGACAATTAACCTTCTATAATAGTAAGGTAAATACTTTTATATTATACTGGAAAATGTTCCCTGTTAGGGTAAGGATATTTTCCCCCCATTTTGAAGAGAAAAATAATTTCAATAACGATCCTTTGTTTTTTTTTTTTTTTTGGTACTAAATTTTTACAAAGCATGATAGAATATGTTGACACGTATAATTTTAGCGCAAACTGACTGAAGGAAAGAAACATTTTCTAAATCTATGTCGATTCTTGGAACTCAAATTATGTTGAAAATTATTTCGAATCAAATATTTACTACAGATCTCTTTTGCAAAACGGTAAAATAAGGGTAAGACATAAAACTGTAAAAAAAACACGTTAAGAAAGCGCAAATGAGCATTAACCTCTTCATTCCAAGTGTACCCAATTGGGAACATTTTAAAATACTGTTTATTAACTACTGTTTGCAATTTGAAAGCTAAAACACCCAAATTTTTTGAAATTAAGCAACAGATAGTTTACTTTGTTTTAAATACGGAAAATATGGAAATTGGGCATTAATTATTATTTAAACTAATTATTAATTAAAATTTTTAAAACAATTTAGTTATTTTATTTTGTCATCATTTTTTAAATCAGAGAACCAAAAAATTGCGTCAAAATTGTTTGTGCTTGCTTCTGGGGTTTGAAGAGGTTAAAATGCAGACATATGTTTCAGGATTGGTTCAAATTCCTTTTTCAATGCAATAGTGGAGCTCCTAGATGCAAAAACATCCGAAGTTTTTGCATCTAGATGCTACACTATTGCATTGAAAAAGGTATTCCAAGCAATCCCGAAACATATGTCTGCATTTTAATGCTCATTTGCGCTTTCTTAATGTGATTTTTTTTTTCAGTTTTACTAGTGCACAAAGTTTCTTTTTTATAATGGTAAGACATGTTGACACAAGGGATTTTTTAAAATAATTTGCAGTAAATTCAAGAACAGTCTAAAAATAAAAATGTTGCAAAAAAATTTTTTCATGGGTGTCTAAACAAATGCATTAGAGAAAAGTATGTTACACTATTTCTCTATACGCTTTTAAAATGAATGGAGCCTTAATTAAAATATCTTTTGTTATTAAGAATTTTAAGGTATTTACTCGACCATGTACCGTTAATTATACACACTGATTATTTTCTAAGTTACATAGAATTTTACATTTATGTAGAAAAATATATAGATAATGTATATTTTTTTTTTTTTACGTTTCATAATCATCTTTGTTATCATCAGTATCATATGTATAGTAGGTTTAAGAAAAACCTCCGTATTAAAGTCTACAAATATTTATAACTATTTATGATGAGTTAGTCCAAATTAGTCCAAAAATACGCATTTTGTTCATCCAAATTTCCTTATCTTTTTTCACACCCCTAAGAAATTCTGCGTTTTAACCCAAATTTGTTATTTTTTAAATGGTAATGTGGTACTTATTATTAAATTATTTCAGTAAAGAAATATTATTTCGGAATATTATTTTTGCAAATTATATTACCGGGTTATAGAAGCGAAAATCATTCTCATTTATGTGGATGCATCAGTTTTTTCCCCAATGGCTCTAAAGAAGATAAGGCTGTTTTACTGTACCCCGTAGATCTTAAAATTATTTCAAAATTTTCTAAAATTACCTTTTTTTTGTAGAAGGCATGCTGAGTGGTTTAGGCGAGCCGCCAGCATATTTATCCGATATTAATTATTTCACGAACAAGTTAGGCGTAATAAGTTGATCGATTTTATTTATCTCGCCTAACGTTGCTTAGGCGAATTAATAAAGTGTTAGGCAAACAATAATTTAATTTTATAAACACACACATTTCATTCCTTTTTTGTCATTTCTTACTTTCGTTTCAGTTAGGTATGTATGAAGTCTTAATGCGCATTTCATTAAACAAAATCTATAGTTAAGCACTGTTCAGTAATGTTATGGATTTTTAAACCGTAAGAATTGTTTTTTTTTCTTGCTTTTTGTTAAAACTAAGAGTTGGAACTGGTGTTACCCTAAATAAAGTAACTCTACATTGCGCAGTGTTGTTTTTAAACAACATCTCTATAATAATAATAATATAATTACAATGCGACAGGGAGCTTCAAGATGCAAAACATGCATCTTGAAGCTCCCTGTCGCATTGAAAAAGGGATTCCAAGCAATCCCGAAACATATGTCTGCATTTTATTGCTCATTTGTGCTTTAAATTAACGTGTAATTATATTATTATTATTGTTTACTTGCACAAAGTTAAATTATTTTTATAACATCTCTATATTCGTTCACTAAGCTCTTGTTTTGTATTATTTTTAACAAGTGGCGCATTATTTCGTTTTATTTTGTATGTAAAATCATATTAGTTAAGGTAGTCTCCCCTAAACCTTGCAAACTGGGCTCAAGGTACTTCTTTTTTCGCAAAATTGACAACAACCGCAAAAAAAGAAAAAAGAAAGAAAAGCGCAGTGTAGGGTATTAAGCATTCATGTTTATGATGTTTACGGTTTTAAGCTAGTTAAACGGGAAACCGTGACTAACGAACTAAATGACGCCTGATTAATGTTTACATTAAATAGTGTAAACAATCGCTTACGAAAGGCAAAAAAAAAAAAAAAAAAACATGTAGTCAAAAATGTGTTGACGGCGAAAATCGTAATTCTTATATAATCCGATTTTATAAAATCGCGTACATCGCGTAGTGTAAGGCCCTCATATTTAAGAAAAAAATGGCGATCTGTACATAACTGATCATAGGATATTAAAATCCGTCACCGTTGGCTGATCACGATCCAAGTTTCACCCGAAGTAATGACAGAACATACTGAGCTTATTCTCAGGCTGTTAATGAATATTCGTCCTTAAAAATATATTTGCGTAAAATTATTTTGAATACGAAATTCGATTGTTTACGTTTGATTCCAGCAGGGGTCTGGAGCAGTCACGTTTTTGAGTTGCTCCGTTCCAACTTCTGTATACATGCTCTAGACAACTTTAATATATTATATTGTTAAATCTCTTCTTGTTTTTCGGTTGATTTTTTTTTTATATGGTAAAAATTGAGGAAGTAAAAAAAATCGGAGCAGTGAAGCCCAACAAATTAATTTGCTCCAGCTCCACTTCAGTTTCGAACAAAATCTTGACACTTTACTGCTCCTGCTCCCCGCTCCGCCCAGACCCCTGGTTTCGAGGCCGTGGTAGCCCAGTGGTTAGGATGTCGGACTTCCAACTGGAAGGTCGAGTGCTCCCATACCCGCTGTAGACCCACCATGTACACTTGAGGATACGTGCGTGTAAAAATCCGTGGACCCAATATCCCTACCACCTCGCGCCCGGGGGACGGCCTCACTAAGGCCTAGTGCTAACAGGGTAGGAAGTTGGAGCTGAAAATACCCCCGGTTTCCAGAAAATCAATCCAAAAAACTCTCTGTAATACTATTACTGCATTACAGAGTGCAACACAGTAATTATTATATTTCCAATAAAGACAATAATTACTGTGTGTCCAGTACTGTATTTCCAATAAATACAATAATCACTGTGTGTCCAATACTGTATTTCCAATAAATACAATAATTACTTTTCTCCACCAGACCCCTACCTGTTAGCCGAGGCAATGCAATAATTACTGTGTGTCAAATACTGTATTTACAATAAATACAATAATTACTGTGTGTCCAATACTGTATTTCCAACAAATACATTAATTAATGTGTGTCCAATACTTTATTTCCAATAAACACAATAACTACTGTGTGTCCAATACTATGTTTCCAATAAACTACACTCCCCTTATATTAAAGTCTATTTTTGGATGCTCAAATTCATGCGTCTTCACTTTTAACTCTTTTCTTTGTTTTATCCAAACGTTTGCCCTAGAAAACTGAATTAAAATAATCTATCGAAAGTATATTTATTCGCATAAAACGTCATTTAAATATTCCAAATAATGAAAATGGATATATAAATAAGCATGATAAAAATCAGTTCAAAAGGCCACTTGAGAGCGGATTTTGTTTCACGGTTTTTGATTCGGAAAATGTGTATTGGTCTTACGCTTGTTATTTTGAAAGTTAGTTTGGGATTAAGATCAAGTGGTCATGATCTCCTGCGCAGCTAATGGTCTTCTTGAATAATACTAAATTTACATATTTGGCTTGATTTCCTCAGGAGAATATCATCAGTCACGTGTCCGCTCTTGTGTTTTCGGCATTAGCAACACAAAAGTGAGATCTTAATTGGCCCAGAAAGAAGGGATTACTTTTAAAGCGAACGATTTCATAGGCTGAACACAAATATGCAAGTTTTTAAATTGAAAATTAGAATTATGTCATTTAGCGTTTAATGTCATTACCATTTCCACAAATGATACATCAGTGAACATTACTATTAATGTGCTATAAAAGGTTTTTTGAGTTTATGATAACGTTTATTTCTTTTGACACAGAGCATGGATAGTTAGTGGTCTCTGTTGATCAACTCGATATTGCTGTTAAGTTGTAAGGCCTTTTATTTGGAATGTTTATATTTTTTTAATACAAAATGGAGTGGTATTTTGTTTTTCGAATTTTCCTACTTTTGCTCAAATAGGACACTTTCATAACATTTTGGATTTACTGGATCTATTGTTACGATATCTCATTCTTCGCTCAAATCAAGAAAACCTGACACAATCATCATTAGTAAGGTAATCCATTCTGTTAATCAAATTTTATTAAAATTCTTAGAGCATTATTACTTTTCCTGATTATATGCAGTTCTTTGGAATGTAATTTAATGTTGAAACTAGTTATGGTAATGCATATAGTATATTTCACATAACTCTTCTTTTTGTGCTTTGACTACTTAATCAAAATAAAAAGGTTAACTGTTTTTTTATTAATAATTATTCTTCTAAGATCAGTCCTGAATTATAATTAAATTTTAATTATATGGTGCAGAATGAACCTCAATATGAAAAAACTCCTGTAATATACATTATTAATGCACATATTGGAAAATAAGTCTTTAAAAAGAAATAATTTTTCTTTTGGATGTAAATATTTATATTTTGTAATTTAATTAATAATTATTTAATAATTATTTATCCCAGCATATTAAAATAAAGATGAAATTTTTGTTTCTGATTAGTAAATATAAATACATGAAATGTTTTGTATTTCTTTTATTTCAACGACGCCTTTAGTAACATTTTTACACAGTTTTATTTAATATTTTAAAATTTTCTTTAAATTTTTAATGAATAATTATTAATACCGAGCAGAAGAAAGTTCTCTTGAATTTACGTTGCTATGTTTGGAATATTTTTAAGTTTTAAAGCTATTGCGCCCTCAAAGTATTTTAAATATGTTTTTCTCTATGGTCAGTCAAAATAAAATTTTTTTAAATCACAATTGTTTTTATTTTACTCGAACTGCAAACATCATTGAATGATATCATACTATTTCAATATTTAAAAATGTAACAGTTAAAAAATATATATGATTTCGGAAAATCTTTTTTTTTTTAATTCTATGCATACGATAAACTCACTTCATGCATTCGCATTTTGATATTTTGTTAATTTCATATTCCATAGTTCGTATTAAAAGGATCAAAACATCTGTTCCATAATTTTCAATTTATAATGTTAGTATTTACTTAATAAGTTTTGCTGGGTTAATTTCTTACAATAATATTCATGTTATGATTTAGTGTTAATACATTTTAAAACGGGCATACCTTTTTTTAAAATTAAGTACAGTTATGTCCCGAAGAAGAAAAATAAACTAACAAAAAAAAAGTATAAGAATGTATGAAAGATACAGATATCGACGTTTAGTGAAATATATATATTTGTGTATTATTTGTTCAAGATTTTTTTTTTTTTTTTTGAAATTTCAGTAAGAAAGTCAGTTTTTTTTTTAACCATGTGCATAATATTACTATTCATAAGTTTTATTTTTAAATGTATTACAGACTTTAATGTTTAAATAACTGTTTTTGGTAGCTTTTTGAAAAATTTTTAGTACCCAGATTGTTTGGATTAACAAATGTTTCGTTAGTTTGTACTTCAATTGCAGTTTTTCTCAAAAATGATTGTGGTAAGCTTGTTTTCGACTAAAAGTTGGTACATTGTTGAAAATTTATTTTTATTTCAATCGTATTTGCTTACTTACTTAATTAATAAATTAATTCTGTATTACATGAACTTAGGACATATTTAGATTAAAATATGTCACAAGTTAAATAATCTAACAGTTCGTATAAAATTATGCTTATTATTGTACTTTAATCTTTCATTGTCATGCGCTATGAAACAACCCATGTCTACCAAATCAGTCATGGTCTTCCACGACTATAGTAGGTTTGCATTGTAATATAAATATCATTCTCATGCCAAACTTGGCTTAAAAGGATTGTTAAATTCATGATATATATACTTTTCATACATTGCAATATGTAAAAACTTAAATTTGCAAAAGAGTATTGGGTAAAAGTAACAAGGACAATTGCATATGTGACAAAATGACCTTCTTGATGGAGAAAAAACATTCAAGTGGCTAAAATGAAACTAATTTCATAAAACTATAGCAATATGCATTATTTTCTTTGATTCTCATTGTTAACAATTCCAAGGTGACAAAAACTAAAAGGAGAAAAAAAAAGTCTTTACAAACATAAGGACAAGCAAAGATTTATGATGAAATTATGAAATGACATTCAATGACGTGTCAATCCGTTACAAAGAAAAAATATACTGAGGTTAAAAAATTATTATTTCAGCGCCTTGTCATCTTTGAATTGTTATCAAAAGATGTAATGGGAAAACATGCATGTGCTGATGAACATAGCTTCACTTTAACCCAGCGATTCTCAACCTGTGGGGCGCGCCCCCTAGTGGGGCGAGAGCACACGAGAAGGGAAGCGCGAGAATATCCAAGAGAAAACATTACTTTAAAAAATTGATTAACTGACTGAAAGGAAAGCACACATACACATGGAAAACAAAATATATTTCGACATATTTAATAAGTTATTAAAGTCAAACAAATTACTAAATTAAAACTTTCTTAATCAAAACATACTAAATTAAAAACAAATTTAATAACTATTAGTGACTTCCTTGGGCCGGTCTTTCCAAGCAAAGTTTTTCGAAGGAAGGCTCAATATTAGAAATTGCCACCCTCAGTTGTTTCTATATTTAGCCGAGATCTATAGTTTGTCTTCAAAGAAGCCGCAGCAGAAAATCCAGTTTCACAAAAGTTGTTGAGGATGTTGTATATGGTTATAGAATGCGAAATGCCCTTGTTTTTAGTGCAGAAAAATCATCCTCTACTCCTGCCCAAAATTCAAATAGTGACTAAAATTACTTGTTTTTACTCTTATTTTGGCAGTTAGTTAAAAATAATTCAAAAACTAAATCAGCACTCATATACATTGTTGTTGTATAAATTTTATGGTAAGGGGGGGGGGGCGATGAAAATTATGAAGGAAAATTGGGCCGCGAATACTGAAAGTTTGAGAAACGCTGCTTTAACCAATTGAATTTCTTCTTTTTCCATCCAAAATGCCCATATGTCACTTATGGAGATTCATTGTGAATCATTCTATCCATATGTTACGTTTCTAACATAATAATAATAATCTGGAGATGCTTAGTGCATGTTTAAAAACTGCAAGCAAAATAGCAAGTAAGTGAAATTTCAAATTCGGTTGCAAGTCAATGTTATAAAATATCTCCCCGGAAATTTTTTAACTTAGTAAGTTACACCAGCTCCTCCAGAATTGCTTTACATCTAATTTCAACAATATTATAACTTGAAAAGGGCTACATTTAAATGTCTTATGCAGATTTTGTCTCGGAGAATTTCTCATATTGAACTTTAAAATGCATTAAATACTCTCAGCATTATAAATGTTTATGTACTTAAGAAGTAAATTTATGTAATGCCGCAGTTGCTTAAATGCTTACGTGTTTTTAACTTTGATTTCTTATTTATTGTTTTATACTAAGAATTAAACTATTCCTGCTACGTTGAAGAAATATTTAGAATAGTTTCCAATATTATTAATTGACAGAAATTTCAATTATGTGCTTCGAAATTAGAAATGGCAATGTATTGTTTGAATATTTACAATATTTCTTTATAAAAAATGTTGAACAACAATATGACAATATCACTTTTTTTAACAAAAACTGCAATTTAAAAACCTCTTAGACGATTTTACTGAACGAAATCATTTAAACGATAAAGCAACATGAAATTTTTTTCTGTTCGAAAAATTCTGTAAGATGTTTAATATTCCATGAACAATAGGCCTTAACCTTTAGATCTATGCCATCGAGAATCACACAATAGCAATAGATAAGGAATTAATTAATTTTTGAAATATCAACTTCAATAGCTCAGAATTGAAATCGTTTATAAAGAATTTTATTAATTTAATCATATAATGCTTATCAAAGTTTTGATAACAAAATGCAACTGTTGTCTGAAAAGTAGAATGCTGATGTCTGAAAATTTGAAAAAAAAAAAGAGCACATGATTAGACGATACTCTAAATTGAAACTTAATGCTTTTTATAAGAAAACAAACGAATTAGGTTTATTCTCCCCAAGAAATTGCTTTTTATTATCGATTTATGAGCAATGAAAACGCTTTTATTCTTTTAAATAGCCTAATTTAAGTCAAAATTGTTCCTCAGAAGCTTCTTTTTTTCCTCCTTTCTTCCTTCCTTTCAATAAAATTTAATTATAATCGGGTAGTCCGGAATTTATACTTAATTTTTTTAACACTGATTTTTTAAAATTAAATAAAAGATAAGAAATAAATGTACGATAACGTTATCAGGAAATTTTCCTATTCTACTTATTACATTTTCACGCTTTAAATATTTTATATTCAATGTAACAAAAGTATATTGAATGCGAAAAGTAATCATTTGCATTATTCCATGTTACGCCATGTACGCGCCAGGCGTGGTGGCGACATACCTGACATCACATTCAAACATTAATGCCATAAAATTATCTTTCAAATATAGCAAATTACATGAATATTAAATATATTTGTGTGTGTTTTATTTCTATTTCAAGTTATCTGCCTCTAAAAAAAACCTATATTTTAAGAAAGCAATTCACGTGAGCAATTGTTACCTTTGTTTTGTGTGCAGTTTTTCATGAATGTTTTTTTCCCTAATTTTCTTTATTTCATAAGTGAAAATGTTCCAGAGCATAGGTTTCATCTAGAGCAGAGAAAGATGCCGAAGCTGGAAGTGAGTAATGCACTCAGCACGCCAAGTCGGCCATCAATTGTAAGTGTGATGAAATAGGTAAAAAAACAAACAAACAAAAACCATTTTTATTAAAGAATTTGATTAAAATTTAAAAATATATGAAGCTAAGCAGTTGTTTTATTTTATAAATTTATTCCCCCATTAATGTATTCCGTTTTTTTTTTTTTTAATTTGATGTTAGCATAGTATATAAAAGTGAATTAAAGTTTATAAATATTATAATGGATCAAAGTCGGTTACATATTTTTTGTTTTGCAAATACTAATGTATGTAAGTTAAATAGGAAGGTGTTTTTCCAATACAAATCTGAATTTTAATAAAAGTGTTGCATAAATGTTTTAAATATATTTTGGGAAAAAGATGTACTAAATTCTTCACCTTAACGTATTATAATCTATTCTGAAGGAAGAAAATTTGAAATTTTAGTTTTATGTGTAGCATAACGCGTGTTTAAACTCAAAAAATTAATGTCCTTTGTAAAATAATGACCAAAATAAAAGTGCCTTTAACACAGTGAGATATTTTAAAGAATACCGCAAGAATACAAGGTCAGAACTGTACGAATTATGTGAAAATAAAAAGCTATTCATACCTTTGAGCTAAAATTTGGTGTCTTAGTATTAATATTATGTTGGTTTTTTTTTAAACATTATCTGTATAGACAATTCGGCAGTTTTTTATGCACACGAAGTAGTTTTCTATTAAAAGATTCTCTCTTACAGATTTTTTTTTACCCTGTAACTCTAACAGTCTTCAAGCTGCTTCAAAAAAATAATTTGATTATTTTTAAGAAGCTTTATTTAATAAAATTATCTTTCTTAATTGTTGGTCAACTTGCCCCCCCCCCCCTCCCTCATACCCGAGATCGACCCCTTAGGTGCGTGACACGCAGATTGAGAAACGATGTTCTAGAGTTATGGTTGGTATTTTATACTACAAGAAACTCTATTCATCTCTGCTGCCCTGATAAATACTGAGAAGTTTGCATTAGTCAGCAATAAAATACAAAATTCTGACTTCTGAGAGGAAAGTGTTTCTGGTCTAGAAGATACTTCAACCTGGGCTCAAATCGTTGATGTTTTAGGATATCAACTCGACATTGCTTCCGATGATTAAAAAGAAATCAATACACTGTAAACAATTTGTGCCCGAAAACGCATGAGAATCTCCTGGAGAATCATTAATCAGGAGTCTGAAGTAAAATTCAAGAGACTTTAAATCGGAAACTACAAATCCTTTAAGATAGGAAATTAGAGCAACAAAGATTGTGCCCCAGTAGTGGCGCCATCTATGAGTAGGGGAACCTGTTGTACCTTGGATACATTTTTCATTTTTAATTATTTATTCAAAAACTACTATAGTGAGATGCATTTTACGTATTACATAATGTTTTGTGGTCATTTATAAACAGAAGTGCTATTTTTAAAGTAAGGCAGAAAAATAAATCATATGTCATTTAGCCTTTTGAAAGAAAAAAAAAGGAATTAGGACCAAGGCACAGCACCCCTGTTGTACCATGGACGTATATATATGTTGTACTATGGACCTACTGTTATTATTTTTGAAAAAAAACATATTTATATTACAAATCTTTATTAAATTTTGTATTAAAGTTGTTAACATTTGTTAATAAAGCAAATTAAACAGCATACCAATTTACTTAGCAATTAATAAACATTATATTAATTAACATTCACAATTCTATGAGATATTTGATCACTTTAACGTGTTATTGCTCAATAATTATTTTTGGATTTTTATTATTATTCTTTTTCTTTTTATATACCCCTTCTAGCACTGCCAATATTTTTTCATCTCTTTTATTTCATACAAAGCCCTTCTGGAGTGACATTTTGAGTAAGGTTCAAGGTACAACACCCTACACAATTTTAAAATAACTGCTTTTTTTGAGTAATAGGTTAGGAATTGAAAATGATTTAACGCTCAATTGCACGGCCAAATAAGTTCTTAAACATAACAAAAAAGTATACTTAACTTTTTAACAAAGGAAACAAGTTATTTACAAAAGGAAGAAACTTAAAAAATTTACTTTTAGGGTCACAAATTCTTTTTGGTCTCCTGCTTCCAGATGTCTTTCGACTCCAACTTTAAAAATTAGTTATAAATGACAGCTAACAGATAGCACATGAACCAGTGTTACCATATTGCAAAATGAATCCGTGAAATATTTTTTTATTATTAGGACTACAGTACAGCAGGGTCCATAGTACAACAGGTTACCCTATAATAAATCACTATTTTCGGTACACAACGTAGAAGATAAGCTCAGTTTAGCCCATCCGATTGCGATTCCTGTGCCTTAGGTCGATTGCCCAAAGATGCCTCCGGAGTTGGGAAGACCGGGCCGCCGAGTGGCTAGACTACTCATAGAGTTGAAATTAAATTGTACGCCAATAATATATTATCCATTTCTTTGCAATTTTTAAACTTTCAGTCATAGATCTCAGATGTTTTTTATGCATTTGTTTACAATGTTTAACCCTTTCATGCATGCATTTATTTATTCGTGTTATATGAACAAAAATATATGCTACAAACCAATTTAGTACCTCAGGATTCTTGTATAATAATTTATTTTGGAAATTTTTGTCATGTATAGTCAAACATTTGTGTCCTTGTATGAGGACGTTTTATGCTTTTTTGTCATACTTATTTAATATAATAACAAACACGGCAAAACCGAATATTCAAACTTCATTTATAAGGAATAAATAAACAAAATTTGATTTGAAACCGAGATATTCTCTTTTTTCTTGATCCTCCATGCACTCCCAAAGATATATTATTTTTTTAACTATCTTGAATACCCTATGAAACTTTTTGTGGTTTCCAAGAACTGTTTAGAATCTCCAGACTCCAGATGAGGACGACAAGCAAATTGTAGCACAAAAATGAATCTGCATAAAAATTTGAAGCAAAAATTTACGTCACCTCATATGAGGCTTACATGCATGAGAGGGTTAAACTGATCGTCACAATATTCAGTTTTACGTAACTTAACATATCTTAGTTGTACAGAGTGAGCAAAAAAATTATTTTATTCAGACACAGGCATAAAAAAACTTGATTATTTGATTTGAAACAGGTACGTAAATTTACATACACACAGTTTCCCTTCTGTACTTTTACACAATTTTTTACAAGTGGTTTACAGGTGTTTACCTGTATATTTTTTAATTTTATATTTCTAGATGATGGAGCCTTCAAGGAAAAGGGTTGCCGTAATTGGTGGTGGATCAAGTGGAATTGTGTCAATAGCCCAACTAAAGCTGGAAGGGATAGAGCCGATATGTTTTGAAAAGACCGGTAATTTTGGCGGAACATGGCACTATAGAGAGGAAAGTATGGAAGGAGTAGCTTCCATTATGCCAACAACTATAATTAACCACAGCAAAGAAATGGGAGCTTGGAGTGACTTCCCTCCTCGTAAAGAGTACAGCAACTACATGCGACATAACGAGATGTTGCAGTACATCACAGACTATGCGGAATACTTTGACTGCTTACGGCATATTCAGTACAATATGGAAGTGACGGAAGTGAAACGGAACAGTGACTATGAAGACACTGGAAAGTGGATAGTTTCTGTAAGGAACAATCTCACTGGGGAGGAATTTTCGGATGTTTATGATGGTGTCATGGTATGCACAGGCCACATATATCTCCCAAAAATGGCAGTTTATCCAGGACAACAACATTACAGAGGGAAAATCATGCATACTCATAGCTTGAAAGAGGTTAAGGACTTTAAAGGTCAACGAGTGCTTGTGGTAGGAATTGGGTGTTCAGCATTGGATGCAGCTGTTGAAATTAGTAGTGTTGCCAAACAGGTAATCTAGTGAACGAGTTAATTAATAATTTAATTAACTATGCATTTTAATAATTAACCATATAAAGTTGCGAAGTTATCTGTTTTTATACTCCAAAGAACAACACGTATTTTTGAAACCAACACATTTTATTTACAGCTTCATTACACGAAACTAGACAACAACACACACTTTCACACGCACACATTTATGTACAAGTGCTATTGACAGATACGCTGGCTTCATTTGCATAAACCTCACAAAAGTATTTGCTAGTTACTTTTCATTACTAGAAAAAACGTAGGCTAAGGAATGTTAGGAAAAGGGTTTTTCCCAAAGAAAATGTACAGTGGGATTTTATGATTACGTTCTTTGCAAATATAGTTGAACTCAGCTATTACTGAAACGAATTTAACGAGAACACGGTTATAACGAGGAGAAATAAGTTATATATTGCTGGTGTTATGTTAAAATCCCTTCTTGAAACTCGGTTATTACAAACATATATATTCACATTCAACTCTTTTTGATGACCACAACTGAGATCCTTCTAGTATCCAGGTATTTCTTCCAGTATCCAGGAAGCCTTCTAGTATTAACAAATGTGCTGTCGAGCTCAAGAATACATATATACATATTTCTAATTATTTTACAATTCTAAATTTGAGATACAATTCCAAATTTTTTTACATACACATATTATACAATATATATACAGATTTCTAATTTTTTTACAATTCAAAATTTGAGATACAATTCTAAATTTGAGATAAAAATGACAAATGTTTTTGTTAGGAAAGTAGCGTTAGTTTATAAAAAGATAAGAAAAGGAAAGAACGTTTTGTTTACTTTGTATCTTTTTTTTTCTTTCACTAAAATTTCATTATGAAAAGTTAAAATCACTTTTTTTGAATGTTTTGTATGAAAAAGTTATTATTATATCCTTTTTGTAGCCCCCCCCCCTTTTTTTAGATAAACATTGAAATGTTGTAAAAATATATTATTTTCTTTAGTAAACAGAGGATGAACGATTACCCTTAAGGTGTGATATTTCAAAAAGAAATATATAACATTTTTTAAATATTTTCCTTTTAATTATCTTTCCTTTTAAATTTCTGATAAAGTATTTTTAGTGTATTTCTGTCCAAAGCTAAATTTATATTTCTTTATGCCACACCGTTTTATGTTTAAATATATAAATCTACAAAAATCATTTATCTTCCTTCTAATAATATTTCTTCTTTTGTTTTTAGCTCAAAACAAAAAGTTGTTCAGCTATGGTGTTTAAAATATTATAAATATAATGTTTTTTCTTCTTTGTAAAGAAACACGGTCCTTTTACAATTTGTACTACTTTTTGTTGTTTACTCTTTTAAATACTTTTGGGTAAGCGAAATATTTCATTTTAATCATTTTAACATATTTAGCTTAAGTTTGAAGTATAATCATTTATTTTTTCTTTTAAATTACCCCCATGTAAATTAACCTATATTAAACGTTTTGTTCAATTATTAATCATAACTAATACTACATAGAAGGTTTAAGTACAATTCACCACAAGATTGATAATGTATCAAAAATCATCATAAGTTTTCGGTATTTTGAGGCCAATTTCCCTCAAATAAAACAGACAAAGCAAGCACTAATTTTGTTAAAAAGATAATAATTAGTTTTACGTTTCTTTCCTAAATAATATCAAATTCATTTCAAAATATTTGAAGAGTGCACGGAATAAAAGCGATTTTTTTATTTTTTTGAGCCGATCTCAATAGAATGTGGCAACAATGAGTGTTTGTAGAGTAAAATTTTCATCTCTTTTTAAACATGGGAGGAAAGGATAAAGGCGAAAAATCGAAGATTAGCAGGATTGACACTCGATCTTTCTTCCCTGTGCTCTTCATTTGTTAAAAGTCATATTTCAGTAATCTAACTATCAACGTAATAATATCAAAAAAAAAGCTTGAACTTTCTTCTACAAAAATGTCCTACTCGAACTTCAATTTAAAGTTCCATTTCACTCATTCCTGAATTAATTTTAGATACTTTTCCGTGACGTTTATATGTACGTACGCACTCGAGCAAGAATATGTAAACACCCCTTTCGACCATACCTGAACAATTTTTGACAGGTTTGGTGTGAGGTCTGTGCATGTGTTCAACCCACAGTCGGTACGTAGGATAATATATTAATACTATATGTACCAATCCTTTTTCGCTTCTAAATAATACGCAAAATAAATAAGTAGATAAAAAAAAATAAATTGATCAAAAGGAACAAGTAGATAAATAAATAAATAAAATAATAAAATTGCAGTTCACCACCACATGGCAAACTTTTTTGTAGTTTATACAGAGTTAAAAGTTTACTACTATTATGAACTAGCTTGTAGTATATATTTTATTGATACTTTCGTTTTTTTTTTACTGTTTAATATAGGTATACCTTAGCACAAGATGTGGAGCTTACATAATGAATCGAGTTGGACCCGGTGGTTATCCGATAGACTACTGTCTACTACGAAGGCACTTCTTAAAGCACATTGACTTTTTCCCTATTGATTGGTGTAGCAAATTTATTGAACATTTCTTCTTAAATCCCAAATTTGATTATCATTTATATACAGTTAAGCCAAAATATCATACGCTATCCAAAGATCCCATCCTGAATGATCAAATCGGCTCCAAACTATTGTCGGGAGCAGTGATCCAGAAAGGAGACATCGAATACTTCACTGAAGATGGTGTTGTCTTTTTGGGGGAAAAAACTGCCACACAAATCGATTCAGTGATCATGGGGACAGGATACACTTGGAAGTTTCCTTTCCTGGAAGAAGGGGTACTGAGCAAAGAAAGAGGAATGATCAGTCTCTACAAATGTATGTATCCTCCCCAACTGAAGCATTCAAGTTTAGTCTTCATAGGATTCATCAGTCCTTTTGGACCAGGGTTCCCACTGGGAGAACTGCAGTGCAGATGGGCGGCACAAGTGTATGCTGGAAACTGTAAGCTGCCATCGGAAAAGAAAATGCTAAAGGACATCAAACGCAGACACAAGGTAAATGAAAAACGGTATACCCCAAGTGAGATAATGAGTATAAGAGTGGACTTTTTACAGTACATGGACGAAATCGCAGAGCAGATAGGAGCAAAGCCAAATTTAACGAAAATCTTTTTCACTGATCCTCCGCTGTTTTTCAAATTGTGGTTTGGACCTTGCCTTTCCTATCAGTACAGACTCCGCGGTCCTCATAAATGGGAATGTGCCAGAAAAGCCATAATGACATGCAAAGAGAGAATGCTCTGGCCTTTAAAAAATAATGCTTTGATTTTAGAAACTTCAAAATTTCAAGGACATTTTAAAGCCATCAGTGAAGAATCTGTATATAAACTGTAATTATATCTTGTTTTTAAAATACCTCTGAATTTCATTAAATCCATATTGCTCATTTTGAATGTTTAATTTCTTACATTTAAATGTTGAGTTTTTGTGTTCAGGAAGAAATATATGTATAATTCTGAAAGACCGAAAACGTTCTTTAAGTAACTAACTAAATATCAGTTAACTCGTTAAAAGATAACTCGTAACGTTTGAGAGTGAAATTTAAAATAGCTTTAACAATTTCAGCAATGACAATTAATCTGCAATTATATATCAACCACTGTTTCAGAATAAATTATGTTTAAGTCATCTGATAGCATTTGTGGCACTAGACAAAAGGAAATATGTGAATTTCATATGTATTGTCCGCAACATAGCATTCCTTTGAAACTAGAATAATGAACTGAAGAAGTATGCAAGTAATACCGAATAATTAGTTTGCGAAATACATCACATAGACATTGTTAGGTTATAAGAATGACAGACACAATTCGTCAATAACTTACTGCTTTGGCAATAATATGGAAAAAACCCTACTAATTATGATATTCCCCAGAATTTAACAAATATTTATTTATTACTCCAAAAACATGAAACTTATCGCAGAATATTTCCGAATTGAATAGACTAAACAGTGTAAACAAAAAATAAATTCATTTTACAACTTTCAGTCTCGCATTTATTCTAAACTTTGCCAAGTTTGAAAAATTCCCTTCTTACAATAATTTTAAACATTTGTAAATTACAGCCTACTTCCGAATTTAGCCGCTCAATTTCTTCTATATTAGTACCACACGTAATAACGTACAAATAAATCTATCAACATCTTCTGGTGGCGCATTGCCTCAAAAATTTCTAAAGAAAGCAGATTAAAGTTCAGGGTACAAAAGTACTAAAAACTCAATTTTTTTTGGTATCTAATACATGTTTAAATATGAAGGGAACTTCAGCAAAGATTCGCGGATATCAATTTAGGGATGGTTTTATAGGAAAACGACTTTTCTGTCAAGATCAACCATGCGTAATTTCACTCATAAACCAAATTTTAAATTTCCTTCTCTTAATTGTTAGTGGTAAGGGAAACAGATAGGATAAAAAAAGTAGACTTATAAACATTAAGACTTCACTTTATTGTAAGAACAATTATATATTTAAATATGCATTTTTTTGAGTCCATTAAAATCTTCTGGTCGCACATTACTTTCAACAATTTTCCACCAATAACACTGGTTTACAAAAAAAAAAAAAAACTGCCCCAAGGACTTCGTTAACTGATCTTAGAAGTATTTCAAAATGAAAACTATCACGTAAGGATTTTCCGTGCAAGGTGCTGTTAATAGTTGACATTAATAACATTTACTCAAATTATTGCAGTAACTTCCAAGCAAAACTCTTAAGTGATAAGGGAAATGGTTTTTATCTTTGAATTCAGCTTTAAAAATACTTCCAAGATCAGTCGAGGAAATCTTTAGGATCCCCCCCTTTTTTAAGGGCATTGTAATTATTACATTAGAAGCATTTCCACCAAAAAACCAAGTAATTTTCTATTTATTGTAACAAGATCGATTTTGACATGTTCTGGCATACTTTGCCTCAGGAATGCCCATTTTTAACTTCCATCAGTAATCTGCTAACATAGTTGCACTCCACTTCCCTTTATATTTTTTTTCCCACAAGGTTCTAATGGAACCGTTCTCCATGTTCATTGCTGATCCAGTGTTTTCAGGGCGCATTTTTACAAACAAAAGAAGACTTCTGCAATAAAAAAAACAGTATCTCATGCTTAATAAACGTGTTGTATAGATCAACCTTTTGCCTTTATCTCCCAATTCTCGCAAAATTCCTACAAGAACCCACACCCAGTGCAGTAATTTGTTACCCATATCCGTTCTGCGGGGGCTCGAGGCTGTTTGAGACACTTCACTTAGATTTTTCCAGCAAAATAAAATGACCACTGATTTAACGGTTGACATTCAAGATCTTTTGCGTACTTTATCTCAATAAAAACGATGCTGCATGATCGGAAAAATACTGAAAAAACGTAAAAATAGAACATTTCCTTCCTCATAACTAGAAAACTATATGTGATAGAAAACTTTTAATAGCAGATATGGATTTCTCATACAAAAGTACTTCAGAAAAAGTGAAATTCATTCTTGGGGCAAAACACGTGTTGAGCAGTGTAATTAAGCAATATTATACTGTGATATTGCATTTACGTTTTAGGTCAAGCATTGGCAGTTGCCCAATAAAGGCGGTCTTCCCTAAATATAAACCAGAAAAAAAATAAAATAGAATTAGAAAGTATTTAAAGCTCATATATTTGCAAAATGTTGAAATGTCATAAAAACTTCATCTCAGTGAGTAACTACACATTTAAGCATTGCGCCATTGTATCATTACGTAATACAAACGATTACATATTCTTTTTCATATTCAAGGTTACTATTATTTTTTCCAGTAGGTAACCTAAAGATCATTAATGATTGGAAAATCCGAAGATTCTATTTTCAAAACTTATACGTCAAGTTTTCATCTTTCCTTCTTTTTTTCTCTCATGCTTTTCCCTTTCACGGAGGTGTGATCAACCGTTGAATATGAGAAAGTTCCAAAACAAAAATTGGCGCGCAAAAGTGAGCCTTAGTTGTGTGTGTTTTTTTTTTTTTTTTTTTTTTTTTTTTTTTTTTTTTTCGATTTGTTTATTACACCAAATGCGTCGATAGTATTCATTTTAAGCAAAACTTGATCTTGAGAGTGGATTGTTGGTCTCTTCATTGATTGTCGCTTACAAGACAAACTTTCAGTTTTATTTTTAGTGTTTACATTACATTTTTATTTCTACAAAAAAGAAACAAACAGAAGCCAAGGCTCGCTTGTTGACAAATTCAACACTTTATGTCCGTTGGCGTAACATACCATCTTCCTTATTTCTTCCAAGATTGTGCATCAATTTCTTTATCGCTCAAAGTTAGCATTTGTTTTGTTATTTACATATTACTTACATTTTCTTAGTGCTCAATACTTTTACTTAAATAAATAAAAAAATTTTAAAAATCCGAAGGTTTTTAGTACATTTCAATCTACTAATGCTTTTCAATCACATCTTGTACATAATCAGATGCCTTTATGGGTAGTACGCTATTTTGCACTCGTTTCAAGACACGTACGGTATTTAAAATTTGTGTATATGTAATATGGACCTTGGAAAAAAAGTAGTTTGCAATAGTAAAAATAGTAGCTCAAATGTTTAACGAGGTGGGGGATTAAGCGTCTATATCAACTGCAGTTATCATTGCCAATTTCCTGCAATTGATAGAGATACGTTTCGTGCCTATGTTGAACCCGCTAAATCAGGATTTGAGCTTGTGATTGACGCAAACAGAAGGCCAATTAAATAAAATATGTGATCAATTACGTATTTTGTAAGTACAAAGATAAAACAACGAGAAAAAGCACAAATTTAGATTAAAATTTACGCAAATAGCTATTTCGAAGCTACAAATGGAGCCTCTTCATCAGTGCATAAAAGAAGAAGAAACGCTCAACACGGGAGCTGTGAGTGAACAAGTCAAAAACCAGAGAGACACCGGTATTTATACCAAATGTGTCGGATTAGCGATTGACCAATCAAAGGCCAGGAACAAGGCGGGAGCAGATCCCGAAGGAAAAGGCGGGAAACGAATATGTAAATTGCAGGAGAAAACCAAAAAGGGAGAGAAAAATTATAAAAATTATAAAAATTGTTTCCAAATGTCAGGAAAATATGGAGTGCTGGAAAAATCATTTACTACAGAATGAGAATTTTTCCAAATGTGATAAGCTTCCCAAAAATCAAGTTCATAGACAGAAGAGCATTTGCTGATAATTCTAGCAGAAGAAAATTCAAAACAATGATCTAAAGTCCAACAATGCTGGGCAATGGAAGAACGTGCAAGTTCTTTACGCTTAACATAATTTTCATGTTCTTTCAGACGGTGCTTTAAGGCACGTTTAGTCTGACCTATGTAAAACAGACCACATTTGCAAGAAATACTATAAATACCCCAGTTGCTGTGCAAATCAATGGGATACTTCAAATTTGTAAATTTTATTTTATTCACAGGGGAAAATGCAATATCGAACCCAAACTTCTTCAATATTTTAGCAATTTGCTGACTGATTTTTGGATAAAAAGGTAAAATAATAGTATAAGCAGGCTTGCACTTAGGAACGTTGCCAGAAGGTGAAGGCTTAATTAACCTGTTATAAATAGAATCGACGACCTTAGGAGAATAACCACGATCCAAAGCCACAGCCTTAATGTACGAAAGCTCAGCATCCAAAGAGTTAGAAGAGGAACATATCTTCAAAGCTGCTTTGAAGATATATTTATAGTATTTCTTGCAAATGTGGTCTGTTTTACATAGGTCAGACTAAACGTGCCTTAAAGCACCGTCTGAAAGAACATGAAAATTATGTTAAGCGTAAAGAACTTGCACGTTCTTCCATTGCCCAGCATTGTTGGACTTTAGATCATTGTTTTGAATTTTCTTCTGCTAGAATTATCAGCAAATGCTCTTCTGTCTATGAACTTGATTTTTGGGAAGCTTATCACATTTGGAAAAATTCTCATTCTGTAGTAAATGATTTTTCCAGCACTCCATATTTTCCTGACATTTGGAAACAATTTTTATAATTTTTATAATTTTTCTCTCCCTTTTTGGTTTTCTCCTGCAATTTACATATTCGTTTCCCGCCTTTTCCTTCGGGATCTGCTCCCGCCTTGTTCCTGGCCTTTGATTGGTCAATCGCTAATCCGACACATTTGGTATAAATACCGGTGTCTCTCTGGTTTTTGACTTGTTCACTCACAGCTTCCATGCTTGTGTGTTGAGCGTTTCTTCTTCTTTTATGCACTGATGAAGAGGCTCCATTTGTAGCTTCGAAATAGCTATTTGCGTAAATTTTAATCTAAATTTGTTCTTTTTCACGTTGTTTTATCTTTGTACTTACATTTCTGCACAAAGTATTTTGATCATTTTGTCTAATTACTTATTTTATTTCTATTTTGGTTTTTGTGCTTTAGTCACCGTTTTCTCAACCAATCATGAAATGTTGAGCTTGTACTTTCCTATTGCGTATTTCTGTTCTCCAAAGCCTATATAATATACAGGGTGCGGCAGAAGTAATGACTCGATTTTGAGGGGGTATTAAAAAAACTAATGCTATTTGAGACTTAAAACTTTTTTTTTATTTTGACCTGCATATAATTCCGTTTTTTACATTAGATTTTGAATACCACCTCAGCAAGATGGCGGCCTTCTGCAGAAATACACTGATGCAGTCTATTTTTCCATGCAGAGTGAATAAACTGCATTTTTGTGTCCATTTCAATATCGTGTGATGTTACGGTCCCTAAGCTTTTTTTTTTTTTTTTTGTGGGGTTATTTGAAGGAGAAAGTTCCCCATACTTTAGAAGAGCTGAAGGGCCGAATATCCTCCATACCCATAGAAATGTGCGAAAAAGGGACTGCATCAGTGTATTGGTGCTGATGGCCGCCATCTTGCTGAAGTGGTATTCAAAACTTAGTGTAAAAAATAGGATTATATACAAATCAAAATAAAAAAGTTTTATGTTATAAATTCCGTTAGTTTTTTTTATACCCCGTCTAAACCAGATCATTACTTCTTCTTTGCGCGCATTTCAATACCCCGCATAATGTTACGGTCCCTAAGCTTTTTTTTTTTTTTTTTTGAGGGGTTATATGAAGGAGAAAGTTTGAAAACATCACCCGCATACTTAAGAAGAGCTGAAGGACCGAATTGTCGAGGAAATATCCGCCACACCCCTTGAAATATGCAGAAAAGTTTCCCAAAACTTCAGAAATGGACTGCGTCAGTGTATTGGTGCTGAAGGCCGCCATCTTGATGAAGTGGTATTCAAAACTTAATGTAAAAAAATTGGATTATATACAGATCAAAATTTAAAAAGTTTCAAATCTCAAATTGTATTAGTTTTTACCAGGTCATTACTTCTTCCCCACCCTGTACAATACCAAGTATTAATGACATACGTCTATCAGAACAAAACTTTACGTAAGTCTAAACCGGACAACTTCAATTACAACGACACCCTGTAGTACTCATGTAAATGCCCTTAAAAAAATCAATGTTATTTAGTAACATTTTTGGCGTTCTTTACTGTTATTTTACAACAATTGAATGTGTTCAAAGAAAATAATTTGACACTCGTCGGATTGTTCTGATAATATTTGGACAACAATGAACAGGTACTGCCGCGGATCTGAAATTGACGGAAGCGGCAGAAATATACAATAGGATACACTATAACAAAGACGTGAGAATGACTCACAGACTGGTGTCTGAGCCATAAATCAAAATTGTAAACTTTAGAAACGAATGCTGGTCTTTAGTCACAAAACAATTGCATATGCATGGCATCATATAGAAGTGTTCTTTTTTCATTGATACTAAACAGATAAATTTACCAGCTGTCGCAACTTAGTACTCTCATGATATACAGCTGTCTTTATTTTGGAGCATTAAAGTATTTAGAAAGTACTTAATTGTATTCTTTTAGCTTTAAAGGGGATTTTAGTGAAATATTTTTTATAAACGTGAATGAGCTAAGTTTGTACCCTATTATTCAAAATTTTTTTAAATTGTTAGAATTTATGTTAAGGCCGTTCCTAAAACCTCAAATATCCACTTTTTCGTATCTTTTGTCTTTAAATAAGTGGATGTTTTTTAACGTTTTGTATTCATTCGTACAACTTATAAATTTTACTCTTTGATACTTTAGAATGTTTATTTCGATAGTCTGATACAAAAAGTTTCACAAAAAATAATAAAGCCATAAATAGAATACATGATTATTTTCATTTATTACACGTTTTTATTTAACTTGATTTGTCACGAAAGTTTGTTGCGCGGTTTTCGACCACTATTACTGCATAAATTATCTTCAAACTTTGCACACCAGCTTACCTTTGATGACAATACAATATTCTATCCATTTTATAATTTATTATAACGTTAATTATTCAAAAGAAAATAATTTTGGCTCTGAGGAAATTATCACAATTATTATTTGTCAAATGGCAACGATAGCTTTGGATAACGCAACGATGTTTAAGATGTTTAAAATTTTAAAATACTCAAATCATGGCGACATGATTTAGTTTCGTTTTTAAAATAAAACCGTGTAACTTAAAACATTTTTACACGGCTTTATTTTTCTTTCTTTCTTTTTTTTTTTTGGTTATTTTCAGGTTTGAATGCTTCAAGAAGTTTAATTTATGTATGGGTTGCGTTTGAGTATGCACACAAGAGAGTATGCATATAAATATCGCGAATTTATTGCTACTAATAATAATTTTAAACCAGCACGCTAATAAGTAGCGTTGGCAGCTCCAAATTATGGCGAGTTTTGTGGCTCAAATACCAATTTGTGAGACCTACAGAAGCTAAAATACCACTGAATTAGCAAAGCGCCTTTCAAAACCTTCAAACCTTAAATTGAAATCTCACAACAAGTCAGCGGTGATAACCAAAAATCTTTGAAATTCATCTAACATCTTGCATGAATTTTGTTGTTACTCTGTATATTAAAATTGGACTTCCTACATTAGAACTGATTAAATTTTAAAATTAAATGACACACAACTAGATACATTATTCATATCAAAGAACAACTTTAGAGACTTAGCCTGTTTGAAAATGAACGTTCCTTTAACTTTAAATAGACATTTGCTCAAAAAAGTAGCAAAATTCTTCTCTTCCTTTTTGCAGTTAGAACAGAGGGTTATAGCTTTCGTTTGATAATCTAAGTTCATTTTTCGCATGTTGTCCCTTAATAAAATGTATTAAAGCAACATCTGTGAGTAACATAAATATGCAATCCAACAGACTTCCTTGAAAATCTATATATAAATAGGCAAAGAGAATTTAATTAATCAAAATAGTTACTTTAAGATTAAAAATATTATACTTCCGATTGTGATATAAATTTTAAAAAAAAACAGAAGCTGGAAAAAATAATAAAAAATATCACCAAAAACAAATTGCATGAATTTTTCCTTGTGGACATAAAGCGCCTGATATATAATTACTTAAAAATACCAAAACCTTCCTTCCTCTTATCATTCTATTATTCAATCAGATTGTTTGAGCTTACTCAAGCGAGATATAATATCACGAATAACAAATACTATTCTCTGGAATGAGATATTAAACTTGCATACTGCATAATATTGTTATCGGATAAATATCAAAAATCGTTCCCGCTACACAGTTTAATCATCGACTGAAGTCAAGCTCAAAGACATCGACAATATAGCTATCAAATTTAAAACTTCCAAACCTCGTTTTCTGGTAAGAGCTCAGAATTAAATATTATTTTTAACTAATTGACTATTACTTTTTTTCATTTATTACTTTTCCATTATTTATCGAGATAAAACGTTTTACTCTGCAAATTTTCCCTAAAATTTAAGTTTTGGTATTTCTATTTTAAATTTATGCTATGGTGTACATTCTAGGGATGTAACGAATAGTGATTTCTCCGAATAGCCGAATACCGAATATTCGGCCATTTCTTCCAGGCCGAAGCCGAATATTCGGCTATTTCTTCTAGGCCGAATAGGCCAAAGCCGAATATTCGACCAACGTCTTAGGCGGAATACCGAATATTCGGCTGCCGAATATTAAAATTTCTAGAAAATTGTTGCAATGCAAAGTATTTGTCAAATATTAAATTATTCAAGTCAAACACCGATTATACACAATCTATGATGTATGATTTAATTCTGTTTGTTAAGAATTTAAAACTATTTAAAATTAATCTATTTTCTCTATTGTTTTGAATGTAATAAAACTAAGAATTTAACCCACAAGTGGAACAGAAACGACAGCTTTTATGGTAGTAAGCATTAACATTATTTTATAAATTATTTAATTCAAATGAAAGAACTACTATTGCTTAGTGAGCTTTTACCTTGCTCAAAACTGTTTTATGAAGATATTTTAGAAGTTATAAAAGTTAATATTTTTATTTTATGGGGTTTTTTACATACCAATTTTTAAAAGATCTATTAAAATTTAATGCACTTAACTGGAATATATTTTTATTTTCAAAAACCTCAATAACTTGTGCTATCGAAATATTCATGATATATTCTAGGCTTTTAACATTTCTCTCATACCACTATTCACAATAAATCAGTCTACCGTAACTAAGTCTGACTTCCACTTTGTTAATAATAACAAAATTAATTTATCATTATCTCCATCATAATTAACTCTTGCCAGCTTTTGGGAGCAAATGTTAATTATAAAATACAATATTACAACTTTAAAATCTGTTTTTGCTCAGTCAAGCCTAGAACACATTTTAAAAAAGTAGTTTTTCCTAAATATTTTTTTTTTATTAAAACTATGTAGTAATGTATTCTTTTGCAATAATTATAATACAATTTTAAATGTTTAAAATCTACAAATTTCTTTATTTTTTTACATTTCTACTACAGCGGAACAAATCGGCCGAATAGTCCAACAATATTCGGCCAGGCCGAATTTGATCGTACCCAGTATTCGGTCAGGTCGAATATTCGGCTAGGTGATGAAATGAATATGCGGCCAGGCTGAGTAGGTCAAATACCGAATAGTGGCCGAATATTCGTTATATCCCTAATACATTCCCTTTTATTTTGCAAGAAGTTAAAGCTAGAACACCTGGACTTTTGTTTGAGGGCGATCCATACGTGGAGTCTTAAGTTCATTTTTGTTTGCTTCCTTACTAGAAATGGTCATCTCTGTAACATACAAAGTCTAATTATATTTTATATGAATAGCAATAAGCCTAAAACAAATCACGCAAAATAAAAAAAAATAATTATAGTAGTAATCATAGTAATAATAAAAAAATGAATAAATAAAATAAAGTAAAACAAGATGAGTAAAAGAAGTAGAATATCTTATCGATTAAAAGAAATCATTTAAATCAGTTAGAGGAAATATAGCTAACGTTATGAAGCGAGAAGCGCAGCAACGAAAGTAAAAGCAAATTGATTGAATATTTCCAACAATTCATTCTTTGATTTTAATGAAAACTTTTAACTGCAGTATTTTAACGATTAGTTGTAGTATGAATTTCCTGTTCATTCAACCACGTTGCAAGCCAAAACTCCTATCTTTCTTTTTTTCAATAAATAAATAAATACAGAATCAAAAAACTTGAGAGATTTATTTTTATTTATTTATTAATTTTAAATAGGAAAAAAAGAAAGAAAGGAAGGAAGGGGAAAAAACGCGCCTTTTGCATCACACTCCGAATTCTATTTTTCCGTAAGCTATCATTTAAGTGCAAATCTTCTTTTTAAATGCTCCAAATTAAATTACTAATGAAAACTATTGGATTATTAAATAAATTATTAAGGATACTCAAACGAGTAAATTAGTTATGAATTTCTCAGTTCGGAAATCATTTTTGTTGGTTATTTCTGTAGCTTGATGTATTTAGTTACCTATATTTGTAATAACCTTATTAGGCTACGTTTTCATTTGTTTTATTTTTATTTTTTTTATTTTTTAAAGATGAAATTGAACATCAAGAGTTAGAAAAGTTAAATGAAAACCATTAAATGAGTCGTCTTCGTATTAAACGAAGATCAACTTTAAAATATCAAATGGTAATTTAGTTTTAAAATTGATTTCATAAAGCTTACTCAATTATCATATATTTGAGCCAGCATTAAAATTTCACCTTCTGTAGCAATTTTCGTGTGATTCGGTTCAATCCTTTTTTTTTTTTTTTTGTATGTAACTATGTGTATATCTTAGAAAAACATATTTTATGTTTACATAAAAACACATTTTACGTTCACATAAAACTCATTTTATGTTCACATAAAAACACATTTTATGTTCACATAAAAACACATTTTATGTTCACATAAAAACACATTTTATGTTCACATAAAAACACATTTTATGTTCACATAAAAACACATTTTATGTTTACATAAAAACACATTTTATGTTCACATAAAAACATATTTTATGTTGCCGAAAATGCTGATTTAACACTTTTTATGAATCATGAGATTAATATATAAATTAGGAATAGCCAAAATTTCAGCTAAAAAGATTCAAAAGTTTCTTTTGCGATCCTTAAAAATACATTGTATCGTCTCTTAAGGGGCTGTGTACAATTGCTGAGTGTACAAAATTCTACCTCAAGGGAAAAAGTTTGAAGTCTTAACAAAACCACACTATTTCATATGAAGTTACATAAGTATCTGCGTCAAAAAGTAGAGTCTCGAAAGCTTGGCCTACTGACTTAAAGTGTGAATAAGTATGAGTGTTTCCTCAGAAAAAAATACAGTACTCTTACTTGTATGTATTGCTATCTTGAGAATACAACAAAGATTAACCTGCCCAATACCCTTAAACAAAGGAAAAGCACGCACTTTATGAAGGCCTACAGCTTTCAATATATGAAAATGAAAATTAATGAATGTACTGTAGTGTGCAGTAAGTTGATTGATAAAGCATACCTCAGAGAAATATTTAAAGCTGTCTAAAATGAAAAGTAACCAGCCGACTTTGCAAAAACTGGCTACTTTTCTTCAAACAAATGAGTAGGAAGAAGTTTCAAAGAAATTTTCCGCTTTGCCAGGGTGCGGCCGATATTATAGTTCTTATCTCTTAAAAATACCTAAAATATTCTTTTCATGGCTTGTTAAACCAAGGCCTGTTGATGGCACCTTTGTCAATGTCTGAGGTTCTTATGGTCAGAATGTATCCAAATTTTGTACAAGGGTATATCAAATGAAAACCTTAAAAGTGTCATAAAAGATTTATTTTGACAACTCGGTAAAACTTGCAGATATTATTTTTCGCCATAGTCTCCTTGACGTACTATGTAAGCGTTCCACTGCTTTAAGAAAACGTTTATGTGTTACTTTGTTGAAAAAAGGAAACAAACGGGCTTTCATTAGAAATAATATTAACACGTTTTTTCTCCAAATGTAATTCCATTTGCAATTTTTTCTCCAGGATATGGCAGAAAAAAAGAAGAAAATTGCCATCATTGGTGGTGGACTTTCTGGGTTGGCGTCCAGTGCAATGCTAAAGGAAGAAGGAATAGAACCATTTTGCTTCGAGAAAACAGACAAGTATGGTGGCACGTGGTGTTATAGAGAAGAAAGTCTGGAAGGTGTGGCATCTATAATGTCCACTACAATTATAAACCATAGTAAAGAGATGGGAGCTATCAGCGACTTTCCACCTCGTAAAGAATACAACAACTACATGAGGCACAGTGAATTGTACCAATACATAACTGAATACGTAAAACATAAAGATGTGGAAAATAATGTAAGATGTAACATGGAAGTCGAGAAAGTTAAGAAGGCGGATGATTACGAAGAAACTGGGAGGTGGACCGTCACCGTTCGGAATACAGTTACAGGAAAAGTAGAAACCGACACTTATGATGGAGTTATGGTCTGTACCGGTCACATTAATCGACCTAAAATGCCGCATTATCCAGGACAAGAGAAGTTTAAAGGAAGAATAATGCACACTCATAGTTTAAAAAGAGTACAGGAGTTTGAGGGAAAACGAGTAGTTGTGGTTGGAATGGGTTGCTCAGCGCTGGACGCAGCTGTTGAAAGCAGTAGTGTAGCAAAACAAGTAAGAAAATTATGTATATTTTTTTAAAAATAATCCTTTATTTGTTTGTTTTAAGTAAATTCTTTGAATATATGAGCTATACTTGCTAGAAAGACATTCACTTTTTTAACACATTATATAACACACAGTAACAGAGTATACTGTTACAAACAAAACTGAATTCTACCTGTATCGTATCTCTAGCTGATTACCTGATTTTTATTAGATAAGTGGGAATTTTAAGCAATTATAAGAAGTAGTATATACATGTAGTAGAATAAACTATTAAGCCAACTCAGTCCTTTTTTTTTTTGAAGGAAAATGACGTTTTTTAGTTTTCCTTATTTCCAATTTACAGAACTTTCCTTAAAGAAGTTATAAGCTTAAAAATTGTCTAATCAGTACAATTTTGTGCTATATTATTTACCTCGTTTGGTACAACTTTATGTACTAAATGTGGTACATTATAGTTGCAGTGTTAAAAGCGTTTTAAATACTACTACCGTGATAAGCTCAACTGTGGTTAAACAGTTTACATTTATGAAAATATTCCAAATAGTCCTTTTGTTTCGAAAGGTTGCTTAATCAAAATATGAAAAGCCGACATTTTTTTAAATGTCAGCCGACCTTTTTTGAAATGTCAATTTGGTATTATCAGACACTAGTTAATCAGGTTTTCTGGTAAGGAATAATATTTTTAGAAATTATATTAAATTAACGTAAATAAATTAAATAAACTTAATGAAGGTGTACTATAAGTTTGAATCATGAAATTGTAGTTAAATTATTATCTTTCTATTTAATATTAAAATATTCTAAAACATATTAATCTTTACATCAAAATTATTATGCCTAAAATCGTATATACTTTTAAGTCGTGGTTATATAAGCGTAGTCGCAAACGTGTGAAAAGAGACTGTGGACAGGGTGGCACAGTTGAGAATTGGGCACATTTAAGCAGCCACATTTCTCTCAGTTAATCTAAATTAAAAAATCTGAGAAAAATACCAATGCATAGTAGCACCAGTGCTATTTCTAACTAACTATTTAACACCAATCAAAACTTTCGGGCAGTACATTGTAATTTTATTGCACCATCGAAGATTTTTATATATTTATTTAATTTTTTATACTTCCAAGCAGTTTCTTCCTCTTTTGTTTTTACACAATTTGCAATGTAAGAAACGAAGCATGAACTGTTAAAAGGTATTACTAAAAATATATAGCAGAATGGCCAATGAATGTATAAGCAGAATGGCAGAATGTATAAGCCACTAAAGTTCCTGTTATGAGGAAGTTCCAGCTTGCCAAAAGAACGATAAAATGTTTGTCGCTCAAGCGTTGTGCTGGCACAGCGCGTGCAAAGATAAAGTATTAAATTCAGTGAGTAGGCGGAAAACACGTGAAACCAAATTTGTGTTGCTTTGCTGCCGGTCTGAAGTCAGTTTAATATGATTCAAAAGGAAGGCATTGTAATATGATAATTCGGCCATATATCATCAACATAGGATTATGTAACACATTTTGACGACTGATGATTACTGCATACACCTGTGTCATGTCTTGTCATACAAATATTTTAAAATATATATTTTAAAAATGAAATATATATTTTAAACATGAAATATTTATTATATATTATTGTTTTATGTAACTATTGTTAAATAATATGAACGTTATGCCTTTAATTTTTCTTACTCAAATTTTCTCTCATAGGTATACCTGAGTACCCGAAGCGGCGCATTTGTTATCAATAGAGTAGGTCCAAATGGCTATCCTATTGATTATGTCTTACTCCGCAGGTATATCACATTTTTCTTGGACGTATTCCCAGCTAGCTTATGTAGCTGGTACATAGAGAAATTTTACTTGGATCCTAAGTTTGATCACCGACTTTATACTATTCAACCAAAAAGTCACATGCTGTCGAAAGATCCAATTTTAAATGATCACATTGGATCAAAACTTCTATCCGGTGCAGTTGCTCAGAAAGGGGACATTAAATACTTTACTGAAGAAGGTGTGTTATTTGAAGGTGACACAAAGGTCACAGAAGTTGATGTTGTAGTCATGGCAACTGGATACACTTACAAGTTTCCGGTTGTAGAAGAAGGCATTTTAACTGAAGAGAATGGCGTCATAAATTTATATAAGTGTATGTATCCTCCCCATTTAAAACATGCAACGTTAGTTTTCATAGGGTTTCTTAATCCCTTTGGCCCTGGTTTTCCCCTTGGGGAATTACAATGCAGATGGGCCGCAAGTATATTTTCTGGAAGAAACCACCTACCTACTGAAGCAGAAATGATGAAAGACATCAGAAAAAGGTATTATGATAATATAAAGCGATATTCTCCAAGCGATAAAATGTGTATACGGGTTGATTTCGTTCAGTATGCTGATGAAATAGCAACTCAGCTGGGAGTGAAACCAAATTTTTTAAAACTTTTTTTCACAGACTTTAAGTTATGTATGAAGTTACTATTTGGCCCAAGCTTATCTTATCAGTACAGATTAGAAGGACCTCACAAGTGGGAAGGTGCTAGAGAAGCAATTCTGACGAGCGAGGAACGGCTACATTGGCCACTGCAGAAAAAGAGAAACATCGAGAAGAAGGGATTTATTGAATCTCTTATAGAATATGTTATAAATCTACTGCCATCAAATTTCTATCTTTAATGATGCATCAGAAAAGTTCCGTCAAATGTTGTGATTGGTTTTAGGAGAAACAATAACAACTACATAATTATAACTAGGAATGCTTATTTATTCATACATAATAATCATCAATTTATTTTTATATTGATACTAGTGTTATTTATTTCATTTATCGGATTACACTGATTTTTCTTCATCACTTTCAGTTGCAATGGAAATATATATTACAGTTCAGATTTTAAAAAATCTAACTTTCGTTTTCTTCATTTTAATATTGCGGAAAAGCTGCCTTTTGATGTAGAAAACACAAATTTTAAGATAATCGCTGCAATTCTTTAATTTCGACATCAGTTTTGCTTTTAACGATAATTCTCCTGAAACGACACTAAAATTACAGAGCCATCAATGAAAAATCACATTTCTAATGCTTTCCTTTAAAAATTTAATCGAAAGAAATCTTACTTACGTATTGTGTAGAAACGTCGGATAGATTATTCCAAGATTCACGCAACTACAAAGTAGATGGAAGTGACTAGTATGACAACTACTAAGAGCTGTCAAACTAGTGACTGGAAAACCTTTGTCTATCTGTGGAGAATCCACAAAATAAGGCTTTTTTTAGAGCAAAAATTGCCTCTCAGAAGACAATGGAAAAAGTTTGATACAAAAAGAAACAAAAGAGTTAAATATTTCAATGCACAGAAAACAAACATTTTCAAATGGTAAGAAGTTTCTAATTGTGTAAAGAACTAAATAGGCGTAATTTTGTTTTTTCTGAACATAAAGTTATTTTAATAGTTTGTGTAGACACATGTAAACAATGTAATTAATTTCATAGTATTTTTAGTTTGGCTCTTAATACTATTTTAAGCAAAGCATAATAAATTAAGAAGAAAGAAAAAAGAGAAAAAAAGGGAAAAAAAACACACTGTATTTGTGTGCAGAATAACATATGCACATTTTGAGCCAGAATGATTAAAAATCAATTCTGATTGCGTTTTAAAGGAAATAATTTTTCTGTTTGTTGGGACATGTGAAAAAAGTTTCCATAAGCATATACAACAAATGTTTAATTTTAAGCATTTTTTTCCTTTAAAAAAATTAATTTATCATACCTTTGGGGCACTTCAAAATGTTGCACTGGAGCAATAAAAGTTTATTCTACTTTCCTGAACTTATGAAAGTTTTTAGTCACTGTTTGGAACTTTTATTCGAAACAAAAAGATTTTTTTTGTTTCACAGTAATTCACATTACCCTAAAAATATTACAGTATTTCAGCATTATAGTTATATTAAATTTTATTTAGATCCTAAAAAATTGGGTTTGATTGCCGAGAGCTTCTGTAAAAACCTTTAGGAACTCTTAACACCAAAACGCTTTATTAATCAAGTAAGCAATATAAGTAGAATCAATTGGGGTATATAATCATTGGGTATATGTACAAAAACTTCATAACTACACTTATGGTGGTTTTGAAAACTAAACTGCTGGGGGTGATGACTTGTCAACATAAGGAAGGCGTTGAAAGAGTTCTGTAGTTGTCCAAACAACTGTGGAGGCGTTATTACTGTTTGCAAACGACACGGGGAAAAAAGTTGTTCAACAAAATTTAGTGATCTTACATTTTCCTCTTTATCTCATCTACAAACGCGAAGTAAACTGTTTCAACCACTTTTTTTTTACACGGAATGTTGCTAAAAATTTCATCGTCCCTGTTATTTTTCATGTACAAGTTAGGTCTTTACAATCACCCCACACATTTTGCAATCAGGGGTGGTTACCCCTTTTAACACTTAAGCTTATCGCATTTCCAATATTTTGTGAAGAAAATAAATATTATACTTTAATGTATATTATACTTTTCTGTGTATTTTAGAAAACGTTACAGCTATTGAGTTTTTGGGAAATATTTCTCATTGAATGATTTCAACTGGCTCAAAAATGAGTCAGCGGACCATATGCTTCCCGTAGGCAGCAGATTGAGAACCATTTCTGCGGAACTTTTTTAACTTCCAAGCAGAACGTAAATGCCGTGGTTTCATATTTGCATCAAAAATCACAGGAAAATAAATTCTTGTTTATATTTACCCCAGAATCCATGGGCAACTGTAAACACGCAGGCATAAATGTAAACACAGAATTCATTTGCTAAGAAATAGTCATCAAGTCAAAAGTGTTGTACACATTTACTTCCAATAAGTATGCTACTTGCTACCTTGCTCTAAATTTCTAAAGTTAAAACATTGAAATTATGTTTACAATTACCATAACTGACCTTATTAAATTAATAATAATTTTGTTTACTTCTTTGATACTAACGTTGTTTTTTTTTTTTTTCCTGATTCCGAATAAAAAGTATTAGTTGCATAGTTGTTTCATTAATTACAACTATGCAACTAATAATTTTTAAATTTTCTTAAACTGACATGTGAAACAGCAATTACATTGAGATATATGTTCTTTGAAGAGAATTTCTTTTTGTGTTCATTAAAAATGGCACAATAAATTTCGCTTTTGAAATTAATGCTCAACAGCATAATATAATTTAGGGATAAAACATGAAATTAAATATACTGTTAACTGTTACGTAAGTTTGTTTTAACTGTTTGGAAAAGTTTCCTAGTTTAGTTGGAAAAGATAATCATTCTTATAAGAATAGAAAATAACGTTATAAAGAGACTGTATAATGGTTTTTAATACATGCGAGATACGTCTGTTTAAAAGTAAATATTATACGTATGTCAAAGTTTTAAACAACAAATTTCTTTTGTTGAAATTTAATCTATTTTTGTTTATTTTCTAATGCTCTATAAATAACAATTAATAAAAACAATCAAAGAAACGTATGATTAAGGTATATAAAAATTTCAAAATGCTGTTAAATAAATTCGTTTTCAAAATGCTATTTTATAAAATGCATTTTAGGCTATAATTTGCAAAAAAATAGGAAAATATTACAATCACCTTATCCCTATTATGTTGCCGAGTAGATAACATTTAGATAAGATGAGCAAAACAGCTTCAATATCTTGTTTATAAAGAACTTAGCTGTTGGCAATAGCAATGACTGATATTAGAGATTATTTCAATTTTTTTTATCTTTTGCAATGTTTACCAATGTCAAGTTCAAAAATAATCACTGAATTCATATCTTGACAAACGCGTATAATCATCGTATGTAATATGTAATGGGCAACGGAGAACAACATTTCATAGTTTTGATTTTGGCTTATTTTAAAGCAAAATAAAATTTTAAAAAAACGTTGTTAATTTTAAATACTAAAAAAAAAAACTTTATTAAGAAGACATTTGTTCTAATGTTGTAAAATATTATTCTTTGGGAACATCGGCTATGTCAAAGAGTTCCCTCGTGGACCGTTATTGGGAGGCCAGTGCCCTTTTGAATACATAGACTATTTGTTGCAGCTGTTTTATTTTGTGCTTTTATTGTGATTTTGATACATTTCTGCTGTAATGGTCTTTTATCTGCCATTGGAAATAACAAAAAACATCATTCATATCGACATGCGCGACTCCATATTTTCAATACTGTGTTTCTTTATTGCTCTCTTCATTATTGTTTAATAATACATAAAATCACTTTCACGTTTTTTCTACGTTTACATTTTTATATCGGGGGAAAAGTTCAGCAAAACTTCTCAAATAGCTCAAAATACATTTTTTTCCGCATTCATTCATCTTTAGCTATTTAAGTCAACATGTCATTAACTTAACTACATAAGAATCAATCTATGTGAAATTATGAAAAAAAAGGCAAAAAAGTGTATCGATGTTTATTCTTCTTAATTTTTACAAAGTCAATTTATTGTTGCTTTGAGAACCCCAAAACACCTTAGAGCAGTTTTTCAGTCACATCGTAAATGGTTTTACATGAAAATAGTAGTTTAAAGAAATCATTCTGTCATTTTCGTTTTTGAATGTATCCAAATTGGCTTAAAAAAATTCTACTTTGTAAAGAATGAAATAAATTTTGATTATTATTTTTTAAAACTTAAAAAAAAAAAACGCCAAAATGGAGCTTAGAGCGAGAAACACATACTGGTGTAAGTCTTTTCTTTAGGGCACTGTAGTTAATTCAATTTCACATAATATAGGATGTCCATCTACCTTTGTTTATAGTTAACTAAGGAATACTTCAAAAATGTATCAACAGATGGCACCATTAGTTTTTTTCTTAAATACCGTTTCGTAAAAAAATTTTTGAAGTTAAAATTTTTGGGAAGGAAAAGCAAGATTCACCTCTGTATTTTTGTCTCTGAATAGGTATCTTATAATACTTTTTCCAAAGAATTCTGAAACATTTTGAGGCTTTACTTCGTTTCGTGCAATTAGCCAAACTTGGTGTCAAAGGGCTAACTTAAAGACTTAATTTTTAAAAAGTCTAATTTCTGCACCATATGTCTGCTTCATAACAACTAAAAAAAGTGGGTGGATACTTGTACTCATATAAGAGCGTAAAATGTTATATTTTATTGTTATCATTTCTTAAAAAAATTTTCGGTTTTTTTTTTTACTTTCGCTTTCTAAACCTATAAACTATAGTAATCAGAGAATGACGCTTCCAGAAAAAAAATAATTTATTTTTTTCATTGGTGTTTCAAGTCTGAAATTGAAACAAAAATAAAAATTTGTAAGAGGAATAAAAAATACAACATGGGTGAGAAGAACATTTTGAATTTTGAATACATTTTAAATGTTACCTCTGCTTTTTTTTAGAACCTATGTATTAAAGAGTTTCTACAGGATAATTCATTTTAATTCTCGTAAATAACTTACCATGGGAGTTCTACAGGGGAAAGCCGCCAAATACTGCCCATTTGGTCAATTTGATACCAAACTGAAAAGTTTCAGAGCTACTAGGTCAAATTATATGAAGTTTTGAGGTTCACCCAGAATTTAAAAGTAAAAACTCATTTTTCCTGAACATTTAGATTTAAACTATCTACTTGTTTAGCTTTACAGTTGTTTATAGAGATCTACGAATTCTGAATTCTAAATATCCCATTTTATACAAAACCATCTGAATATACCAAGAAGAAAACTAAAAATTCTAAGGTAACATATGTAATTAACAAAAAGGAAATTTCAATTTAAGGATCAGTGCAATTAAAAATCAACTATTTGGGTAAAACAATGCTTTAAAAAATAATAGCGAAATAAAATCTTGACATAAAAACTGCACGGAACTTTTGAGATAATACTGATAACAATGCATTTTCTGAATAGGCTTTTTTTAATGATATTTTTTTATCAGTTCAAGTTCATAAATAATCGCATAATGTTTATATAACCAAACAAGAAAGCAACATTAGATCAGAGTTGCTAGGCACATTCTATTACCTGCAACTAACAAAATAATAAAAATCGGTGATATGTTTTTTTTCTTATATTAATACGAATGTATGCGTCTAAAATGTCTGTTTTTTTTAAGTTTCAAACATAAAGATAAAACAAAATTTAAGCTGGTTTTCAAAAAGTGAATTGCATTCAAAATGCCACAAAAATAAAGCGAGCATCAATATTCAACCGAAACACCGAATGCAACGGTTTTAATTTGCGATTCAAAAAATTATCATAAACTAAACTTTAAATAGTTTGTAACAACGTAAACCATTTAAAGGGATCTTGACCCTGACAGCTTTATTCTTGGACGAAATGTATTACATTTAGTTGGAACGAATAGTCCAATTAACAGGAGTCTTTGATGATTTTAGTAATGAACCTGGTCATAAAACATATTCCAAGGCAGATAAAATAAAGAAAATGCCGCGACCTGCAGTGGGACGGGGGGCACTAGCCATTCATGAAACTGCACCTTTACTGTAAATATCATAGGCTTTCGGGACCAATAAAAAAATAATTCTTATGCTTTTTTCAAAACTGCTGCTGGGGTGTCTAAACACACCAACGCCCCTTTAATGATTCTTTTTCAATGTCAGAAGATTCACCCACGCCTAGACAAACAGCTTGAAATTAAGAGACATAAAAATAGTTGCTTATTATTGCAAGGCTTTTAGCAAAATTGCATATACTTTCCCAATCCTTTTAAACGTCATTGTCTGCATTAAAAACAGTTAGGTATACGATAATTTGCTATGAAAACTTACACATGATGAGCTATATAGCCAAAAGTCATCTTATAAATTTATTTTAGACATTTTTTTATAGTTTATTTGCAGTATATTTAATTACAGCAGCATAAAGATTTCAATACTCTCTGCTGTGATACTACGCTTGATAATGCATTCACAAAATGTCGTTTTAATTGCACTTCTTGCACAATAAACATATATCTTATGTTCGACCACCGCAAGACCAATACTTAGTTTATCATTTTCACAAAAACGTATTTATTTATACTATAAATAGTTCAGACACATCACTCTTAAAAAATACAATAACATATCGTTGCACAAATCATTTTTCCAATCTCTTCCGTCCTTAGCAACAGCCAGTACGTTTACCGATAGAATCTACAGGGTTACCGTTACACTCATCAGTATATTTTTTTCTTTTATGAGCTGTCTTAGTGGATATTCGTTTACATGGATTATGTAAATCAGTAATTGCAGTGGCCGACCGCGCTGTAGCTTTTACAAACGAATAACCCCTCCTCCTTGAACCATTACTAATACCTGTTCTTATTAATAAATTCAACAATTGCTAAGGACAAAGGAAGTAATTGGTGAAGTACAGTAGAACCTCTCTTAACTGGATCCGGATTAACCGGCCTTCGCTCTAACCGGCAACTTTTCAAAATACAAAAATAGCTTTTAGAGCGCAAGTTATATGGAAGAAAAAGTACTGCGGTACTTGAATGAATTTTTTCATAGGATACTTATTTCCCCCGGACTAAAGTGACATTCCGATGTCGGAGAGAGGGAGGGGGATGTTCTGGAAGTCTGCGTACGGGTCCTCGAAATCAAGTGTGGCTATTGGCTAAGCTCAGGTTCACTGGGTCGTCAATTCAGCCTTGCCAAGCGCTTGATAACTGGTATGTAACTCTCAAAGTAACTGTACTAAATCGCAATAAATCATCCAACCTCCACTCTATCTTTTAAATTGCATAATATATCTCCCATTTCTTGCTATCTCCCGCTTTAAGCGTATTTGAACTTAACCGGCTTACTCCTAATTAAGTCGGTTAACAGAGATTATATGCATAGACATCACTTCAGAGGCATTTAATGGAAAACATAAGGATTGAAAATAGCACTTTTCTGAAATATTTTACTACATTAAGTCAAGTAGCTTGTAAAGTTAAACGTGACGCGTTTTAAAGTAAAACGTAAACCCATCCATGTCACAGACCAAACTCAAAAATGGATGCAACTAAGGCTATTTGAAAACCCCTTAAAAAAAGTATATTTTAATATTCAAATGAACATTCAACGCTACATACTTCTTTTATATCAATCAGCAATCTGCATTGTGATTAAGTTCGATTGTGCTTATCACAATAACTATGACCTGGCAAGATAAAGTATTACATAATGACTGTAACGAAATATTGAAAAATGATAAATACTCCCCACTATTAGACTCGGATATGACGTAAATTGCAAATCGAATGAAAATTAGTTTCATAAATCCACCCCACGACATTAAAGATTACCCTTCCTCTGGTTGAATTTTCTGCCGCTTTTGAAAGTGCCACCTAGCTCTTATAGTAAGCCTATTTATCTGTTTCCTACTGATGCTTTTAGTTTAAAGATTTATGCATCAAATACGTGTATTCTTTAAAATAATGAAATTACAGAGCATGCTCAGAAATAATTCTGAACTTAAAATAGTCGCACATGAGATGTTTTATTTTAAACATTCGGTTAATAGCTCTTATTATAATCAGCATATTTATCTGTTTAGTACTGATGCTTTTACTTTAAAGATTTATGCATCAAATGGTTGCATTCTTTCAAATAATGAAGTCATAGAGTAGACTTAAAAATAACTCCGAACTTAAAATATTCGCAATATATTAGTTCTTTATTTTAAACATTCGGTTATTAGTTGTTATTATAGTAAGCATATTTATCTGTTTCATACTAATAGTTTTACTTTAAAGATTTATGCATCAAATGCGTGCATTCTTTCAAGTAATGAAATCATATAACAGACTTAAAAATAATTCCGAACTTAAAATAATCACAATAGTTGATGCTTTATTTTAAACATAATTTAATGCAATCGATAAGCTGTTTTTACTATTTATTAGGCATTACTGTTTACTTTAGTAATTACTAACACACTCACAAAAAAAAAGCAGAAATATGAATCTTAAAAGAAAAATAATTAATATTATAAATGTTTTACTGTAAAAGAATATAAACAAATCCAGTTATTATGAAAGACACTATGTAATGAAGTTTTTGGTAGTTGTTTTACTTCTTTCTCAGTCTCTCTCTTTTTCTCTCTGTGTGTTTTAATTCCTTTTTGCAATAGTTTCAAAAATAATATTAGACTCTTAAAACACCAATCTTTTTTTTCTTAATTTCCGTAACGTTAATAACATTTTCTTGCATTAAATCATTTAACTCAATGAAGCACTTAAATAATTAGTTCAAATTTAATTTTTCAACTGCTTTTAATACCAAAATTGCTGATATCAATACCATTGGTGTTTTATAGTAATGCATTTTTCATCATAACTTTTCCAGTAAATGCGCTACTTTGTTTGATTTGTAAAAAAAGAAACAAATCTCTATTTTTGAATCTTGCAGTAAACATGTATTTCCTATATCAGAGCTTATCGCTTTCAACTGCTCTTTCTCTTTTTATTTAACTATATAAGAGCAACCTCCGAAAAATTTGAAATAAAAACATTTATCTCAGGCTTCATTTCTATAAACAAACATTCTATCATTTTAGATCATTTGATAATCTAGAGTACGTTTTATGGAAAATAAAGAAACATTTTGAAAAAGATTACTGCTATAACCAACACGAAAAAAATTTTTTTTAAAGAAAAGTAATTGTGAGAAATATGAAATGTTTGAAAGACTAAACATTCTGCTTAGAAGTAAGGATTTATGTCATGTAACATTGTCAGTCTCTAGGAAAGTATGCTTAATAATAAGGCTCGACCGATGCATCAGCCTCGCCGATGCAGTGCAGTGCACCCAGAAACCCCCCGCACCTGCCATTTTCTGGCCTATCGTATTTTTAGATGCCCCCGAGTGCAAGCCCTCGGGAGCAAATGGGGTTCCGGGAGAGCTCGACCAACCGCAAATTTATGAAAACCATTAAAAAAAAAAAATAAAAAAAAAAAATAAAATAAACATAAAAAATACAGGTTATTGTAAAACACTAAATCACAGTAGAATGCAAAACTTTAAGAGTATGCATTAAGCGTTATATGACATGAGACAACAATGAGAAACCGTGCAACACTATAAAAAAGTACACAAATCAATCATACAATGTCAAAACAATGTGAAATGGTACACTCAAAAATATACACAAAAACAAAGGAAGATAAAACAAAACTTAGACAAACACTAAGTTCCCTGAAATAGATACCCCTCGCTTGATAAATACAAAAACAAAGAAACAAGGAGGGAGCGTGCATGGGGATGCTGGAACGCGTTACGAATAGCTTGAATGGGTGAAATTTGGCTGCTAGCCCGAATATGATACTTACTGGTTAAAGGGCACTGAAAAACATAGTGGTCAGGCGTACCCATCGCTTCACAGGAGCAATAAGGCGAATCAGAAAGAGCAAAGCGATGAAGATAGCTCGGGAAAGGGCCATGGCCAGAAACCAAGATTGTTTCAAAACGTTGGCTGACCCTTGGAGAAAAACGAACGATTGGAAAGAATTCAAAAACCCGGCGACCAGTATCCGCCTCGTTCCAGCGGTACTGCCAATCCTCTCTAGTTTTGGCTCTAATTTGTTGTATGAAATTGGATTTAGGAAGGGGAAGGGCCGTGTAGGGTAAAAATGTGGGATCCTCAGCTGCCGTTCGAGCCAATTGGTCAGCTTTGTCATTTCCCACATTCCCTGAATGACCCTTGACCCAGTGAATTGAAATTCTAGGATTCGAAATTAGCATGCTTTGTACTGAATTTACTAGAGGACTGCGCTGAAGTGGGTCTTTGATAGAAAGGATAGCAGCCTGACTGTCTGAAAAAATTTGAACGTTAGAGGATGGAATTGTGAGCGACAGGTTCGCCGCTGACTTAATAGCAAAAATTTCCGCCTGAAAAATTGAATTACCAACAGCATGCCTCATTGCACACTGCCCCACTGCACGGTGTCCCTTGTACTGAACCACCGCCGAAGCCACGCCGACGGGCGTTTTGGATCCGTCGGTATAAAAACGATTAAATGATAAAGATGGGGGGTCACCGAGGCATCGGCGCCGATTGTTCAACAAAGTTGCCATCGCCCATCGGACTTGAAAAACATCTAAAAGCCGATGCAAGGCCGATGTTTTTCGCGATTTTCCAGAAAACATTCTGTCTTTAACTTTCTCTTTTCTCCATAGCTAGATTTTTATTTTGATTACAATAACAGGCAGCATATCAGTTAAAAAAGGCACAAAAATAATGTTATTCTACAAAGTATTTGATAAAAAATTCGGAAAAATAGTTTAAGCGATCGCTGCCCGAGAAGCTTCATTATTAAAATTACTTGAACAGAATGCTCGCGAAATAGAATATGTTTTTTAAAGTAAAAGTAATAGAGGGTTCTTATGAGTGCTATTTGTTTTTCGCAATAGGAGACCGTTCATAAATGATGTCACGTTTTTTCCCGATATATTTGACCCCCTCCCCTCCCTCTGTCACAAAAACTTCAACGGAGCCCCCTCCCCCTTTGCCACATGTCACGCTATGTTGTAAAGGCTGATGTTACACTTCTTATTACCCCCTCCCCTCCCCTTATCACACTAAGTCACAATCTCACGAACCCCCCTCCCCCTCGAAGCGTGACATCATTTATGAATGATCCCTAGGTTAGTTGCCTCATTTTTGTCCATTTTTCGTTTAATAATGACTTATTGCATTAGATGTAATTGTGCAATAATATTATACCATCTGCTTTTAGTTTGTCATGTTTCTTATTATTCCGAAATTGTAAACAATAAACTTCATTCAATCAAAGTACGATAATAATTTTAATTTTTACCAGCGTAAACTTTTTTTCTTAGCGTAATTTTTTTTTTTTTTTTTTGCTTCGATCCCACGTGTTAGTTTTTCTGCAATTGTGCAGCAATCTCGTTGCATCTGCTTTTAGTGTGCGGTTGTTCTCATTATTTCATTTTTAGTTTCCAACATAGAAAAGATGGGTCAAAAATGAGAAAAAAATTTCCAGTATAAATGTTTATTGATCGAAATTTTATATGTCCGAGTTCGACTTGCAATTTTCAAAAATTTAATTCTAAAAAAACGAGTTCGTGTGACAGCCTTCGTTGTAATACCTTAATAAAAATGCTACAATTTCATTAATTTCAAAAATTGACAACGTATATATGAATATATATATATATATATATATTTTCAAAATACATCTTAGTTTTTATAAACAATCACGTGTTTTCAGAAGATTATTTGTCAACAGAAAACTGTTGGTGCTCAAAATATTGGTTAATTTGGTGACCTTACATTGTACTATGAAAATATAAAGAACCTGTCAAGTATTTCAGTGTAATTTTCAACTCACAAGAAAAAAAAAAAGCTAATAAGATTAGTTCTTGAGACCCAGCATTCATTTGCAATGACCAAAAAATATCACGTCTATGTTTTTAAAGCAATGTTCACGAAGTAACATTGCTTTAAAGCAGTATTTCTTGGTTATGAACAGAGGAGCCTTACTGCGAGCGAAATTTTTTAATATTTCCTTTTTATTTTGGAAAAAAGGGCTATTTTTAGTTAAAATAACTTTTATAATGAAAAAGAAACATATAGTCGTTCCCGCTTTTCTTTTAAAAACGGGTGGGGGGGGGGGGGGAATTATGAAAAAAGTCTGAGAAGTTGACAATTTCGTTAAAAATACAAACCCACATTATTTGTTAGTCTGTTAACACCTGCCTTCCTCTCCATGAAAAAAATAAGAAAATAAAGGCAGCTGCACTTAGCATTTGCAGTGAGGTGCTATTAAGAGAAAATGTTGAAGGAAAGGGAATTAGACCCGATCCGATCCAACAGTTGTTGAGTTTTTCTGCAAAGATAAGAAAAAAGAATTAAAAATCCTTTGATATAGCACTTTTTAATTTTTTTTTTTAACCTCCAAATAGTTGAATTACATTACTAGAATCGCGAGTGATTCTTTTAGTTTCAATTATTATGTAAACTTTCCCCAAACAGTTTTACGGTGCTTGAATAATGCATTTATGTTTTTATAAACATAAAAATAAATAAATGATTTGACATTTGTGACAAGCATTCTGCACATTTCAATGGTTTAAAGCGACTTTTTTTTTCCATCGGCCATCGGCATCGACCATTGGCCGATGGAAGAGGAAAATAATCGGTAATCGGCCATCGGCCTATCTCGGAACAGTCGGCCAACAATCGGCATCGGCCCATCGGCCAAAAAATGCCATCGGTCGAGCCCTACTTATTAAGAATATCTAATTTTTTATTTGGTTATGATTTTCTTACGTAGTTACATTGATGCAATGATAAAAGTATTTATTTTTATTTTTTCAATATTTGAATGTTTTAATAAATGAACAAAATGTAAAAGTGCAAACACATTTTTCATTTTTAAACTTATGCAGCAAATAAATATGGAGTGAGTATTGAACTAAAGTAATCAAAATTTATCATTATCGTTATTATTATTATAAATAGAAAGCAGTAAACATAAAAGATGAATCACTGTTTGCATGTTTTCCTCAGTTTTGAAATGTAATCTCCCGTAATTTGAATTTATACTCTAATCCCTTTTCGTACTTTTTCTCCGTCAACAACGATGCATTAATATTATTTGACATTGCCTGAAACGTAGTAAACATTATATTTTAAACGCATATTACTTTGATAATTATTGTTATTTATTGACTTCATGGACTTTATTTTTTTAGTTATTTTTTTTTTTGTTTTTGTTTAACTTGTGCTAAGTTTTGTTAACTAAACCAAAAACTTCTAGTTCATCACAATAATCGGAAACTATTTAACCACTGTTGTTGTTGTTACTAATCCCCCTGGCACAGGAAAGCCCACTACCAGGTACAGAAGATCAAAAATGCACTGGCTTAGGGCAGTGTAGCTTCATTTTCGAGCGATGAACCACGAGGACTGACTTGACCTCAAATTTTGTGGTCTCTTAATTTCGAACCGGATCCCAGATGAGAGACCGTCAATTGGGATTGGCACCCCCAGAGGTATCGTTTCACTTGAAAAACTTTGGAACCATGACCTATTTAATGTGCACCAGCTCCCATTAGCATACACGCCCCACAGGAGCCAGCCGCGAGAGGTTGTCACCGTCCCAAACATTGGCCTAAGTCGATGTTGCTTAACTTTCAGTGCTCTGCGGGAATCGTGTTTTTAGTGACTGGTCCATTGCGGGACATTTTACCCCTTGAATGTACCAGTACGCAATGCTCGTCAAAAGTTCCCCTTTTTGAGAGTCCCTTTTAAAGTTAGGATTAAATTTGTCTGAAACAAATACAAGAATTAGTTCAAACAGATAGTAGCATGTACTGTGACAATACATGCTTGAATATGTAAAACATAAAGATGTTGAGAAGCACTTACTTAGTTCAAGGAGAGAGTTTAAAGAATATTAAAATTGTCTGGTAGAGACTAAAATCACATTTTTCAACTTTTCAAAATTAAGCAAAAAGGATGCTCAAATAAATATTAACTAATAATCAAATAAAGATCTTTCTAAGTATCCTGTCAACGATCTTTCGACCTGAACATATTGGTTTGAGTCGGTAAACTATTTTAAAAATAGTAGGTTAGTAGTGAGACAGATTCAGATCTTCCATGCCAACCTACTTTAAAGCATTTTATTCTAATGTATTTACTGAACTGATTTTTTTTTCATCATTATCTTTTTTTTTCCTTTCGTTTTTAGATGCAATTTTTGTAGGGGATTTAAAATACTTTCATAATTTCATTTATTTCTACTATTCATTATTAATAATGTATTTTTTATTTCTAAAGGAAAATAAAACCAAAAGAAAATAATAATAATAATAAAATGTTGCGATAGATTGAATCATTGTACTTTTTTTTTTTAAATCTTATTCGCACAAACCCTGATTTTACAAAATCTGATTTTCATCGATAAATCTTTGAAAATATGTCCGTTGAAACGGAGATAGGTTTTCCCTCTATTATGTGATCTTTATTTTCCGGAGTTATTGTCTACTTTAACCCTCGTACCCTGATATTCATATGATGCTGCTAAGTTCAAAAAGCGATGTTTTGTTTCAAAAGCTAAAGTTTACTTACTTTTGTTTTCGCTTATTGACCCTTCTTATTCAACAGTTACCACAATAATCATAGTTTGTTAATTATTTGTCATTATTCAATTAATTATATGCCTATTTATTTTGAAATTTCTAAATCACAAAATTTACCCTTACACCTTTTTGATTATTATTTGAAAATTACAGTGAGTGTACAAAAATAAAGCAAAATTGATAGATAGAAAGTACTGTTATTGTCTTTTACTTCTTTGATGCAAATGACAATGCATTCGTTGTCACATAACAATTAAGTACTATAAACCTAATATCAGATACGTAAAAAAAGCAGAAAGTACTATAAGTTTTGAAGGAAAAAAATGTTCATGATTTATGGTGGCATTGTATACACATTAAATGATAAAAGAAGGTTGGGTTTTTTTCCTAATTTTATCATGATTCGGTGATTAGAGAACTCATGTGTATAGTTCCATAATTTATTTCATTATCAGTTTTGTTTTTAACCGTTTACATGCCGAACTATTAACGGATAACCAAATATGCATAAATTTTTGAAATTGATCATGTTTATACTTAATAAATATGGAATCATCAAAAAATTTCAAGAAAAAAATTTTTTACCTGGTTTTTTAGAGTGTTCCATTTTTGGAACATTGGCGTTTTGGATGCAATTTTTTTTTCCAAAATTCGAGTTTTTTATACTAAATTATTTTTTGTGCATTTTTTGCTCTCAGCACATTTTATTTCAGAAAATTATTTATTTTAATTGATATTTTGTCACATACCTGCATTACAGAATCCACAACATACGTTTTCAATTATCCGATAATACAATGTCCTTGATAAGAAATAAAGTATTCTTCGTAAATTCATTTTTCACAATGAAAACATTTTTTTTTTTTGTGGTATTTTTTTCACAAACTACACATCGTCCTTGAGTAGTTTGTACAATATATCTTCATTTAATTTACGGTTAAGCCATCTTTATTTAATTTACTGTTGTCGAATAAATGAAAATTATTTTTTATTTTTCGAAATCTATTTCGTGGCACAACTGTTGGCGCAATTGGCATTGTGTCTCCTGCACTGCTCCAATACATGTCTTCAGACTTAACAGAATGATAGCCACTCAAAAGGAGCAATCCGAAAAACTGTAGCATGCCATTACTGTCAACATCAAGTGTTTCTTCTTTTTGTAATGCATATAACTTTGTTATATGAGTCAAGTGCTCTAAGAACTCGAAAGGCAAAATTTTAAAGAAGAAATCAATTGGTGAAAAATTCATAATGTTTGGAAATGTATGCCGGAGAGTTTCAATATCTTCAGTTTTGATTTGTTCATTGAAAGTAGATTATCTCCGCCACGTGACGTTTGGTTTCGTTTTCTTTTTACTTTCATTTCCTAATGCGCGTAACTTCCTTTTTCCCCGATTTTGTTGGCAAAATTTCACCAGTCGTTTGATAGAATGTCTACCATTCCGCACACGTCAGTTGGCATAATTGGTTCTAAATCATGTTCTATAATGTCTTCTTCTTCAGTTATATTACCTAGTTCATCAGGAGGTAACTGGCATATATCTGTATCAGATAGATCCGAATCTGATAAGGTTTCTAAGCAGTCCCCTTGAAAACTGCTCTTTCAGATTCCTTGTTCATTTAGTATGGCTTGACTTTGTAACTGTCATTCAGTACCATTTAGCTAAATAAACTAGGGGTATTTAGATAGGTATAACTTACTTTAAACTTAGTTTAGTCAATGGTTAGCGGACAGATGCACAGCAAATTCCTTGTTGGGCTCCCGTCCCCTTTTTTTATTGTTTTTTTTTCAACCCCAACTCAGCACCCGTTCAAAGTATAAACTGAAACACCTGCAAAAGCACCTGTTTTTAAAACATCTGCATGAATACATTGTCAAGAGAAAGATAAGAAAATAATAGAATGCGGAATTCCCCTTGTAAAACCGAGTGACACATTTCCGGGAAGTCCGACTCCTTAGAACAGCCATTGTTCCAAAATTCCAACAATCTTTTTTGAACATCTGTAGCTTTTTGAAATATTATCCAAGTTATTTGCTAATATTTTAGCATTATTTATTGAAGTATTCTGTAGATGTAAGATGAATATTATATAATTTTGTGAAAAAGCCGATTTTTGGTAAATTTGCATGCAAAAAGCGACAAAACTCTAAGAAATTCGTAAATTTTGAAAAATCATTAAAAAAAACTTAAATAGATAAAAATTCCAATTAAAATTCAAAAAATAGTTCAAAACATGCTTTACAAGATTAGAAAAAAAATACGTAATAGAAACATTATTTTTAGGGAAATTTTTTACTCAAATATCATGTTCCATTTTTGGAATGTTGGCAGGTAAACGGTTAATTTAACATTAGCTTTACTAGGCCGTAATTAACCCTTTCTAAACTTTCATTTTACACTAAGTTGCTACTAATTATAATGCTACTAATTATAAAAGCTAATGCAATTGAAAGTTTTACTGTATTTGGTAACAAATTATGCAATATGGAAGCTTCGAAACAATCAAAATGGCTGGTCTGGTAAGTCTAGCGTTAATGGACGATTATACTTAAAAAGTAGTTGTTTTCGCAAGTAAACGATTTCTTATGATATTTGATAAATTATTTTGAGCTTTAAAAAATATGATTTTCATTTCTGAATTTTTTTCAGAATATGTCCACAAAAAGAAAGAGAGTTGCTGTCCTCGGTGGAGGGTTTTCTGGAGTAGGCTCCGTTGCATTGTTGAAGGACGAGGGGATAGAGGCTGTCTGCTTTGAGAAAACAGACAAGTATGGTGGCACGTGGTGTTACAGAGAAGAAAGTACTGTGGGTGTGCCATCTATAATGTCAACAACAATCATCAATCACAGTAAAGAAATGGGAGCTATCAGCAACTTCCCTCCTCGTAAAGAATATAACAACTACATGAGGCATAGTGAATTGTACCAATACATGCTTGAATTTGTTAAACATAAAGATGTTGAGAAGCACATACGATTGAACATGGAAGTTGAGCATGTTCAGAAGGCGGATGATTACGACGAAACTGGCAGGTGGACGGTCACAGTTCGGAATACAGTTACAGGAAAAGTAGAAACCGACACTTATGATGGAGTTATGGTCTGTACCGGTCATATTAATCGGCCAAAAATGCCGCATTATCCAGGACAAGAGAATTTTAAAGGAAAGATAATGCACACTCACAGTTTAAAAAAATGCCATGAGTTTACCGGAAAACGAGTAGTTGTTGTTGGAATGGGATGCTCAGCTCTAGACGCAGCTGTTGAATGCAGTAGTGTTGCGAAGCAGGTAGGAATTTAAAATTATAATTATTATTTGGCTCAGTTCTGACTTTAATCTTTCTTTGAATGATAAAATGCAGGAAAACCTTTTATTTCGAGAAAATGAGAGGATATCTACTGCGCAGTTATGTAAAAAATAGAGGAGAGAAACCATACAAGAAATTTATTTCACATTGACTTCTTCGATGTTAACTAATGAATATTTTTTAAGAAAGAGCCGTGAACGTCGTTACGTGAAATTTTATTTACACTACAAAGATTGAAATAATTCAAAACCAGAATGTACATTAAATTCGATTTTGTTTTTATTCTAATTTGGTTCTAAATGAAATTCTCTATACCTCGACCCTCATATGAGGCTCTTACTTCCAATATTTCGTTAAAAAAGATGTGATTTTTTGTCCAATGACACCTGCTATTATGTATAACCCATAACCCTGAAAACAACCCCCTCCTAAAAATCTCAATGGCGCAGTCTGCGCCATTGCTACACACCCCAATCCCCAAACCCACCAAGTGAGTACCGCTGTTTGTATTGCACTTATATTAAGATTTTAAAAGAATCGTGATTTGGTTTTGAGTTTTCAGACGGTGCACAATAGTGACAATTGAGCCAAAATACAGTTATTCCGGCTTAGCGCACCGAAGCTGAAAATCTATTTTGTATCGTTTTACGTTAGTTTTCCCATAAATTATTTACTGTAAAATTTAGCGTTTCCATAAAATTATACTCATTACTCTTACGAAATTTTACTTCAGAACTGGTTCTCTTTTTACAGCACAAAATCAGTTTTTTAACATACGTTTTGGTATTTATTAATTGAAAAGAAATATATTGATATTGCTTCACAATATTTATTAATGGCAAATTATAAAAATATACATTAACTATCCTTTACCAGTATAGCCTTTACACAACATAAATCAGGAAATGAAGTAGTGAAGTTTGTGCGAATAGAATCAAAAGGCCGAGTTGATGCCGACAATCGTTTAAAATTATTTTTTCTACCGCTTGGGAACTGTATATATATTTTTTTTATGAATGAAAGCTATCCAATGTCCTTCTGTGTACCCCTAGACAATCTGTATGTGAAATTTCATGTATAAATTTCGCATACAGATTGTATGTCTAGCAAGTAAAGCGTGAAAGCGTAACAAATGAACAAACTCGCTTTCGCATTTAGAGAAATAGATAGGATAATGTTTTATTAAATGTAATAACTATTAATTTCAAAAATATACTTTCATATGTTACTAAATTTTATGCTTAACACGCCGTCGGTCGCGCTGTATCTCACAGATACAAAGCTTTGAAATTACTTTCTTTTAAATTGAAGGAGGAATATCACGACCTTGACCAGAGCAATATCTGCCCTTCCGGTCACTAGGTCTTCTAGAATGTCGTGGGAGTAGGTGTCAGGGGATTTCTTCCCCCACTTTTAAGGGTTCATTTGCGGTTTGTATCTGTGGGATACAGCGCGACCGATGACGTTTTCCGTTTGTTATACTAATTTTATTAATTTTTGCGTTTATTTTGCTTTGAAACTGAATAAAAAACGCTTTCTAGATTTAAATGATCAGAAAGATCTTGAATGATTCATAAAAAAAAAATTTTTTTTGATGAAAATTAAGATTTAAGTGTAGAAATTTTCGATGAAAGTGATAAGGGCAAAGGAGATTTCATGGAATGTCATTCTGGTTATGGAATGTCATTCAACAAAAAGACTAGGTAAATGCAATATGAGTGCCTAAAATGCAGCGAAAGTTTTTGCTTAGAACATACCGTGATGTTTTTTTTAAAAAAGTGCAATTGATGAACCAAATGTATCGGAGTCAAATAATTTTTTTTCCATTTCCTAAAATTATTTGAATAGTTAATATTTCAATTAAGAATATTTTCACTTAATATAATTATATATAAACACCTATTGTACGCATATATTTTATTAATTTACATTTCTTTTTACTAGTAAGTATTTGCGTTGTAATTTAATATTTTCATTGTAGTTTGTATTGAAATAAAGAAATAAAAGGAGAGATAAGGGTCCGATTGTAAGGGAGATGAAGCCTGGTACCAAAAAAAGAAACATTTAAAGAAACTTTCATAATTAAATTTACGCATTGCTATTACGAAATGTATCTGTGAGATACAGCGCGCCCGATGGTGCAAAATGTGGAGTGCGCTCGACGGAGTGTTAATAAATTTCAAAAGCAAACACTAATAATATTTTACTAAATTTAGAAATTTTGAAAATAGACAATAGTATTTCTCTAAAGACGTTAATTACTAATTTTAAAAGTGCACATTTAATATATTTTATTGCATTCGATAACTATTAAATTGAAAAATATCATTTAAATTACAGGGTATTCTTTTTTTCAATACAACTAAGGAAAAAAGGCAGGATGCTTTTTCCCATGACTTATGCTGAGTTTTGCTTTCCTTGCTCACTTCATTCTTTCATTGAAAAACGAATTCCTTGTAATTCCGAAACACGTCTCTGCAGTTTGTACTGCAATTTTGTGCTGAATTAAGTTGCCTTTTATCTTATTTTAGGCATCAATGAAATTTTATTAAGTACTGATTCTTATTAACATATTGACTCATGAGTACTTTCTTCAACAGGTATACTTGAGCACTCGCAGCGGTGCATTTGTAATCAACAGAGTTGGTCCGAATGGTTATCCTATAGATTATGTCGTACTTCGAAGATATCTCACCATGTTCCTGGACATACTGCCTCTAAACTTTACTAGCTGGTATCTGGAGACATTTTATTTAGATCCCAAATTTAATCACAGGTTGTACACCATACGACCTAAGAGTCATCTTTTATCAAAAGATCCAATTTTGAATGATCATATTGGATCTAAACTTCTGTCTGGTTCAGTGATTCAGAAAGGAGATATTAAGCACTTCACTGAAGATGGTGTGCTCTTTGAAGGAGACACAGATGTAACCGAAGCTGATGTTGTAATTATGGCAACTGGGTATACCTTCAAATTCCCTTTTCTTCAGGAAGGGGTTTTCCCTAGAGAAGAGGGAATGATAAACTTGTATAAAGGCATGTACCCTCCTCAACTGAAACATGCAACGTTGGCTTTTATAGGACTTCTTCTTCCGCTTGGTCCAGGTTTTCCACTTGGTGAGTTACAATGCAGGTGGGCGGCAAGCATATTTGTGGGAAGAAATCATCTACCTTCTGAGGCTGAAATGATGAGGCAAATCCGACGCAGGAATCGCAAAATCATGAAACGCTACGTTCCTGGTGAGAAAGTATCTCTTCACGTGGATTTTGTAACGTACATGGATGAGCTGGCAAATGAACTAGGAGTAAAACCGAATTTCCTCAAACTCTTTTTTACGGACTTTAAACTGTTTATGAGGTTAATGTTCGGTCCATGCTTGTCGTACCAATACAGACTAGAAGGACCACATAAGTGGGATGGCGCTAGAGAAGCAATTATGACTTGCGAGAAGAGAATACACTGGCCACTACAGAAGAAAGAAAATCTAGAGAAAAAAAGCTTTCTGGAATATATTATCGAATATGTCATGAATTTAATACCTTCTAATTTTTATCTCTAAGGTTGCTTTGAAAAATGAAATTTTGATAAATCCAAGCAAGAAAGTACTCCATGTTAAACTATTTAAAGGTTGTTCGTCCCATAGCTCGTTGGCATAATACAGAACCTTTATGCATACCGTCGATTTTATAGAAAGAAAGTGATGCGATGCCGGCATCATTATATCTATATCTATCAACTAATCTAAAGTATCATTATATATGTATATATATATATATATATATATATATAACGATACCTTATTAAGTTTTTGCTCAAGCGTTAATATCGAACAGAAGCTAATTTGTATACAGTATTTTAAATATTTTTACTACATAGAAATATATAGGTATTAATTATTATGGTACATTTTTCTATTTACAATAAAAATTTAAATTCAAAAATAATTTAATTTCCCTATACTTTTTTTAAAGTTGCAATTAAACAGGATATGTATTCATCTTTTTGTTTGTTTAAATTATTTATTACATTTTTTTGAAGAAATAAATATTTATTTATTTTTATTATGACTATAAATAACTGGATAAAAATATTATGACATACATTCAGGTTTTATTGTTTTAAACGTAATGTAACTAACATTGTTATTTATATTTTTAAATATACATTTTATGTAAGTACCACGTTGGTTGACAATATATTCATTATTGCTGAGCGAATCAAACTTTCTGTTTACTGTCGCCAGCGGTAGAATACATAAAATATTTCTTAAGGGTCAATTCTAAGACTTGAACATTTCAAGAACAATAATTTGAAGAAAAAAATTGTGTGAATGTTTTTATGAGACATAAACTAAATCAGTAATTTGTTTTTTTATTTGAAAATTATCCGCATAGAGTTGCAGCGACTCATGGGAAAACACAATATTTCTCCTTTGTTTTTTTAACAAGGCTAATCAAAAACAGTAAGTTAAACACCTAAAAAATAAAAAGTTAATTACTTTTAATATAAAAATCAATAGAAACCTATCGTCTATATTTTTTAAGAAGTACAAGCACAATTTTATGTATAATCTCTCGATTCTTTTGATTTTTTGTTTTTGTTAATGGAACTTTTTACCATGTAACTACATATTTTTCTTTATTTTTCTCTTTATTTCTCTCTCGTTATGAGTGCTTACTAAGAAAGTAAAAAAAAAAAAGTTAAGGAAATTCATAATATAAAATTATAAATTAAAAAGAAATAATAAAACTGTGTACTATAAAAAGTGTACTGTTTCAATATACAAGTTAGCAAACACAAAAATACGAACATATTCTCGAACAGAGAAAAAGGTTTGAACATTTACACCCCCTTTTTTTAGTTATAGATGAAAGGAGGGTACTATGGAACAGTCGGGTAGTATGCAATACCGAAGTTTCTGTACTGTGAAGTGCTACTGTCTAGCCGCAATATTAAAAACCACTATTAACCACACCCATAATGCTCTACAGCAGTGTTCCCCAACCTTTTTATCACCGCGGACCGGTCAACGTTCGATAATTTTACCTCAGCCCGCTGGGGGGAGGGGGACTGCGTTGATTGTTTGTCTTTTAGATTATTTTGATGCATTAATTTTTATTTCATTGTATTTAAACATATCTTCGAAATAAAATACAGTTCCACCAAAAAAAGAAATATAAAGTGATTTAACATTTTAACTTACTAGAACGTTAAATCAATGAGAACCCTGAGTTTGTTTCTTTGCAATGAGGCGGTTCCATCTGGGGGGGGGGGGGAAATCGGAGACAATGACACCCGAAGTGTGTTGCTTATGTCCAGTTTATTCCGTAGTTTTGTTTTGGTTGCTGTTACTGAAGAAAACCCCGCTTAACACATATAGGTTGTCGGAAATGTCAGTAGGGACTTAAGTGATGTGGTGGCAATCTCAGAATATTCTGTCATGACTTTAATCCAGAACAACGGCAATGATGTTCTGGATGTACGATGTTGTCTCGAACATAGTTTTAAGGCAGCCGTCATTTGAAGCCACTAAAATTTTAATTAAACACAGATGCTTTTAATTTGGGGTATAAATCTAGGAATTTAAATTCAGTTTCAATGAAATGGGTGGCCCGCTGCCCAGTACCATTTCATCCGCGGACCGCGGGTTATGGATCACTGCTCTATAGTAAATTGCATTCCGTTGCTGTGTTCAATACGTTTACTGTAAAGTAATCTACAGTCCTTGGCCAAATTATTAGACGCACTACAGAGTTTGCGTAATTTCATATTTAGCACTCAGTCTGAGGCAACCTGTTTTTTTTTTTACTTATTTGATCATGTTTTAGTTTACACTGTTCACACTTTCCATTAAAGGTTCATTAGTTCTTGTATTTAGGGGACCGTCAACAAATTGAAAAAAGTGGGAAAATATTTTTGATGACCCTGCATTGCAAAAAGCATCTCTGGGAATAATGTGAAATTTCATAAAATAGTTTAATTGCCATGTACAATTATTCAGTGCATTTTAGTAAAGGTTTACTTATGCTCACGAATTTATGGGCTATGGGCATTGCCCCAATTTTCTTCGCACGTCTTTGGTTTATAACACGCAAAGTTTTTCACTAAACGTTATCAGACTTTCAGGAAACTTAACTGCATACACGTGAAGCATTATACTTAAATTTGAAATAGGAATGATGAGTATTTGATAAATTATGGACACTTAAATGAATTAATTTTTTACTGTGCATGCGAGAAAGGAGGTGATTTTGAACTCTCATAATTTCAAACCCAAGTATACAGGGGAACTCAAAAAACATTTCAGTTGATTATCTTGAAAATTCAGAAAGATATTGGCAATTTATTCAGGTGTATTTCAACACTTTTTTGGAAAGCAGCTATTTCCCAAGGGGATGTTCACAAATCAGTCGAAAGTGTCATCATTCAAAAGCATCATTCAGTGCATTTACGCTGGGATTTCTGATACAAATTGAGTATTTGTGAAGAATTCCTTACCATCCTTACAAAGAAAATGGATGGCCAGGGTTTTCTCACAAAAATGTAATTTTAAAAACTATCCATGCTGTAATTCTGGCATTTTAGGCATTGTACGCTTAATATCAAACAACATTTTATCGTTGCGAAGTGAAATATTCTAAATTTAATTGCGAAACAGCGGCTGAACTAATAAATAATATGACAGTTAGACACAAACTTTAATTGTTATGTAGATTAAAAATCAGTGGAAAGATTTGCCGATAGCAAAGTTTTTACGCCTGTTTTAATGTAAAGTAACTGCTCAATAAAAAAATTATTACTGCTAGTTTATTTGTGTGTTGGCTCTGTAAGTAATACACAAATCAAAAAAGAAGATTTCGCTTTTTTTTTTGTCCTTCAGACAGTTATTACAAAGACCCATCACAGCAAACATTAAAGAAAAAAAAACGTTCTTACATAAATTTCAGTTTTCTAAAATGTCAACTAAAAATCTAAACAGGTAAAAAACAAATAAAGACGTGTGTTTGCGTGGTACGGAGTTTTATCTCGTGTATATGAGAGCAATAGATATAAAAGAAAAATATCACATATTGTTTGTTTTCACTACAGCTCCTTTTTCCTCCTAGCAATTTTCTTATTTGAATATTTGATTTTATTTTATTTTCACGATTTGCTGACACGGACAAATATTTTATGCGTCGTGTTTGATAAGATAAGAATTTTAATTCTATTGGGTAACAGCCGGAAAAAGGCAAAAATTCATTGACCCGAAGAATAGCAATGTGATAAAATAATTGCGACAGATATATTTTCGAAAAAGACTGTTTAAAATATTTAGTCTCTCAACCAACAGGAACACTCATTTTTAATATATTTAGTTACAACTGACCAATCGACTCCTTTAATAATTAAACATTTCAAAGTTCGAGCAAAAAATCAGGTATGTATTGTTATTTTTATGCATCATAAAATTCAATTAAAATATTTTTTAACAGTTTCTTCTAAGATTAAATTTATAAAATTGAGTCTATAATCATCCATAATAGAGTTCTATAGGTCTTTTTGACAAGTTAAAAATGAAAATTGATCTATGCTCATTTTGAGAAAAAGCGATAAGTACCTTCTTTTAATAGAAGTTTTAGTGTTATGAATCAATGAGTTACATTACATTCTATTTTATGAACCTTTTTTGTGTTCTTAAATATATACCACGATATCTTTTCTTGTAACAATCCATTTATATTCTCCCATAGTGAATTAATATCCAAATTTTAAAGCCCTAGCTTTCTTTGGCATATCTTAATTCATTTAGGGCTAATCCTTTTTTGGAAAATAAAATCATTTTATAATAGTGTTTTAATTCCCGATTTGATTGCTGGTAAATGTGGTTTTTTTTCTATTTTAACTGTATGTGCATCACACTTATAGACTCCCCTTGTTCCACTAGTCACAATAATAAAACATCAAAACATTATAGAAGTTTCCCCTCCATGCTGCTCTACGACATCCAATATTCATACTCTTTCAATCTAATAGTCATACACAATGAAGTCGCAAAAATCAAAGAGTGTATCTCGATTCTTAATATCTTATTGCAGAGATAATTTCAAACGCATAACTATGAAGTATTTCAGAAGGATGTGTATGAATGAGATCACAAGAAAATTATGAACGAAAATAGAAACATAATAATAAATAAACAGCATTTTAAAATGATATCAGTATGCTGACCTTTTTTTTTTTTTAAAATTTGTATCAAACATTAAATATCAGCGACTGAGAAAAAGGAAATGCTTTTATTTTATTCTGCTTTCATGTTGTTTAGTCTTAAAAAAGAGAAAGCAGGAAATAAAGTTTGCTGAAAGTTAATTGTAGAAACGTCGCCAAAAACAAACTAAAAAAAAAAAAAACGAGAAAGTGAATACTTCCTTAAACATTTAAAAGTTAAAAATTATAATAAACAAATACGGTTATGAAATTAGAAAATGTTTATAAATGTGCTGATGTGCTGGTTGATTAGCCAGTCTCCCCCCTCCCCCATTCCTCTCCACTTAATAACTTTTAGTTCGATAATTCGATTCAAAAGAATTATTTTTTTGCCCAAAAAATCTCGATCAGAAGAGAGTGTTCCAGAAGTCATATTTCGATTTGTACAATGGTTCGATTTGTACGAACGGTTAAAAAAAATCTTAGCATTACTTACTAAGACATTTAAATCATATATGATTCTCGATCTAACAGGGGGATTTGCTCGTAACAAACATTAGCAGTTTTTGACTTAAAATATGTCTCCTTCCGAAAGAAAGGTTTATTTTTTTAAATCAACCGTTTATTCATTAAGGATTAATACGATAAAATATCAAATTAAAGCGATAAATAATTGCCCCGAAGTACTAATTGCAAAAGGAGACCCTTAACTGTTTAGGGGAAACGGGATCTTTCGGATGAAATTTCAAAAAAAAAAAAAATGCTATAGTTCATTTCTTTAATGTAAGATATTTAATTTTAAGAGAAATTATGAATATCATGGTTATTTAAACAAATTGTGACTCAACTTTGTCAAAATAAAGTAAAAAAATAAAAAATACAAAAAATGACCTTTCCGTCTCAAATGTTAACAAAATCACTTAACAATTTACCTAAAGGCATAATATAATAGGATAAAAACTCACAAGCATTACATATTGTTTTCCCCTAACACTTTTGAAAAAAATGTTTTCTTTTTTTTCCACTAGCGATTTCTTTTTTTTCCGAAAATTTTTTCGGTGCAATTATAAAAAGATCTAATCAATATTTTAAAACGACGATGCTTAGATATCTTTATACTGATCATTTGAAGCACTAGACAAAAAAAAATAGTAAAATTACTAAACAATTGAGACACAAGGGGTATTTTTTGTATTTTTTCATCTTTTTCATTGTTTGCTATAATTTTGACAAAATTGATGTCACGATTTATTTTAATAACTATCATATTCATAATTTCTCCCAAAGCTACGTAAATTAAGTTAAAAAACTATAAATTACTGCACTTTTTTAAAAATTTCATCCGAAAGGTCCCGTGTCTTCTTAAGATGAAGAAGTTAAATGATCTATTACAGCTGGGAAACTAGCAGATCAGCCCGGTGTGCATATGTTTCCTTTAATATTTCTTTCTTTATTTTTACTTTCCAACTACGCTGAAATTCGAAGTCAATTTTTGATCTTGCATTTTTCCGAATATATGCTCTGCATTTTTAAATGTCATACCAAACACTGACAACTTTTTTGTTTTAAGGAAATTGTAATACTTGTATTTTGAAGATTTCGTAATTCTTCACCACTTCACCGTAAAGCTTCACCACTTACCAAAATAAAAAAAACCGTTAAAATTTCCGTTACTTTACAGGAGATGTCTCAAGGAAAGAAGCGCGTTGCCGTTATAGGAGGAGGTTATTGCGGTATAGTTTCAATAGCAGCGCTCAAAGAGGAAGGTTTGGAGCCGGTGTGCTTTGAGAAATCGAACACTTTTGGTGGAACATGGTTTTATCGAGAAAAATCCGTTAATGGAATAGCTTCGATTATGCCTACAACAATCATAAATCATAGTAAGGAAGTAGGGGCTTTCAGCAACTTCCCCCCTAGAAAAGAATACAATAACTTTATGAGGCATAGTGAGATATATCAATACATAGCAGAGTACGTCAAACATAATGACGTTGAGAGACATATTCAGTATAACATGGAAGTGGTTGAACTGAGACGATCGGATGATTTCGAAGACACAGGACGTTGGGTTGTCTCGGCCAAAAACATTGTCACTGAAGAGATACACACTGATGTCTATGATGGTGTAATGGTATGCGTCGGTCACATCAACAGGCCAAAAATGGCGCATTTTGATGGTCAAGAACATTTTAAAGGAGAAATTATGCACACACATAGCTTAAAAGGAGTGGAAAGATTCAAAGGAAAGAGAGTTGTGATAGTTGGTATTGGTTGCTCCGCACTTGATGCTGCTGTTGAATTGAGCAGTGTTGCTAAACAAGTAAGAGTTTTTTATCGCCTTTTAACTGTTTCTTTGCTTTAAGAAATTTTTATTTGAAAATAGTGTGGTTCGCATCTGACTCTATGTATTTTATTACGACTTCTTTTTGCAACCTTTTTTGTTGACCTTCAAAAAAAATCTATAAAGTATATCATATCAAAGTTAAACGCCGAGTATATCACACTAAAGCATAAAAATAATAAATAAAAACTTAAAAATCGTGCTGCTAAATAAAATAATCACTACAATATTTACAAATATAGGGCCTGGTAGACCACCGCAAATGTTTCTCAGACTAGCAAGGTCTCTCCACCAGCTTCACCACTTACCAAAATAAAAATTATAATTTGATAAATAAATGCATTCAAAGCCAAGAAGGATACCGCACTGCAGTCTTATAAACAAAATCCTATACCCTGCACATGTTTGGTAAGTCCAACCGTACTAATATCAGTTTTGTAACCTTAAAGATGTGCTTCATTGTTTTATTTTGTACAGTTCATGGAGAACAAGAAATTCCGTCTAGAACTATACTAGTCTACTTTCCCGTACACACCCAAAATCAAACTTATAATCTAGCTATTTCTTTCTCATTTAGCTTTAGTTCTTAATTACTTCAATTATATTTTTCAACGGTTAAAACATAATCATTCATTCATCGTGTATTTATTGTCACTCATGCGTGTATTTATTCATTTATTTATTTATTCACTCATTCAATCATTTATTCTTTCATTCAGTTATTTACTTATTCTTTCATTCAGAAATGTCCTTAAAACTCCAGATCCAAAAAAAATCATGGGAAAATAGGTTCGTTCAGTTCTGGATGAACTTGGTATCTGTACATGTTCCACGTCATAAGATCTTTCCAATAAAGTTTGCTCTAAGTAATTCCGTCAGTTAGATCAGGATTTATATAAGATTACAATTTTCCTGTAGGAGCAAATGCTAAAATTTTTCCAGCTGTTCAAAACTGAACTAATTTTTTTAAATTAAAAAAAATCACATTGAGAGCTTTTTCCAAGCATGCTCAAAGAAACCTGGACTCTATGGCCAAGGTTTATACAATGTGCTTCATATTTCCTTATACGCGATAGCTCATATTTATCGAATGTTCAAAATTGAACATTTCGATATTAGGGTGGGACAGAAATAGACCTAGATACATTTCCCCCATCTCAAAACCCTACTGTATTTTTTTTTTTTTCAATCCTCAGTTAATTACTTGACAAACTGCAGAGAGAGACTGGCAGACAGACATACACACATTTTCCTCATCTCAAAACCCTTCTTTCATTTCCTTTTTCACTTTTATTTAATTTCTTCACTTATTTTTTGACTTTTCTTTATTTTTAAATTTTTTACCACAAATGAAGCTTTTTTTCTCATACCTTTTTCCTTACATTTCCAGGAAAGGGTCAAAAAAAGAAACACTCTCTACTTACTTCCATATTATTTACTCTATAAACACATAAATGTGTTAGTTTTCTCAGGAATATAGCAATATAAAGTATGCAGTATAAAATGCCAATGGGAATCTCCTTAAAATTTGAAATTTCCCAACTCTCTTTTAGTCACACATTTATAATCAGGATTACAATTTAACTTTGTGTACGAATTTTCGTGTAATTTGGAATGGCTTTTGCTTTACGACTAAGTTGAGAAATGTTAAGTAATGTTAAATGTTGAGTATTGTTAAAATCCTTTTTGATATTTTTGGCTACAATAACCATGGTTACGACGCTAATTGCGTTTTTATATAAAACTACAAATCAATCCAACAATAAAATCATGTTTTACCTGCGTCAAAATAATAGTTTGTATAATGAAATTAGAGTTTTATAAAAAATGAATATTCAAAATTTCAATTATTAAATGCTTTTTTTAATTTTTTTAATATTATTTTTAAAATTTTTAATAACACTGGAAAAACATAGTTATAGTCACTTTAGGAACAATTTTTGTTGTTCAATGCATCTTGATGTCAAAAGTAGAAAATTTGAGCAGAACCACACTATTTCGAATGAAATTACTTAAGACTTACGTAATATATGTAACGAATAATAAGTGTTTGTTCTCTCCTTAAAACACGTTTTTGTTTGTTTTCTTGATCACTGGTCGGTAAAGTAGCATGTTAAAAAATAATGTTGGTCCCTTTGTGAATGTATGTTGTTTGCTGGTTCGAATAGAATTAATTGTGGCATCTAGCAAATGCAGACTCTGAATTCATTCACGTTGTCAGAAATAATGCCTTAAAATATGAATTCTGTACCTAGTCTTCATTTTATGTCTCTTATAAAAATTTATCTTCAATAAATTTGAATGAAGACATTTTTAGCTGTACGATTCACGCCGGACTTGTTTTATTAGTGTGCGTATAATTGCTGAGGGGCGTAATATATCAATTTCAGAGCACTAGGCATCAACGTTAAATGTTTTAGTGGAGGTGCATTTATGCTTCATACTGAAAGTATTAATTTCAGATTTCCGTTTTTCTCAATTAATCCTCTGTTTTTTTGTTTTTTTGTTTTTTTTTTGTGATTTAGTTAAGCAGTATCGTAATTGCTAATATATTAGAACTCGGTGACTTACTAAACATTGTATATGACTTTATTTATGTGTTTTTTTTTTTTTTTTTTGACTTTTTCCTCAGCCAGATACACAACGTTTCCTTCATTTCTTCCAAATTTTTGTTCCATTACAGGTATATTTGAGCAGCAGATCTGGTGCGTTTATCGTCAATCGGCTAGGACCCAATGGATTACCAATTGACTACGTTCTCCTCAGAAGATATATAACAGCTTTTTTGGACCTGGTGCCGACAAATTTGTGTAGCTGGTACATAGAAACATTTTATCTTGATCGTCATTTTGACCATAGATTGTATACCATCAAGCCGAAATATCATCTGTTGTCGAAAGATCCAATACTGAATGATCACATTGCATCAAAGCTGTTGTCTGGTGCAGTAATTCAGAGAGGAGACATAGAACGCTTTACTGAAAGTGGAGTCGTCTTCACCGGTGAGAACAGTGTCACAGAAGCTGATGTTGTGATAATGGCTACAGGATATACATTTGAGTTTCCTTTCATTGAAAACAGGGTTTTAACTAAAGATGATGGAAACCTGAACTTGTATAAGTGTATATTTCCACCTCAATTAGAACATTCCACTTTAGCGATGATTGGTTTCATTCTGCCGTTCGGACCGGGGTGGCCATTGGCGGAACTACAAAGTAGGTATGCAGTAAGCGTTTTAGCTGGAAGAAACAAACTGCCGGAAGTATCTGAAATGATGGAAGACATCAAAAAACGATACGAAAAAAATAAACGTCGATACTCACCAAGTGAAAAAATGAGCATTCGTGTAGACTTTGTCCAGTACATGGACGAACTTTCTCAGGAGCTTGGAGCAAAACCTAATTTATGGAAACTTATGCTTACCGACTTCAAATTATTCTTAAGACTTATATTTGGTCCTTGTCTTCCGTATCAGTATAGACTAAAAGGGCCTCACAAATGGGAAGGTGCAAGAGAAGCTTTAATGACTAGTGATGAAAGACTGCATTGGCCACTTCAACAGAAAAAATTAGAAAAGAAAGGATTTTTTGAATCTGTAATTGAATATGTCATAAACTTAATTCCTACCAATTTCTTTCTATGAGAATAAGTACTAAAACCTATGGGGAATGGACTAGTTTTCAATTCACAAATCTATAAGTAGTTAGCAAAATCGATAGTGTACTTTTTATTTTAATAGATTTCTCCCAAAACCTAAATAAATCTAATTTGTACGTAAATCCACTTTCGTAGCTGAAAAATTATCCCCAGTGACATAAACACTTTTGTATTTAAAAATATTTCGTTTCTGGAATGAATAAAATTGTTCATTTAATCATATTAAATTGTTCATCATATCATATTTTCAGAGTAAATTTATGCTTTTTTTAAAACAATTTTTTGCTACCTAGCATACATTAATACAGCAAAACTCCTCTTGACGGACACCCCTTTAATGCAGACGCCCCTTTTAGGCGGACAATTTTCCAATTTTTTTGTACGAGAGGTGTCCGATAGGAGGAGTTATGTACTTAAAATAACTATATTTTAAAGTATAACATTAATAAAATAACTCCTTTGCTTACAAAAAACAGAAATAAATCATTTTTAAAGGTCATTACGTACTGTAAATATTGAGGGAAAAGTTAAATACCAAAAGGAAAAGTTAAATACCTATATATTTTTTTCAATTTTTTTTTTTTTTTTTTGTAACATCCTTCAACTCAAAAAATCAAAATATTGATTTTGAAAATCATTTTTTCTTACACTTCTCGACACTTAAATTCTAATTTTTATAAATCAAATTTCTTAAAATCTGAATAAGATATGTCCTTAGATATCGGTGTGGTTATCTTTGATTATTGGGTTAATACTAGTGATGGGCATAATCGAGTGATCATAATCGAGAACTCGATTATTCAGGACAACTCGAGAACTCGATTCAGACGACCATCTAGAGGACTCGATTCAGACGACCATCTCGAGAACTCGATTAAACATCTCTAGAACCCGATTCAGACGACCATCTCGAGAACTCGATTGAACATCTCGATAACTCGATTGAACACCTCGAGAACTCGGTTGAACTTCTCGAGAACTCGGTTGCTTTACTTCTCGGAAGATAGAATCGAATGAATGTCTCGAATGATTTTCTTTTCGGGTAATACATTTGGATGATTCATTGTCACGTGATTGCGAAAAGGGCTATGTGTTTGAGTAGGTAACAAAGGCGGATAGTTGCTTATTTAAGAGGAAGTCATTGCTATAAACAAATTTAGACGACGGGAAGCACTCCCGTCCTTTCGAAAGCAATGCATTTTTTTTAAAAATTGACATGTTTATTCGATTCGCACCTCCCGTTTTTTTATCTTCGCAGAATTGCTTTATATCTAGGTGTGGTTACATATTTCTTTACATTGATTAATTTATGGAATTGTAGTGCAACAGAAAAGGGATTTCACGGGGGAGTCTTAGAGGATAATTTTCTGAATTAAAATCCTCAAAATATATCTTAAAGCTATCGCTGGTGACATTAGGGGAACGGGTTCGTGCAATTTCTCCGAAAGTTTTAGAAATTTAGACGCTAGAATCGCAGTTTTGTGTTGCATTTTGCAGATGTTAGTAAAAAAGGGAATCCCCGAGAACGTTACTTTAGGCTATTTTTCCTGGGAAAAGAGGGGGAGGAAAAATAAAAAATTTCTAGAATTCAATATATAAAAAATAGAAATTGAGGCTATTTTTATCGTGTTAACGAAATGAAAAGTGACGGAAATTTTTCGAAATTGAAATCCTGAAAACACAATTTTGGGTAGTGCTATTAGGGTTAAGGGGGGATTTTTATGGGCATTACTTTGAAATTGGCAAACGTTTTGAACTCTTTGGTGGCGTTTGGGGGGAGGGGCACAGTTCTAGAATTTCTTTGAAATTTAAGTGATAAATTCGCAGCTTAATGTTGTATTTATACAGCTGTTTGGGAAAGCTGATATTCGGGATTATCTGCGGAAATGTGCGTTATTTTAGTATATTTTTGGTGATGGGAAGTGGTTGAGGAGTTTAGGGGACTTCCGGACTTCTCCCGGAAATAGCAGGAAACGGAATGGTAAGCTGTTTTTGATGACGTTAAGGAACCGGGGGGGGGGGGGGGGCCCAAAATTTTTCGAAATTCTTTTACAAACGCATTTCTAGGTTATCGTCAGTGTGTCATTAGGGGTAAGTGCATAAGAGGAGGGGGGTTCGGTTGCTCGTCCACTGAAAAGTTTTTTAAATTGACATTCTAAAATCGGGGTTTTAATGGACCGGTCATAAATGATGTCACGCTTTTTTCAATATATTTGACCCCCTCCCCCCTTTTTCACTAAGTGTCCTACTTCAACATACCCCCTACAACCCTTTGTCACATCTCCCGCTATATTACATTAGCATAAAATAAGTTTTATTTGCTGATTTTAAAGGTTTTTATAGAAATCAAAATGTGCGATGTCAAACTTCCTAGTTACCCCTTCCTCTCCCCCTCGTCACGAGCTGTGACATTTTCTTGAACCCCTCTTCTCCTCTCGAAGCGGGACAGTATTTATGAATGCAGATTTAACTTGTCGAGATCATTTCCCTTCATTTCAAAGGGGGGGGGGGCGTATAAACTCGGCACATGTTATATGAAAAAAAAACAATAAACAGCGATCTGGAGCAGAGCGTCGAGCAGTAGAGCGAAGCAGTGGAGCAACTAGTTTTTGCTTGGAGTAGGAGCGGAGCCAAAACACGGAAACCTGTTGCGCTTAACTGCTCTGATCATTTAAAATTAGAATTTCATCAAACATAACATCTTTCTTCATTAAAACTAGTTTTAAGTGAACAACAACGTAAAACGAAACGTGATTTTTTTAAAAGATTTTTTCAAAATAAATTGTCTATAAATAACTAAATTTACTATCATTTAATTATTTAATTGACTAAGTAAAGATGATTTCTATTAAAGCTATTCGCTGGACGGAGCAGAGTTGGAGCAGCGTTGGAACAAATATTTAACAGTCGGATCGGAGCAACTCAAAAATTTTGTTGCTCCAGTTCCCTGACACGAAAATACTTGCACCTACGGAGAAATACATTATATTAAGGCTTGGGAGGGGGTGGAAAATTTTCCCTTCTGACTCACTAAATGACGTCCCTGTTAGGGATTCATTCCATTCTGAAATCGCTCGAGAACTCGAAATAATCGTTCGAGAACTCGAAATAATCACTCGAGAACTCGAAATAATCGTTCGAGAACTCGAAATAATCACTCGAGAACTCGAAATGATCAATCGAGAACTCGAAATAATCAAACGAGAACTCGAGAACTCGAAATGATTAATCGAGAAATCGAAAAGATCAATCGAGAACTCGAGAACTCGAAATCATCAATCGAGAACTCGAGATAATCACTCGAGTACTAATCACTCGATTATCAAAAACCACTCGATTATTGAAATCTCTCGATTATGCCCATCCATAGTCAATACATGAGTCTCCATACATATATTTTTTTTTTAATTTAAAACATTTGCGTTGAAAATGAAATGTTTTGGCATAATCTTTTGTGCTATTCGAAAGAGAATTTTTCGCTCTATAAAATAGTGTATTTCACTTTTTTGTTGACTTAAATTTTTGTTACTTTTCAGAGTATTTAAATGGAGTGCCAAGTTGACAAAAACGAGCATTTCTGACACCCCCTTAATTATGCGTTTAATCGAGGTGCCAAAGCCACAGAAGCGGCTAGAGAGATTTGTGCCGTGTATGGAGGTGGTGCTATATTTGACAACGGAAAGTACATTATCGATTAAATTGTTGCTATTTTATGTCAAAAAATATTTTATTTTTAAAACAAAACGCGGGAACTTATGCATCAACCCAATTAATTAAGTAAATCTGCGGTGCATTGCATATGCACAGGCGATGTAGCCGTTTAATTACTGTACTTCCCAGCAGGTTGAATGACGCACACGTAAAAAGGTTGACCTTACAGACATTTCATTTCTAACCACAGAAAACAACAAAGAGGAAATTTAAGCAGCGCTATGTGTGTTGCCTGTAATAAATCACCTTACACAATGCTTGTGTGTTCCGACAAAATACATCGCCAGTCCCTTTCATTTTATCTTTTTATTTACCACACTAACAAACACTGACATAGTTGATATGTACATATATACAGATTTCTCTTAATTTTCCACATAATAAAAAACGCCACATGCAATTTAATAGTCAAATTTATGCCCACTCGGAACATAGCGTTCCGATCCAGTTACCAACGACAGATTCCGTCTGTGGAATTTGTTCCGACAAAAAATTCCCCCCCCGGATAGGGAAGATGAGCGCTTCAGTCCCCTTTGTAAGGAAAATAAAAATATGTGGCCAAAGTTGCGACACCTGGTCCCATGGATTCCCATATCGCTCGCTCTCTTTGCTCAATATATAATCTTTATAGAGGATGCTGGAGTTCACTTTTCTTTTTGGTTTGAAATATAAGCTCCACAAATAAAAGCTATCACAGATTATAACTTTTCACAGGGGACCACGAATCATAAGCTCTTAACGGAACGTATACCTCTATAATGAATCAATTTTCTTCAGTGTTTCTTTCGTATAACTTAGAGACGCTATAAGGAGAGACGCGACATATGCAGGGATAAAGAAATGCCGACTTTTAACCACCTCAGGGCTTGTTGGGGAACTTCTCCTAGACTTAACGCATGAGAAACGAGAGGGGTTTACAAGAACGCGTATTTAACGGAAGCAAAGTTTTTCAGCAAAATTTTAGTGACATCTTTCAAAGGAGAAAAAAATAGGCTTCAATTTTATACTATTTTTATGTGTCAAAAACGCATATTAGTTGTCTTAATTGATGTTTTACTGTTCGGAATCTCCCATCTTCTTCCAAACTTTGATGGGAGAAAAAGAGAAGTTTCTTTGGCCGGGAAATAGTTGGCGCTGTAGATAATTTATCGGAGAGAATGTCCAAACACTATGAGGAATGATTTTTGAGGTTCTTTTATTTTTTAAATTAACATGCGAGATGTGCTGAATTAACAGAAATCGTTATTATTAAACAGTTGTCCATTCAACACTATTCGCAGAATTCATAATTAAAAAAATACGACAGACATGGTATGCATATCTATCACAATCGTTCTCATCCAAATTAGTAAAGCATTATGTTTGTGTAAATGTGTGATATTATATAGACTATTACTAAAAGAGTTACGTTTTTAATTAAGATTTATTTTACCGTTTCAAAGCTACTTGTATTTATAAAATATGTCAATACAAAAGGAATTTCTCATTGGAATTTTTGCTCATAACAGAAAATTATGTTAAAGGAATGTGCATCCGTCCTGTTGTCTTAGACAGTGTTTAACAATTGCATCTTATGAAATTAATATATATTTGCTGGATATGAATAAATATCAATTATTCAACAAAATACATCTGATTTTGATGTACAGTAACTATAGAAACACTATGAAACTTTTGGATAGGTGGATTAACGTCATGTTTAATATTGAAAATTAATTCAGAGAAAATGACTTCACATCATTAGTTTAGCCAGTATATTACTGAATCAAAATCAACTGAAAGTCAATTACTGAATTAAAAAAACCAGCATCACTGTGACTTTCCTTATGCTCAATCTCATCGTTATCCAGCTTTTTAAATAATGTTTAATTTGTTGATTGGATACTTGTCATTATATTTATCAGCATATCAATACCTTAATGTATACCACGATCACGAATGTCCCAGCCTTCTATATTTTCAAAAGATTGAAATATGAACATAGGTACAAATCATAAAAGCAAAAAACTGCATCATTGATCTCAATGCAGTAAAATACTAAAAGTAATGTAAACAATATAATACAAATAGAGCCTTGAACTTATATTTAATCTTTACGAAAAATCTTGAAACGTTCTTAACGTATCTTATACATTTTAAAAATTGTCTTTATTATTTTGAATTTTTCCTTGCATTTTATTGAAAATCATATTTTTAAAACGAAGATATTTAGTCACTCGAAAAAATAATGTATAAATAAATAACTAAACAATAATAAAAAAACAGTAGAGGTAGTAATAAAGAAATTACCTTTTATACATAATGCTGGATATAATAGGTCTTTTATAGTATTGAAATACAAACTTAATACATATTAAGATGTTTAAAACTACTTGTAGTTTTTAAATGTTATATCCATCAAGTGCATGCTGCGATCGTAATATTTTTTATCCTTCGTAAAATTTGCTTTAAAAGTATACTTTTTAAGGATCTGTACTTACAAAATTCATTTCAAAATATGTTTCTTATTCATGGTGTATTTTGTCCTGATTCTGAGAAACATAAAAAATTTAAACTTGATAGGGAAACGAATTATATAATGTACATCATATTGCACAATAACCCAGAAACTCCAAGTCAAAACATATGTATATTTTATTTGTGTCAGGGCTCGAAAAATCTTTAAAATTGTACATGAAGGTCCAGAACCCTCCCCTTCCTACGCCACTGATATATGTATATGTGATATGGAGAAGTCCTTTGTCTCCTTTGTCTGGCTTTTTCCATATTAAACTTGACAACTCAGGGTTGTCCCACTCATAAATTTCTCTAACGCGTTACCATATATGGTCATGCCTAAGCTCAATTTGGTTTCCCTCAGTAATTCCCTCCAGACTATTTTTTTCCCCGTAGACTTAGGCCAGCCTCTGTCTACGGCATTAAAGCCAATAATATATTTTATTTTCCATATGGCCCTCCTATTTAAACCACGTGCCATCACGTGGTGTAGGGAACATTGTCTGCAGTCTAAGAGATTTTCCCCCATATAAATACGACTGCCCGAACGAAAATCGTGGTTCTTGCTTCTTGACACTTGCTGATGACTTCGTGTCTTTCCTCCCAACAATATTACTGTTATGATATTTGTGTGTTAAAGTTTACCAATAAAGAATTGCAACGAAACCCTGTGCCTCGTCTTTCATGGGTTTTAGCGGCCACAGCTGTAGAAGATAGAACGGGACTGCCGTTCTTACATATATGTATACACATATACATATAGGAAAAAAATTGTACATTAAAAAAAATAATTATAAGTATATAAAATCAAAAAACTTAATTGCGGACTATAAATATAGCTGTCTACCTAAATATATATTACATCTATATATTTAGTGCAAAGGAGAAACGTTATTTCATTTTTCACTAGCAATATACATTTTATAGGGTAGAAATAATTTTTATAGCACGCATAGTTTGCGAGCATGTAAGAACAAAAATAATCAAGTAAAAAAAACAGGTCTGAAATGGCGATTAAACTTTAAACGCTGAGTCCCGGCTCCTGTCCAGCAACCTTTTGTTATTAGATGGGATAATTAGCTTAACGACAGGGACTTGCAGAGACCCCCGGAAGAACGACTCCCCCATGCCCGAAAGGCAATTCCTTTACCGCCTCGAGTAAAAACTGGGCCCAATGTCATCTATTTTCTTATAGCCTCTTTAGTATAACGGTTTGAAAGGAAAAGCTTAAAATATAGATACAACGCTGAGTAGAAACGGCGTCATGGAAATACAGTAAATCTCCTGCTAACAGACACCCTTTAAATGCGGGCAGCTTTTAATTGCCCGACAACAAGTCATTTAGCCTTTAAAAAAACCTCTTTTGCGGACTTTTGCTTTTATGGACAGTTTTCCCCCCACTGGTGTCCGATATAGAGAGGTTTTACTGTAGTATTTTGCAGTTTTTAAAACACTAATAAGTAACAAATTTACGTTTATTCTATCAGAAAGTGAAATATAGTGAAAATTCCTACATCAATTAAAATTTACCTTTTTAGTACCAAGCTCCTAAAATCTTTCTTTTTTTTCCCCCAACAAAAATGGTCAATGTTTGAAGAATGAACTGAAAATTTGAGAAAAAAATACTATTGGTTGTCTGTATTATGGTCTTTCATTCATTGAAGAATTCTATTAACGCTATTTTGACTGGAAAGCATTCCGCTCTGGGAAGAAAGAAACCCCCAAAGGTGTCTGAACAATGGTTCATCGGAAAGAAGATAAATTTTACTGCCGCATGCTTTGTTTATCTACCAAACCAGTATTGTTTAAAGTTTTATAATACGCAAGACAATGTTTGTTAATTAGAGGCGTAGTTTACAAAGAAAAAGCAAATGCTTTGGTTGGCTGAGCCAAAATTTAGAAGTTTAAAAATATATAATCAAACAGTTATTAATTAAGCTCTATAAATTTACGGAGAACCACCTTTACTTAAATGCAAACACGACCATCAAAGCACAGTTGTAAACACCATTCTCGAAAAGTTTATAAAATAAAACATTTCAAGCGCATTTGCTTGCGAATAAAGTATACACGTTATTCCCCATTACATTTATCGCTTGATCTTTTGACAGGTATTACTAAGTTATGGAAGATTGATTTGCCTGCATATTGCTATAACTCTTGGTTTTGAACTTTAATTTCGGAACATTTTATTCACATACAAATCAAGATTTAGACGTGCGTAGCATAAGAATCGCATTACAATTTTATTTCAAAGGGGGAAATTCTTTTATCTATACACTTGTAACAATAAGGAAGAGAAAAAGAAATGTTATCTGAGTAATTTGTGGTATAGCTTTTAAGTAGGGAAGTCATTTGCATTCATTTGAGAAGACAATTATACATTTGAATATTAGTTGCTTAGATAAAGATATGCCGTTTTCTAGCCTTACGCAGCTGGCAAGTTATATATTAGTTAAATATTTTATGAGCAGATATTGTAAGTAAATTTGCTTCAGGAACATAGTCTTGCTGTATCTGGCATTCTCTTTCTTCGGAAAATAAGATACGTTGATATATTTCAAAAGTAAACCAGGATCTATGGATGTATCACACTTTTACTTTGAAAAATTGAAAGTAAAAAAAAATGTTTTAAATTGACATCACTTAAGTAGTAAAACTGTATTATAAAGTCATTTTTGTATTTCATGAGTTAACCAATTGAAGCACGAGTTTTTTTTTTTTTTTAGAAGGACTGATAAAAAATGATCGAGTTTTTTTTAAAGTAAATGGATATATAGGTATAGTACTAATTGTTTTTGAAAATTTCAGTTGTAAGGGGTGACTAGTGAGCGGAGGGTGGGGTAAAAGTTATATAAAAAATTGTTATACAAAAAAAGTGCAAACGGATTCCAGAGGGGCATTAGAAATAAAATAACGCCAGATACAAGATCGCACGTGTGACACACGGGCATGTGCACATTTGCCGGTAACTTTCGCCCGTGTCAGACACGGGCAAATGCGTTAAGTGGTTAAACAAAGACGTTTTATGTCCACTCCGTTCGCTGCCGTTTAGGGTAAAACTTAGGAATATTATTTGACCAAAAACAGTAACAAAATCTTAAACAAACAATTTGCAAACCGAATTATTACTCACCTTTTTCCCCTACTTTTTCCCCTTTTCTTGTACCAGAACAGGCGTTAGAGCAACTCCATACGGGATTCACTATTCTGTCTTTCTATCTATCTGAGACTCATCATCTCCTTCTGGGTATCTCACACTGGGTCGTTAAATCAAATCAAATACATCAACATTAATGTCGCTGTATCAAGTAAATCAATATTAACACGTTGAGTGCCACATCAGTCACCGGTGACTGACACCGACCTTTCCGTTCAGGCCGCGTCAGTCACCGGTGACTGACAAGAAGTTACTGACATTATCATACCCGAAGTGGAGTTCAATGTAATCTTATCTCTAGCGGGCCAAACTATAAACGAAACAGGCGAGGGGCCTAACGTGTTGAATGAATGCTTATATAAGCATTCCCTTTCGAACAGAAATACCTTCCACTATGCTGAAAAACAATGGCCCTAATAAGTTTTAAAATTTCCATCGAGTAAATTCTAATTTGCCAGTATTGCGCTTCACATTGCTGTACTACGATACCTGCGCGCGCGGCCTGACGGGGAAGTCGCTATAAAACCGCGTGGCACTCAACGTGTTAATGTTCAAATAATTCCCTTTTCTTTAAATTTGATTGAAATGCTACTTTCAAAGGATGCAGTAAGCATACAATATGAAATGTATGAATTTCTTTACATCAAATAAAAGCTTTGAATTTAAACGCATTAAAAAAATAATAACTGAGGCACCATTTTAAATTTGATTAAGGTGGGGATTTTATGTGACGATTTGAGGAAGGTATACTATTAAATACATTGTAAACTATTTTAATACAATAAAACTTGGAAATGAAATATATTTTCAGGCAAGATAAATTAAAACAAAAATAAGAACAATCACCGTAAATACCATATAAAAATCTACACTACATGCTATGCTTAAAACAATATGATCATCATCTAGACACTGAGAAGAGGGAACATTGAATTTGTGAAAGATGGCTTATTAATTTTGTACATGAAGGCTAAAATTTCTTGTGCCGATAAATGCAACATTCTGAACTGTCGGAATAGAAAAATCGTAGTTTTTGACGCATTATATTAACTATTATTAGTCTAACGTAGGTCGGTATATTATGCGTCGTTTTCCTTCCAGGTTGTTATATGCAAGATGAAATAACATTATCTAAACGGTAGTCAAAAGGTTTTATTTAAAAGTTAATTATAACACCTTAAGTCATTGTAACTCAAGTTTGTTATAAAACGAATCGAATGCATAAGAAAAAACTAAATTCTTGTGGTGAATATATTTTTACTCGTACGCTAGGTGAATTATCATTTTGTAAGACATCGATTACGGATATACTAGTCTCTTTTTTTTTGCCTCCCGGTAAGAGTGAGCTAACAAGGAATACTTAATCTGCAAAATCTTATTCAAACTGTACGCACATTTAATCGATAGAAAAATCACTAGACATGCTTCACAATTTTTGTTCGCTCGAAATAAAATCTAAGCGAAAGAAGCGATGTGGCACTTAAAGCGATATATCTTTAATATACGCTTCCAACTTTCTTTTTTTCTTTTGCAAATGACATGAGCCTCAAATAATTTAAGAGCCAATTTAGTGAAAAACAGCGATTGATCTCATTTGTAAACCAAACGCATTTCGTGTTTGGTTCAGACTTATGTATCAGATTCGTTTACATTCAGAATGAGTGCACCGGAAAATGGAAAGCTTATTTTTCTGCACATAATTCATGTAGTGCTTTCAAAACCAGAGGCTTTAGAAGAGGCTCTGAATTCAATTTATTTCGAAGTGTGTATAGTGCTTTGCATTCTGTATGGATTTTATAATGCGAAAGTCACAATTCATATCTGAATAGCACAAGAACATTATAATATTTCTCGAAATCAAACAAAGGTGCATGCTGTAATCCTTTGACTACCTTTTTATAAACATAACGTGATTCTTTTTTTTTTCTTTCAGTTTCTTCAGATTTTTTGATATTAGCCAAGGCTTTCCTTCTCTTCGAATACAATTTTATAATTTAGCAGTCATTAACCACTTAAAGCTCGACTCTTTTCTGAAAAACTAGTACAGTCTATGTTATTCTTTGCAATTTCAGGTTGTGTGGGGTGACTAGGGAGCGAGGGGTGGGGTAAAAGTTACATAGAACAAATATATTATGTAAGCAATGTGTTAACGGAACTCAGAGGGGCATTAGAAATAAAATAACGCACCTTCATGGGCAAACTTTTCAGTAACCACCCGTGTCAGACACATTGCGTTAAGGGGTTAAACATGAAAGTTAACATAACGGGTACTGGCCTATACATATTTTAATCTGCGCTTGCTTTATAGATAATTTATATTTCTCCATAAAAATATCATGATTCTGAGTGAATAATGCATTGATGAATTCATTTATAAATTGGTGTAAGGTAAGTAATGTCAAATCTAACAATAAAACTTTGCTTAGTGCGAAAGGAATTATCAATCAAACAAAACGCAATTAAAACAAGATATTAAGAGTTCATGGTACCATTTGAGACTATAACGTTAGCAAAGCACAATGAATAATGTTGAAAACAATTATACTTGGTTAAACGAAGTTTTATTTGCAAGTTAAATTAACCCTTTTAAGGGCCATTTTTTGTAGTATTGGTATATTAAAATATTTTTCGGATTTTGGTTCGTTTCAAGGAAGAAATTCATATAGGACATTAAATAAGATTACGTTATTTTTTGTACCCCCGCCCCCCCCCGGGGGGGGGGAATGTTCTAATATGGGAATATTGATGCATGTAGTGGTAAATATGCTTCCCAGTGTTTTGCAAGATTCTACCAATCAAAAAGGGTAAAATAGCTTACTATAAACATCTATAACTTGGTAAATTAGGTGAGAAGCATACTTCCCACCGCCTTATAAAGGGTTAACTTAAGCGCTATATGTACTATGCGTAGTAGCTTGTTATTCATTACTTTTTAAACCAGTCGTGAAATATTTAAAACATAAGGGATTCCGTAATAAGCAAGAAAAATGTCTCAAGCAAGTCAAAAACTGCCTTGTCAGTTTACCCCCTCCCCCTTATTTTCCTTCAAAAAAAAAAAAAGGAATTCTTATTTCGTAATTAATTTTAAGTATTTTAAAGTTAACAGAAAATATCACATTTGATTATCAAACACAAGTTGTACCAAATTCTATTGAATCAAATAGTAACCCACAATTCGGTTTTGGACCATATTTATAAAAAAGAACCGCTGACCTCTCACACAGTGAGACGACCAGAAAGCAACGTCTTATTTTGCACACAATTAACCCTCTCATGCATGCATTTATTTAGGTGTGTTATAAACGAAAACTTCATATGCCGAAAACTAATTTAGCATCTCAGGATTGTTGTGTAATAATTTATTTTTAGAAATTTTGTCCTGTATAGTCAAAAATTCGTGTTCTTGTATGAAGACGTTTTATGCTTTTTTGCCATACTTATTCAATATCATAATAAACATGGCAAGATTGAATATTCAAACTTCATTTATAAGGAATAAGAAGGTGTAAAATAATAACAAACTTCCAAGTAATGTAAAACACGCTTCAAAATAACTAAACAGAATTTGATTCGAAACTAAGATTTTCTCTTCTTTCTTGAATCCTCCATGGACTCGCAAAGATATCTTAATCTTTTAACAGTCTTGAATACCCTTTGAGACATTTTGTGGTTTCCAAGAACTGTTTGGAGTGTCTAGATGCGGACGACATGCAAATTTGCCGCACAAAAATGAATCTGCATAAAAATTTGAAGCAAAAATGTATGTCACTTCATATGAGGCTTTTATGCATGAGAGGGTTAAAATAGAATATTTTGTACTAACATCTCATTTTTAATTAGTGACATGTTCGCATGATAATTATCAATGACATTATATAAAAAAGAAGAAAAAAAAGAGTACATTTTCAGTTCTGGACTTACAATTATTGGAATATAAACAGCATTAATAAACTAACGCAAAAACTTGCGGGTTTATTTTTTAAATCATACCTTTATTTATATTTATTTATTTTTATTTTTTGCTTATTTTCATGTTTGGACTACGCTAAAGGAGCTATTTTTTATTCATAGCGAACCCAAAGTCAAAAAAGCGGTTCGTGGTTGTAATATTTCAGGAACAAATTACCAGAGATCACAGGATTATATTGACAGGTTAAGGAAAGCGGTCCCAGTTTATCAATCTATTTTTAATATTGTCGTGTGATCGACCAAATAGAAGGAAGCTTCCCCGTGAGTTTCTTGATTTGGGCGAGGATACGCACTTCCTCAGCTGCGCATAAGTTAGCCATTATTAGACCGTATCGGAAAGATAAAAACTTTAATTCAAATTTCAGAATCATTAACTGTATTTCCGTGCACCTATGGTTACGGAAGAATAAAAAGATTTTCTTTTTAGTTATTGCTGGATTGTTGGCCAGACGAAATGTGCCCTGTGTGCGAGGTCAAATCGCAGTATTTTTGGGTTTGAATGGAACGTTTGAAGCACAACCAGTTAAAACACAATAATTTATTGAAAAGGATATTATTGATTTTCGTCAACTTGCGAACGTGAGCTGAGCTGCATGAGTATACGAAGTAGGTTGTTTTTATGATTTAAATGTTCAGATTTAGTAATAATAATAATAAGATTGTTTTATTTTCTTAAATAAAAAAAATATTTCTAACTAAACCATTATAAATATGTATGTCTGGTTTGAAATATAGAAAAACTTAAGCGGTTATGGTTGTAAAAAAAAACGAATTATATTTCTAAAGCAAACGAAAAAGTGTTAAAATCTGATTTCCCGTACTAATATTTAATTAATTCGCAGCAATGGACATGTCCTTTTTTTTCCCCATTTGGTAGAAGTTTTGTGAAAAAACGATAATATAAACTGGGATGTGGTAACAATTTAATCAGGCATCGCAGGACATGATGCAACAGCACTGAAGAGTATTGTGTAAATGTCAACTTACCGCGTATCTGAGGTAAATAAGATATTAGGAAAATGATCTATCTCATCTCAGCGATGAAAGTGTAAAATATTTGAAAATATTTGTTAAAATTATTTTGTTCTACGATCTACACTCTTAAGAATTTCTACACGTAATGTACTCAGTTTATGTGTTTGAAAGTTTGCTTATTTTTAAATAATAATAATAATAATTTTATTAATAATAAATCACAAAAAATAGTTAAAACAATAAAAAAAAACGCTTTGTCTAGTTTTCAATGTTCTACGATACATCAAATATTTGGCGACGTAAATATGAAACTATATTTTGAAAGCATGCTTTAGAGAACTAGAACGTAAACTACAAAAGTACTTAGAGTATGAAAAACAATGACAAATGTGCGAACACTTCGAATGAATAATAACATATAATAATCTTTTCATGAAACCTAAACTATAATAATTAAAAGCGTTTTGGTTCATAGTCCAATAAAATTTAGGAATACCTAATTGACCTCATTAATGCTCAATAAGTACCCTAAATGAATTAGCTCCTCTCCTAATTTCTTTACTTATTTATTTTTTTTTTCAGGCCTCCAGCTACAGTGCGTAACCTTTTAAATCAGCATAAAAAATGTAGGCTGCATCATACAGAGATATTACCGGTTTAATGGAAATATTTTTGTGTTTCGAGGGTTTTATAAAAATATACGGATGCCACCAAAAAATTTTTTTTTCACTATAAAAGTGAAATTAATTCAAGGAAATAAAGAACCATTTTCCCATTCATAATTAATGAATATCATGCGATTCATTCAAGTAATTAAGAGTTAGTGTTGTTCAAACGTTAAAAAAATAATTTAAAATTGAGGCATTTAAGCGTCAATACATTTTTAAATCACTGTGAGATTAGGTTTCCTTCTTTCAAATATTTGCTCTAAGGAATCATTCTCATTTGGTACTTCTAATGAAGTTGACTGATTAACATGATTATCGAATTTGAAAAATTTTTATTCCTCGTAAGGAATAATAAAATGATATTATAACGCTAATTAACCAAATTATTTTTTCTGGTAAAAATCTCTTAATTTAAATAAAATAAAAAATGCACAAAAAGAGAAAGCAAAAGAGAGTGCGGGAAATTAGATAAAAAGGAGTAGGTAATAAATTTCTAGAAAAAAAATCTCTTGTTACAATTTATTCATACTCTGTGGGAAAAATGCTATTCCCAATAAAAGTCATCCAGCAAGGAATCGTTTTTACCATGTTTCATAAACTCGTTGTGTGTTTAAGAAAAGTTGCAGTGACAAAGGATTAAAAAAGTCATGAAATAAGGATCATTATATTTCAACAAGTGACATTTTGTTTTTTTTATATAAAATACAGTTAGATTTAACCAATTGAAAGTAAATTTTCTTTCAATCTGCTATTTTATTTGTCACAATTCTTAACTAAAAATAATTTTATAGAAATTATATGAATAATATATGATACCTGTTTTAAATTTTAGAAATGTCTCAAATGAAAAAGCGCGTAGCTGTGATTGGAGGAGGTTTTTCTGGAATAGCTTCAATTTCAATGGTTAAAGATGAAGGTATGGAGCCAGTATGCTTTGAAAAATTAGACAAATTTGGTGGAACTTGGTATTATAGAGAGAAATCTGAAATTGGTGTAGCTTCCATCATGCCCACTACTGTCATCAACCACAGCAAAGAGTTAGGAGCTTTCAGCAATTTTCCTCCAAGAAAAGAATTCAACAACTACATGAAACACACTGAAATATACGAATATTTAAAGGAATACGTGAAATACAAAGATTTGGAAAAGCATATTCGTTTCAATATGGAAGTAATAAAAGTAATGAAGTCTAAAGATTACAATTCAACAGGGCGTTGGTGTGTAACAGTAAGAAATACTTTGACAAAACTAGAGGAAACAGATACATATGATGGTGTCATGGTAGCCATTGGTCACATAAATAATCCATATATGCCAACCTTTCCCGGTCAATCTGATTTCAAAGGAGAGATTTTACATACTCATAGTTTGAAACGTGTAGAACGTTTCCAAGATAAGCGAGTTATTGTTGTTGGCATTGGCTGTTCAGCACTTGATGCTGCTGTTGAGTTAAGCAGAGTAGCAAAGCAGGTAAGTCTCACCAGCTCATATATTAATCAATTTTGTGCCTATTTTTACGCAAATTTAAAAAGAAAGAACAAAGGCCTCGAAGAAGGCAAAATGTATTCTCAAAATAATTCTAACAAGGAAAAATATATCAATAATAAATTAAAGAAATACAAAAAATATCAGAAGCAAATTATTTTACAGGTACGTGCAATATATATTTCTATTCTTTCTTTCTTTTTGTTTTTGATTGAGCATACTTTATACTCAAAAACACAGAATATATCCTTTATTATTGGCTCAATTGTCATAGTTTCAACCTTTACAAATTCTGTACTCAATCGAGTTTTCCTCCAAATATCCACCCCAGCTATTGAAAAGAGTTTTTTGACCTCCAGTACTTAAATAAAACAAAATTTTTACCGTGTTTTCATTTAACAGTAATGTGATGCTTCTAAAATGGCAGCTAAATGTCGTTTTCAACATAGCAACAAAACAAAAAACAATATTTCTAAATGAATCTCTCTTTTATCGCTGTGGCTATTGTTTCATGCCATTTTTTTTCGAGCGTAGCATTCATAACGATTAACGGAATTTAGAATTTACTTTCAACCAAGTAAATTATGCTTTTATGTTTTGTTTATTTCATATTTTTATTTTAAGAAACTGTCCATGCTGTTAAAAATTGTTGCGTCTTTTCATTTTTCAAAGCTTTTTACCTTATGTCCTAACATGCTTTCTAGAACAGAAAATGTTTCACGCATCTAGTTTTACTTTCTATCGTATCTCTGATATTTTATGCATTATTCAAATAAAATGTAAGCTGATTTTACAAATTTGTTAAAACTTTTCGTTACAAAAACTCCCTCTGAAAACTTTTTATGAATTTATTAACACATTGTTTTTTGTCTACCTAGACATTTTAAGCGGAAAATAGTATAAAAGACGCTCAATATTAATTCTGCAATTACCTGTTCCGTTTGATTTGAATATTCTTTTTAAAAAAAGTCTTGAAGTCGAAGAATACTTCTGAATCTTTATATTTTCACAGGTATATCTAAGCAGCAGATCTGGAGCTTACGTTATCAACCGCGTAGGACCCAGTGGATATCCCATCGACTATATCATATTCCGAAGGTACCTACTTGCTCTGTTAGATATATTCCCCACAAATTTATGCAGTAGGTATGTGGAAGCATTTTACCTGGACCAACATTTTGATCATAGATTATATACCATAACACCAAAATATCACTTACTTTCCAAAGATCCAATGGTTAATGACCACATCGCAGCAAAACTGTTGTCTGGAGCAGTAATTCAAAAGGGTGACATTGATTGTTTTACAGAAAGGGGCGCTGTATTTCGAGATGAAAACGCAGCAACAGAAGCAGATGTCATAATAATGGCCACTGGATATTCATATGACTTCCCTTTTCTGGAAAAGGGAACAGTAGTTAATGAAAACGGAATTATACATTTGTACAAATGTATGTATCCTCCACAGTTACAACATCCTACCTTATCAATCATTGGTTTCTTTCTCCCTTTTGGACCCAGTTGGCCTATTATTGAACTACAAAGCAGGTTAGCAGCTAGCATCCTTGCTGGCGAGAACAAACTGCCTTCCGAACAAGAAATGATGAAAGAAATAAAGAGACGGCATCACGAAAATGAACGAAGATACACTCCCAGTGAAAAAATGAGTCTTCGTGTCGATTTCATTCAATTCATGGACGAGCTTGCGAAGGAACTTGGAGTAAAACCTAATTTATGGAGGATGCTATTTACAGATCCCAAGTTGTTTCTGCGGGTAGTTTACGGCCCGTGCCTTTCCTACCAGTACAGGTTAGAAGGCCCCCTCAAATGGGAAGGTGCTAGAGAAGCTTTAATGACCAGCGATGAGCGAGTACACTGGCCTTTGCAAAAGAGAAAGCTGACAAAGAAGAGTTTATTTGATTACATAGTTGAATATGTTTTTAACCTTATACCAAAGAATATATATCTGTAGTAGACTAATTTATAAATGTATAATGATATTAAATTAAAACTTCATTTTTTTCTGTTTCAAGATTTTCATTAAAATTACTCAATTCAGCCATTAAGAAGAAAACACGGCTGTCTCAAGGGGAAAAAGAGAAGAAAATAGTAAATAATAATGCATTCATTAGCTTCCAAAAAATCAGGTTAATTAACATTACTTTAATTTATTCAGAAAAAAACATAGTGGGCTTTAATAGGCCTGTTTCTGTTTTTCTTTAAAAATTAAAACGTTTAAAAATTGAAAAAAGGAGAAACTATTAAAAAATGAACTTAAGGGCCTGTAAGCAATTCATTTACTAAAATTATATCAAAGTATGAAAGTATTGCATTTCAAGTAGTGAATTGCTTGATACGTTGCAAATCATAAAATATTTGCGAATTAAGATTTATTAATTTTCGTTGTACTTGATAAAATCATTGCTTTATTTGGCAGTTTTTTCAATTCTTAATCACATTGCTTAATAAGAAAGATACATTTGAAATAAACAGAAAAATGATTGTCTATTTACGAATATGTGTGGAATTTAGTGTTATTCTTCTGTATTTTTTTCTTACTGTTTAAAAAATTTCACGCGACTTTTTACCAATTTTTGCTTTTCAATGATAAAAAGTTCTAAACTCCTGGACGCTAACATTACTTTCGACTTCAACGTGACTTCCGTTTAGAGTTCCGAGGATCAAAAACGTTTTGTATCGAAAAAGAAAAGAAAAGAAACTGGCAACTCCTAAGCACGTGGAGGCAAAATTGACTAACTTAATCATGGATGGGAAAAGTGGGCAGTTTCTGCAGTCAGAGACTGGAGCACCAAAGCTAGAAAAGAAGTCGGACTGCTCTGTACAAGCCCATAAAGAAATGCAGAAAAAAGGTAAATAAATTGTAGAATAGACAGTATATGTTAGATTTTGAAACATTACATACCTAGACATAATATTTGCCTCCTAAAAGAACAGCCATAATTAGTAAGCTCAAGATTTTTGGAGATCACAATTCAAACAATTGGCCCAACCAGGAGTAAACTAATGATAACGCACTTCGCCCGTTCTGCCCATTGATATCCCCTCGCAACGCACTTCACCCGCTCTACCCATTGACATCCCCTCGCCTTGAACCTGCAAGACTTGAGGGGCGGGGCAGAACTGTCGCATGCACGTGTTCGGACTGTTTTAGTAACATTAAATATTATTCAATAAAAACTGCATATACATTCTTCGAATTTGCAAATGCAAAAAGCGCAGCTGTGTTCATAAACGTAAATTAATGTCAAGAAACTGGGAGCCCTTACTAATATTCTTAATAAAGGGGAGGATTCTTCTCTCTTGCAGAGAAAATAGAGCGTTCGTTCATGCCAACTTTATTATAAATCTTAAAATATATTTATTGATAGATTAACTTGGAGGAAACTATCCAAGATTTTCTATAATTATATGAGACAAACATACATGATATTACACAGCTCATTTATAATGAAAAATAATATATCCCTAGTGAGATCAAGTTTCTTTTTTTTTTTGGCGGTAAACCAAACATGCGCGGCAATTTACAGGAAAACACTTGCTTATATAATTCACACACATTTACATGGGAAATTTCTTTGCACTTGCGTCATTAAAGCATTTTTAATAAAAAGAGTTTTGAAATCACTCCAACCCCTGTGTGACTTCTAAATCACTAAAGTTTGATTTCCCCAAGTGGAATAATGTACTAGAAGCATTAAATAAAATCCTGAGACGAGTTCACTAAGACTGCATCTATCCACATCAAAATTCTAATGAGCATTCTTAAGGGAAACACGCAGAAAAAAGAACATTGTTTCAAATCATAACTGCAACACACTTAAAAAAAATAAAAGGAAAATAAAAAATAAAGTACATAAAGCGAAAAATAGCCTCCATGTGGGTAATAAGTTTTTTCTTTGTCTTAGGAAATATAAGGTAAATGACCCGGTAGTGGACACTGCTCTAGTAGTGGACACTTTAGATCTTTAAGCTCCTAAAAAATAAGCGAATGTAACACTAAACTTTAATGAAATTATCCGAACCTATAGCGAACGATTCCTAGTGCTGGTTAATAGAACTAAAGTTGGTGTGGAGCATCTATGCAAGTACATGGATCATAATACTTAATAGTTGCCTCTACAACGGGCACATTTTCTGCTCTTTACTAAAGCCGATCAATAAGAAGGTTAGGGATTTGGGGAAAATATATGGGAAAAAAGCGTGACATCATTTATGAATGGTCCCTTGGTCCATTTTAAAATTATTTCTTCATGTTAGCAGCATAAAATAAATGATATTCATTTCTGTCCACTACTAATGCAAATACGTGTCTTATAAATATCCACTATAGATACAAATTAAGCGTTTAGTAAATTTGACGTAAAAATCCTAATTTTTCATCAAATGACATTTTATAGGTAATTAATTTTTAGAGAAATAGTTGGCGATTAAGCTAAATATGCAAATATTGATATAACTCACTTGAAAAAAAAAATTCCACTTAAAAGAGTACGAAAATTTTCTTAACTGTGTCCACTACCGGGTCATTTACCTCATATGTCGTAATTAAACGTCGAGTGAACTTTTACATTTAAATGTTTTCTGCATCGATGTTAAAAAAAGTAAAGTACAGACAGTTTAAACTCACGAATAAAATGTTTTGCAATAAGTATAATCCTCTCAACAGTATAAAAATAAGTAATTATAACAAAACAAATATATATATATATATATATATGTTACCATTAAAGTATATAATGCAGTTATTTCATAGAAAACCTAGTTATTGAATGAAATAACTGATCGTGTCCGTTAAAGTGTGTAATATGTTATTAATTTGACACTTTAACTATTTCTTCTATGAAATAACTAGGTATTCTGTAAATTAACTAACGAGAGACAGTTAAAGTGTAAAATAAACAATTTATCTAAAATGAAATAACTAGTTATTCTATAAATAAACTAATGATAGACAATTAAAATGAAAAGGAAGCGATTTATCTAATTTATGCAGCGGATAAATGGTATTTATGCAAACGTACCATACAATCATTGGTTACAACAAGGATTACTAAAATGACACTTGGAATTACAAAGAACATTATTTCTAAAACAAAAACATTTTTTGTTGACACACAGAGTTTGATACGAACATTTTTTAAATCCCTGACCAGTACCTAACCTTTGAGCTGTAGCAACAGACCGGGGCTATATTTCTACATCCAGTACTTTTTCGATTTTAATTAATTTTTGTTCGCAGACACTGAACTGGAATCAGGAATATAATTGTTTAATGCTGCCGTTTCTTGTGCCCAATTGGAAAAATCCTTCTTCGGTCATTTTTATGATGATAGCTAAAATAGATTTGGCATTATCTTTTCCTCCGTCAACTGTAGGTACTTTTCTCCATCGGACACCCTTGCACCTTTTAGCCGAAGCCTTAGGTAGAAACTTCAGGTACTTTTCTCCACCAGACCCCCTACCTGTTAGCCGAGGCCTTAGGATTGCTTACGCACGGGGAGAGGTAGTGGGGTCTACGGATTTTACATGCACATATCCCCAAGTATACATAGTGGTCTTCAGTGGGTATCGAACGCGCGACCTTCCAGGTGGAATTCCGACGTGCTGACCACTAGGCTACCCACGGCCCCAAAACTTCAGGTACTGGGAGACGGACGGTAAACCCCACAGAGGCAAATGTTTTTGTCGTGCGAGATATATGATGTAGATTATTTTACACATTAACGGGCTGCAGACTGCAGATCGTTATTCTATGAAATAACTACATATTCTATAAAATAACGGATTTCATACTTTAACGGTAACATATATATATTATATAATTACACACACACACACATATATATATATATATATATATATATATATATATATATTACTTTTCTAATAATTGAAGTAAAACGGGGTCGGATATTTTTGGTTGAGTTTTCAGGGTTTACTTCTCGCTTTGCAACTGTGTCAATAATGATGTGAAAAAAATCATGTAATTTAGAAAATGATGTGAAAGCAACTGTGTTATGAATTAGTATAAAATTTTTGTCGGCAGGGTGTTTCGTTACGCTTGACTTACGGCAGGGAAAAGCCTTTGCAAAGGTGCGTTATTACTGAAGCATGAATTTTGGACTAGCACAGCCATAAAAATGACATATATGCCTTTAAATATATGCATGAATTCCTAACATATACATTCTAAATTTAATTATCTAACATAATTTCAGAATACGTTGAAACTAGTAAATGGCATGTCGAGTCCGTCAAGTTTTTTATAAATTACACATAATTAAATAAAATCACATGCAAAAGATAAGGAAGGAGATAATACAGGTAGTTTGATAAAACGGATACTTAATGAACTTCTAGAAAAAGATTTCTCTTATCATGAGTTATTTATAATCTGTAGAATAAATATCTAAATTTGTTTTCCCCGATGAAACTTTTGTTGCAAGTGATAGTGTCCAAACATAGCATACTTACATTATAAAGATCAGGTAACTAAACGATTTTCATACTAATACCTCCCAATTTGTACAAAAATGCTTTTTTCCTGTGTTTTCCATTTTTTTTTTTAATGGTTTAATCTCATAACATTATATTGTACAAATGGCATATTATATATATATTTATGCTATAATATACCGTGAAAATTAATTGGAACAAGCAAGATTTTTTTCTGGATTGTAATGAGATTGCTAGTGTGTCTTAGTTGGGCTTACACGCATTTTTTTTCTCCTTTAAGAAGTGAGAATAAGAATATGGATTCTTTGGTTTGAAAAGCCAGAGAAGTGTATATTTTCCCCTAAGCTAAGTTATTGTTTGTGACAAGAAAATGTTCGTTTTTGCTCTTCATTAGAACGGCATTGCTATTCATTGATTTTATGCGTGCCAGCAAGGAAATTCGGAAAAATAAATGCTCTTTTAATATGAGAAATGCACAATATTTCATTAAAACTAAAAAAAGCGCTGCATGACAAAACGATATGCATCCGTGACATTCGAAACACCCAAGCAAAACGCACCGCTGTACTTATAACAACATATTATTAGGTACATAATTTCAACAAAAAAAATCCTTCATTGAACAAGTACTCAAATATTCAAATATGTCTTTATTTTTTCGAATTTTTGTAACAACGGTTATAAATGCACAAAATTCTTATTTATATTAATCTTGCCCATTGTCTTCGTTTTGCAGACAAAACTCATAATGTTAAGAAATACTTGTTCAAAATGCTAATGATGATGAAAAAAAAAATAACTATAATAATTTATTATTTTTGTTATTATATTTTACTTACCAAAAAAAAAGTATTTTAATAAAGTAAAATAAAACCGTATTTCTATATTGAAATCGACATTTTTCATTTATGTTTGGAAGTTTTATTTATGCATTACAAATGTATACAAATGTTTTATTATTTTCATCGAAAGTGACAGGATAAAATCGTTAATACTAAATGATAAGACTTTTTATAAAACACTTTTAAAACGTGTTTCATAATTTTATATTTTTTTCCTGCTATTAGAAAAATCGTTAAAGTTTAGTCCTGTTACAAATGTTGAATATTCACCAATAAATTCAGCTGAGAAACGATAAAAATATTCGTCATGAATTAGAATTAAAAGTTAAATACTTGTAAGATACATTGGCACAAAAGGAAAAAGGCAAACATATTTTAGAACATTAGATGTATATAATTGGTTAAGAACCTTTTATGGCATTTTTTTATTTTTGAATTTCAGATGCATAAATTTGATAAATGCTCTTAACAGCGATTATTTGCGAAAATCCCTCAAAAGACGAAATGTTCCACAATCCGATTTTTATTGAAGATATCTGAAATTTAATGATGCAAAATATGCTTTCGGTATCGGTATCATTAGATTAACTATGGAACTAACGAAACCTGAACCTTACATTCGCTCATTGCATAACCCCAAGTTCTTTGTCACCCAGACTGAATCATAATATTATTCAATCGGATTATATTAATCCATGAATAACTGATCCAGCCACAGTCATCACTGAATTATCTTTAGTCTACTACAAAACTGTACATGGCCATTATTGAATTTGAATCACAAGATGCATAATCGCTCATTGAAATCATTAATCCACCATTATAAAAGACATAAGTGTGACTTTACTGGTGGAAACACTTTCCACCAATATCACTAAAATCATAATGACTCAGAATTCCAAACTTTATTTTTCTCAACATAAATCCCTGAATTACAATATGTGGCCCTGACTGAATCCGAGTATAATTCAGGTAGAGGACTTCTATCCACAAATAACTGAACTACGATCTGCCACCGTTGAACTATATGTGGTGTACTGCTAAGGCGTAGCACAATTATTTGAGTGAATTGAACCTAAAAATGCAGAATCCTATACTCAAATCACTGAGATAACCCTTGTAAAATCCGTCAAACTGTACCGGTGCAAAAGTTCCTACTAATACCACTAAAATAGCCAGGACTCGTACAGAATCTCAAACTTTCTGCTGTAGACCATTTCTATATCTCGGCTTAATTCAACACTTTATGAGTTTAACTTGCTTCAACTCATATCGCTCAACATTGTGCTGTCCCATATCAAATACAACGTCAATGATTCCAGCATATCAGCCCATGCCATAAAAATATCAGACTATAAATATAAACATAATCCCTAAAAATACCAGACGTAGAAATATTAATATCGATAATTAAAAACTAATGCACTGATATAATTTTACGCTTATTTTTATGTATATATAAAAATTTAAGATTGATGTAACTTCCTCCAAATTTTTTTTTTATTAAAGTATGCATTATATTTTTAAAATATACTAGGAAAAATTGTATAGTTTAAGTTAAGATTTTTAAACCTAAGGTTTTGATTCTCATTAAAACATGAAATGTCGAAGGTAATTTTTAATTGTGCGTTCTTTAGAAATATGAACTAAGCAAGTTGAAGTTGTTCTTCAAAACTAAATTTATTAAATATATCAAAAAAGATGTCGCCACCTACAAAAGTTAACTTTATGCCTTTTATAAAGCACATGGAAAAATTAGAACTTCTGTCACAAAGCTAGTTCGTTTGGAGCATAATTATGAAAATATAACCCATCGTAGAGTTTCTTTCACATGAGCTACCTAAAATAATATATGATACGGAAATAAAAATATATCTGAGGTTATCTAGAGAACGTATGTACTAAATAAGATCTAAAGAAACAAAGAACTTAATCTTGATTAGCTCTAGTACACATTAACGGATTAATAACGAGACTAATAAAGCAACTGCCTCAAGGATGGACTTATAAGATAGTTGCAACATTACTAATGACATTAATTGCAGAAAAAAAACTGTGTAAAAGTTCCATTTCCATAAAACTCACGTTGCTTTTTTAGTGCATTAAGGCCCCAACAGTTTACGGTGTTGCAGCACAGAATATATAATGCCACTTTACATAATGTTACGGATCTAAATGTAATTGAAAGTATCAGTCAAAAGTGCAAGTTGTTTATAAATTTTAAAAGTGCATAAAAACAACTGCAGAAATTGTAACCAAAGTAATAAATAAAATGGTAGAAAAAAAAAGGTATGAATAAATAATAGACCAGAAAATAAGATAAAACAAGGCAATCCTAACAAGAGGTTCCGTCTAGAACTATAGATCCTACGTTCGACTTTTTTATTTTTTATTTTTAACGATATTTTAAAGATACATTAAGTCATTTCTGACTTTTTTATTTTCTTTTTCCTTTACTTTTTCGGGAAAGTGGGCTAAAAAGTGAATAACAATATGAAAACACAACAATAATCTTTTTACATCAAGCTGATTAATCACTTAACGCATTTTCCCGTGCCTGTCATGGGCGAAAGTTACCGGATAGTTTGCCCATGCTCATGCGTTATTTTATTTCTAATGCCCGTCTGGTCGGAGGTACGTTCACAGTTTATTTGTATAATATATTTTGTTTATGTAACTTTTACCCCACCCCGCTCTCTAGTTACCCCCGCAACTTGAAATTGCAAAGAATAACTTACACTAAACTAGTTTTTTTAGAAAAAAAGTCGTGCTTTAAGGGGTTAAGCTCAATTTTATGTATGCGAAAATATGTATGTATGAAAAATTGAATTACTTTTCTTAATTTGTTTAAAATTGTTGATTATTTGTCTGAAAATGTGCTGTGTGATTTGTGAAATTAAATTGAGACAAGGAAAGTAGGTATTAGCTAGATATTAGAAATCATAAACGAAGAAACGTTTTTTTTTTCGTATACAAAAGAAATACAGAATACAAACCTACTGGGCACATGCTTAGATCATTATGGTACTAGCCTTTCAACATCGTTCTTACACTCTAGAAGAAATGTAAGAAAACGTTGGGAAGAAAATCGATGATGAAAACTTGAAATTACGAATATCGCAATATTTTATGTCAATGTATTAAATTACAAATATATTAACATTTAATTTGTAAAGTTTTCAGCTGGATTTAATCTATTGAAAAAAAAAAAAAGAAATATTTGGGACTCTAAAATATGAGCATCAAATTTTTTTAGTCCATTTCTTAACTAAAAATATTTTTAGAGAATTTATATAAATGATATGTGAAGCCTTTTTTTCTAATTTTAGAAATGTCTCAAATCCAAAAGCGTATAGCTGTGATTGGAGGAGGTTTTTCTGGTATAGCTTCAGTTTCAATGGTTAAAGATGAAGGTATGGAGCCAGTATGCTTTGAAAAATTAGACAAGTTTGGTGGAACTTGGTATTATAGAGAGAAATCCGAAATTGGTGTAGCTTCAATTATGCCTACTACTGTCATCAACCACAGCAAAGAATTGGGAGCTTTCAGTAATTTTCCTCCAAGAAAAGAATTCAACAACTACATGAAACACACTGAAATATACGAATATATAAAGGAATACGTGAAGTACAAAGATTTAGAAAAGCATATTCGTTATAACACGGAAGTAATAAAAGTAACTAAATCTGAAGATTACAATGCAACAGGTCGTTGGTGTGTAACAGTAAGAAATACTTTGACAAAACTGGTGAAAACCGATACATATGATGGTGTCATGGTATGCATTGGTCATATTAATAATCCATACATTCCAAGCTTTCCTGGTCAATCTGATTTCAAAGGAGAGATTTTACATACTCATAGTTTGAAAGGCGTAGAACGTTTCAAAGACAAACGAGTTGTTGTTGTAGGCATCGGCTGCTCTGCACTTGATGCAGCTGTGGAGTTGAGCAGAGTTGCAAAACAAGTAAGTCTTAGATAGTTAAACTTAATTACTTTTTTATTAAGTACTATGAAAAAGTTTGTTTTTCAATTTAACTTCATTGACAACAAGAAGAAAAGTTGTTATGCTATGAAAGGTATGTTGTAAATATGATGATTGTTTTATTTTGAAACGTTATCCTTAAAATGCAACCACATAAAATCTATCTTACCAGCTCCTATAATAAAGTACAAGACTTTCTACTTTCTAGAATCTTATTGCTACAAGTAAAAATGAAAACAGGTTATTATTATTATTTTGGGAATTTTTCCCGCAGCAAACATTTTAATGAATTCAGGCTTTACAAATTGCTTTTTAGTTTAGCCGAATTTTGGGGAATTACGTATGTTCAAATTCAGGCAATATGTGCAATTTTTTTCACGTGTTAACAAAAACCCTTTTAACTTTTTCCGGACAGATGGAGAACGTAGCGCAGTGTTTTGTTACGTTTACCTATGATTTTCAATGCGAAGCATTGGCAGAAATGCACTGTATTAATTTTGTGGTTACTTACTATCTTGTATTCTCTAAACGGTGTTGCATCATTGCAGGTTTATCTGAGCAGCAGATCCGGAGCTTATGTTATCAACCGTGTGGGACCTAGTGGATATCCTATAGACTATGTCTTATTTAGAAGATACTTGACTGCGATATTAGATATTTTGCCTACAAACTTATGCAGTTGGTATGTAGAGACGTTTTATCTGGACCAGCATTTTGATCATAGATTGTATGCCATACAACCAAAATATCATTTACTTTCTAAAGATCCAATGGTTAACGACCACATCGCAGCGAAACTTCTGTCTGGAGCAGTAATCCAAAAATGCGACATTGATTATTTTACAGAAAATGGAGTTGTATTTCGAAATGAAAACACGGCAACGGAAGCCGATGTGATTGTAATGGCTACTGGATACACATATGATTTTCCATTTTTGGAAAAAGGAACGGTAGTTAGTGAGAAGGGAATTATACACTTGTATAAATGTATGTATCCTCCTCAGTTGCCACATCCTACGTTATCAATCATTGGTTTCTTTCTTCCTTATGGACCCAGTTGGCCTATTATCGAGCTGCAAAGCAGGTTTGCTGCTAGCATTCTTGCTGGAAAAAACACACTTCCATCCGAACAAGAAATGATGAAAGATATAAAGAGACGGCATTACAAAAATGTACAGAGATACAGTCCAAGTGAAAAAATGAGCCTACGTGTCGATTTCGTTCAGTTCATGGACGAGTTAGCGAAGGAACTTGGCGTAAAACCTGATTTATGGAAACTGTTATTTACAGACCCCAAACTGTTTCTGAGACTGGTGTTCGGTCCGTGTCTTTCATACCAGTACAGGTTACAAGGCCCCCTCAAATGGGAAGGTGCAAGAAAAGCTCTAATGACCAGCGATGAGCGAATACACTGGCCTCTTCAAAAGAGAAAACTAACAAAGAAGGGATTTTTGGATTACGTAATTGAATATCTTTTAAACTTCGTGCCCAAAAATATATATCTGTAGTAATGGTCCCGGCAATGAAAATTTGTTCTGGTAATAACATAAAACTAAAATTTTTCTGAATAGATGTTTCGTTAAAAATTCGTTTGAGCAGCTCAGAAGCCAAAACGTTGAAGTACAGCAAAAATTTGAAAACAAAAAAAAAATAATAATGATATTTAATCCATTAACTTTTACGTATATCTGTTTATTAATTTATCTCGAAAAGTAATATACTGACATTTTAATGATAAATTTTAATAACCAGGAAAAAAACAGTTATATTAAAGTTTGAAAAATCAGAAAGACTAAATAAAAAGTGCACTTAAAAACATTGAATTTTTAGAAATTCATTAAATTAAATTACATGAAGATGAAAAGGGGAATCAATTTCAACTAGTACTTTTGCCAAATTGAAATATGATCTTTGGACATCAAATACATAAATGCTAAAAATAAATTTATTAATAAGCAGTTTTGTTCTCAATTCAGTGTGTAATAAATGAAAGTCTATGCACATTTGAAATATCAAACTAATTTGTTGACAAAAATGTTTCATTTTGTGTAATTCATGAAAATTTAAAACGACAATTTCCTTGCACTTTTCAAATTGCAATTTTAGCGCACTTTGATAAAAGCATTTACACATTACTTATAAGTCTTCGATGATTTTAAAATCACTATTTTTTGTTTACTTCTAGTCGCCGAATGTACTGAAGAGCATAAATTGAAATCGTGATTCTGTATCTTATTCTTTCGAATTTTCAATGGGGATTTTTGAAGCAGAACTTTGTCTTCAATATAATTATCTCATATTTAGGTTACATGAAACTTAAAAAAACTACTCTTGCAAAGAACTTAAGGGGAGCCAACACCCAAAAATGTCAAAAAACACCAAAAGATTTTTTATTGACTTAAGTAGTAAAATAAATCTTTAAAAGTGTTCCCTGAAAGATTCAGAAAAATTGAAGCATTATTTATTGATTTTATTGCGGAGTGATGTGCCACCTTTTCATTCCGAAACCGTAACTGTGCTGAAAATAAGCCACATATTTATTTTTTAAACCAGAAACTTAAAATGCGGTTTCCTTTACTTTTTTTGTTGTGCATTGCATCTGAATCAAAATGAAAAGGCTTTTTTAAAATTTGTATCTATAATGCTGATTTTTTCCCACATGCTCCTGAAACTATATTTAGCAAATTTATGCTCTAATTTTATGATAACTTAAGTAATTTTTAAAAATTATTTTAGAAGATTTTTTTTTTTTTTTTTTTTGGCGCGTTACTTTAGATTTTATTTTTTTTTTCGCAAAAAGTATCTGACTTATAAGAAAAACAAAAGTATAAAAGATTTGCTTTTTGAGTAATGAGTCAATAAAAAAAAAATTGAGACTTCACGCCAATTGTTAAAAAAGAAGATGCATTTTTAAAAATTACTAATTTTCTTTAAAAGAATTATATTATTAAAATTATACTTTAAAAATCCAGTTTTCTTAATTTCTTATGAAATGATGTAACATGACATGAGACAAAAATCGTAAATTTAAACACCATACAGGAAAAAAATGGTCTCATGATGTCCGCTCCCCTTAAGTCAAAAAACAATTTTCTTGTTGGAAAAATGTTTTTCTTAGTCTTGTAAAATGCAAATCTTGTTTTAAATATTTACTGTGAATTAAATTTTCACATTTAAAATGTCCGTTCATAGGAAATAGAAGAAAAAGTTTTAATAGTTAAAACAAACAAAAATATGCTTAAGTTGTCAAAATTTTTAAGGATTTTCTACTTAAAAATTACGTTATTTCAGAAACTGAGGCATATCGACTTAACTCAAAATACCGTTTTGATGCTACACATTCGAACTCAGAAAACGTACAAAAATAAATAAATACATAAAAAAATGAATAAATACATACCTTTTGAATGCATGTACATATATTTTCCAAAGCTATTCGGTTACACCTGTACTTGAGACAATTATCTATTTATTTTTACAATGAACCTTGTTGCATAATTTTCAGTATAGTATTTGCATTAAAAATGCCAATAATATGTGGATAGCAGCATTCAGCAGCATGATAATGCAGCTGAATTTTTAAAACTTTTTTTTCATTTTGTTCATTTTCCATTTCTTTGTAAATAATATGCATAGTTAGTCAATTTATAAAAAAACTGAATTCATTATTAAAATTTTATTTTACAATAAAACTAATTGTTAGAAAAAACCTTCGCCGAACTGATATTGTTTCTTTTACCAAAATTCATGGCCCATTTCTCTAGAGTCATTTGATTTTCTGTCACCGTCATCTACACCCCTTTGCAGCCCTCCGTTCATTGCATATTTGGGGTTGCGAAATAACCCAGGGCAAACTCAGTAACCTAGGGTGACGCAATTACACTAGTTTCTACTATGGCAATTTTAAGTAACAGACAAAACTGATATCTTTTTATGCATTTGAAACCGATCAATAAAAAAAATATGCATCCAGAAAGGAAAGAAAAGGGGAAAGAAAGTTTAATTTTACAAAACTTTTTTCAGAACGAAAATGTTCATACTAGCCTCGTACGTTTTCTAAAATACTTCTTATCACCGAAACATGCTATCTTGATGAAATATTGATATTATTCGAAACTGGATTTCCCAGGGATACGTGGTAGAGGAAAAACTAATATCTTCTTCAAAACCTTTAAGAAAATGTTGTTTGTGAAAAAGTACATTTCTCCGGAATAACTATTCGAAATGCGTGTAATGAAATGTGCCCAGATTTTCAAGAGAAGTAGATGAAAAACTTCCGAAACGAAAACATTCATAGATTTTTAAACGTTTGTGCTTGTTCTGTGCCTACGGCATAGAAGCAAATACTCTCAGTCGAATAAAATGGATGTATGTAATCCGCTTTTTAATAAATCGGCTTCTTTGGAATTGATAACATCATTTTCAGAAACTAAAGCAAAATAAAATACTATAGATATTATAAGCAAATCTGATAAATCATAATTATTAATTGTCCTGCTGTTGGAAGAATTTCATATTCTTATTATACATATTCATACATTTCATCCGGAAGTAAAATATTTTCGGTTAAATAAGGAAAGTTATTAAAAATAAGAACCGATTGGGATGATTCTGGTAAATAGGTTGATCATAGATTTCAAGACATGAACTTTCTTTTCTCTCGGAGTTCAAAGCAACCGTAATATAATGTGGTTTACTTTAATATTTTATGTAAATAAAAAAGTTCCTTATAATGTATTCAAAGTAAACATTTATTTGCTTCTTAACATATTGCTTTGTACTTGCTTTTTTTAACAGGTTAATAGGAGTGAGTATTAGAGTACACCAAATATAAAATGACTTCTTCACTTCTAGAATAATTATTCTATTAGAACGGGTTTTGATCGCACAAATACCATGTTTTACAATATACAAAACTATATATTTTTCAATCATATAATAGTTCTAACATCAATTTCATAGTCTTTAATTTATAAATCCATAAGTATAATATACGTTTGAACAAGCTGCAATTCTTGTACATTTCCATCCATAGTCATCTAATTGCTAGAGGCCGCAAGTAGTCTGTGGCATGTAAACATGTCCCGTGAGCAGTAATTGAAGATTCAATTTATGAATGAAACTCTCCCAGAGCGAGCGGCTTGTGATCCAACAGATCTTTCTTTCCGTAGCCAATTCGTCGAGTAGGAAAAATATTTGTCACATGATCTAGTGTTTTTCGGTTGTTTGCGAAAAAAAGACTTAATCGTAGTAGCTCCTTCTTTGTCTCAAAAGTCTATGTTCCCTTCAAGTTTATTTATAAACTTGCGCATTTGGGTATGTAATTATTCTCTGCACGTTTTTTTTTCCGCAAAAAACCATTTGAATCCAAAAGAAGACACTCAAATGGCTGGCATCTTTGCAGCTCACTTTTTTTTTTCATTGACAAAGGGTTTCCCTGTAACCTCGAAACCTGCGTACGAAATTTAGTTTTCAGGCCTATGCGCTACGAAGTTGTTGTTTTTACCATATTCATGCCTAACAATATAAAAATGAGTTATTTTGTTTAGTTTTTTTTTTCTTCAAAGAAAGTGAATTTTATTTTATTTTGCTTGTACTGTAGCCTACACTAATTATTATCGAAAATATATCCCATATGACACGCACCTGCCCCCAGAGAACCTCAATTTTCATGCTATAAAAAGGATAAGTGACTTAGATATTGCTGAATAACTGGATTAATCCGGTTTTAAAACTGCAGAAAAAATGATGAAGTACGTTCACCAGTAAATATAATCCACAATTAATGAGCGAAAATAGACAAGCCATAATACAAATGCACAGGGAAACTTTTCAAATAATCCGAATCTTTGTCGCATTTTAATTCAAATCTTGATGTATTTTATCTCCCAGAGTGAAAATTTTCTTTCGGTGATGTGTTAAGGGCAGTCATGGTTATACAATTAAATTAGCCTTTTCGTTCTTGCCGTTTTAGCGTATGCTTATAAGTGTGGCGCAAATTTCCGAATAAAAATGCTTAAAAGAGAGATTATTTGCTTGGAATGTGATGCATCTTATAATAATTGTAAGCATTAAAACGATTTTCTGTTCACACGAATTTCTGTTCTTTATGTTTGTTGTTTTTGTTCAAACAGAAATATTAGAAGCGTCTCAAAATTTATAAAACGGCCACGATTATGTTGAATTGTTTTAAGTACATATTTACGCAATGGTTATAATCAAAATTTCCCTGTTTATAACTACTAAAAAACATTGAATTAACCTGAATTATTTAGCAGGGTAAAAGTATTTTGCCGATCATCATTGTGATGTTTTATGCAATCTTTACTTAAAAATAAAGTATTCATCCTCATGCGACAAGCTAAAAATAAGAATAAAAGTATAAAATAAAAAAATAAATAAATAAAAACTCTAAAGTTGAGACATATCTGTAAAAATTGCAGTTATATTTTTCGGAATTGCGAGGAACATCTTTTACAATAATACTTCATACATTATTTTTAGCTTTTGAATAAAATCAAATCAGACGGGAAAAAAATCGAACGTGTTTTTATTTCTTTCATCACTTTTGTTAGTAAAGATGACCTGTTGAGCAACTCACCAGTGTCTTTATTTATTTTTTATTTATTTATTTACTTTTGAAAATAATAAATCAAGTCTCCTTTTTATTTTTCTGCAACATTAGAAGAAATAAATTTAATGAACAAATGAGGGAAATGTTTTAAAATATTTAAATGCAGAAATTTTTAAATTGAGAGCATAATAAAATAAGCATTTTGTAACAATATAATTCAATAAAAAATGAAATAAAGGACCCCCCGGTAATCTGCTCACTTAAATACTTTCTCGATTTAACGAAAGTGCAAACGAAAAGCTATATCTAGATAAAGAAAAGTACGTTAGAAATTTCGAAATGTTATCCCGATATTTCAATCAATAAATGAATTTAATACTTAGAGTCCTATAATTCTTAACCGCTCAAAATTTAAACCGTGTGCGCTAAAGGAAGCTGGTGCACGGTAAATCCGTCGTGGCACCTATGTCCTCCAAGTGAAACGAGACCTCTGGGAGTACTAATCCCAGGTGATGGTCTCTCATCTGGGAGTCGTTCAAACATTAAGAGACCTCTCAAAGGGGCGAAAGTTGGACTCGTGCCTATAAAGACGTCCGTTAAACTCAGGAGCAGCGCACCCTCTACTCCTCACTTCAGACTAGCCAACATCATCAAAATTTAAAAATTATGTAATTACATTTTCTGCACGAAGTCCAAAGCAAGCTTACACTGTTAGAAATTTCATCATGAAATTACGGTTAAATAACCGGCAGCGGTCTGTGCACCTACTAATTCACCGTTAAATTTACGGTTTGGAGCATTTTTCTATCTTTAGGGGATCTAAACCATTTCCAATCAGCTTGGTTAAAACGCCGTAAATACGTAAGTTTACGGTTGTCTAACCATTTAAAAATGTTTCAAAACAAAATTTTTACCGTTATTAATTTGAACCATTTCGAGGCGTAGAATCTTCGAGGCGTAGAAACCGTAAACGAAGCTTGCGGAATGGAACCCGGGTGTACGGTATACCAACCTTGCGCTCTAGTCATTCGGCCATCAACAACATGTAAAGCGGCCGTTTATTTATCAATAAACCTTCTTTTCCAACAGGCAAACTGCATTAAAATTCAGATTTCAGTTTTTGATTAAATCCAAAGTCATTTTTGGTGTAAATTTACTGTATATTGACGAAAATCATGTTATTTGCTGCAAAAATTAAAATACAAACAAGCTTCAGCAGCTCAAATTATGGGTCTGCTCATTCGCAAACAGTTCGGGAATCCGATGCCTCCAATTTTTGATTTACGTGTGTATGTGTTTCTATTTAGTAATCACTGCTTAAGCCACTTTTTTTTTTCTTTTTTTTATATACACATGCAGATTTGACCTGATAAATATTTATTCATATTTTAATAACAACGTACGACCGGTCAGGTTTCGCAACCAAGATGGACGCCCGATTGTTATTGAACGCTTGAAAATTACGGTTGGGGAAACGTTCTTTAGGATAAACAGAGAATAAACGAATTTTTTCACAATCAGCGGTTTAAGTGCCATCTTTTTAATGGTTATTCAACTGTTGTAATTAAATATGGTAAAGTAACAATCAAATACATGGTTATTACATGGTTTTATTTAACTTGAATTGTGCTGAATTTTGTAAGGCGGTTTTCGACAACTATTACTGCATAAATTATCTTTAAATTTTGCACACAAGCTTATCTTCGATGACAATACAATAATCCATCCATTTTATAATTTATTATAACGTTAATTAGGAAAAAAAATTAATAATTTTGGCTGTGAGGAAATTATCGGCATTATCATTTGCCGTTTGGCAACAATAGTTTTGTTTGGATAATGCAACGATGTTTTGAATTTAAATAAAACCATGTAACTTAAAACATTTTTGGCGATTTAATAATTATTTTACTATTTTCTTACGGAAATTTTTAACAGTGTAGGTTATTAATAATACAAAAGAATTTTATGCCTACTTAACGGTATATTGCATACATCAAAATCCTGTACTTTTAAAATAAAACAAGAGCAGAGATTTGGAAATACGTTTTCTAGAATAATAATTATTTTATGTTACATGTTTCAAATGTGTATGTAAATTTTGAGACAAAATGACAATACATAATTCAAAAAATATCTTTCTCGAAAGACAAATACCTTGAAGTCTTCTTATGTAATGCATAAAACATCTCTGCTAAAAATGCATAGAACAGTAAAGAACATGCCGTATTTTAAAACTGTCATGCGAACTTCAATTCTAATTTCCATTTATATGACAAACCTATCTGAATCGTTCCTTCATTCTGCGATACAACGCTATAATTTTTAAGTTTTGAAAATATAAATCATGAATGTATAAGCAGTCATTGTTTTCGTTTAAGATTCAGGGATCTTTGAAAGAGTTGAAGAACAAAAATAAATAAAACAAATCTGAATATTTGTTTTGGGATTAGGTCTCATTGCATATGAAACATTTTGAAGCATAATAGTGGCATGCAATGTCACCAACATAAAAGCAGGTGTGTGCTATTTTTAAGTAGCCTGGAAGCTTTTAACGATTTTGTATGCATTGCAGTTTCAATGTGTCGATGACTCAAAGGCGAAAATGCTAGTTTTTAAGCTAATGAACTATGCTCGAAAGTTTAGGCGAAATATCGTAATAGTAATAGCATTCAATAACACAAAATAACAAATATTTAACGTAAAATAACGCAAGATGGTATACAATACTAATATTAAGGGGAGGTGTGGGGCCTAAAGGCATCTCCTAGCATTGTTAATTCCGCCATCATTGGTATACATCGTTTTAGTAAGGACCTTAGAGCTGTTAAAAGAAGGTTCAGACCCTAAGAATTACTTGTATCGTCAACGCAGCAATGTCTGAAGCGGAAAGTGCCAAAAATATGTAACCAAATATGTTTTTAATGTTTATCACAATAATCTGAAAGAAATATCATTTATTTAAATGCTCCTTTAAGTAAATGGAAAGGTAAGGTGTACTCGTTTCAGTAAGGATCGTAAGTTTGTCAAAGAAGGTTTGAGACCCTAAGATTTTTTTTCGTCGCCAGGGGTGTAACGCCTGAAGCAGAAAGTGCCAAAAAAAATGTCGCCAACTATGTCACTAATTTCTAGTAAACCTACATAATTTTAATGAAATCTCGTACATTTAAATGTTCCTTCAAGTAAATAGAAAGATAAGATATATTCGTTTTAAAATATTTACGTTTTATTTTTAGTATTAGTTTTTAAAAATATTTGAAATTAATTTTGTTTTGAATTTTCGAAAAACATTGTTCAGAAATTTTTGAAGAGTACGAGATACGCTAGATTATTTCAGATGAAATAGGCTCCATGGAAACGTTTCTTAAAGGTTGTAGTTTTCTTTTATATGCATTTCTAAAGAAACCCGGAGCAGAATCAACGCTGCTGATTTTGACAAGTTCACAATTTTAAACAAATTACCTACAAATAGCTTCAAATTAACAGTAGCCGATTATTGAAGGAATTCTTTGTAGCAAAAAATACACGTCTACAGATTTTATTGGAAATGTGCGCCAATAAAGACACTAATCTTCACGCAACATTCTTTTATGCAAAAATAGGTTT